>CM053784.1:545810798-547010798 GCA_028749045.1 Cupressus sempervirens
GACTAAACACTTGTCAATAGCATTTAGTGGTCAGAATTCACCTTAATGAAGGCTGCACCCAAGATTTTCAAAGTAGATTCAGGTGTTGAGAATGAAAAATCACTAAAACATAGCGATTTAGGAGCTTGGAAAACCTTAGGAATAGTCCATTAGAGCTTGCAAGACCAAACATGACCATCTTCATCCTCACATCTAAGGTTTATCAAGCTAGAAAAAGTGTGTAACTATTGAACAAAATCTGAAAATGTTTTGCTTAAATGGTATACTCTCAATTAAGCATCTAGTTGTTATATGATGTTAGTTTTGCTTTGGACTAAAAGCTTCAATGGAAAGATAAAACTGAAGCTGACTATAGTATAAATTATTATTACTTTCTTGCATGAAAAAGTCTTGAAACATTCGCTTCAAGTACACTTGACTCCCTCTTACATATATCAGACTTCACAATATAACCAATTCAACCAACTACTGTTGGGTTGAAAAGTTCCTTGTTAGATGAATTTGAACCAATGGTATCATCTGAGGAACATCCACAAAACTTCTAACAAACAAAAACCTTGAAGATGGATTAAGTATCTGGCACCAATTTAGAAAGATTCATACCTGTCTAAGCCAGTTGTTGGTTTATCCAAAAACAACAACCTTGGCCTCATTAGAATTTCTAAGGCAATGCTCACTCTTCTCTTTTCTCCACCACTGATTCCCCTCAGGTGCTGAATTCTTGTGGGAGTTTTGGCACATTCCTAAGGACCCATTTCCACAAGTGTAGACTCTATTAATGCTGATTTCTTTGACCAGGGCATTTTATCAAGGAGCCTTACACGACTAGAGTATGTTATGCTTTCTCTCACTGTCAAGGTCCCAAATAGAGTATCCTCTTATGTTATATATGCCTGCAAGAAAAAAGAGGAGAGGAAAAAAACACCCATGTAAGAATATAACATCAAACATCGACAATTCACCCAAAAAAAACTTCATTGATTAAATCATACAGCAGTTCCAAAGGAGAGGTTTTGCTTTTAGCCATTCAGCTTAATAGATCCAAACTAAAATGCATTAGCTGCTAGACTACCTGATTTCCACAACACAAATCAAACATCTAAAAAGCTTCATGAATTGATATTGACAAGAGGAGCTGCATGAGTTGATGTTCTTTTTCACGTAACAGGAGACCCTGTAGTAATGAAGTCGTGTTTCCCTAGCACACAATCCAATTCATCATTCAATGCAAGACCCTGACCAAGAAGCTCCTCGTTCCATGCCATGCATCTTGTTCCATGATATGCACCCTCCCATTAGTGTATCCAATCCAAATTCTTGTTCCTAAGGCACAAAAACATTGAATAGCAGCAGATGAATGCATGAATTCCTGAATACTTAAGTTATTATTTATTAAGCTATATAATCTGAGCAGACAACTATGCAAATGGGAGATTGAATACACTAGCTGCTTGCAATATAGGCATTTGGGCAAAGATATTAGAGAAATAGAATTAAATAATTAAAAATAGCGTTCAAATTGAATCAGGTACAAAACTAAATAAACAAAAACTAGACTTACATATTTTACTCAAATTGAACTTAGGTTAGGTTGGAATTCATGGTATGGTAGTTCTATAGATCAAGATCTCTTCCAATCCCATATCAGAACAACTATCAAGAAAATATTTTTAAAATTAATGTGCCCCCAAAAATAAATGTGCTTTTAAACAAAGAAACTGTAATAAAATGTAAATACAATCATTCATTAAACAATTATATGATGAAACAAACTTGTATAAAAACAACTTTGTGCATAACATAAGGTCAAGAAAAATACCATCAGATACAAAAATAATTTATATAGTATTAAACTCTTTCAGTCTCTGTAAAGTAGACAATAAACTCAAGGATATACATTTTTCAAAATACCATTAGATACCAAATAGACACTTACACATAATCCTAAAAATAAATTAGTGTGTAAAACATATTGCCATTTGAAGTAGAGAAGAAATATCTCATACATAGGGTTCAAAAATAGCACTTGTTAAATGTCTCTAGGATAAAATATAGGCGTGGCTTTTTTTCATTAGGTACATATTTCCATATTGCAACAATGTTTGATTGTAGAAGATGGCTTAGTTAAATTCCAAATATCAATATCAAGTGATAAATCAAGATCAACAATAAAAATATGAATCTACTTTCTAACATTATTTAGATTAAATTTCATGATTCATTATAGTAGAAAGTAAATAAACGCTAAGCAATTGTATACCAAAATATTATATATTTAATATTATAGATTGCAGAAATCTCTTCATCTCTCTGATAAAAGATACATTTCTTACAAATATATGAATACATCATCAAAGTTTCCAAATAGTCATTAACAAATTAGGATTTCAAGATTTATTATTCTATAGACTATCAATAACCCAATAGAAGCTAAAATTCTTCGTTTCTATTGTAGTCAAAACACACATTTGTAGAAATAAGAGTGAAGTCTAAGGGGAATGAAGCCTGGTCTGAGAATGTGACCCATAAAATATTGGAAGTTCTTTTGAAAGTACAAGCTCGAATCAGGCCACATTCCCATAAAGAAACTCTCATTGAAAACTCAAACAACTTTTAGTGTGCAAAGATAACAAATAACTACCTACCTATAAGTGGGCATTAAGAAAAGGCACTAGACACCTCTGAGATTACTAATATCTTTTCCAAACAAAAACAAAGTCCAAGGAAGCTTCAACATTTGCTTTGGCATCTTTGAATGTTGGTATTTTTTCTTGAAATACAATCAAGTCGATGGAGTCCTTTGGCATCTTGACCTGTAATCAATTAAAACATTTGATTAATACTGCATTATGGATTACTCACACATGTTGTCTCCCACTGCACCAATGTTGTCTTCCTATTTTCCCTATCTTCTGATAGCTATTCCTTGTTGTCTCCTAAAAATGGCCCAAAAGTATGCCTGCACCAAAAACACATTTTGTTACCAAAACTTGGAGGAGAAAAAGCCATAAACCACTCACTCTACATGAATACTATTTAGAAATTAAAGGAAACACACATGAATGATTAAGGTGACTTGGCAGGCTCATCTGAGGATATAAGGTAGCTACTCCAAGTGGGGACATGAAGTTTTACAGGCACTCAATAAATATTGTTGTGTGGTTCCAGTTGCCCCTAACTATCACAATCATATATCCTTTGGGGATGTGTCAGATCTAAGAGGGATGTGGGGACAATTAGAGGTAAGGTTGCACATGTGTTAGTAGAAATATACTACTCTTCTGCCACCTATAAAAGGAAACAGCTAATACCATTAGCATGCAAGGGTGTTGCCCTGGCCAGTAAACTTGGATTTGAGCTCCAGGTCTACCAACCTCGCCTTCTCTACAGTCTATAGGGCATTCTTAGACATTAATCACATATAGGGTTGTTGCTGACTTCTAAGTGGTGTTGTCTATCAATTATAAAGGTGTATGCATACAAACCATCATTTTAATCTCTGAGAAAGCTCAGAATAATACTTATTCTCCTTTATTTAATTTTGCATGTAAGAAATCTATCTTAAAAGGAAATACCAAAAATAGTCCAAGGTGACAATAAGAAATCTGTCTTAAATAATTTTACATGTAAGAAATCTTGTAAAAAGAAATACCAAAAATAGTCCAAGGTGACAATACGAACCTGGGCATTGATTGGTCCAAAGGTGGAATTTGATTTAGATTTTGTTTTCTAGGTTGGTTTAGTAGTTTTGAGTCTTAGAATGATCACTTGGAATGGTTAGAACCCATTTAGGTTGGAGGTTAGTTGGTTTGGAGGGAAGATCAATCTCCATTTGAAAGTTACACATTTTTCTTCCTCACTACCTATGAAACCCTCAAAACAAGGGTTTGGCCAAAGAAATGGCCCTAGTTTGAACTCCCACAGTTGGAAATCCTTCCAAATTTGTATGCGGTATGCTAGGGCAATTAACTTCCATATTTTGAAGGTTTGGAGGCAGGAGGTTGCAGTAAGGATTTATGGGAGCAAGCCCTAGGTCTAATATGCCCATGTATTAGACCTTATTTAATGCAATTTGATGAATCAGTGTGAAAGAGGGAAGTTGGGACTTGGTGTGAAGACAAAGAACCTTTATTTGGACTAGAAGCACACTCTAAAGTTGGGAATTCGATCCATGAACCCATATCATGGCCATTTTCCTTGTAGACCAAGCCTAAACTTGCTAATTAGGCTTGAGTGCACGGTTGGGTTAATGCATGCTAGAGTGGAGTCAGGGTTCAAAACTTTGGAGTCTTTTAGCACTTTGAAAAGGGTATTTGAAACTAGTCTTAGATTGTCAAGTCCTTTGTAACAAAATTAAGTGGTTCGTGAAAAATAGTGTTGAGAGACCTAATTGCCTACTAGGTTTATGGTATCAATGTTCATTATTTTCTAGCTACAGAGATTCTAATTAGTGGTATTCCTTGTTTGGATCATTATGAATGTGTCTTAAACCATCTCTTATGTTTGGAAGTCATGAAGTCTTAAAATCCCACTTTTGCTACTTTGTGAAACAAGCCTAAATGTTGTATTCTTATTTGGGTGCTGACAACAGTCAAGCTACTTATAAATCTAATCACTATTTGGTATAGACATTTTCTAGGCCTCTGCTATTGTTAAAAGGTTTGAGGGGGTTGAAAACACTTTATTTTAAGTTAAGTGTGGAGGGAGTCTTGCTTGGTGCAAGGGAGAAGAAGTTGGAGTTCAACGTAATGTGGAGTATTGGGTTGTGAAACCTGTTGGACAGTGGTAAATAGCAATATAGTCCCTTTTGATGTGAGCCAAACACTGGATAACCCTATGGTGTTAAGGAAATTTGGAGTAGCAACTTGATTTTTCTTGATACCTCCAAGGTGCTTAGACTTGTTTGGTGCTTCCAAAGCGCTGCCTCTGCATCATATTATGTAGCCTGTACTCTTGAAAGCCTCTCATCCACCATGTTTTTTGATTGAAGGCTTGTTGGTTGCAGTCTAGGGGGTTTCAAATCATTTGAATCTACAAAACCAAAAGAAAGGAAAAAAATATGGTTTTGGCAATACATAATATTTACAAAACCAACTCCAAATCATCACTCTATAACCTAAAACTAATCCAAGTTCATGTTTAAAAGAACTATTCATTCCTACGATCTTTTTCAAGAGCCTTAGATATTCAAAAAGATAACCCATAGGTTTTGGTTATGGACTTGTTAGCTACCGTTTCTTTACCTTCAATTTGGTACCTGCTAAGAACCTCCATGATAGAGAGAGAGCCATCAGACCTCAAGGGCATAGTAGTATAGAATGGCCCCCTTCCACCTTGTCCATAGCTATGATGAGTTATACTTGAAAGAGGATTCCTACCCCCTAAATGGGGTGAGAGGGAGAATGCAAGCTAGCTATTATTGTTAGTGGTATTCATGGATTTCACTAGGTCTTATCACATAGACCACAACGCTTCAGCACCAGTGTAAAGAATATAGCGAATATTCTTATGATTTCATTGCAAAAACTTCATCTAACTTAGAGAATTTCATACGTTAATCAATTAAGGTTAATCAATGATTTCATTCCCAATATTGTGTCAATGCATTTATAAGACAATTCTATTATAAGAATTTGTTTATATTTCAAGTTAAAATTATAAAAAACATGCATCCAATACATGATAAAAACATGCATGGCCAATACAAGGAAATCAAGAACATAATGATATTTTCCCAAGATAATCGACTTCATGTCCAAACACACATGAAGCAAAGTTATAATACCATCTACTGCAGATCTATAAATCAATTTAGGTTTTAGATTAGCAAGACATGAAACAAATAAATAGAAAAAGAGTGTAAAGAACCTAGTAGGCCAATTATATAGATAACAAGCTGCTAAGGTCCCAACATATCCAAATAAATATAAAACAAGTGCAAAGAGTGAAGCAAATTGAATACAAGTAGATGGGTTTAGAAGTTTGCAATTTTAAGATCTTGCTTCAGGAATGCAATATGTAGATACTTACTATGACAACAAAAAGCGGTCTGAATGATATGGACTCAGTGTTAACAACCCTTTTCCTAAATGAACCAAACCTTGAGCAATGCTGACCTACAATATATCTATTCATGTTAGATTTCCCGAATTAAGATTTGTTATACATTGTTAAACTTAGGAAATAAAATTGTAGCATCAACATTAATAATTGGAAATATAGCATACACAGAATAGAAGGCTAGGATCTTTGTAATAATAGCTTGATAGATTTCGTAGCATGCTAGCTCATTGATCATCATTTTTTCTAGAACCAATTAATCCTAGAGCCAATATTGCAGCCTATAAATACACATTTTTATTTAGATTGTCAAATTTTAAGCAAATTCATAAGAAAAACCTATTTGGTGGAAATTGGAAAGATTATAAAGAAATATTATAACGAATACCACTCACCATAGCAACTTCTGAATTTGTATCATGACTAAGCCTACTCAAAGTATCCATCACATTGACCTAATATAGATGTTTACATGTTAGATTTCAGAAATAAACTTCTATCACATAAATAATCAAGCAAATCAATGGGCCAAGAATTGAGTATTTAAGAAAACGAAAGGACAAAACAATGAACATTACTTTTGGATTTGATATTGACAATAGTCCTAGAGGAAATGGGACTACTCTTCTAATATTCTGCTCTCCATACTATAGGAGATGCTCCAAAGAATGAATGGCCATTTCAAGTCCTAGTTCTTCAGCCATTGCAACTAATACAATTCCAATTGATGGAATATTCTTGAAGAACTATAATGATAGTTGGTTGCTAACTGAGAACAGGCCCTAGATAGACACTAGTCATATTAAAATTTATTTACTTTGGGATTGAAGATGTTTGGTGATCAAATGCATATGGGGGGATGAGTTATGAAGTGTTTATGCAATTATTTTGTTCTGGTGATATGGTTAGAGGTCCTTTTGAATAGGCCCTAGATTAGTGACCCCAAAACCAAGCATTTGGTTGCAAATGTGTTGTGTAAAGGGTAGAACCTTAAAATCTTGAAAATCTATTCTTTCTCAACCCCTAGAAGGACTGTTTCACCCTTTGGAATCATAGGGTTGAGTGGAGTTGTGGGTTGTTGTGTAAAATTGCAGAATTAGGCCTAGTGTGGATAGGCTAGGGGTATTAGATCTTAGGTATAGTCCAAAAGAGTAAGTGCTATAATGTTTATGAAAACAAACAAAGTGCTACTTACACGAAGGTTGTGCACAATGACCATCACCATGTTCACCATGTGATGTCACAAATGGCACAAATGTCTATACAAGTACATATGAAATTAGAGATCAAGATCCATAAGATAGTATAAAATATTCATATCTATTGAACTTCTATTATTGCTTTAGTCGAATTACTACTTACCTGCAAAGATTGGATTCTATGGCTCAATTCTATTCTCAGTGCCTCTTTCTCCTCACTTTTATCGCCCTTGATGATAATGTTAACAAGTTCATCAGTGTGTCTTTGTTTGATTTGTTGGGTGATGAACATAGGGTCAGTACTAAGGGTGATGTTATGTAAATATGAAGCCTGTATTTCAGATCGCATTTTATCAGCTGTCATTCTAGCTTTTTCCTATCATTTGTGACATTAAATATCAGTAAAATTTCATCAAAACAACTCCAAAGCCATAAATAAAAGAACATAATAATATGACATTTGTTTCTATATTAACATTAAAATTTACAATATTTAATGTTTACCTCTACTAAAGGTGTCTAAGATGGTGCATCCATATCACCCTGTGAAAAAAATTAGTAAGTCTTAGAAATCAGCAGCAAAATTAAAGTAATAGACTTATCAAAAAAAAAATATTAATAATAAAATAGATTGTATATGTAAATCATTTGTCTTAAGTTAAAAATTTAGTGTAACTAGTGTGTATATCTAAAAAAATATTTGACATGTTCTACATAATGTTTATATGTGCACATATGGTTTAGAAAGAAAAGTTTGGTCGTACAAGACCTCATCATAGTTGACATTGATCCTAGCTAGAAATTTCATTGATCATCATGATCTTCATCCATGTCATCATCATCATCATCATCACCATCATCGTCGTCGTCACCACCACCATCTTCTTCTCCATCATCACCATCTTCATCACCATCATCATCATCTTCATCACCATCATCATCATGACCATCATCGCCATGATCATGATCATCATCAACATCATCATCATCATTATCACCATTATCATCAGCATGACTAAAATCATCACCATCTTCTTCATCTTCATCACTAGGTAATGGTTGTTCCTGATAATTATTTACTTCCTCTTCTGCTTCTTCAATTTCTTCTTCTTCGATCACATTATACTTTACTAGCCTTCCTCTTGGGTCATGTCTAACAACAAATGACCAACCCAATTTCTGTGGAACACCAAAATAAAACACTTGCTCACACTGGCTTGGAAGAACATAGGGCTCATCTCCGATTGGCTCAAATGACTTTGTATTAATCATAGTAAATCCACTATCATGTTCAATAATAGTCCTATCAGGATCATTTTGATTTAGTCGTAACCTAAACCATGTGATGACAAATAGAACTATTATGAATGAATTAAATTTGTACTCAAGTATATCATCCAAAATTCCATAGTATTGATTTTCAGATCATTGAGGATGTATGTTAGTTCTAGATGAAATATTGGTGACCGCAAAGATAGTACTTATCCTGGAATCACACATTTTCTCTGTTTCATCTAAATTTTTTGTGGATAATTTATAGCCATGGTAGTACATAGCTTTTTGGTGTTTGACCTACAATTATTCAAACATGTCAAGATTATTTGCATCAATCTATGAGTTGATATTAAACTTATGTGTGATGATTAGTAATCTTATGCATACCTTTGTATATCTCAAGCCATATATTAGATCAAGTACCATTTGTGTAACATTGAGATCTCCATTATGATGAGCTTCTTTAACCAACGATACAACACCATCCCATGTTAATGAGCGACCATTTTCTTGAGACTGTTCAATCCATACAGTCATCCAATCAAGATTGTTTGCAATATACAAGTGTAGTGCATCCCACTCACAACCAACTATAAAGAAGACAATTAAACTAGTTAGAAACAACTTATGTATATTGATGATGAATAATAATTATTAAACTACAAAAAAAAAAAAAAAAAAGAACTTATAATTACCTCTCACCCTCCTCAATCTACCTTTCCCCGTCAGGTACTCCCCTTTAAATTTGTCATTAGAGTTGGGATCCCAAATGCGATCTACATGGATATCTACTACAAACTTTGGAAGATATTCAGTAATGTACACTACGGTCTGGTATATCATATATCCCTCTATCATAGAACCCTCAGGATGTGCTCTTTTTCAAACCAAGCCCTCCATAAATTTCAAGTGCCTCTCAACCATCCACATTGATCTAGCTTGTATAGGTCCACACAATTCAATCTCCTCAACTTTATGTATGAGGTAGTGTTCTTGAGCATTGAAAAAGGTTCGAGGTAAACACTTTTTCATTTCACAAATAAGCTGCGGAATTTTTCTCTTCCAATATTTTATATCTGTTTTGTCAATTTCTTTAGATGATAACTACCTAAAAGAGATTCAACACACAAAACCACATAAATGAGATTTCAAGTAAAATTATACAATAGATTTAAGAGAAAAAGCTACAAATCTAAGAAAAAACACTTCTAACCTTGTATATTTTCCAAGATCATATATAACTTGTTTAATACTATTGTCAAACTATTGTGGAAGGGATAGAGGTAGGACAAACTGCAATCATTAAAAATGATCATTTCAATATATTATTAAATAATGCAATAGGTAGTACATTCAATCTTACAAATATACTGTAAATAGAGAACATGACTTACCTTGATGAAGGTATGCCAATCATGTGTTTTCAACCCAGGCCCAAAATCACCTTTCTTTGATAGAAGAGTGCTTATATTTGCAACAAATCCTATTGGAATTTTTTTTTTTATGACTTCTTTTAATGCATCACTCTGTTGCTCCGTTAATAACCAAAGAAGGGCACTTGTATTTATGCAGTCTCCATTGCTATTTGATTCACTGGAAGCTTTTAGTGCATGATTGGATTCATGAATGTTGGTACAAATTTTGGCAATTTTTTCTCTATCACACCATCCATCCAACATTTTCCATAGTGTCTCTGTTACATTCTTTCCAATATGCATAACATCAAACAAATGCACAATTGGGAGATCCTTGTAGTATGGTAACCTACTAAATTGAGTAGGATAACTTTTCATTCCTCTAGGAAGTTGGTATTTGATGCCTTGACGACCTTCACAAGCATCAATTACAATGCTAGTAAATATAAGACAATATCAAAATACAAATTTTAAACTTCGAACAACACATTGGATATTACCTCGACAATTTAGTCGATCATATTCCAACTTCCATAAATGAGGTGTCATTCTTCGTGGCCTTGATGATTTATTTTCTTTCCCATTGAAAAGATGTTTTTCAGCAATTCGATACCTATTATTATAGTGGAGAAAGTGTCTAAACTCATCAAACACCTACTTTCTTAAAGTTCTCAAATGACGAGATTTCATCTTCAGACCACAAACTGGACATGAAAATTTTCTCATTTGTCTGAAGAACTACAAGATCATGTAGAAGTGGATCATGTACAATTATCATGTGCAACTTAAACATTTGATAGTAATGTGTAAGCACTATAATAGACCAAAAATATTTGATATTAACAATATAACATATCGCAAAAATGAGTTAGCCCAGGGGCATCAAGTATTGTCCATACAAGAATTGCATGGAATTGAAATTGTCGATGTCCTATCAGTCAAGAGATGTCATACATAGTGATGCCATTCCATAACTTCAACAACTCATCAATTAGGGGCTCAATATACACGTTCATATCATTAACTTGGTATTTACCTAGCAATTGAATGAACATAAACATTACATTATTATTATGACCATTTTCATGCACTATTTATAAATTAATTTAGATAACTATAAAATGAAAAAAATTCCTGGCACAATCATTGACAACATTATGTGCTCCCTCTTTATGGACATCCAAGGAGGAATGTTATTGTTAATAACAAAAATAGGCCACACTGAGTAAACAGATCTCATATCTCTATATAGATTGACACCGTCCGCTACCAATGAAAGCTTCAGATTAAGAGGTTCTTCTTTAAAGTGTGACCATGTTTCTTCTATCTCTTTAAATTCAAAACCATCGGCAGGCATCGCATAACATCCTTTTGACTTCTATTGCATGCATGGTAATCCATAAATTGTGCCAAGGTAGTGCACTTGAATAATCGTTGAAGACGTGAAATAATGGGAATGTCCCGAAGAACCTTGCGAGGCACTTTTTTTGTTATTTGATTTGACTGATATCTACTACTATGACAATCAGGGCATTTTGTTGAAAATTCATATTATTTATGATATAGAATATGATCATTGGGACATGCATGTATTGTTTGATAATTCATTCCAATCTAATCCATAATGTTAGATAATTCTCGGTATGAACGAGGAAAAATGTTTGATGGTGGTAACAAAAACTCACTAATCAACCTACAACAACAAATATTCATTGTTAATATAATGAATAGTACTTGTATGCTAACATTGAAGATGACAAAAATGACATACCTTAGCATATGTGACATTGCTACATTGGATATACCATTCATAACCTTTAAGTTCACCAACAACACTATAGCCGAGAGTAGATTTGTTTGGGAGCCTTCGTATAAGGGCTCATGTGCCTTCTCAAGTAAAGGTATATCAAGACCATCTTCATCATCATTATCAAATTTGCTAGTACCATCATTGTGAGCCTCTTCATCGCCTGCCCCAATACCATCTTCTTCATTCATGTCCTTTGGCACATTATCATCTTCTTCCATGAGAGTGTTATCCTTAGCTTGGATATTCACACCTCCATGTTCCTCTAGTAGGAAATCCACATTTAGCAATGGATGAAAATTGTGGCCCCCTTCAACATGACCATGTTTCCTACAATACTCTAGGCTATTGTGATTAGAATTCTTCAAGTCTTTAAGCCTTTACACTTCTTGCAAGGACAATAACATTTATTAGGTTTTCTTCAAAACTGAGCCCACAATGCAGCCATTGTCTCATTTTGTTCAGCGTTCATATTGTCAGGCATGGTCTTTCTTCACAGGAAAATATATCTGCAAATAAATTGGACATGTTGTGATTAATGTTTATATCTACACATATGATTTTTCTTGATTAATTTTTTCAAATGTAACTAAAATGATCCTATAATTTCTAGAAGGCGTAGACGTTTGCAAAATGTGTAGTACCACCCTTCTACCAAAAAAAAACACCTAGTATACAATAATGAATAAGATCAAGACAACAATAATACTGGTCCTTTTGTTGATATGCCTTTTGAAGGTTGAATAAGGTCCTGATTTTGCTAACCCACTCTATTTTATCTGCTATACTTTCTGCTTTCAACACAATTGCACTATGTGCTGGAATAGAAAGCCATGAAACAAAGATCAGCAACCATTTGAGCATAGAAGGTGTCAATATAATATACAAATATGTGCACTTGCATTTTGAAACATGAACCCCAAAAAAACACACACCTTTTAGTACTATTTTGTATGAAACCTTGTTGTTGATTTTGAATGTAAGACTTATAGCTACAGCATTAGGACCATTTGCCTTTTTTGAGTTTTTAGAACTTGATTTAGCTAGAGCTAGAGAATTAGAAGTACCATCATTAATTTATTAATTCAAAGACATTAATTCATTAAAAAAATTTGTGGTGCTTGCTAGATAATAAAGAAAACCAAATACTCCATATAAAATTACACAATGGATAAACACACAAAAATAGTCAATCTCATTTTTTTGTTACTTGATTTAGAAGTTTAAAGATTCCAATTACAAAACAATTTTTGTATCCTTCGGGGAACTTTTGAAAAAGACCAAAAGCCTTTACAATCACAAGAGATCAACTTATAGTATACTTAAATGTTAGTAAAGATGTGCATTGTAAAGTTTCCTAGAAGTGACTGGCGCACATTACAATTACTATGCCACTTAGGCACCACAATATTTCCACATAGGCACTATGATAAACTTAACCATTTCTATTGGTTGGAGAGGCTATGGTGAATTAAAGTATATTTTTGTGAAGGAAGAAGGTATGCTCATCAAAACCTTATTAGAGTAACTGGAAATATATTAGTAAAGTTTGCAATAAATCTTCATGCGAGAATATTTTCCATGATGAGTTGGGCTACTAATAACTTCATAGTCCACATGTTCAGTTGATGGTATAAATAGCTATGTAGTTCATACTTCTAGACATCTTAAGCTAGGCATTACTTTCTTATGTCAATCATATTGCCTGAATTGGGCATTACAAGTCAGCAAGAACAAGGCACATCAAAATCCTTTAAGAGCACTCAAAAGTCTTGGCACTAATTGGTGGATACTCACTATAACAACTTGGTCATCCATTGCTATCTGGGATCTTAGTCATCCATTACTATTTTAAGAAAGATATTGGCAAATATTGTAGTTTGATGTGCACCAATATGAGGAATTAGAAGATAAGGAATCATATTAAGAAGTCAAATGATATGAAGGTATCATGTCGATACTAATGATAAATGAATTTAATCAAATAAAACATATTCATATGGAATTATTGAGTAAGACCACTCTTAAAGAGGAGAGATCCACTTCTAGAGTAGGCCTCTAGTGTTATCATTTAGCTTGACATCCTAGTAGGTGCTTCCAGGTCTACCAAGACACAAAAAAATATGTTGCCATGCATCTTCTTTTGAATAGGGCAGCCAAAACCATATGTCTATAAAGGGCTTTCACAAGCCTACATCTTTGATGTATGGGATATTTAGGACTTCCATTTGGCCTGTAATTCGAGCATGCTTAATACATAAAGAAGAATGGCTAATCACTTGAAGAAGAATAGATACATATATACTTGAAGGTGCTTTCCCATGATTAGCTTCTCTGAGAATGTTCCCACATGCATGGCTAGCAAATCTCCCCAAAGTGTTGGAAGCATTTAGTTCAACAGAAGCATGTTGTGTATTAACTGATTCAAAGGTCTTTTTTTCTTCTAATTTTCTCCATAGGTTGATATTCCTTGCAAGGATGGAATTGACTGCACAATATCTGAAAGGCAATGCTTTTGACTACTTATTTTTGGAGTTATGTCAGATGTGTTACCATGACAAGTTAAAGAATCTAATGTTTGACCTATAAGATGTATACCTCATGCATTAGCTAGATGATATTTAGTTAAAAATAGAAGGCATACAACAGACACAATTGACATGCCCAACCCAACATGCTACCATTTTCCATCTCAAAAGTATAGTGAATTAGAAATAGAAACTTGCATGCTGGGGGGATCATGTGAAAGCTAGTTGTAAATATTTTGAATATAGTTGATGTTTGACCACCAGTTGAATTCTTAACAAGAGAAGACCTTAACTATTGAATGGAATTCTATGCAGTAATGATATTCTTGTTGTATATGACGAACTAGTTTTCCAATGAGTAGAATGTGATGGGAGCCCCTCCTTTGGAGAATCCATTACTTTTCTTAGATGATTATCCTCCTTTGATGGATAACCTAAAGTTTCTCCCAAATGCAATGGAGACTTTGAAGAAGTGAGATCATGGTTAAAATAATACTTTGTAGCTGATGATAGTTTATTAAAAGATTGGATCCTTGTAGGGTTAAGTGTGGATGTATTGACTCCATAATTGTGTCCACCAGTTGGGGGGCTTGAGCTTGTCTGCCATACATTCTTATAATTTGGTTTAGACATCAACCTAGTGTTAAAAGGTGAGCTTCCAATAGAAGTTTTTCCAATATTATTAATTAAGGACAACTGAGAGTTCCTATCCCATGTAGTTGATGGACCATACTTTCCTCCTTGCTGAATACCTTACACAACACTTAGATGATTTGATGGTGAAGATTCAACAAGAAAATTATGTTTTGGAAAATATCAAGATAATGGCATTCCCTTGTCAAACTCAAATACATCATCTACTAGAGATGAAAATCTTGATTGCAAGCACCCTTGGCCCTCAAGATCAGAATCTGTAAATGCATCAAGATTAGACACAAATTCTGACATTAAATTTGAAATTTTTTTAATCTCTTTCTCTAGAGATGATTGCCCATTGTCTAAAAGGCTCAAGTTCACCTCATGATCCACCATTTGCATTCTTCTAATATCAATCTTGTTGAAATGAAACATGTGGATGGAACTAGAAAGAAGACCAGATCTACTTATTGAGTCTTTCTTGGACTCCAAAAGGGTAAAAAGAGGCTTGAAATCTATATCCAATTGTATTAAGAGGTAATAAGAATTTCCATAGTTTAGAAAACCCATGAGCAGTAAGTTTGAGCCTTTAATTATTGATTTAGGAAGCTTAACTGTAGCCACACATTTTTCATACACCTGTAATAGGAAATATCGATAAACCAAAGACATTAAAAAGCATGTCAAAACATTTTAATATGATTCTATTTCAAAAAAACATCTATACACTTTTCATACAGAAATAATGGCAAAAATTGGATAAGAAATAAGTTCATAAATGCTTTGTCTTGCTAAAAAATATGGTTTCTTAGATCAACTATTAGAAGTGCATTTAATGGACTAAATGGAACATTATGTTTCAATAAAAGAATTTTTCACAAGTATTCAACAAGTCTCAGAAACCCAATGCACATCTCTATACCCAATTTGGATCTTGCATCCCTATAGAGCCCATATCCACTCCTCAAGATGAACATACATGTATACCATGTTCCTTGAAATCAACCTCGAAAAAAATTCTATCTTTAAATGGAAGTGTATTATAAGGGTTACTGGTCAACATATGATCTTTCCAATGAATGGGAACCCTGTACTTATCTATTATCTAGATACTAGAAACAAAAGTGCATTACCTTGCTCCCCACAAAGATGGCTTGCTTCAAAGTTACTCTAGACTTCTAGAATTGCATTGTGAGCCTAAAGCATCCCTAGGTTAATAATATTTTTCATTTCCCTTGCATCTCTACCTAGTGTAAGTTCCTTTGAACTGAAGTTACACTGATGAATGAATCACACAATACACTCACTCTTCACAAGATTAGTTAATGTCAATGCTAAGTAGTGGTCATTCTATTCGAGTCAAACATTGAATAGCTTTTCTGATAGCATTCTAAGATTGAAAGGAAAAAAGAATGTCAGTTTAGATTTTTTGAGGAATTGTTGGATTGTTCTTTGTCAAATTGCACCTCGTTGGCTCAGCTAAATAGGGGGGAAAGACTTTTTTTTAAGGCATGGAAGACTCGATAATCATAAGATAACCATAGAAAATTATGGTGTAAGATATAAGAAAATTTTCATATACATAAAGGGAGCATAGGAATTAAGGAAGGATTGGTGGAAGAAGGGAAGGGGAAGATAGTAAGGAAGTACCTTCATTTGGTCAACAATGATGAAGAGTTTGACCTTATTTGAAGGGTGGTAATTGTGAAAAGTTGTGACCAATGCAAGGGGCACATGTGGTGAAGAGAATTGACTCTTACATTGTAAGATATAAAGAAGAGGTTTTGTTTGAGGAGGGCATCCAAGGGAGATAAAGTTTGGGAATAACATATTAATCTAAAGTGGTGATTCAATTTTTATGAGAGGTGTTGAACCTTCCACGAATAATATATAAAAGAAGAAATTTTTTTATGATCATTTACCATTCATCACTTCCAAATGCATTAAATCAACACACAATCATCACTCCTCAATTTATGAATTACAACATTCATTTAGTCATCATTCACTAACTATCAAATTTTCAAATCAAAGGAAATCATTCTATCATTCATCAAACATCAGTTAAGAATCAAACAGACTTGCAATCAATTCTTCAATTAATTCAATCAATCTATATTAATCATTCAATCGTCCTGAGTGAATAAAGAAATATAAAAGACAAGAAGACCATATGATTTATATTATTGGGTATTATTATTTGGTCTTTAGCTATAAACTCATGTTTTGTTGAAATCTTAACTAGTGCTATGTTTATGCCTATTCTTGGCCTGATTTTGTTGATAAAATTTTAACTAGGGTATTGGAGAAAGAAGAGCTGATCAAATTTTAGAACTGTGAGAAACTTCCTCGGAGGGCTTGAAGGAGGTAGTCATATCTTTGAATTTATTTAAAAGTATTTTTTGACAAATGAATTTTTGTGGGAAGATCTTTGCTAAGTAATACACTAATTTTGTTTTGCAGCTCCGTGATCTGCAGATACAAAACATGTTCAAGAGTACAGCTCAGCAAGTCTTTGGTTGAAACAAAAAGAGTTGTTCCTTGTGTTAGGCCTTATTTTCTATAATATATGACCTCTTCTATTCCAGAAATTGGCATTCATTCTCAAAGTATGAGGAAAAGCTACTTTTTCCCTTAAAATGGTAGATAGAGGATATAACTTCTAAAATTCAGGAAGTGTGAGATACTCATCCTCTAATCATATGAGAAACATGAGTCATGTATTTTTAGATACCTCTTCATGCTTCTTGGAAGCTCATTCCACATAATTTCCATGAGCTAGAGGGTTCTCTAAAGTCCAATTGAATATGAGAATTATTCTTAAAAGATAATGTGTTCTCTTCGAACTTTGGAGCTTTAAGTGGTAGCTAAGAAATTGTCAAAAATTACTAATTCAATTCCATGGACTAAGAAGGTGTTGAGTTCTAGATTGGGAAAGAAGACTAGGCACAAGGTCTACATGGAATACCTGATAAAATGGAAGGGAAATCTAGATATTGAAGCTATATGGATACTAGTGACTGATTTCAAGAAGAAGGGAATAGATCTCAACTTGATTTCTCCCATAGTCCCATGAGGACTTCTTTTGTTGGAGAGAATGGTGTACTAGCACTCTAGGACATGTCAAGGTCCTATTGAAAATTTTTTGTGTTTGGCTCTTTGATGGGCCATGGTATCTAATAATAGATAAATGAAATCTCAAAGTGATATCCAAGTGCATCTTGGCATGTTTTCTAAGTCAAAATTCAAAAGTTGTGGAAAAAGATGTAAAGTTGCATTCCCTAGGTAAAAAGTTGTCAATGGGTCCAGTTGTCTCTAGGAGTATAGTATATGATCCAAGGCCTAGAATAGCTTGGAATAGAGTCTAGAATTGTGTGAGATTGGGGAACCATTTGGTAAGGTTCTACACACCTAGGCTAAAAGGAACCAAACATTTCCAAAATTTGTCAAGAAATTGAAAAGTTGTCAAGTTGCAAGTTTGACAACTTTATGTGAAACTTTTGTAACTTGGTTCAATATTTTACCAATTAGTCACCCACTCCAAAAATTCAGTTTGGGGAAGGTTTAGGAAGGCTATTTAAGCCCATCCAAACTAGTTTGTATGGTTGGATATTGTGTTTTTCAACTAGAAGCAATTGAATGCTGAGCAATTTTGACTGTACAGCTATGCAATGGTGAACATCCACGATCATATTGACTAAAATTTGAGTTATTTTACATTTATTAGTTAGAGTATGTGGCCTTGATATTCTATACATAATTGTGTGTATTCTTGATTAGTTTTGTTGGGTTAATACTTATTATTTTGTACTATGCTAGTCACTAGACAAACCCAAGTAGTTTCAAAAGAATGGAGTCTAGATTCATTTATTGTGGTTAAAAATGCATGGAATTATGGGAAATGAAAGAAAAATCTATATAAATTATGTCTTTTTTCATTGGAATGGAGGAGTTGTAGTTTTCTATTCTTACCAGCCATCCTTAGGCGTGCCCTACAGCAACCTGGCTAGGTGGTTGACAAAGAAATGTGCTTGGACATTGAAAGAGTTGATTGAACTTCAAGAAATTAATTTGGATTGTGTTAGGGGAATGCATAAGGAGTATGCAATATCCTTGGTAGGAATCGATCAAACCATTTGAAGGGGTATTAAAAGCCTAATTCAAGACTGGTTTGTGTAGACCTACAAACCCATGGAAACCATCACCTTTGGGTTTGATATATATGTTTCCTACCTTTTTAGGATAGAAAGGTCTTCTAATGAGCCTATTCAACATAATTGCTTTCTATTGTGAGATTTTTAGGATTTTAATTAAATTGACATTTCACGTTATTTTTCGGCATGCTATAATGTTGTACATTATACCTGGTAGAATGAAAACTTCTCTATTTTTTTCTTCATGTAAATAAAGCCAAGACAATTAGTGTATTGTTCATCAGTATAGATTTTATCTTGTGAAACATCTGCATAACATCATGAATTTGATTTTTCTTTCTTGTAATGTCTTCAAAAGGCTACCAATAATAGAAACCATTAAACTTTTTTTTTCAATTGGCCCTTTGAGCATTTAGAGGGCTGAAGACTCTATTATTGATGAAGTTTAATATTCTAATCACTTGTTCACCTTTGCTCATCTCTAAGAACCCTAATGTTGGCATGATACCCTCAAACTATCTAGCATAGTTGGCTCGATTGCATAGTAATAGATTTGTAGGTTATTCTAGTAGTTGATTTTATTATTTTGAAGCAAACTTTTTCTAAGCTTCATCTAGATTGATCTAGTAAGATGCATACATGTGTATAGAATGAATGTTGTAAGTATGGATAAGTTTGTAATTATACATGGGGATAGTAGATGCAAATTAGATAGGGATACTCAACTTTGTTATAATAGATATTCTTTTTGACAATTTTGGAATTTGAATTGTCTAGAGTTTAGAAATGATAGGGGTAATACCTTGGATTTCATCTAAGGGTTATTATTGGAGGGCCTTTTTGTGTTCATTGATTAGATCTTGATAGTTTTGTGTTCTATTTTTTGACTCATCAAATTTGTTTGCCTTGCTTTTGGATTACTGTTATTTATGAATATCTTAGGAAGTTGTTATAAGCACTAGTTTGAAAACTCAAGTTAGGGAACAAAGCAAATGAGAAATGTCTAGTCCAAAAAAGGCAAACATTGTATAGGGCATATAAATATATTCAAAACAAGGCAAGAAAGCAAGCAATCAAAGTGCAAATTACAATGACTAGTGATTTTGTAGAAATGGGGTGGATTATTAAGAGTACGATGAGATCAAATGTCAATCTATAAAACAAAACTTCAACTCGCCTTTATAATGTTGGGAAGGAGACTCTTCAACATTTCTAGTTGTTATTTAATCCTCTCACGCCACCTTCTTTCTAAAATCTCTTTCAATGGATCAACTTTGAAGAATTCACGAGCTCTCCTCTGCTACAATCAACCACCAAAGAACCCAAGATGTCAAACCCTACTAGTGTTGATGCTATAAAACCCTTTTCGCACATACTCTTGGCCACAAAATGCAGTGATAGAAAATGCTTCAGTGCACGAACTATCTTTTGGGTCATGTAACAATAAAATTAGGGTGGAAAACAACACTTTTTTCAATTTTTACATAGTGCATGATCCTGTGTTGGTCAAAATTTTGACCAACACGAGATCATGATTTAACAAAAGTCATCACAATTCAACCAAATTGACTCTAATTTATCATATGGTCGAAAGTTTTGGTCAAAAATTTGGCTCAAATGTACTAGTGATCATTCCCAATACCCTCAAACCATTTAAGATTTGAACTTTTACTCATCCCAGTGTATGAGGACACACACAGAAAAATCATTAATAATCCTTTCATCTCAAACTTTAAAATTCTTTCTTTTTTAGGCCATGCAATTTTTTTACCATGAGTACCATTTATGTCACTCTTTGCCATCTGTCCATAATGACTCTATCCTACTTTCTTACTCAGCAACAAGTCACAAAAATTTAAAGTGATCCTCCAACTAGATTTCATCATGCTTGATTTATTTTTTCACTAAATCTCTTGCAAAATTTGGTAAGGCATTAAATTCCCTCCAACATCTTAGTCCTTTCACATTTAGGACTAAAGCCACCATTCCATTTGCCACCCCATTTTCCTCCCAAAAACTATGATTCAATTCAAATCTTTTTAATATAACTAGTAAGTGTTTGATGTCTTATAAAAAACATTTAATAGCCCACCCTTCCTTCATGATACCTTTAATAGTCTCTATAATGATTTTTGAGTCACCTTCAATCACCACATTTTCCCAACCCACACCGATCACCAATTTTAGACCCCAATAAAGAGCCATTGCTTCCACAATATTGTTGGACACTTTCCATAGTTGTCTAGTATAAGATAATAACATCCTCCCCTCACTATCTCTAACTATACCTCCTCCTGTTGATCCCTCCTTTCTAGCAGCACCATCAAAATTGAGCTTAACCCAGCTCTTTATCAAGGGTTTCCATCGTGTCCTTCTCCTTGCCAACAAATTGGAATTATCAATTTCCATTATCCCTTACTCCAAACTCCAACACTTGGCAATTATGATATCCAACTGATCAAGGGAAACGTCAACTTTCTCCACCTACTACAGTTCATGTTCTCAACCAAAAGTTTGCAAATCTTGTCCACAACCACCTCAGCACTTTTGTCTTCATTCTTGAACACCCTATTATTTCTCTCCTTCCAAGTACCCCGAAACACATTGGGGGGGATTAGCTTCCACATATTCACAAGGTGGGGGTGGGAAAAAGGACCATTCTGACTCTCAACAAATTGCTTGAATCCCTTATTAAACACCCAAGTCACCTCTACCTTCTGTAATAGCCTCCCCCAAACATTAGAAGCATAATTACAATGAAGAAACAATGGGTAGTATTCTCCTCTACTTACTTACACAAATTGCATCTATTGGATAATTGAAAACCACCTTTCATAAGGTTATCAGTAGTGAGTATTTCCCATGAATGGTTTTCCACTAGAAAACATCAATCTTTGGGATTAAATGATTACACCATTTATTTCCCTGTGATTAGACTCTAAGGCTTTATCAAATATTAATTTGTAAGGAGATCTAACACAAAACTCCCCCATCGATGTAGCCTTCCAAATGAATGCATCATTTAGGTCCACTCTTGAGATTATGTACCTTTCAAGTATACCATTTAGCTCTTTAATTAGCTCCCCACCATTTGAAGCATTTAGTTGAAATTCAACCTTTTTCCACTTCCTCCATAGGCCAATAAAATCAGCAACCTTATTCCCCATTTGCTCCTAAAGGTGATCCTAAAGGGACCCATACTTCATTCTTGTTAAAGGTTTAATAGTAAGCCACAGATCCTTTAAGAAAATAATCTAATTACCATTATTGACCAAGCACCTCACACCTTCTTTCAAGATATTTTTGTTCCTCACAATATTTTTCCAAACCTTAGATCCCATATGAAGATCATTTCTTCAGGTGTAGTGAGAGAATTTGAAATTTCCCAAATACTTGGCTTTCAAAATTTTACACTAATTTACCTCCCCTTCATCAAGTTCCACCCCACCTTAGTGAGAAGCACATTATTCAAATTAGATATCCTTCAAATGCCCAAGCCTCCTCTTTTCTTAATTTTATGTATCATTTCCCGGTGTACAAAGCTCAACCTATTCTTCTCACTTTCTCTTGACCAAAGAAAGTTATGTTGTGTTTTTTCCAATTTGTTTTCCATACACTGAGTAAATTTTAACAGTGATAGGAAATAGATAGGCAATCCTTGGAGGGACAAAATTAGAAGCTAAAGCTTACTCACACTACTTAGAGTTTTACCTTTCCATCCAATCAAATTAGTTTCCATTTTTTCCATTGCAGTATTCCAAAATTTGTTACTTACATCTTTTACTATCAAAGGAAGACCTAGATATGTGTTAGGTAACACAACAATATTAGACCCAAAAATATTTAAGATCCTCAATTAAATATCATGAGTGTTGAATAATAACATCTTACTTTTACCCAAATTAATATTTTTGTCTTGAATTGACTGCATAAACATCCAGGACAAATTTTCATGCTCTAGCTTTTCCCATAGAGGATTCCCCACTTAGGAAGATGTCATTCACAAATTGTTGAATCACCTTTGGCAAAAGTGTGGAGGCAGGCTTAATACCTTTGATCACCCCCCCCTTCCATCTTTCTTACGAACACCTTTCCCATAACTTTACCTATCATGATAAACAAATAGGGAGAGATATGGCCAACTTGTCTTAGACCCCTTTCCCCACCAAAGTTCTATTAAGGAAAACCATTCACTAGCATTTAGTAATTAATAATTTCAACCATAGATTTTACCATCCTTATAATATTTTTTCTAAAGCCAATTTTAACCATAAGTTCATACAAGAAGGTCCAATTGATCCTACCATAAGCTTTAGAGATGTCAAGTTTCAAAGCCATACCTGAATTACCACTCTTCTCCATAGAGTGAAGTAACTCATGAGTGGCTATGGCTACATCAAGGATTTTCCACCCAAGAAAAAACCCATTTTGGGTTTTCCCTATGAATTTATACAGCAACAGTTTTAACCTATTTACCAAAATTTTAGAAATATATATTATAAATATAGCGAAGAGGGCCCTTAGGTCTTTGACCTTCAATATTAGGGAAATAAATGTTCTATTGAGTTTCTTGAGAAGGTTCCCATTGTTAAAAAACTCACAAGCAGCCTAGAGTAGATCCAATTTAACCACATCCCAAAAGTGTTGGAAGAAAGCCGAAGGGAAATCATCAGGGCCCGAGGATTTATAGGCTTTCATATAGAAGACAACTCTGCAGAGTTCGTCCTGAGTGACCAACTATGTTAGTTCCTCATTGTCCTCTATCGAGATCATAGTGGGGATGGATTAATCATCCATCATCTATCCTCCTCCTTTATATTTCTCTACTCCTCTATATAAGAGTTCTTAAAGTAAGAAGTAGGTTAATTACCTATTTCTTTAGTTTTAGTTATCTTTACATTATTATCATCTTTCATAGTGTCTATCATGTTTCTCCTTTTCTAGATTGATTCTAGTCTATTTAAAAATAGTATTCATATCCCCCACCTTGAGCCATAACACCCTAGATCTCTACTTCTAGAAGGTCTCCTCTTAGATAATCACTGTATCCTTCTAGACCTTTCTATAGCTATCCTCTTCAAGAATCATATCTTCCAAGGCTAGGCCTTCCCCTATTACTTTTGGGAGCTCCTCTAACTTCTCTTACACATCCACCTTAGTCTTAAAGATATCCCTAAAAGATCTTTTTTGCCAAGGTTGCACATTCCTTCTAACATTCTCTAGTTTAGCATAAAGTCTGTACATAGCAGTTACTTCCACACTTCCCCACCACTCCTCCACCCTAGTAATAAAATTAGGATGAGATTTCCATATTATTTCATATCTAAAGGATCTTGGGGCCCTATGGGACACTTATTTCCAATTAAAAAAGATGAAAGCATGATCTAAGACCATTTTGGGTAATCCCATGAGAGAGGAGGAAGTTAGACCCTCCAAGCTAGCTAGAAACAAAAGTCTCTCTAGGTTGACTTAGATAAGATCAAATCCCTTCCTATTATTTGACCAGGTGAACTTTCCTCCACACATCTCCATATCCACTAAGTCATTTTTATTAGTAAATTCAGCCAAACCCTTCATACTATCATTAAAATCCACCATTCCTCCAAAATTCTTTGAGGGTTACAAAGGTGAGTTAAAATCTCCTATACAAAAAGTATTTTTGTTGTGGGAGAGAAATATAGATAGCTCCTCCCATAGACAACTCCCCCTTGTCTAGAATTAGAAGCATACACATTAACAATATTCCATATCTTATCATCTTTCTTATGTTTAGTAATTAGATAGTTTCTAGAACAATGTGTTAAACTATCTTTACGAGCACTTGAGTTCCAAAAAGTAGCCATCTCTCCTAATACACCCTCCATTTTACAATGAAAAAAATTAGCACTTGGCCAAATATAACTAGCAATACATTCCAAGTTAGACATAGTCATTTTAACTTCCTAGATCAAAAGGATATCAATTTTTAGGTTAGACAATTACTTCTTTAGGGAAAACTATTTTTGTGGATTATTCAACCCCCCTCATATTCCAAGATAGAATGATCATTTTCTACCTTTTTTTAAGGACTCCAAGGTAGATTACCTACCAGTAGCCACCTCCCTTGCCATTTTCTTTATTCTTCTACTCTGTTTCCCAAATCTTCCCACATCCATCTTTAAGTCTATCTGCACCTCAAATTTCTTTGATACTCTTATCTTCCTTCTCTAGGTTTTCCATTTCCCTACCACATCCTCCAATGTGTCTAGTGGTTCCATCTTCTTAGAAATTTGGGGAACATCTTCACTCCAAAAAAGTACTCTAGTTACCTCCACCTCCGCCAAATCTTTCTCTTTTCCTCTCTCCAAAGCTTTACCTTTATCCACCCTATCCCCAAATACCTCCTCAATCACCATGTTTCTCAAAGGGGTGCTAAGGAGATCATCAATGCCTTGCAAGAAGTGGACGGTCTCCTCTTTTAATTTCACCTTCCTCAAACCCCCTTGAAGGCCCATTTTGTTCACAAGTCTTCTCTAAAGCATTTTCCATATTAATCTCCCCCTCTCCTTGGTGGGTTTCCTTCTCTTTTGTCTTGTTACTCTCCACCTCTCCTTGGTGGGTGACTACCTTCTCTTCTAGCTCCTTCCTAGGTGAAGTAACTTTTTTCACCTTCCCTTATAGCTCTTCTTCCCCTTTATATAGGGACACAACTCCCTCTTCTCCCATTTCCAAAGAAATAAGTGCAACTTCCCTCTACCCTACTAACTCCCCCTTAGTTGATTTATTGTTCTAATTGCTATCTATTAAAAATTCCAAATGACAAGTATTTCTAGCAAAAAATCCCCACATTTTCCTAGATAATTGGTTGCACCTTCTTACCCTACTTTGAGCTCAGAATAATGGACTTAGGTAAGGAAGTACCCACTACAACATTCGCACTGAATCTTGTAAACACTAGCCTAGAATTCTATAGGGTAACCATGCCTACCATAAAAAAATGTCCAAAAGAGTTCTCAATAGATTTTAGGATCCTCTCATCCCAAAACTCTAGAGGTATTCTCAGGATTCTAACCCAAACCAAAGCCATTTTGTTTAGCTCTTTTACCGAGTCTAGCATAGGGTACCACTTGGCCACCATTAGACTATGCTTTCCATAGGAGCAAGACCTCACCAACACCATTGTCATGTCTTCAGTAGTCATGAATTTAAAGTATAATAGATCCCCCAACATTGCTTAGATAGTCACACTCCCCTTTAACTTCCATCTCTGGCTTATCCACTTCTTTACCATCATAATTGATGGGCGAAACTCTACGAACCTACCAATCAGGAAAAGTTTCAGGTTGGTAGACACATTATCAACCAGGCTATCTGAGACAATGATTTTCACTCCCTCATCACCACTAATCACCTTATGAGCTTCTAGTGGGATATGATCCATCTTCTTTCCAAGGAGCACATCTTTCCATCCTTGAGCCATTGTAGGATTTGTTTTATCCTCTTGAACACTATAGATGCCACTGTTGACTCCTCTGACACCCCACCAGTAGGATGATCAATGTCTACACTCCCCTATGCAACCTCAGATGAGGTCTAAACAATATATAGGTCTAGGAAAGATTCCAAGACCTGGCCCAAGCCCTAGGGGCCATCCCCACTCATTTTATTTCAAATTACCAAAAGAGTGAGAAACCAACAAAAAAGTTGTAGAGGATACAATGTTACCAATGCCAATAGAAATACTTTGTTATTTACAATTACAAAATAATGAATAAAGATATTAAAAATTACTAAAATCCACTCTAATTCTTATATAACTATAATGCTAGATTATTTAGTGGATAATCAAGAACTCTTTAAGTTCCTCTAGAGAGATTTATCCTTTTGTAATTTTTCCATGTTCTTAATAAATTTTAGCTTGTCTTTAATGTCAACTAAAATAAAGTAATTATTTTACATAGAATTGTAGAAATTATATTTTAGAAAACTCTATTTATTACAATTACTTACCATCTTAACAATAAAAAGAGTTATCTCATAAAGAAGAAAAATATTTTAGTATTTTTCTTTATAAATATTTGATTTTATTTAAAATATATAATATCAAGTATATTTGCATTAGTATAATTCCATATAGCCACATAGTAAAGCACTGCAAATGAAAATTTTATTTTTTGTATTTTCTTACTTTAATTTGTATCAAAACTCTTGTTTATAATTTAATGTTTTAATTTTTTCTATTGTTTATATATGAAATCTTATTTTCTAAACTCATCATAGTTATTTACCTTAGTTTGATTGGCTCGTATATTTTGGTTCTTATAGGAAAATTTCATGGATGTATATGTATATGTATGTATATATACATGTAGATATATGTAGATATATATATATATATATATATGTATGTGTGTATGTATGTACATAGATATACATATACATACACATAATAACATATATATATTTACACACACACACACACACACACATACACACACAAAACAACCGTCAGATTCATGAAGATTATGTATTAATTGATAAAAAATTTCAAATTTATATTTTCTTGTGTCAACAATTTTTATGTTTAGTTAACAATATTTATTGAAATAAGATGATCAAGATTTCATATAAATGCAAAAATTAAGGAGATGATTTTTTGTACATGGTTGACTGACATCCATATGTTGTGATTGTAGAAAAGCTTCTCGAATTAATAAAATATGAAACCCATAAAACCCATTGAGTGATTTTTTGTTAAAAATAGTAACATATGATAAATTATATATTATTTTTTAATCTGCATGGTAGTTTTGTTCAGCAAACTAATATATAGACTAGGGCCAATATAGTATCTTGTAGTGATATAACGATTTCTTGGCAATGAACAATGATTACAATGAAAGATCATATTGGATTCGACACATTATCATTGATTCTTATCATACAGTCAAATTCCTAGTTCGGTATGTGCTTTCATATTTGCATCATAACATAGTTCATTTTGAACTATTTTTCAGTATTTAAGAATGAAATTGGGAAATTGAAGATAATGACATAGAAAAAGGACACAAAATGTTTCCCCAATATTAATCTTCACCAAGAAATGTACATTGAAGAGTGGTAATGTTTATGTTTGAATTGCTTCTATATTTTCTAAATAATAATATAGATTCATTACTGAGTCGACTAGTTCATAAAATCACACTTTTTATGGGCTTGAAGAGCATTTAACAAGAGTTTTTCATTTTGGCACATGATTTAATTTACAAGATAGTGTTTGGTTCCTTCCTTTAAACTATTTTATGCTTGTTAAATAAACTTTATTTTTCCTATGAATGGGTTTAGAGAGAGTTGTAGTTATATTTTTTTTATTAAGGAATGGTGATGCATTTGAGTGCCATACTTTAGGGAAGAAAGAATTCATTTAAATTTATCTTCCTTGGCTGTGAATTTTAAAAGTTATGCATAAAATATTTTTGATAATAATTACATATCTTTTGTTAGTTAGTAATTATTTTATTAGTAACCATCTTATGTTTTTTCATCATATCAAGTATCTTGTACTATAATGGTTCAATTTTTTTATGCCTTTATTTAGAGGATTTGAAGTCACTTTGTGTGTTTAATCAAAATATTTATATTAAGCATTATTCTATTCAAACTAAGAATTATATTCCTTTCTTTTTTTATTTTACATCTGGATCTCTTTGTCATACCCCTCCTCACATATACTTATTTTAAATATGAATTTCTATTTTAAATTCTATATAGGAGATTTGAATGGATATATGAGCATGACAAGGTGGAGATATGTGAAATTGTTATGGTTCTTGCTAATAAACATGTTGAGGACATTATGATAAATTTTGACTATCTTATGTATAATGATTTGATGGTTATTACGATAATATAATCATTAAAAAGTTAAAGATAATGATTATAAACTCACTAGAAGTGCCCTTAGGGGAGAGTGCACCAAGATGGTGTACAAAAAGTGGGGTATAAGTGGACACATTCTTCTTCTAAAATCAAATAATTGTTAACTTTAATTCGATGTTAGAGGGTCATCCACTCAGAATGACAAGATGTGAAAAACATGTAACATTACGGTGGCAATTTTAGAGATACCCACTTCACCATTAGAAAACCTGACACAAAGACAATAATTCATTTTAGAAAATGAAAAAATGTCTAAAGAAAAAAAATGGACAAGAAAATAATCTCCCAATCCTTTGGGTCGTTTCCCTAGGATTTTAGCAAGATATAACCTGATCAAGTTATGAAATCATAAAACACATTCAAAACTTGATTAGGATTTGATAAAGTAAAAAATTACTCCTCCAAAACCTGATCTTGTTTTCAAGAATGAAAATGGGCTCTAGTCCAAAGGCCATAACTTTCACATATGGAGTCTAATTGATTTTGTTAAAAATATGTCTGAAAGCTATTGAAGAGAGCTACAAAATGATATAGATAAATCAATCCTATGAAATTAAAATTTTATTTTCTATTAATTTGAATTAAGTATGGTCTAAAATGGGTAGTTATTGTTTACCAAATATGCAACCAAAAAGTAGACATGAATGCTAACATATTTTTAATTCTCCCTCTCTTAAATACACAAACATACTCATAGATTCACATAATCACTAAATAAATCATAAGATATCTCTCTTAAAAATTCCTAACCTCAAGCATTTTCTCACTAACTCCTAAACTCTCTATCTAACTTGTTACTTGTTGGCCTAGTTTTTCACATTTTAAATTTTTTTGAAACATTCTAGTGAAAATCCAATTCCCTTTCAAAATTAGGGTTTCATATTTAAATAATTTTTTATCTAGAGAAATCCCTAATATTATGTTGTTATTTCAATTTTATATCTTACCCCAAAGAAACCCTTGAGTTCGATTTACATGGTATGCATTTTAAAGAAATGTGTGGGAAAAAATAATTTGAACACCTCCTTTTATTTTCTTGGATACCTTTTAAATTTGTTTTCATTTCATAACCTTACCCTAAATTTCCATTTGAAATTATAACCCAAGATCTTGTTTTAATAGTATGCAAGTTATGTATTATGTTTGAAAATTAGCCAAGTCATTATGACCCTTGATCTTCCTTAAGATCAAGGGTTGTCTCTTTCTCTCCAATGGAAGGTGCAAGATTTTTATCCTTGGAAACATAGTGACAAGGTGACACTTTTTCATAGAACCTATTGGGACTAAAATTTGAAGCCCAAATTTTGAGTACCATTGAGAAATTCAATCCCCATAAACGCTTTTTGATACCTATGTACCTAAATATACTTGAGAAGGTGTTTAATGATTCTAACACCTTTTATTTAGTGTGTATATTTGTTTCATGAAGATAAATTGTTATTTTGAGCCATTTCATGAAGTCTTGTTTTGAGCAATTGTTAAATCTGCATTTTCACCCGAGTGTCAAACAACAATATGAGGCCTTGTTTGCATGTGAATATCTCGCACCTAGTAATGCTTCATGACTCACCACTTTGGGAGTTTTTAGTGTCCATAAAAAAGAACCTATGTTTCATATTTTGAGTCATTTTGAGTCTATTTGACTAGGTTTTGAATCTCTCAAATTTGGTTGTTTATCAATGTCATCCTAATGCTATTTATTCTGAATTCTAGGAAGCCCTATTTGACCTGAAATAACTTTGACCTAGTTGATCAAAGGGCTAAAATTCCTTTTACGTTTCATTTTAGAGGTTAGAGAATTGCTATGTTTCAAATTTGAGCTTCTGACTAATCTGTTTGATTAGTTTTTTAATGCGATTCCAAATGCAACTTGCAACTTTTTACTAGTGTCAGCATTTGCAAATTTGTCAAAACCCTTGTTCGTGATGTTATATCTTGAAATATATGATAGGTGAGATCAAATGGATTCTACCATTGCATTATACTCTAAAAACTCTTTAAGTGTGCTAGTTTTCACATCTTGATGAATTAGTTTGCACACTTTTCTAAGTCAATTCCATTTGCAGAAAATGCTTTTCTATCAGTGTTTCCAGTCTACAAATTTTGAGTAACCTAATTTGACCGCTTGGCATTCGCGTCCAATTATTCATCATAACCCCAAGTCCTAGATTTATACTCTCCTCATGACATTAAACTAATGCCCCATTTTTTGTTTCCCCAAGTGTTAGTTTACCTAGTTTTTGAAGCCAAATTCAAACGTGTTTTGTTGTTTTTTGACATGTTTTCTTGCAGGCAGTTCTAAGAGGTCAACTTGGATAGTGGATATCTTTTGACTAATAATTCATCATGAGATGAGATTTGATGGTGCAAGTGTGTGGAACAAAGAATTAGTGTGCCAATTTTTGGAGCCCGATCAGGTGTTTTGGTTAGTTTTTAAAGTCAGTTAAAGGTCCCTTTGGCATTAAATTAACGATTTGCATATTAATGGTAAAATGGGTTTTAAATGATAATTAAGTGATCAAACTTGATTCTAATAAGTTTGAGATGATCAATAGATCAATTTGAAGATTCAATTGTTTGAAAATGAAAAAAAAATTAAGCCGGACCCACTTTGGGGCCCGAATAATTCCATCAGATTGATAAGGTTTAAATGAGGGTTATCATGGAGGGTATTTCCAATACCGATGTTACCCCTCAAGACTCAAGCAACTATCAAAATATTGTTTTTATAACCCTTATCCAAAATAAGAATGCCTCCCTTCATACATTTGATTTTAAATCACCTTGGAATAACCATTGGATGAGTGAGTTTGTCTGCTATTATCTACATCATTATTTCCAAACTTCTAGTGATCATGCACTGGAAGTTTATGGCCAGTCAATAGTTATAGTTGTTCTCATAGAAAATTTTCATAATACCTTCTAACCTTTTCCCTAATAAAATAAAATATTATGAATTTTTTGTCAATGGATTGGATCCCTAAGAAGAATATGGTTACCAAGTCTAGCAAAAGCAATTCATTTATTTTCATATGGTAGTGTCTCAGGTCCATTCAAGATTCATCTTTGTGAAGAGAGTTGAGGCATGTGGAAACATTAAGAGAGTGGTCAATTTCAAATTCAATGATTTCATCAAAGATTTTTTGAAGAATCAAGCAAAATTTGATTGAAGTAGACTAGAAATGATGCATCAAGATTGACAGCAATGAGAATTAATGTTCACGAATGTGCACTTAAGAAGGGAAATTATGTTACATAGACATTTGCCTCCACAAAATTTGTGTTTGACTTGGACATGAAAATGAAGTGTTTCATTTATTTTTAAAAAGGGAAAGGTTGTGGATTAGAGGAGAAGAAAATGAAGTGGGTTGCCCTTGTAAGTGGAGGAAAAGATAGCTGCTATGCTATTATGAAATGTATCCAGTATGGCCACTAGATAATAACACTTGCAAACTTGTTTCCTTAAGAGGATTACATCAAAATTCTAGATAGCTACATATATAAAGCCATTGGGGTTTCATTAGGTGCAATAGCTTCCAAATATCAGAGATCAAGGGTAGAGATTTTTTGTCCAGATTGGGGCTAGTCTCTCTAGCATATCTCTAGAATCAGGAACAATACTTACTACTACAAGAAATGATTGAAAAAAGGATTTTTGCCATCCTTATAAAGGTTTCCACCATTGGTTTGGATCCTAAAATGTTTCTAAGCAATGATCTTATAACCATGCAGCCTCACCTCTTGAATTTGAAAGAATTATATGGAATAAACATTTTTGGTGAGGGAGAAGAGTATGAGACTTTGACTCTTGATTGTTCTCTTTTAAAGAATGCCAAAATTGTTATTAAAATTCTCAAATTATCCTCCATCTTGTGCTTAGGTTAAGGGAGCCAAACTTTGATACATTTTTTGCAAATCCATTTGAAATAGTGAAGCAACAAACTATGTATAGAGGAGAGCAAGCTGTGGGTAGATAATTCAAAAGCAATGACATGAAAGTAATGAAAGGCCACACAATTGATGAAAGCCCACGTAGGAGTCCAATATCTAGTCAAAGGAAGGAGAAGCCATGAAAAGGGGGACAACTACAACACATGGCTAGGAACATAAAATGAAATCAACACCAAATCCAGACAAGGATGCTAAAAAAGAAGTAAAAACCACTAGAATGAAGTTGTAGCTTTCTAAAAGACATCCACACCATGGAGATTCACATGCAATCAAAGTGGAGCTATGGCATAAAAAAGGGGAGAGCAATAAAAATAGTCAATGCATTGAAAATAGGGGAGTCCATGATGTATAAAGGAGACATGTGAATCAAAATGGAGACAACAACAATTAGTAAAGCAACGGGTAGGAGAATCCAAGCCGCCATGCATGGATAAGAGAGCACGATGGTTGAGTCATAGCATTCACATAAATATATAGAGGAAGTCGTCTGAAGAAGTGTTAAGGTGGCATGTTAAGAATGAACTCCATGGCTAAACAGAGGAACCAACACATTAAAAGAATCTACCAACAGGCTATGGGAAAAGGAATCCCCAGGCGTGTGTGAAAGGGCACTCTTAATAAAAAAAACAAAGAACATTCCAAACAAAAAAGCCACCATGGAAGTTAAAGCCCCAGGGGCAGTCAAAGGGTAGAGTTTAAAGCATGAAGAAAGGAGCCTTCATGTCAAGATGTCAACAACCTGCATAAGCCACAGGGTCCAAATCAAAGAAGAAGCTCCATATGGAGATAGTCGCAATATCCCACATGCAGCAAGCGGTTAACTTTTATAATGTTTAAATATAATACAACACTTCATCAAAAATGAAGTGAAGATGGAGGTTTTTTGGGAAGCCGAAGCCTAGAGGGTGGGGCCTGTAGTTGGCCAATAGACCTCAAATTTTGAGCCCAAATTCATAATTTTAAATGAACCAACAAGAATTATGACATGGTGAGTTCACATGATGGTGCATGATTTTTGACACATGGAAGATCGGAGGGCTAGCGCATACCCACAAGATCAAAATGCTTGATAGTTAAATAATGGTGAATAGCAGCTAATCACCACATGGCAGTGGGTCTTGGTTGGAGGTGAGGTGGTAGTCAATATTAAATTTCAAATGAATGCACCAGATCATGACATGTGTCTCACATTGACGATCGGCACATGCCCACTTCTCAAAATTGCTCACGAGATAAGGAATGTAGGATTGTGGGTGATTGACACATGGCAGCGAGCTTGTCCAATGATGACATGGTGATGGTGAAGTAGGTACTATTTGAGTGATGATGTAGTGACTTAGTAGGCCAATTAGAGGCTACCATGTGGCAAAAAGGTTGGTCAAACCTAGTTTGACATTTGAAAATGTCAAATTTTTAATATATTTTCAAAAGTATGTCATGTTGAGAAATTTTAAATTCAAAAAGACTTGTAATCTAACATTTTGACTTTAGATAATTTTAAATTTTTGAAAATTTAAACTTTTTAAAAGTGCAAACTAGACACTTGTAGTAGGGGACTATTTTTCAAAATGGCTTTCTGGGGGTTTCCAGTAAGCAAAATATGCACTGAAATATATCGTCAAAACTAGGAGAAACTGAATTTTCTGAAAATGAATTTGGTTTTTGCATAGAATGCTAATGGTACATGCTACAAGAGGTGTTTTTTTCTCTCAGATTGATTTACATGTTTTATCAGGTGTTTTGAGTCACCAATTGTAGAATTTAGTGGAAAAAAACCTTAAACACATCCAATGACCCTTGTATCTGATCATTTTGAGTTTTTGTAGTGTTTTGGCTTCAATTTGATCAATTGACACATATCTAGGTTTAGTTAGTAGATCTTTTTCTTTTGCTATGATACTTTGCATTTGGAAAGGCAAAATAGAAAGGATATGATTAGCATTTGAGGAGAGAAGGTAGAGAGATTGTTTTCAGTTTCTTGACGGAGAATTCTAAAGGGACACATGTTAGTTGCATAACCGATCCAAGAATTGCTTCCTTTCTATTTATTCTTTCTTCTTCTCTTTTGTAAGGGTTGGACTATATTGGAAAGTTAATCTGGAATGAAGACATATAGTAGAATTGTCCCTAGAATTGATGAAGTCTGAATGAAAAATCTAGGATGTGCTAGTTCTAGACCATGAAGCTTTTGCTTTGGCTGTGACACCCCCTTCCCATCCCATCAGTTTCTCATTCTCGCCATTTTCTCTCTTGTATGATAGCATTTGTTCATTGTATAGTCTAGTTTATTAGGTTATTTATGAGTTAATTTCATGCATTTTTAATGTATTATTTCAAGGAAATTAATACAAAGAAGAACACATGTCAAGTTTCAGTTTAAATCTTGTATCATTTCTCAATGAGTTGTGATGTTTTATGATCTTTGAACAAAGAGCCTAGATCATAGTTGCAATCCATTAAGGTTGTATGTTGCTTCATTGTTACTTGTAATTCAAGGAATTTTGTAAATTCTTAAGGGAAATTAATAGTGTTGCAGGTTTATTGAGGAGGATATCATGTAAGAATGAGATTTAGATCGATCATTGATATCCAATTTACAATGTAAATGGATAGATTTGGAGTTTGGGCATAAGATATGTGTTCTAGATATCCAAAATGCATGAGGGAGATTTGTGAACTACCCAATGGATGAGGTACCAATCTATTATAGGATCATAAGTTTTTTTTTCATACATGGTTTTCATCTACTTTCCCCACCCACATAAAATCAAATCAAATTCAAATCATCTTTACATTTTATGTTGAAGAGCTCACTCAACTTGTGAATTTCATAGAATTGCATTTAGCTACCACAGATCTATGTCATTTCATGAGTTATTATGAGATATAAAGGTTTTGATCTACATTGTTAGATTCAAGGATATGTTTTGCACTGCTACCATATTAACTGGATTTGAGGTTCACCTATCTAGGTTTTGTAGAGCCTGAAGTAGAAGATGGGTCTAGCATTATTGTTGGTCTGATGTCTAAAATAGTATGTTGAAGATGGAAGTTAGCTACCCATAGATGTACCATATTCTCATTGGGGTAATTTGAAACCTATAACATTTTAAAACACCGACAAGACCTAGTAAGAAGCACAAGGTTTCAAGATCAAGTTTTGTACTATAGATTAGATGATATATCAATGAGCTCTACTTTGTCACCAAAGAAAGTTTCCTACTCTTTCATCATAGGAACATAGGGAGAGCTTAACACGTGGTCATGTGGTAGTACCATCCCTTACAGAAAGTGTTGAAGGTTCCAAGTCATCAAAGGGTTTCCAAATGTCAAATTTCTATTTGCCATGAGGGATATAATTTATAAAGACAAGATGTTGGTTTGCATCATTAGATATTTTCAAGATCAATGACGCTCTATTTTTTGCCAAAGGAAGTTAAAAGATTTTTACCCTTGGAAACATAGCAACATGAAGACACTTGTCTGAAGGGCCCATCTTAGTTATGATATAGTTGTTGTGTTTCCTACCGTTAGATGCAAGATTGATCAATGGATGTCACTTTATCACCAATGAGAGTTACAAGGCCTTTACTTTGGGTGACATAGTGAGATATTGAAACATAGCATGGTGACCCACTTTCAAAGGAGTTTTGTAGTATCATCCTTGATCATCTAATGTACAAAAGATCAAAGGTTCTCATTATGTTTCTATGGGAAACTACTCAATTTTTATCTATAGCAATGTAGCAAGAACTCAACACATGTTTGATTACATAAATGAATACTATATGAGTTATTAGTGAGGTGCAAAAGGGTACACATAGTAAATTTAAATTAGATTGATTGCCAAGTTGGAAGGTTGAAGCTAAGTAAGAGTGTATTTTATATTTTAATCATAAATTTTTTGTAAATTGATGACCCATTTTCAAACTCAAAGGGGAATGGTACTATGCTTTTCTCTGCAACCCATTTATGAGAATTAAAAGTTTCTCATGTGAGCTAATACAAGGAATATAGTGAAGATAGTCAAGAATTTTATCATACAAATAGATTTTCTAAATTCCTAGAGCCCAAACCTGTTGAAGAACCTATTATTTCACTTTGTTGAGCCATAAAATTTCTATATTAATGACTCATTGTAACATTTAGAGAAGAAGAAAAAAGGCCAAGTAAGTATCTCCATCTATATATAATTAAATAATTATGGTATTCTCCCCATTGTTGTTTCAATATGCCTCCAAAGGAGGGTTTTTTTGGGAAGGTTGAATTTCTAGAAGAAATATTCATGATGATTTCTCAGAGAAATTAAGTGAATCTACTAATGAGTGAGCCCAAATAAAGTAACTAGTTCTCTTAAACCCTAGGCTTTAAGTTGTAGATGGCTTGTTTGATAAGGGAAATTGTATTTGAGATGCCATGACTTCTAAAAAAGGGTTACAATTATTTAATAAATGGTTTTTAGAGAGGAAATTCTTTGCTCCCCATAGGAATTTCTAGAATTTTGACCTAGGAAAGTTAGTAGTTCCTAGAGTCTTCATGGATTCAGACCTCCTCACTACTATATTCTGACATTATGATCCTATAGCTAGGATGGTAAGGAGAATAGATGGGGAATACTTGGTGAAAATTATTGCAAAGGAAATACAAGAAGTTTTTGGAATGGATCCTACAATATATTATCATGAGGTCTTTATTTTTAGGGATTGGAAAATGAATACTTGTCCTGCAAGGATCACATTAGGCAAGGAGCATTGAGAGGACACTTGGCCATAATTGGAAAATTAAATTTTGTCATAATGTCAACCCAAGATCCCTTTAAGAAATGGTTCTTCAATTCTAGGGCTATATATATATATATATATATATATATATATATATATATATATATATATATATGAATTTGTGCAAGGTTTTTAGTGAAGATGAACAAGAATTTGTGCCAATAAAGTTCATATATATATATATATATATATATATATATATATTTGTGCAAGGTTTTCAGTGAAGATGAACAAGAATTTGTACCAATAAAGTTCATGTATAGGATGGTGTAGATTTCTTCCTTTAGAGTGGATATTATTTTTTATTTTGCATCCTTTCTAGCAAAAGAAATTCATGTAGGTTTGATTGGATTAAAAAGGGAAAAATTGAGAAAATCTTTGGTTTTTATTATGTGTTAATGTACATGTTTTTGTATAAGGGTGTTATATTCTTTGAAAAAGAAATGGTGTTAACAAGAGAACATGATGGAGAATCTATGGTAGTCTAATTGTGGATTACAGATATGACTTAGAATGTAGAGGAGGATAGTTTTGAAAGGTTTGATAGATATTTTACATCTAGATTAAGGAGTGTGTTATTAAAAGATAATCCTAGGATACCCAAGGCATTGCTAGACTTCATCAGTTCTATGGACAGCCCTAGCATTTGAAAGTTTGGCATAATTGGGTAGACATTATATCATATTTAGTGTTAAAATATTTTAGAGTGTATGTATTCCAAGGAACTCCACATGTGCTTTCCTAGCAAGTACCTCTTAAGGTAGGAATAACTAAGACGTTATGGTAACTAGGTGGTTTGGAAGAAGCGGAATTGATTGGTAGGTCAAAAGGCTTTATTTTTCTATCTTGCACAGTAGCTCATCAATTTATAATCACAAACATTTTAGGTTATTTTTGTATAAAATTTTAGACCCATACAAAATAGCTATCTCCCATGCTTGATTTAATGGTAGTGAAGGATTTTTTGATCTATCCAGATAGATGGCGAAGACTAGTGCTAGTAAGAATCAATTCTACTTCCCTAAAGATGTAATAAGAAATGAATCCTATCCAAGAACAAGAGAGTAAACAAAAATTGGAGAGTCTACTCTAGGGTCTTAGAATTCATTAATTATTTTGTGAAAGATTATAGCCCTTTGAAAGATGCAAAGACATTAGCAAATAGATTAAGCAAATCAATTATCACATTTTTAGAGATTACGGAGAAAATGAATGAAAAGAAGACTCTTCTCATAAATACTTATTATAATAAAACAAGGGAAGTAATGAAGAAGTTGTCTTTTACTCCTACAGTAGGATCAAGAAAATTGGTCATCCAAAGGAGGTCTAGCTATAACATAATGAAAAACATAGAGCTTGTAGCTAATAAGGGAAAACAAATAGTTGGATGAACTAGTGCTACTTTGGGAGAAAGGTCTAAAGAGCCAAGGCCTAAGAGATAGAAAATAAAGGAGAATCATATTGCACAAATAGACTACATGCTTTCTCATTCTCCCTTGCATATAGGAGAGGAACAACTCACTAAGGATCAAATTGAACAATTAGGATCTTGAGGGGGAGTATTTATTATTGTTGTAGAATTGCAGTAAGTAAATCCTCAAAAACATCCCATGCCTAGCCTTGAGTTAACTATTGCTGATTATAGACGGAAAGAATTACATCCTATGATAGAACAAGCTAGTCATGAATTTCTTTCAAATGACAATTTTGTCAAATCAAGAGCTTTTTACCAATTTTCCTTGAGAACTAATATTGAAAATTTTGAAGAAAGATGTAATAAGAGGAAGGCCGATCATCTAGAAATGGAGGAGGCAACTATACAAAATCAAATAAAGGATGAAATGATGTAAGGATTTAAAATTTTGACTCATAAAGAGGAAAGAAGAATGATAAGATCATCTGTACTTTTTCTTTTACCCAATTGGGATATTGCAAATTCCATGGCTTTTAATATTGTCACCAAGAAGCTAAGTTCTAATGAAAAGGTTAGAAAAGGACTTAGAGGTGCTAAGTTCAGTGAAGATCTTGCTGCTTTAGTAATATAGTCTTTGAGAAGAGGATCAAGAGCCAGTTTTTCTCATCCTGATGACACTGGATTGATTAGAAACTTGATTGTTAAGAGGGTGGAAGATACCCCAAATGATGAATCCATAGAGTTCAATGTTGAAATAGCTAACCTCACATTAGCTACTACTAGAAAGGAGAAAAGGAAAAAATTGGGATTACAAGAAAAATATGAATAGGTTCTAGATGCTTACAATAAAGACGTACAAAAGAGGATTGAGCTTAAGAATAAGATAATGGGGTACAAAGGAAAATCTAGCAATCCTAGGATCACTTATCCTCCTCATCCTCCAATTGAACCTTTAAAATCAACCCCCCTTGTAGAGATATCGGCTACCCCACAGGGACCTTAGTTATATATAGCTAAAGATTTTGAGGAGGAAAAGAATAAATTATGGGTAATGCATGTGGAGTTGGATGTCCAATATCAAAACAAATTAAGATACCCCATTATGTATTTGGTAGATAGGGTTGAATGGCTAGTATTTTATGGACAATAGTAAAAACTAATGGATTTTTGAAATGGGTTAAAAGATAATGAAAATTTCTTGCAGCCAATTGTTATAAAGTGAAACAATGAAGATAGTAATGTCAAAAAATTTCATTGTTCAATGATTGGTCTTTCATGTGAGCAAATAGAGAAGACCTTTGACATAAATAACAACCTCTGATTTTGAAAACAAGAGCATTTCATTGTAGAGGATGATAATTAATTAATTTTCAAAGTATCTTAATTAAATTTTTGAACTTTTTCCTCATGCACTCAAAGTCATGGATACATTGAAAGATAAAAAGGAGTGAGCTAAAGAGCTAGATGAATTGATGTGTTTTAGATTAAATAAAATCATCAATGAAAGGGGCCACATATGGCTTGCTAAAATAGTTGAAGAATTTGTTCAAGTTCAAATATTTTTAAATTCTTTTAGAAGGAATGTTTTGAAACTAAGAAGTTGGGAAAATAGATCTTGAGGAAACAACCAGAAATTCTAAATTTTAGCTAGCTAGATGACTCATTGTTTAACAAATGGATGGCATATCTTGCCTAATCAAATTACTCAACAAATGAGGAAGCTGATGAAAGTATTATGGATCTAGATGAATTCCAAATAGCAGATGCACCAAAAGAGAGAAAAGAAGATCAACTTATTGCAATGAAAGAGGTAGTTAGTCAAACTAGTGATTTGGTATCAAAAGAATCAAGTGTAATTGTTGGATTGTTAGTTCAAGATAATTTGGAGGGAGCTCCATGAGTTATATTGAGTTTCTAAATATTAGAATTAGATACCTAATATGAATATCAAGCTATCCCATAGTTGAAAAAGTAATGACAACAAGGAGCTATAATAGAATTAGCCTCACAAAAGGAATATTCATGATGTAAACATTCAGTTGCACAAATTGTTTTCTTTTATGATAGTAACCCTTTTTTAATATCTTTATGTCTTAAGGAAAACTATCATTCTTCTCTTATCCTAAAGCTTGTTGCATCTCATCCTATATAAATGAGATTCCAAGGCTAGAGAAAGGGTCTAAACTCTTACATAACTTTTAGTATTTTGCTAGTTTTTGCATGGTCTAGTTTTCTTGATGTTAATTTTGTGATGTATGTCTCTCTGCAAATATGAGAATACATTAATATTGAAGGATCATGTTGTCTTATCCTAAATTTTTCTGATTTTTACACCAATTTTGTTTGATTTTAATGAAAATTAATATAAAGGAGAGTTACCACCATATCTATTTTCTTTGAATCTTGTCTCTATTGTTGTTAGTTGGTTATCTTAAGGTTTTATGAGAAAAACTTATTCAATTTAATCAAACTAGGATAGGTTGTATATTAGTTTACTATTGCTTTTAATTAAATGAATTAAGTAAATTCTTTAGTGAGATGATAGGATTTCCAATTAGTAAGAAGGACATGGATAAGAATGAGATTTAGGGTAAATTGCTAATAACATTGATTGTATTGCAATTGATTAGGTCAAAATATATGGGTAGACTATGGATGTGAATGGATGAGACATTGATCATTTATTTAGTTTTCATATGCAAAGGTCATAGACTTTCATGAAGAAAAGTTTCAAGAATCAAATCAATTTTACTTTAATGTGTGAATGATTTAATTGTTGATCAACACTTGTTTGTAATTAATCTTTGTGTGTTGTAGTAAGCTATTATAAGTCAAAATTATCTATAAATTTATGAAGAATTATGACCAAATATCTTCTATAGGGGATAAGTATTGTGAAAGAATATCAATAAATGAGTAAGTTTGAATATAATATCTAGTATTGAACCCTCTTATCCCTTAGGTGAACCTACCTTGGTCTTGTAGAACCTAAAGAGTAGAAAATCCTTATGATTTTGTCAAATTTTGGTCTAGATATAAGGAATTTTTAGTTGAATATAGGAGATACCTAACCCTTAGACTAAGTTTTTCATCATCATCTTGGTATCAAGTATTTTATTACTCTGTAGTTTTAAAACAAAAACATTACCCTTAACAGATGTAGTTCTCTAATTAACCCCTACCCCATCTCTCTCACCACCCCATAAAATCTCTCTCTCTCTCTCTCTCTCTCTCTCTCTCTCTCTCTCTCTCTCTCTCTCTCCCTCCCTCCCTCCCTCCCTCCCTTTCTCTCTATACATATCTTAGTAATCCCTAAATCCATCTCTCTCTCTCATAACTCTTGACCTTTCACCTTTCAATCTCTAACTAACCTATATCCCCTCTCATACTAAACCCTAACTCACCTCTCTCTCTCTCTCTCACACACACACACACACACACACACACACACACACACACACACACACACACACACACACACACACACACACACACACACACACACACACACACAAGTACACACACACACAAAAGTACATAGACACACACACACACACACACACAAGTACACACACACACACACAAGTACACACACACACAAAAGTACACAGACACACACAAAAACAAAAAATACTAAGCTCTCTAAATATCTCACTAATTTATACTCTCTCTCTTTCTCCTAAACTTCTCATTCTATTACTTAATAATAACATCTCTTTGACTAGCTCATAACCCCCCCCCCTCTCTCTCTCTCTCTCTCTCTCTCACAGACACACACACACGCACCCACACACACACACACACACACATTCCTAAACTCTATCTCATGCTAAAACCTAATCTCTCATATTTCCTAATGAACTAATAACATCTCTCTCTCTCTCTGTCTAAATTTTAACACTTAAATTTTCTCTCTATAAATAAGAGAGATAGAGAGAGGGTTAGGAGTAAGTAAGATAATTAGAGAGGTTAAGAATTAATAAGAAAGAAATATTGGAAGTTAATGAGTATGTGGATATATGGAAGAGAGAGTTTTAAGCATTAGTAGGAGAGACCTTATGATTTATTTTTATATCTATGTGTGTGTGTTTGAAGGAGCAGGGCTTAGTTAGAGAGATGAAGGTTATGGATTGAACATTATGTAAAAAGAGTTATTAGGAGCTAGTGAGATAATTAGAGAGGTTAAGAGTTATTAAGAGAGAGATTATGAGTTAGTAAAAGTAATATTATGAATTAGAGAGATATTTTAGGAGTTAATGTGCATGAGTGTAGATTAGTGTGTAAGAAAGAGTGGATATAATGATTATGAATTATATAGAGGTTTGGATTTTTTGAGAGAGATATATATAAAGAGTAAAAGAGTGTGTGTGTGTGTGTGTGTGTGTGTGTGTGTGTGTGTGTGTGTGTGTGTGTGTGTGTGTGTGTGTGTGTGTGTGTGTGTGTGTGTGTGAAAGAGAGAGAGAGGTTAGGAGTTGGTGTGAGAATGAGAGAGGTAAAGAGTTAGTAAGAGAGAGATTAGGAGTTAGTGAGTGAATGAGTGAATGAGTTTGAATGTTAGAAAGAGATAGAAGGAGTGAGAGAGGGAGAGAGGTGATAGAAAGATAAAAACTATAATAATACTCTTACCTACCCATTTTCTCAATGTTTGGAAAATAATAACTACTTATTCTAGACCATGATTAATTATAATGGATGAAAATTAAAATAATTATTTCCTAATATTATATTAGTATCATTATGTTGTAAATATATTCAATATCTTCCCAATGCATTTTGAATGGAGTCAATTAGAGTCTGGATGTGAAATTTATGGTTTCTAGTGTGGATCTTATTTTCATTTCTTCAAAACCTGATCAAGTTTTGAAGAGACTTTTCATCCTAGAAACCTGATAGGGTTTCAAAGCCCAATCAATACTTTTTTCAATTTATTCTTGTTATGCTTGGTAACCAATCCTAGCTAATTTTTTTAATTTCATATAACTCGATTGGGATAGAGATATTTTTAGTTTTTTTTTGTGGTGTCCACTAAATTGTACACCATCTTGTTGTACACACCCTTAGGGTAGCTTAATATTAAATATTAAAAGTATATTATGATGTGTTAAGGTTATTAGGGTATCATGTACAATAGGTGATACTTTTGAATTGGGATAAGTTATTGGTTGTTCAAAATTATGGTTTAAATCATAAGCATTGCATGTGTTCTCTAGGATGCATCCACTTGGTTAGGTGATAGAAAATTAATAGAATTAAATAATTATGATGATAAAAATGAATTAAGTTTTATTGTAAATATTTTTTAATTGAAATTGATATTAATTGATATGTTCATGTTCTAATACCCTATGATTCATGACTTGCTACATTATTTGACTGTTAAAACATTGATTTATAGTATTGGAGCTATGTGGTGTTTTAGCTCATGATGATGTTATTATTGTGATTTGGAGCCTAATTAGACTTTGAGGTTTATTCAACATGGTTTCTCCCTAGATTATTTCTATAAGGGTTTGGGGGCAGTGCCCCAGGTGCACTCCCTATTGGAGTACATGGTGGAGTCAAGGGGCAATGCCCCTATGGGGTTTTCGGGGGCTGTGTTCCCAAAACAAAAAATGACTCTTGTTGTAAAATGTGTTAGCTATTATTATTTTTCTATTGGATGACTTATTCTAGCCCTAATTTTGTAAGAAAAAAACTTGTATAAAATGTCTTACGGTTCAGGATTTTAATATGCAAGATGAGATTGTAGCTTCTTCTAGCAGTATTGATCTATAAGTGTGGTGGACTATAATCACTAGATAATAATAATATTGGACTTGTTGTTGGTGGACATAGCCTAGGAATTGGGTGAATCACATTAAATCCTTGTGTCTTGTGTTCTCTAAATGTAGAAAGTACGAGATTTGTTAGCCTAAATGTATCGCCAAAAATATTCAAACCTATAATTATAAATAGTGAAGGTGAAGATAAAGACCATACAAAATAATTTATTGAGGCATATAGAAAGAGACCTCTCTCTACGAAAATGATCACATTTATTAAAGCGTCTAAATCATGAATATGTAACACAAATAGAAAAGGGATGGTAAATGGGAATGCAAGAGAAATGATGCAATTGTTAAATTTTATCCAAGTTTTGTATCTATTCCTACATAGGAGTCAAAAAAATATTGAATTTTGCTTCTCAGAATTGCTTCTCTACAAACCATTTCGTGATATTGCAATAGATATTGGTGAAGACAGTTACACAATAATTTTAAATTGGGAATCATTTAATTATGATTAGTGGCATGTCTAATGAAGAGTGGATCTATAATATTCTAATAACATTAGTGATTCAAAAAGTGAAAATAATTAAAATGGTCAGGTAACATTATAGAGCATGAATAGGAAATCATTTCATGATTCCATTATGGACAAATAATGTAGGTTTTGAAATTGATATGTTGGGAAGAAGCAACATGGATTGATAATCAAATTGGTATAATGAGCATAGGTATAATTAGGAAACTAATGAAGTAACCAATTTTATAAGTAGGATGCCAAAAATTGGAAACATTCCAAATCATCTCACTCAACAACAAATTAATATTGCAAGTCCTAGTAAAAAAACTAAATATTTGAGTTAGTTATGGCTCATGCTCATGGAGATAAAATTGTAGATCCATTGTACATGATAATTCAAGGAATTTTTGGTGCTGGAAAGTCCTATCTGATTGGTGGAGTGAGTGAAAATCTCAAATAATCACCAATGTCTAATTATTCTTTGTTTCTACTACTTGCATCAACAAGAGTGATAGCATTCAACATAGGTGGATCAATAGTTCATTCCAAACTGAAAATTCCAATTACAATTTTTTCTCAATTAGAAGGAACACATTTGATAAGGTTTCAAGAAGAAATGTCTTATATTAAATTAAAATTGATAGTTGAAATGAGGTTTATTGGAGAGAAACTACTGGAGAACATAGACCCCCAACTTCATTAAGCATTTTGTCAAAAATCTAGTCTCGACTTTGTAGGTAAACAATCCTTTGAAATTTAATATGGTGGATGCATCAAAATATTTTGTACATTGTTAAGGTTTTAAAAAACAACATTATAATAGTCCAATACATTAGTAATTTTTTGTTCCTTTTTCATAGGAATTTCAATGATATTGGTTGGTGATCTTGGTCAACTCCCTCTAGTGAAAGAGAAGGCAATATATAATATCATCAGATAAGAAAAATACTATGGGAAGAATTTAAAATAGTGGTCACATTGAAAAAATCTTTTTGACAAGATGAAGAGGATTCTATAAAAAATCTATTTTGTTGATTGCTGACAAATCTAACTCATATTGAACCAAAAATTGATGACTCAAAATTATCGATGTCAAGAACAAGAGGAGACATTTCTCTAGTGATAAATGATGATTTTGACAATAATATTCATTTTTTTTCTAGTAATTATAATTTCTTCAATCATAATATCATTTAGGACAACTTATTGTGTATATTGTTCCTAAAACTTTCAAATGTTGGTGGATTATAGGAAAGTTCTTTGGATGAACTTGATATTGAATTATTGATCTATGTGGATCTTCAAAACATAGAATAAGGTATATCTTTCCTAAATTTTTATCAAAAGTAAATTCAATGGCTATCATATTGTCACAAAATGAAGATTAGAGTAGTTTAAAAAGAGTGACATTATGACAATGAAAAGTGTCTTTGTGGGCCCTTCTTGCATTCAAATAGTATGAAAGTGAACATCTTCCCAATCGTCAATTTAGATCAAGATTGACAAGTGTCATATTCTCACAAAACCAAAGTACTCAAGTTATAACCAAAGTGAGGTTTCAACATTTTGACATGTGGAATTTGTGGGACTAGAGTGTATTATGAGTTGCCAAAGGTTGCTCTTAGAAAATGGTTCTAGCTGGTATGTATTGATTCACTCTCTAAAATAGGTGTGGCAAGTATTAATATTTTTCCCATCTATCAGAGCTCAAGTTGATCGATATTTGTCACATTCTTTCAATATAAAGTTGCTCAATGTTTAGCCAAAATGAAAATGTGAGAAGTCACCACATATCCATACAAGCCACACTTTGCATATAGCCACAAGCAGAAAATCTTGATCTCTGTGGCTTAAAGATCAAGGGTCATCGTATTCTTGCATAATGAAGATGCAAGGTTGTTAGCCCAAGTGAGAATGTTATATGGTGATTATTGGAATTCTTTAGAATAACTAAGAGAGGAGTGAATCAGTTATCTAAGGTCCAGATGTTTGAATAAAAATTTAAGTTCTTAGCAAACCCATATCTATAAAACCTTCTCATGCATGCATCTATTAGATCATACAATACTTAAACTTTGTAGGTTACTATCCTAGGAAAAAATAACATGGAAAAAATGTAAATATGAAACATAATAGATTCAATAACACATTCAACACAAGGAAATTTATGTAGAAACCCAATTTGGGAAAAGCCACGGTAACATGCTGCTAATTCTCACTCTTCTGAAGTGATGCATTGTGAAAGGCCAACCCTGTTAATGGTTACAATATAAAGTATTAAATGTGACCTAATTAAATGATGTAGGAGCATCATGTATTAGAAAATAAAGGGGGAAATATTTTTTATTCAAAAAAAAAGAAGAGAAAAAAATTATAATTTTTTTTGGAGAAAAGAGAAAGAGACAAAAATTAATAATAAATAAAAAATGGAGAAAAGAGGGAAAAAGAATTTAATAGGTGGCATTATTAAATGTAACTTTTGGCTAGAGGGTTTATTTAATGTAACTTCCTAGGATGACTTGTGGTTTGAGTGTTTATTTATTGTAACTTTCTAGTGGTTGGCTTGTGGCTTGGTTTGGTATAAGTAAAGGGTCTTGCCTTGTCATTATTCATTCATTCATTTGGAGGAGTGTGGAGAGTAGCTGAAGAGCAAGTTTTTCCTAAGTTTGTGGATAAAGCACTAAATGTGAGGTAGTTTATAGTAGAATTATGATTAATCATCCAACTTGGAGAAGAGCATGGAAGATAGAGTAGCTGAGTGAGAGAAGACTTCTAGAGTGTGTGGATAGAGCACCGGATGTGATTTAGTTACATTTGGATATTGGATAAACTTTGAGAAGAGCTAGTAGTGGCAGCTTGGAAAATAAGGAGATTTCTTGTTGGGCTTGTGAGCACAAGTTGAGATCTTTCTTGGAGGTTTCTACTAGAGTGTGGATTTGTACTAGCTAGTGTTTGGGTTGGATCTTGAGGGATCTTGCAGAATTACTATTGTAGATTCTTATGTATTTGTTTGTAACCTAGAAGACCTTACAGCTAGACATTTTGCATGCAAATCTTATGATTATGTTATGAGATTTGGCATTATTTTGGATCTAATTATATATGTTATTATTTATTCTTCTAGTCTATGGCTATTTTCTAGGGGTTAGGACATCTTCTTTGGGGATTCTCCTACCTTGCACTATGTCAAGTGGTATCAAAGTGAAGGTTTTTCCTAAGTGTGTAGATAGATTGTTGAATTTGAGGCAATTTATAATAGGACCTTGGGAGGACATGTAGATGGATCTATGGTTGTGAAGATGTAAGGTTGATCTTGTTTGGGAAGATTGATATGTTGGTGATTTGTTGCAAAGGGTTTGTGAAGAGCTTGGAAGATGGATTCAAGAGGATTGGACCTTGGGATGATTGTGAATCTTCATGATGTGGTGGAGAGGAGCATTTTTGAGATGTGTACTTAGTTTGAATCTAGCTTGGCTAATCAAGTTAAGGATAGGGTGAGGAAGGAATTCCATAAATTTTTGAGTAGTTGGAGTCTACCAATCTATAAGAGAGTTGTCTAGCTAATTAAGAGATTTGTTCAAGCAAGAAGATGGCATAAAAAAGTCAAGTTGGAAGAGTTTGATTTTGTTGATCAATTTTTGGAGTCTAATATAGAACTTGTAGAGAAACTAGAGGTTGTTGTTGAGGATATTCCTAATATTTTTTTATGCTTGGATGGAGATTGGTTTTCATAATCAATTGGTTGAGAGCAACATGGAGAGAGCACATAGTCATGGATGATTTGATTGCTATTGGTTGTGACTTGTATGTTGTAAAGTGTCTTGTTGTGAGCAACAAGATTGTTAGTGTTGTGAGTTTGGAATGTGTTGATGGAGATCTACATATTGTTGTTTATATGGACTTTGTTGCTACTAGTGTGAATTTACTTGGTGCTGATGTGGATGAGGGTTTTCTGATGAAGCATTATATTCAGCTTGGGTGTGAGCATGTTGATTGGATGGTTGGGATTCTAGTAATGTAGATGTGGATGATTTGCATGTTGATTTTCTTGCCTCTATTGGAGTGGAGGCCTTTAGTGAAAATGAAGATGGTTGCAGATATTTATTTTGGCATCAAAGTGTGGGATACACTTTTCTATCTATTTGTGGATTATGATGCAAGAGTATCTTGCATCTAAAAACAAAGGAGGAAATAATTTTGATTTATTTTTTTCAAGAAAAAAATTGGAGATAGAAAGTGACTAAAATCAGAAGTTTCTTTTTTAAATAAATAAAAATGGATAAAAGAGGGAAAAGGAATTTAATAGGTGGCATTATCAAATATAAATTGGGGCTAGAGGGTTTATTTAATATAACTTTCTAGGACGACTTGTGTCTTGAGGGTTTATTTAATGTAACTTTCTAGCTGCCAACTTGTAGCTTAGTTTAGGATAAGTAGAGGGTATTGTCTTGTCATTATTCTTTCATTCATTTGGAGTAAAGTGAGTTTTTCTTGAGTTTGTTGACAAAGTGCCGAATGTGAGGTAGTTTACAACATGATTATTATTAATCATCTAGCTTGGAGAAGAGCATAGAAGATGGAGTAGTTCTTGCATACAATTATCTAATTGTGTGTTGTCTTTGATGTTATAAAAATGTCATATCAGTTTTTAGTCACTACTTACCAAGTTCACTTGGTCAGAAAGATAGTTTTCCTTGTCTACCGAGCATTCCTAAAAGATTACTCTGCAAAGATAGTGTTTCCTGAGCTCACTTGGACATCGAAAGAATTTTGGTAGGAATTAGTGTTAACTGAGTTCTCATTGTTTGCAAGGGAAAGTAGGATAGAGTTAGTGTTAACCAAGTTCATTTGGTTGCCAAAGGATTTTGGAAGTTTGCAATGTTAACCAAGCTTCTGTTGGTTAACACAAGAAATTGTCTTAGAACTAGTGTTTACCAAACAGCATCACCAATGAAGGATTTTGTTGTTTTGACATAGGAAGCTTAATTATTTTAAGTATTATTTGTAGCTGACTATGGTGATGATTATTAGTCATTATAATTTTTAATTGAACCAACTTGATAATCTAGATGATATAAATGAAAGGTCAAGTTGAGATTTTTAGTGTGGGAAAGTATGCTAATTGAAGTTAGAAAGTAAGAGTAAGAGTGATTTTGAAGGATAAGTACGTATCCTTGTGGATGAAAAAATATTTATTCGATCAAGAAGGATCTAGTATGAAGTAGAATAGAGATCTATAATCAGCAATTCAATTGCATCACAATCAGGTCATTTCATTGTTATTTTCTTACCATTGTAGCAATGATCCAAAATCTCTTAATAGAGTTGGTTAAATAGCTAGTTGTAAATCCTCTAACAAGGTGATAGTTCCATTGAATTATTTTAAGACCTTTTGTAAGGCCACTTCTTATAGGATGATTAAATCCTCTAACAAGGTCACACCTAACAATGTTTTTTGTAACCTTTAATTGGGTTGGCTCCTAATAGGGCTCACCTTAGAAGAGTGAAAATAATAACTAGTTACATTGGTAGTTTTTCTCATATTTGTTTTCCACATTAAATCCTAGTGTCTCATGTGTTCATATTATTTCTCTTATGCTAGCAAGTTAATCATTGTGAATGTTTAAGATCAGTTAAAAGTAAATCAAACTCTGCATTTACTAAGTTACAACATTTTTTATGTGATTATCGAATTACAATAGCAATCATTTTTATTGTTAACATCCAAGGGAGATGGGATATATTTTATTGGTAACTTATTCACCTCCCCATCTCAGTTACTCCTTTCACATTTCCAACAATTGGTATCAGAGCTTTTGATGCTTGTAAGAAAGGTTTCAAGGATCTAAGCTAAAGATCAAGATGTCTTACAAGAAAAAAATTCTAAAGGAAAACAGAGACAACTTTTCAACATGGCAGGAACTTATGACACTTCATCTAGCTTTCATTAGTGATTTAGGCTTGAAATACCTTGATGAAGAATACACAACTCCTACTGGTGCATTATATGTTGGAGATATTTCTGAGAAAAAGAACCATAACACCATGATGATAGATATTGCATCTGCTCTTAGCTATAATGAATTTGATGAGATCAAGGACTGTAGATCCACTTTTGATATGTGGAAGAAGCTAAAGGACATCTATGGTGGTGATGAAAATGTGAGGAGAGCCAAAATAGAAAGCCTTAGAGGATAGTTTGATCAGATGAGAATGAGAGAAGATGAAAATGTTGCCAAATATGTGGAAAGAATCAAAGCTAGTGTTAGTGCAATTAGAGCATCTGGAGGAGAAATCAAGGATGAAACTATTGTAAGTAAAGTTCTCAAAATGTTACTTCCTATATATGCAATTAGAGTATCTACTATTCAAGAAAGGAGGTGTGAGACAAATCATAAGATAACTTTGGATACCTTAGTAGGAAGATTGGTAGCTTTTGAGCTCAATATCTATGACAATTATGTTCCAGCTTCCAAGAATATTAAATCTGCATTTGAGGCCAAGCTTTCACTTAAGGAGAAAGACATGAAAATAAAATACATTTAGTCAAAAAGTGAAGAAGAATCAAAGGAAATTTCTAATAGTGATCTTGAAGTTGTTGAAGCTTTACTTGTGAGGAAATATTCTAGAGGAAGAGGAAAATACAAAAGTAAATTTCCCCTAATCTATTTTTCATTTGAAGAAATTGGTCATATTGCTGCCAAGTGCCCAAACAAGAAAGCAAGGATGAGAAGAAAAGTCACAAGTGCAGTGGCAAGAAGGATTTCAAAAATCACAAATCATTCAAGGATAAAGGTAAGAAGACTTGTTTTATGGCTAAAGATTCTAATAATAGTGGAGATGAGATAGTATACATTGCAATGAAAGATGAATTTGACAAAGAAGAAGATAAGATGGTACTTATCTCTCATGTTAGTAAGAATTAAAAATGGATGATAGATAGTAGATGTTCACATCATATGACTAGAGACAAAAAAAAGTTTGAACATTTTGAATACTATGATGGTGGTAGTGTAAGGTTTGGAAATAATGAACCTTTTTGCATAAAGGGAGAGGTCAAATCTCATTAACCAAAGAACTTGTATGTGACAATGCCTATTGGATTGAAGGACTACAACATAATCTAATGAGTGTGGCACAACTAATCGACATTGGATTCAAGGTGGAATTCATGCATGGCAAGGCAAGATTTCTAGATCACAAAGGCAATCTAATTGGATCAGGCAAACAAACAAGAGGTAACCAATTTTATCTTGATCTTAGTGATTGTTCATATTTTATTGCTCAAATAGAAGAAAGTTGGTTATTGCACAGAATATTATGTCATGTAAACTTTGATAATATGGTCAAGATAAGAAAATTCAAAAAAGTGAGAGGTATTCCTAGTTTAAAGAAATCAAATGTTGGTTTATGCAAGAATTATTAGATTAACAAAATGAGAAGGACTAGTTTTAAAAGAAAAAACTCTTAGTTTGAAGATGTCTTGGAAATTGTTCATATTGACCCATGTGAACCCATTGGAATAGAAATCTATAGTGGAGAAAATTCTTTATTCTTTTTGTTGATGACTATTCAAGAATGATGACTATCATGTATCTTAGAGAAAAGTCAAAAGAATTTGAAAAATTAAAATGGTATCTAGCAAGAATAGAGAAGGAAACATAGAAAAGATTGAAATTTTTAAGACCAAATAGAGGTGGTGAATTCATCTTCAATGAATTCAATAACTTTTACATTGAAAGATGAATTAAAAGATAGGTATCAGCCCCTAGTACTCTCGAGTAGAATGGAATAGTTGAAAGAAGATATATATCTATCATGGGTTGTGCAAAGAATCTAATGATTGAAAAGAACGTTTCTATCAAATACTAGAAGGTAGCCATTAGCACTATAGTTCATACCTTAAACCAAGTATAGTTGAAGAAACACTCATATAAAACACTATATGAGTTATGCTATGGTTATAAACCCAATGGAAGATACTTGAAAGTATTTGGAAGTAGATGTTATATCTTGGGAGAATCTAGAAAAGGAATGTTTGATGTGAAACATGATGAAGGTATATTCTTAGGATATTCTTGCACAAGTAAGGAATATAGATGTTTGAATTTGTCTACTCATAAAATCATAGAAATTGCACATGTAAGAATTGATGAGTTTGCAGAAAGAACTGAAGAAGAAAGAAAAAAGGAACCAAAAGATTATAAGATATTTGTTTACATCGAAATTGATACATTACCAGACACAACTATCAATAAGGAGACTTCTACTCCTGAGTCTTCCTCAGTTACCAAGTTGGAAGAAGTTCAAACCATGTTACAAGGACCTAAGTCACAATTTGAAGCTATCAAGCCTATGCCTACTAAGTCTGAGCAACCAGCGCCAAAAGTTGAAATTCAAAATGAAGATAGTGGAATTCATTCAAAAGGAAAAGTACCTATATTGGCTAAGTATGTTAGAAGGCATCATGCACCAGATCAGATTATTGGAGATAAATCAGAAGGTACTATGACAAAAAGTAAGCTAAAAGGTACATGTTTACTTGTTGATTTTGAACCTAGAAATGTTAAAGGTGCATTGGAAAATGAAAGTTGGATTGGGGCTATGAATGAAAAAATATAGAAAATACAGAAGAACAAAACTTGGACCCTTGTTCTTAGGCCTAAAGATAAAAATGTGATTGGAAAAAAATGGGTATTCAAAAATAAGCTAAATGAAGATGGACAAGTATCAAGAAACAAAGCAAGACTGGTGTGTAAAGGATATTCTCAAGAAGAAGGAATTGATTATGTTAAGACTTTTTCTCATGTTGCAAAATTAGAAGGTGTTAGGAATCTACTTGTGTATGCTACTCACAATGGATTCAAAGTATATTAGATGGATGTTAATTTTGCATTTCTCAATGGTATTCTTGATGAAAAAGTCTACATTGAAGAATCAGAAGGTTTTGTTGATCCAAAAAAAAAGGACATGGTTTGCAAATTACACAAACCCGTGTATGGTCTAAAACAAGCTCTTAGAGCATGGTATGAGAGGTTGCACAACTACCTTATACAGATTGGTTTCTAGAGAACTAATGATAACAATAAATTGTACATCAAGGAAGGACCAAGTAATAAGATTGTATTGGAAAAGTTATTTGTGGATGACACTCTATTTACAAGGAATGATGATCTATGCAATCAATTTTCAGAACAAATGAACAAAGAGTTTGAAATATCCATGTTTGGTGAGATAAAATTATTTGTTGGAATTTAGATGTAACAAAGCAAAAATGGTATCTACATTACTCAATCTAAGTATATCAAAGAGATACTCGAGAAATTTGGAATGGAAGATTCTAAAATAGTTGGAACCCGCATGTGAACTGGACTAAAGCTTACCAAAGATGATGATTCAAAAGAGGTAGATTAGACCTTATATAGATCAATGATTGGAAAATTACAGTATGTAGATCATGCAAGGCTTGATATTACTTTAGTAGTTGGGATAGTGGTAAGATTCTTAGCTAAACCTAGAGAAATTCATATGATGGCAATCAAAAGAATTTTGAGGTATTTTAAAAGTGTTGAAGGCTATGGCTTATGGTACAAACTTGGAGGAAACTTAGACCTAAAGGTATTCACTAATGTTGACTGGGTAAGAAATCTTGATGATAGAAAGAGTACAAGTGCTAGAGCATTCTTTCTTGGTAAAAGGTTGGTATCTTGGACAAACAAAAAGTAGAATTACACATCCCAATCTACAATAGAAGTAGAATGTGTTGTAGTGGTACTGAATTTTTCTAATATTATTTGTTTTAAATAGTTGTTGGAAGGCATGAAGGTTGAGATCAAAGAACTAGTTGTCATGTATTGTGATAACACAAGCACAATTAAAATTTCAAAGAATCTAGTGATGCATTCCAAAACTAATCACATTGCTATAAAATATCATTTTGTCAAAGAATTGGTGCAAGATAAAGAAATTGGATTGGAATATGTTCATACAAAAGAATAGATTGTAGACATATTCACCAAGCCATTACCTAAGGATGCATTCTTGTATCTAAGAGGTAAGCTATAGGTCATTTCCCTATCTAAAGCTCACTAAATAAAGTTTTAGTGGTGCATCAATAGGAACCAAGTTGAAGATTAATTAGTTGATGCAACATAGTGATGTACGAGCGTCCAGTGGTGTAAGGGAAATCCTATATCACCAAAAAAATATGCTTAGAGATAGTTTTTATTTAATGTTTTTTTTTTTGGATACCCATTCAAGTCAAACAAAGGTTCCAACTCTCACAGTTCCACTATTAGTTATCTGGGTTAGAGTTTTTAAGCACCTTGCGATACGTGTAAATGTATAAAATAGGTATTTTGTAATAGAGTCAAAATTATGATGAGTTAGAGGGTGTAATTTGGATGGATTATTATACTTGTATTTTAAAGCACTCCAAAAAAAGAATCATGTTAAAAGACTTTAAAGTTAGAAAGTTATTGTAGTTTTAAGTTTCCTGGAGACCTCCTAAGAGTGCTTCAAAGTCAAATATGGAGAACTAAAAGGTCTGGTAAGGGGTTAAAAAATGGGAGACAAGAAAAGCTAGACCATGGGGCTATAGAACTCTTTGAGAGCTTTCTAGAAATGTAAATCGTTCGTCAATCGGAGCCCCAATTCAAAAGCTATGCCTCCCGAAAGTTGGACTACCATTTTTGAATTCTTCTAATTTTACACCGACTTCTAACGTGACTTCTAGAACCTTCTATTTTAGCTATGGATGCCAACTAGCATATTCTAGAATGTATTCCTAACCATAAATGAATTGGGGTCTATTTAAGAACATTTCTAACATTGTAAAGGCAATTCCTAGTGGAGTTAGATTGAAGGTACTGTGTGGAGGATTTCTTTCTCTAGAATCATACTATTGTAATCCCATAGGCCATTTTTCATTGATAATAATATTGTCCATTTTTTTGCGTGTTCATTCTAGTATTTGGTAGTGTCTCCATCACATAGTCAAAAGGGAATATTGCATATGAATCAGTACTCAAGGTATATTATTACTAATTTGTATATTATTACTAATTTGGTATGTCTTTTCTTTGGCATTTGTTGTCAAAGAGGGAGAAGTTTACTGTCATATCTTTCTATAAAAAAATTTGAGAGAGAAGTATACTGTCATAGAAGTTATGTAATTCTTTCATAGAGGGAGATTTCTACATGGAAGAAGAAGTTTTTGGTAAAAATCTAAGAGCGAGAAAATTTCTATTAGAGAAATTCTTGTTCTCAAATTTCATTGTGCTATGACATGTTGTGTTGCCATCAATGCTAAAGAGGGAGGTTGTTGGATATAATTATCTAATTGTGTGTTGTCTTTGATGTTACACAAATGTCATATCAATATTTAGTCACTACTTACTGAGCTCACTTGGTCAGCAAGACAATTTTCCTTGTCTACCGAGCATTCCTAAAAGATTACTCTATGAAGACAATGTCTACCAAGCTCAGTCGAGCATCAAAAGAATTCTAGCAAGAATCAGTATTAACTAAGTTCTCATGGTTATCAAAGGAAAGTTAGATAGAGTTAGTGTTAATTGAGTTCACTTGGTTGCCAAAATATTTTTCAAGTTTGTAGTGTTAACCAAGCTTCTGTTGGTTAACATAGCAAATCATGTCAGAACTAGTATTTACCAACCAGGGTCGACCAATGAAGGATTTTGTTATTTTGATATAATAAGCTTAATTATTTTAAGTATTTTTTGTAGCCAACTATGGTGATTATTATTGGTCATTTTAATTTGTAATTGAGTGGATTTCATAATCTGGATGATATAAATGAAAGGTCAAGTTGAGATTTTTAGTGTGGGCAAGTATGCTGATTGAATTCAAAAAGTAAGAGTAAGAGAAAAATTGAAGGATAAGAAAGTATCCTTATGGAGTAGAAAAGCTTTATTCAATCAAGAAGGATCTAGTATGAATCAAAACAAAGATCTATAATCAGTAATTCAGTTGCATCACAATTAGGTCATTTCATTATTACTTTCTTTCCATTGTAGCAGTGATCCAAAATCTCTTAATAGAGTTGGTTTAATAGCTAGTTGTAAATCCTCTAACAAGGTGATAGTTCTATTGAATTATTTTAAGACCTTTTGCAAGGCCACTCCTTATAGGGTGATCAAATCCTCTAATAAGGTCACACCTAATAGTGTGTTTTGTAACCTTTGATCGGGTTGGCTCCTAACAGGGCTCACTTCAGAAGAGTGAAAATAGTAACTAGTTATATTGGTGGTTTTTCTCATATTTGGTTTCCATGTTAATCCTACTATCTCATGTGTTCAATGTTATTTCTCTTATGATTGCAAGTTAATCATTGTGAATGTTTAAGATCAGTTAAAAGTAAATCACACTCTCCATTTACTGAGTTACAACATTTTTTATCTGTTTACTGAATTACAATAGTAATCAATTTTATTGTTAACATCTAAGGGATCTGGGATATATTTTAGTGGTAAATGATTCACCCCTCCTCTCAGTTACTCCTATATTTCCAATAGTAGCTAAATGAGAGAATATTTCTAGAGTGCAAATAGAGCATCGAATGTGAGATAGTTTACAATTGGATCTTTGATAAAGTTTGACAAGAGCTAGTAGTTATGGCTTAGAAAAAAAAGGAGACTAATTGGTTGGCTTGCAATCATAAGTTGAGATCTTTCTTGGAGGTTTCTACCAGAGTGTGGATCTAAACTGGCTAGTGTTTGGGTTGGATCTTGAAGGATCTTGGAGAATTACTATTGTAATTACTTATGTATTTGGCCATAACTTGGAAGGTCTTATAATTGAGCATGATGGATGTAAATCTTATGATTATATTATGAGAATTGGCATTATTTTAGATCTAATATATGTTGTATTATTTATTATTTTACTGTGTGGTTATTTTTTGGAGCGTAGGAAATCTCCTTTGGGGATTCTCCTGCCTTGGATTGCACCATTAAAGGATTTCAATCACCCTATTAGGAGTGAGCCATGTTAGAGGACATTAGACCATTCACTTGTAATGTCACTTGATTAAAGAATTTACAAAATACTATTAGGTCAACCTTAATCCAAAGGATTTAACCTAGACTAATACAATGATTAGAAGGTAATAGTAGGGCTTGATTTGATAATAAATTACAACCCACTTTCTGATTAAAGAAATCTATTTTAGCCCTTCATTGTACTTTTCATTCACACACTTTAGTTTTGATAGCTTGTTTACTCTTCAGGTATTCATACTCTTAAGCCTTATTACTTTGCATGCCAATTGTAGCCACTTATTTCAACCACTGAATGAAGCAATACACTAGACTCCTTGTCTTCCTTAGGTTCTTGAACATGAAAAACTTTGATTTTGACTAGTTACCTCTATAAATAAAGAATATAGAATTTTTTTTGCTCAACCATAATCGTCCATTTTAAGGTTAGATAGGATTAAGTAGGATTCAATGAATCTACCCACTTTTTCATTTGAGCCCCTTTTAGAAACTTCTTGTACAATCTTCCTTAAATTTTCCTCAAAAAAATTTACCATGAATTGTGTGCCACTAGCTCATCATAGTTATCTTCCACACACTTCACACAATTTAGGAAAACAAAATTGTTAGTTTAGATTCATTAAATGTTGGCTCTCAATTCAAAATTTTCATTTTTATTATAGTATAGACCATAGTCTATTATTCCTTACAGATATTTCATAATTCTCTTAACAACAATCAAATGATTCTCCTTAGTATTAGTAGAGAATCTTGCAACAATCCCAATAGATAATGCAATTTCAGGTTTGCTATGCACTACATATTGCAATTTCAAAATCATAGACCTATATAATGTTTGATTTACATCAACTGAATCATCATCCTTTGACAACTTGTGTCTTATCACAATAGGTGTTTTAACTATTTTTGAATCTTCTAATCCAAAAGTTTTCAATATTTTCTTCACATATTTAAATTAAGTGATGTGTATACCACATTTCATCTGATTTACTTGCAAGCCAACAAAGAACTTTATCTCTCCAAACATAGAAATCTTAAATTCTTTCTTCATTTCATTTTCAAATTCCTTACATAGAGTATCCTGACCTCCAAATATGATATCATCAACAAAAATTTCAGTTAGTAAAATACCTTTACCTCTTTTTGTCTTCAAGTACATATTTCTATAATCATCAATCCTCTCAAATCCAATCTTCATAAGATAATTGTGAAGCCTTTCATACCATGCTCTAAGTGTTTTCTTTAAACCATATAAAGCTTTTTGTAGTCTACATACCATGCTTTTTTGTTAGCATCAAAAAATCCTTCTAGCTATTCTATATAAACCTCTTCTTCTAATATACCATTTAAAAATGTTGACTTCACATCCATTTGATAAAATTTGAAACATTTATATGTAGAGTAAGAAAGCAGAGTTCTTATTCCTCCCAATTTGGCAACATAAGAAAATGTTTCTCCATAGTCTATTCCTTCTTCTTGAGCATACCCTTTGCAAACTAATATTTTCTCATTCCTTGTGACTTTAACATTTTTATCTAACTTGTTTTTGTATAGCCACTTGGTTCCAGTCATATTCTTGTCCTTTGGTTTGGGAACTATTGAACATGTTTTTTTCTTCTCAATCTTCTCAATCTCTTCTTTCATGGCTTTACTCTAGTCCTGATCTTCAAAGACATATCTTAATGTCTTAGGCTCAAGAATGCTCAATAAACATGTATCACTTCTCTGCTTGTATCTTATCAATGGTTTAACATTTTTACCTCCAATAATTTGTTTAGTAGGGTGATGTCTTTTGACATATTTTGTATTGGATATAATTATTCAATTGAGTGTTGTCTTTGATGTTACACAAATGTCATATCAGTCATTAGAGAGAGTCTATCAAGCTGAGTTAGTCAGCAAGGCAAAAGACAAAGTCTACCAAGCTCAAAAGGTTAGCAAAGAAGGCTTACAGTGTCTACTGAGCATTCTTAGGCTTTACTTTATGCAATAGTTGTTACTAAGCTTTCAAGGTTAGTAAAGGAAATTTAGTTGTTACCGAGCTCACTTGGTCATCAAAAGAAAATAGTGTAGGAAACAGTTCTTACCAAGGTCTCATGGATAGTGAAGGAAATTTAGTTCTTACCGAGTTAATTCAGTAGCCAAAGGATTTTGCAGTGTTAACCAAGTTGAGATGGTTAACTCAGAAAATTATTTCTAGAAGTAGTGTTTACCAAGTAGGGCCGGCTAGTGAAGGATTTCATTTTTTTGTGAAATAAAGTTCATTTGTTTAATGTAATATTTGTATTTGGCTGATGTATGGTTTATTGTTAAATGTATCGTGTGAATGAGCCAACTTGATAATCTAAATGGTATATATAAGAGGTCAAGTTGAAAATTCTAAGTGTGTGAAATGGATTTGATGTGATATGAATGTGAAGGAGGATTGATTATTGTGGAAGCAAATTTTGAAGAATGATCAAAGATCATTGAGGAGATCGAGGAGGATCTAATGGTGCAAAATAGAGATCAATAATCAGAAAATTCAGTTGCATCTTATTCAAGTCAATTCATTGTTGCTTTCTAATCATTTTACTAGTGATTTCAAGTCTCTTAATAGAGTTGGTTTAACAACCATTTTGTAAATCCTCTAACAAGGTGACAGTTTAGTTGAATTGTTCAAAAGACCTTTAGCAAGGCCACTCCTAACAGGGTGATTAAATGCTCTAACAAGGTCACACCTAATAGTGTGTATTGTAACCTTTAATAGGGTTGGCTCCCAATAGGGCTCACTTCAAAAGAGTGAAAATTGGTAGCTAGTTACTTGGTGGTTTTTCCCATACTGGGTTTCCACGTTAAATATGGTGTCTCTTTTCTTCATGTTATTTAATTTTGCATGCATGCTAAAATTTAGTAATAAGTTAATCTACCAAGTTACAACATTTTTGTGATGTGTTTACCGATGACAGTAGTAACTAGTTATTTAAGACATCTAAGGGATCAAGAATTATTTTTTTGGTAACAGATTCACCCACCCCTCTCAGTTACTTCACTCATAATCCCAACAATTTTGATAATCTTGGTTCTTCTCTTTTTTCCTCTTTAAGTCTATTAACTTTAGAATCACTATGTACTTCTTTGTTAGGTAATTAAACATTTCTGTAATGTACACTAATCTGAGAATTAGAATGTGCCTTAGCTTCTATCTGCAACTTGTTTCCTAACTATAATTTAGCTCCTAAATGCAACTCAATATTCATTGTATGTGACTCAATAATCACTAAAACTTGTTTTTAATTTGCAACTTGATTTACAACATCTTCATTAGTAGTCATATCTTCATAAAAGTATAAAATCTTTGTACTCTTTAGGTTCCTTCATAGGTTTAGTTTTATGTAGCTCTGTATTTTTATCAATCTTCACATTTTCACTTTCCACAACTTTGTTAGTGTTAGTTTTTTAAACATTGATAAGCTTTCTTCTTGTGGAATATCCTAGGAATATACCTTCTTCACTTTTAGCATCAAATTTACCATTCATGTTGTCTTTAAGAATATAGCACTTGCTTTCAAATACCTTAAAATATTTTGCATTGGGTGAGTATCCATGCCATGACTCAAAAGGTGTTGAATAAGTACCTTTCTTGACTTGCACATAGTTTAAGGTATAGATAGTTGTACTTATAACCTCTCTCTAGTATTTTAAAGAAACATTATTCTCCAACATGAATCTTCTATTACAATCCATTATAGATCTATTCCTCCTTTTAATAATTCCATTTTGTTGAGGGGTCCTATCTACAAATGTATATCTTTTGATTTCTCTATCATTATCGAATATCTCAAACTCATTTGATGCAAATTCTTCACCTCTGTCAAATCTCATACATTGCAAGGTTTTCACTATCTCCTTCTCAACTCTAGCTAAGTACCACTTAGACATTTCAAAAACATCAAATTTCTATTTCAAAAACATAATTGTCATCATGCTATAATAATCATCAACAAATAAGATAATGTACTATTCACTTTTGGTCCACACAAATTAGTATGAACAATCTCAAGAATTTCTTTAGATATGTGAGTCTTACTTTTGGAACTAGATTTTGTCATCTTGCCTAACTAATGTTATTTTCAAATTATATTGTTAGGCTTCTTCAATTTAGGAAAACCTTTAACTCTTTTCATTTTATTGATACTGACTAAGTTATCAAAGTTAATATGGCATAACCTATTGTGCCATGTCCACACATTATTAAACTCTACAAGGCAAGTACCACCATTCAAATCAACATAACATAGATTACTTCTAGTTTGATCATATTTTCCAATTAGTATAATAGATATTTTCTATCTTGTTCTCAAACTCAACATTGCAACTTGAACTATTCAGTTGTGACGCACTCAACAAATTCTAGTTAAGTCCTTGAATTTAATAAGAATTGTCACACATAATCTTTTATGTGAATTTGATAGATCCTTTAACTTTTATTAGATAGGGTGCATCATTACCAAACATTACACTATTTCCACCATAATAATTTAGGGTAATGAACTTAGTTTTATCTCCAATCATGTAATATGAACACCCACTGTCAATGATCCATCTGTCATTCTTGTTCACATAAGATACTAGTGCAACTACCTCATCCTCATCATAATAATTATTCATTGCAACATAAACCACTTCATCATCATGGTTTTCAGATCCATCTTTGGTTTCCTCTTGTGCAATGTAGCAAGACTTCTTTCCTTTGTCTTTGTAATCTTTTCTTTACTCATCTCTTTTACTTCTATATTTTTCTCAACTTCTATTGTTCTTCTTTTTTGGACATCTAGCAATGATATAACCAACCTTATTGCAATTAAAATATGTGATAGGTAAGTTACCTTTGAACTTTCCTTTGCCTCTATGAAATATCCTTGTTATAAGTGCTTCAAGATGCTCTACACCCTCTTCATCTACATTACTATCACTAGAAACATACTTTACATTTTTCTTCTTCTCTTTAGGTTTCTCAATGACATTTTATCTTTGAAAGAAGATTCAAAATCCTTAGATTTGAATTGAACATAATAAAGAGTTCAAAGGCAGTGAGCCTACCTACCAAATCTTCGAGAGACAAATTAGAACCTAGAATACATCTTAATTCTTGTATGGTAGAAACTCTCATAGCATATATGGGCAACAATATTCTCAATACTTTGCTTAATATAGTATCATCATCAATGTTATCATTATCTCCTCTTATAGCATTAACAACATCTTTTATTCTAGAAAAATATTGAGCAACATTCTCGCCTTCTTGCATCCTCATGTCATCAAAGTTTTCTCTAAGACTTTCAAATTTGGCTCTCAAAACAATTGGATCTCCTCCATAAATGGTGTGAAGTGCATCCCACATCTTCTTTGCAATATCATAACCCTTGATATCATGAAACTGAGAATAACTTAAGATTGAGGCAATATCCAACATTACCTAATTATGTTCTTTCTTCTTCTTCAGGTCATCAGCAATTAGGGCTCCAACAGGGTTAACATGCTCAGTGGTGATGATAGATTGTGTATGGTCTCCAAGACCTCCTAGGTGTAGCTTCATTAGACTTTTCCATGCATGGAAGTTCTCCTTGTTGAGCTTGGGTACATCTCTTCTTGACATCTTTATCTTTTTCTTCTAGTACCTTCAAACTCATCTTCTTAAGCACTATGACTCTCTAATACCAATTGTTGGAATTCTTTAGAATAACTGAGAGGGGGGGTGAATTAGTTATCCAAGGTCTAGATGTCCAAATAAAAAAATTCAATTCTTAGCAAACCCATATCCATAATACCTTGTCATACATGCATCCATTAGATCATACAATGCTTAAACTTTGTAGCTTACTATCTGTTGGTAAATAGATTGTTCTTTTTCAATAAACTCCCAAAGGCCCAAATCTGAAAGAAATAATCATCTACCAACAATTGGATAATATATCATTTAGTTGATAGATATCTTTGTAATTGAAAGTTACAACTCCATTATGAATGATATTCAATGAATTTGTTTAATTCCTAAACTAACTAGGTACGTTCTTAACCCAAGAACAAAAGAGGAAAACCAAGCTAGCCCTAGATAGAACTAACTCTAGCAATGAAATATAATTTTGAACCTAACCAAATCCAAGAATTCACAATACCTACAACTCCCCAACATTGGAAATGTAATATGAATACTACTTATGCAAATGCAATGCATAAAGAAGAGAAATCTAATCTAATTCATGTGATAGGAATCAATGCAAATTCTCTAATTCACAATAGATTTGAGTTTTGACTCAAGATACAAGAAAGTGCTCAAAAATTTAATACATCAATTCTCTGATTGATTATAATTAGAATGATAACACTCAAATACTTATATTTAGAAATGAAATCCTTCTTTGTTTTCAACACACAAATACAATACTCTAATTTTATTTGCTTGCAACTTATGCCAAATCTATTATAGAGATAAAAATAAAAAACTCCAATACATAAAGTGAAATGCAAAATATCCCCTCTACTCTAGCTCTTCAACTATTTGGAGAAAAAAATCCTCCTCTCTAACAAATTTTTTTTACAATAAATACATTCTCCAGCAACCATTTGGTTTCTTTTGGTGACTTTTCAGTTCTGTAACCAACTCTTGTCTCTTTGATTTCTATAAAAAATGTACTAGTACTCAAGATACCAGATAATGAAAAGCCCATACAAATGTTTTCTTTTTCTTCTTCACATACCAAAGTAGTAGTTTTGCTTCAAAAGAATGAGGAAAGGTATGAACAACCTATTACATTTTTTAGAAATTTACTTCAACTTGTCAAATTGAAATATGAGATTGATGAGAAGTAGGCATATAAATTTGTCAAAGTAGTAAAAGTATTTATGATGGAGGGTGCTTCTCTTAATACCATAAGATCATAACAAAAACAAAGAAACAGCAGTAATGCAAGAACAAAATATGGACTTTTTATCATTGCTGCAAATTCAAAATTATAGAATTCATAGTTACAATATGTTAACCCACATGGGTGCCTTCATTATATACTTCCACAAGATAGGTTGTGAACTATCACCCAGAACTGTTTTAGACAATGTTTGGGCTTTTCTTAAATAGGCAATTTTATGTCACCTAGGAAGGGTCTAGATGCTCAAAATTAATAGGTAGAGCCAATAGACCCTAACAATAACATGTATAAAAGTGTAATATACTAAATACAACATATGGAAGCCCAATCCCATCTAACTGATAATGGAAAGAGATCTATAAAGTTACATTCAATTAAATACATTATTATTAATGGAAGTTTTTTTTGGAGAAATTGTGAGGGAATACTTCTAAAGTGTATTGATCAGAAGGAATTAAAAGACATACTCATTGAGATGCATTTAGGAATATATGGATGTTATTACATGGAAAATATCACTAACTATAAATGAGGTTTGGCTTCTGGTGGCCAAGTCTATTTAAAGATGCACATGATAGTATTAGGAAATGTGATTCTTGACAAAGATTTGTTGGAAGGTTGAAATTCTCTAGAAATACTCCTTTGCAGTCCATGGAAGTAAAAACACAATTCCAATAATGGGGAAAGGACTTCATAGGTGAAATCTCAATTAAGTTTAGTACTAGTTATCTCTAGATATTAGCAGCAACAAATTACTTCAATAACACAATAGAGGATATTCCTGCTAGGAATGCTACATGTAAAGTGGTGAACATTTTCTTATTAAATAACATAATACCCAGATTTGGATGTCCTAAAAACATTGTGACTAATAATGTTATGTGCTTTAGATCAGAGGAATTCATAAAATTTTGTGAAAAATATGGCATTAAAAGATCAACATATGTCCCTTATCATCCATAAGGAAATGGACAGGTTGAATCAACCAATAAAAGTATGTTGAAGATCATAAATACGATACTAGATAACAACAAAAAGGCATGGGATTCTAAACTTTAGTTGGATTTGTGGGCTGACAGAGTAACAGTAAAAAAAGCTAATAGGTGTTTCACCTTTTTACCTAGTGTATGGAACGTACCACATAAGCTAATAGGAGTGAACTATTTTGTATTGCAAAGATACTTTTTGATAAATAATGAAATAAGTTTGTGTATTGATGTGAAAAAAAGTATAAATAGTTTTTAGATAAATATTTAATATTAGCATTTAAATAGTTCTCAAAACTTGTAAAGTCTTTCTAATAAATCATATATTAATAAACTGAATAATATGTATATACACAAATACATGGAATAGAATGTTGATTGACAAAAGAAAAGATTTTCAATACGATATTATGTGTCCTTTATAATCAACATAGTGGCTTAAACATTTTTTGTTTCCCATGGATACCATGAACGAACTTCCCAACTAAATTATTGTTGATGTTGATTAAAGATATATTTGATAGCTCCCAAAAATCACCTGTATGCAAACATTTGTCACAAAAAGAGCGAAGCAAAACCTATGGAGTCCAGAATTCCTAGATCCACAAATGAGACAATCTTGATGAGTAAAAAGAGAAATCACTATTATCAAAAGTGAATGAATAAATTACAAAGAGAGATCATCCTTATGAAGGATATCAAAACTATAAAAGGTAAAACCTAAGTTGCATGATAATAATTAACGAAAGAATTAATTATTATATGCCTAAAGTTTAGCTTAAGTAAACTAGAGATAATAAGTGACTTAATGATTAAATCAATATGATTTAATTAATAAGAAAATACTTTATTACTTTAATACCCCCCTTAAGATAAAATTATGGAGTAGATAAAAACATAGAAGCAACTACTAAATGTAAATTTGGGCCACAACAACAAAGACTCGATGAGGTACCCTAGCACAACCAAATCTTTGAAAAGAGGAGAAATAGAGAAAATTAGATGGGAAAAACTCTACTACAAAAGGAGATTGGAAGAATGTTGAAAGAACTAATGAAATACTAAAGAAGTCTCCAAACAAGGGAATGTCCCAGAAGATAGGAACAAAAGATGATCATGGAGAACACCATTGAAGCATGAAGCTATAGACACTGCCAACTGCTAATCTAAAGAACTTCCACTGTATAGAACATGATCAAGTAGAGAAGACTAAGCCTAAAGAGATTATCAATTGATGATTGAAGGTATCTTCATGGCCTCCAAAAATAGGAATGAAAGAATGTCTATATGGTGAATGTTCTATCTCATCGAAATGCATAGGTATCCAACCACTACAATCGTCTAGTACATAGTATCAAATGTTGAATACATAGCTCACTCCATCAAATCAAGAAATCAATAGAAAAAACATAACCCTCCTACAATGTTGAGAGGTAAGTCATGAATAGTTAAACTAAATACAATATCTCTTGTAGAAATAATTTGGAACATCAAGAGTGCAAAAGAAGTACAAACACCTATAAAGGAACGTGTGATTGAAACACATCATGAGGCTAACTTAATGGAAGGAAAACTCAGTTGATAAAGTGAGATGGTGAATATGGCCAACATGAAACCCCCCAAGGCAATTTATAATGTAGTGTAAGTGCAACAAGACACAAAGATGTACAATATCTTGAAATGCAATAAAGGCACTTTATCTCAGTGCTTTTGTAAAAATACTACAACATGATGACAAAAAAGATCAAAAGAGACATAAGGATGATATAAGAGATTGTATGACCCATGAAAAATCATCTACAAAAATAAAATTAGTCTCCAAACTTGAAATAACCAAGATATCCAAAAAATTGTGGAAAAATAAAAAATTGAATGGGATGTGACTAGAGAAGAATCTGCAAAATAGAGTGTCTCAAGATATGTCTCTTGAAATGCAAAATAGAACCTCTGACTTCAACTACATAAACTATAAACCAAACAAAATCAAAGGTCCAAATAAACTACACAATTATGATAGGCTTTGAATAAGCTTTTTGACAATATCTTGTTTGTGAAAAATAGACTGCAAATGAGAAATTTATAGATAAAAAACTATATGTGCATCAAAAAAGTTCTAGAAAGGGGAGAAAATAACCACCTTGGGAAGCATGCCCATAAGTACCAAAAATTACATTAGGATTTTTTCTAAAACACATTAAGTTTTATACTAGAGTGCATTGATTTGCATGCCAAAATCTTGAGGTGTGTACCAAAATATCTATTTGTGTACCAAAAATCTTGATTTGCGTACAAGAAATTTTGATTTGTGTGCCCAAGAATTGCAATTTTGGGACCAAAAATTCTCAAATTATGAAAAAGGTCTTTATTTTTGTGTCAAAAACCTTAATTTTTGATCAAAAAAATCAATTTCTATACATAAAATCACAAAATTTCAACCTCAAGAAACATGCCCAATTTGGAAGGAATATATATTTTTGCATCAAACTCCAACTATGTCCAAATGTCCAAATTTGAATGAAAATCGTGATTTATGGGTGCTTTGAGCTCAAAAGTGAGGTTAGTTTGGGCTGAAAGTGCACCGAAAATAGGTGACCCCCCAAATCCAATATGAAGTAACTCTGAAAAATGAAACCCTCTAAAAGAAAAAGTATAGATCTGAAAGTCAAGCCAACCCCATCATAAATAGAATAGGGGCATGAAGATCTAGAGCTCTGATACCATGTTGAATTTGATAAAAGATTAACCCCATAGCTCCCAAAAATCACTTGCATACAAACACCTATCACAGAAAGAGAGAAGCAAAAGCTACAAAAGCTAGAATTTCCAAATCCACAAATGAGACATTCTTGATAAGCAAAACGAGAAATTTCTATTATCAAAAGTAAATGAATTAACTAAAAAAAAGATCATACTTATAAAGGAGATCAAAACCCTAAAAGTTAAAACCTAGGTTTTATTATTATAATTAATAAAAGAATTAATTATTAAATGCCCAAAGTTTAGCTTAAGTAAACTAGAGGTGATAAGTGACATAAAATTAAATCAATATGATTTAATTAATAAGAAAATATTTTATTTCTCTAACACTTATTACTTGTAATCCTTTTATCTAATAGGAAATAAAAGATTAATTTTAAGGATATACAATTGGTATTTTTAAAATGTATAATTTACATTAATTTTAAAAATTTTATGCTTTTATTTATCAAATAAAAAGTATTTTTTAAACTTTAATTCACAATCCAATGATTTTTCATGCTCAACAATATGTCCACATAGCTACAAATTGGTAACAATTACCAAAAAATGAACAAATGTTTTAGCATATCCTTTACGTTTATTCTATTTGAATCCATGAAACATCTTCCCTCCATTCTTAACTCATAGATATATGAACAATTTACTATGATGTCAATATTACATAGAAAATAAATTAATATACTTTTGTATTTCCATTACAATCAACTGATTGACTTTATAAAGCTATTAGTTCTATGTAAATCTAACTTATGATAAATAACTTGCCAACTAATCTACTAGTGTATCTTCATTAAAGTCAAAAAATTGACTTTGTAAAGCTATCAGTTCCTACATAAAACTATTTTATGAGGGAGAACTTCCAAACTAACTTAACTAATTAGTTTATCACATGTAAACCTTTTTACCTAACAATAGTATGCATCTACAAGATTACACAAGACTCCAATAGTTATCCAAAAAGATCTAATAGATGAAAACTAACCACTGAGCTATATTTATAATTAAATTATTCAAAATCAAGAGGAAACAAGGACTTTTAAAAGTCTAAATATACTACATACTCTTTTAGTTAGTCGAACATTTAACACCAAAAACATATTAATTTGAAAATTGAAGCCATCCTTTTATTTTTTACAACTACTAATCTTAACACCTTCATTATTTACTGACCTTAACCTTATTGCTATGTAAATACATGAATGACTAATGTATGTAGAAATGTGCAACTCATACTTGGCCAATCTAACATTGGCCAAAAACTTTGTGAAATAGTATTCAGAGCAACATAAGATAGAACATATATTTGACATTTGTGATTTTTTCTCTTAAATGCCTCCAACCCCATTCACAACTTTCATTATGATGCAATTAAGGTAAATAAGGTTAACAAGTTGTTTGGTCCTTATTATATTTTCCAATGGATGAGGAGGAAACCTCACTTTTAGAAGTTAGGGTTATATTAGGCCAATTCACCAAAAACATTCATAATAATTCTATTAATTATTTAATCATGAAATAAAAGGGTTTGTAACCTAAATATGGAACATTAGAGGATTTTTTGGTGAGCAACAAGAAAAGAATAGTGACTTTATTGAGATAAACACTATTAGGATAAATCACTGACAGAAATAAAAACTACATGCAAATATAACCAATAACAAAAAATAATAGAACACACAGAAATGAACACAAGGCACCAAAATTTAACATGGTTCACCCAATCCCTGGACTACGTCCACCAAACAGCAAGTCCGATCTTATTACAATCCAGTGACTACAAATTGATTACAATCCGTAATCCCTTACAGCTCAATACCGCCGCAAGAACCAATTTTTGTATCACAACACTATCAAAAATACCCAACCCTAAGCCCTTTTTATACAAGTATTAAACTGCTTTAGGGTTATAACATGTCAGCCATAATATGTACAGTATGTACAGTACTTTCCTGATCAGTCACCACAATCTAACAAACACCTTGCTTATTTCAAGATTAAAAAAACATGACTATAAAATCTTAGGAAGAGGGAAACATTATAGATCAAAAAATACTAAATTAGAAAAGAAAACCATCCCCTAATATTCATCAATCAAGGTCCTTAGTTTAGCCAACTTATTCTTATGATCTAAGAAACAAAATTACATGAAAAAGCTTAAAGGTGGGAGACAATGTTATGAACTTAATCTATTGTATACTCTTTTTATTTTTAGGTTAGAAATACTTTTTTATTTAAAAATAGAGAATAGTGAATAAAGATATTAAAAATTACTAAAATCCACTGTAATTCTTAGATAACTATAATGCTAGATTATTTAGTGGATAATCAAGAACTCTTTGTTGGTGTAAATAAGTATTCACTATTTACACTTTACTTAAGTTTACTTAGGTCAATGCATTATTTTATTATTTATTAGTTTGACACTTAGGATTTTGTGTACTCTTATGAGTTTTCATGTTGATGCAGGAGCATCTAGAGGTATAAGGGCAATCTTGTGTCACCCAAGAAAATGTACTTAGACTAAGTTTCTGTTTCATGTGTTTTCATTTTTGGATACCCATTTGGGTCAAATTAAGATTCCAACTCTCACAGTTCCACTATCAGTGTTTTAGGATAGAGTATTTGAACACCTTGGGATGCGTGTTAATGCCAAAAAAATAGGAGTATGTAATTAAGAGACCATTTTGGTGAACTAGGAGGTGTAAATTGGCCAGATGAATGTAATTGTAATTTAGAACATTCCACAAAAAGAATCAGGTCAAAAGGCCCCACGGTTTGAAAGTTATCGCAGTTTTTTGGGTTTTGGAGACCTCCTAAGAATGCTTCAAAGTTAGGTTAGGGGCATTAAATGACCTTGAAAAGGGTCAAAAAATGGGGGACAAGCAAAGCTTTTCCATAGGGCTATAGAGCGCTTCAAGAGCTTTTCAAAAATGTAAACGGTTCGTCAATCGGAGCTACGATTCAAAAGTTATGCCTCCTGAAAGTTCGATTACCGTTTTTGGATTCTTCTAGATTTGTGTTGACTTCTAACGCAGCTTCTGGAGCCTTCTATTTGGTTGGTGGATGCCTAATAGAACTTTCTACAATGTATTCTTAGTCTTTAAGCCTCCAGGGTCTATTTAGGGACATTTCTGGCATTGTAAAAGGCAGTTCGGAGTGGAGTTTGAGAGGAGGTACTAAAAGGAGAAATTATCTCCAAATTTATGTTATTGTAAGCCCTTAGGGCATGTTTTGAAGTCTATTTTCTCTGTACTGAATGTATTATCTTATCTACAAAGTTAATAATATTTCCCTTTCTTGTTGTGCCCATTCTGTGCGTGGGTTGTGTCCCCATCAAGTGGTATCAGAGCTAATTTTCTTGAGTGTGTAGATAGAGCGCTGACTGTGAGGCAGTTTGCACCAGGACTGTGTGGTTGTGGGTTTGAGTTAAGAAGATGCCTCCATGAAGAGAGCATGGTGGAAGGGCCAGATCTGTTAATCCTGAGGAGGTTAGAACCCTCTAAAGGCAGGTACAAGCATTGCAGGAGGAGCTCCGTAGAGGAACAAATATTGCCGCAGGTGACGACAGTGAGGATGACAATGGAGAAGAAGAAATTGGACCAAAAGGGGAATTTGACGAGGAAGTTCTAAATTAGGTAAAGGAAAGGTTTTTTAGGGCCATTACTAAATTTGGGAAAAGACCTACAATTGATGTGGGTGTATTTTCACGAAATCTGAAACCAGATGAGTTGATCGACTAGATCAATGAACTGGAAGAATAATTTGAGTATAAGGATATCAGGGACCCAGATAGGGTTGAGTTTGCAAAGGAAAAATTGAAAGGCCATGCCAAAATTTGGTGGCAAGAGGTTCAATTAGAAAGAAACAGAAGAGGAAAGGAGAAGATCACAAGGTGGGATGACATGGTGGACAAATTGAAGAAGTAGTTCATTCCTGTGGACTATGAGCTTGATTTGTTTAAGAAGATGCATGGGCTAAAGCAAGTAGGAGGATCAGCCCAAGAATATACAAAGGAGTTTTATCAACTTTTGATTAGAGTAGGGCATGTAGAAGCAAATAAGGAGAAGGTTGCTCATTATATCAGTGGATTGCGACCTAGCATCCAGGAAGAATTAAGTCTGGTAAGAATGACCAGCATTGAAGAGGCATACTAGTTTTCCTTACGAGTTGAAGAGAAGCTAAAGAAGAGGTTTGAACGGAGACAAAGAGGGTGTGGTCAAGGAGGAAAGGGAAGCAGTAGGTCATCTCGAGGTCAAAATGAAACCCAAAAGAAAAATGAAGATGTGGGTACTAGCAAGAACCAGAGGAATGAGGGTTTCAACCGCTCCCATGATCAATACTTTAGAAATAAGAGAGGAAGAGGTAGAGGACATAGACAAGGAAGAGGAGGCTTTCGTGTTACCTGTTTCCATTGCAATGAAGAGGGTCATCATGCTTTTGAATGCCCTCAACGATAAGGAAGGACAGATAGGAGAGTTGAGGGCCAAGCTAGGGATGCTCGTGTGGATGAGGATGCACAATCATCATATTTAGAGGATGCAGAAATAGGAGAGACCTTGGTGAATGAAAGGATCCTACTAAGTGGTGAGATTGAACCAGGACAAAGGAGGATTTTGTTCTGTACCGGATGTATGTGTGAGGATAAATGTTGTGACATGATCATTGATGGTGGTAGCACTAATAACTTGGTATCAAAAGAGATGATCTCTAATCTGAAGCTCAAGAGGGAGAGACATCCCCAGCCCAATCGGATTGCTTGGGTAAAAGATGATCATAAGGTCCTGGTAAGTGAACAATATTTAGTGAAATTTAAAATTGGGAGTTACCATGATGAAGTTCTTTGTGATGTTATTCCAATGGATGTTTTCCATCTATTGTTGGCTAGACCATGGTAGTTTGATAGACATGTAGTACATGATGGTCATGCAAACACATGTTCTCTAACAAAGGATGGAGTTCGCCACAAACTGAAGCCCATGAAAAGGGAAGGTGAAAAGGTATGTAGCAGTGCTAGGATTTGTCATGTTGATGGAAGGAAGTTTTTAGATGGAATGAAACATTAGCATATGTGCTATGCTTTGATTCCTAGGAAAGATAAAGAAGGTAGTAGTGAAATACCACTTGAAGTTTCAAATTTACTAGGTGAATTTGGAGATATTATCTCTGATAATGTTCTAGAAGGATTGCCACCAGTAAGGAAAATCAGTCATCAGATACATCTAATTCCAGGAGCAAGTTTTCCTAACAAGGATGCTCATAGGATGACTCCTACTGAAACAGAGGAGCTAAACAGACAGATTCAGGAGCTGTTGAGGAAGGGCTTGATTCGAGAGAGCCTAAGTCCATGTGCAGTACCCGCAGTATTGGCACCAAAGAAGGATGGAGAGTGGAGGATGTGTACAGACTCTCGAGCTATAAATAGGATAACCATTAAATATCGGTTTCCTTTGCCAAGAATGGATGATCTTATGGACTTCTTGAGTGGAGCTCAGTACTTCACAAAGATAGATCTCAAGAGTGGTTATCACTAGATATGGATTTGAGAAGGAGATGAGTGGAAAATGGCCTTCAAGACCAAGGAGGGTCTTTATGAGTGGTTACTCATGCCCTTTGGATTGACAAACACCCCAAGCACCTTCATGCGGCTCATGAATGAGGTCTTAAGAAGTTCCTGGGAAAATTTATTATTGTTTAATTGGATGATATTTTAATTTTCAGCAAGACTTTGGAAGAACATTTATTACATATTCGTAGTGTTCTTGAGAGGTTGAGGGAAGAGAAACTGTTAATTAATTTGAAGAAGTGTATCTTTTCTAAAAGGGAGTTAGTCTACTTGGGGTTTGTTATATCACCCGAAGGTCTTAAAATGGATCCAAAGAAGGCAAAAGCCATCTTGGAATGGCCTACTCCAAGGTTTGCTACTAAGGTAAGATCATTTCATGGTCTGGTTAGTTCTTATAGGAAGTTTATTAAGAATTTTAGTGGCATATGTACACCCCTCACTGACACAATAAGAGGGAATAGAAAAGAGTTCAAATGGACTGTAGCAGCTACGAGAAGTTTTGAATTGCTGAAGAAGAAGGTGATAGAACAACCTGTGTTAGCACTTCCAAATTTTAGAAAGGTGTTCTAGGTGGATTGTGATGCTAGTGGCAGTGCTATTGGGGCTATATTAAGCCAAGAAGGTAAGCCTATTGCATATTTTAGTGAAAAATTGAATGATGCAAAGAAGAAGTATTATGTTTATGATCAAGAGTTTTTGCAATAGTTCAGGCCTTAAAGAAATGGAGACATTATTTGTTGCCGAAGGAATTTGTTTTGTATACTAATCATCAGGCATTACAGTACCTAAATAGCCAAGGTAAATTGAATCAGAGGCATATGAAGTGGGTAGAATTCTTACAGAGTTATACATTTGTGTTGAAACATAGAAGTGGAAAATCTAATAGGGTTGTAGATGCACTAAGTAGGAGAGAGTTGTTGCTCACAGCAATGTAGGTTGAAGTAGTTGGGTTTGATGAACTGAAGAATTTATACCCTGAGGATCCTAATTTTGCTAAAACATGGAAAGCTTGTAAAGAGCTTGTTGTTGTAGATAGAACCAAGTGGTTAGACTATTTGATTTAGGATGGCATGTTGTTCAAGGGTAGTCAATTGTGCATTCCAAGGAGCTCCATGAGGGAAAATCTGATTAAGGAGAAACACAGCAGAGAGATGGCAGGACATTTTGGTCGAGATAAGACCATTTCCATTCTTAGAGAACATTATTTTTGGCCTCAGATTTCATAGGAGGTGAAGAAGTTTGTACAGAGTTTCCAGGTTTGTCAAGTTGCCAAGGGATTTAGTCACAATACTGGACTATATAAGCCATTGCCTGTTCCATCAAGGCCATGGGAGGACATAAGTATGGATTTTGTTCTTGGATTTCCAGGGACACAAAGGGGTAATGACTTAGTATTTGTGGTGGTTGATAGGTTCTCCAAAATGACACATTTCATTCCATGCCAAGAGACTCATGATGCTATCCATATTGTAGACTTGTTTTTCAGAGAGGTGGTAAGACTACATGGTCTTCCAAGGAGTATAATTTCTGACAGAGATACTAAATTTTTGGGGTATTTTTGGAGGACATTGTGGAAGAAGTTGAGAACAGACTTGAAATTCAGTTCCACGCATCATCCACAGACTGACGGCCAAACAGAAGTGGTGAATAGAAGACTGGGCAATTTGCTGAGATGTTTAGTTGGGGATAAGCCCAAGGGATGGGATTTGATTATACCACAAGAAGAGTTTTCTTACAATAACTCTATGAATAGGAGTACTAGAAAATCACCATTCCAAATTGTATATGGAAGTAGCCCAAGGACTACACCAGAATTGAGGAAGATAGAGCAAGAGGAGAGGACAAGTGTTGAAGCTGAAAAATTTGTTGAACATATCAAGCGTCTACATGAGCAGGTTCAGGCAAACATTACCAAGATGAATCAAGAGTATAAAGCTAGGGCTGATCAAAGGAGAAGACATAAGGAATTCCAAGTAGGGGATCTAGTCGTGGTGCACTTACGAAAAGAAAGATTTCCAGCTAGTACTTACAACAAGCTAAAAATGAAGAAATTTGGCCCCTGCAAAATTCTGAAGAAACATGACTCAAGAAATGCATATGAGGTGGAGCTGCCAGATGGTGTTCACATTTCTCCTATTTTCAACATTGCAAACTTAACAGAGTATCATGATGATGGTGCAGATGAGGAGCTGGTGTTAGAACAATGTCCAATTCCTGCTTCTAAGAAGGAGGAGATAGAAGACATTCTAGATCATCATGTGGGTAGAAGTACCAGAAATAGGCAGTATGAAGAGTATTTGGTCAAGTGGAAAGGATGGCCGATAGAGGACTCAACCTGGATTTCAGCAACTAAGGTTTCCCATTTGAGATTTCCTCTACCATTCATAAAGTGACAGGGTCACTTTTCAATCTACCCTAGGTGTCTGATGCAAGAGCATCCAGAGGTATAAGGGAAATCCTGTGTCACCCAAAAAAATGTACTTAGACTTAGTTTCTATTTCATGTGTTTTCATTTTTGGATACCCATTTGGGTCAAATAAAGGTTCCAACTCTCACAGTTCCACTATCAATGTTCTAGGATAGAGTATTTGAACACCTTGAGATACGTGTAAATGTCAAAAAAATAGGAGTATGTAATGGAGCCATAATTTTGCTGAACTAGGAGGTGTAAATTGGCCAAATGAATGTAATTGTAATTTAGAACATTCCACAAAAAGAATCAGGTCAAAAGGCCCCACGGTTTGAATGTTATCGTAGTTTTTTGGGTTTTGGAGACCTCCTAAGAATGCTTCAAAGTCAGGTTAGGGGCATTAAATAACCTTGAAAGGGTCAAAGAATTGGGGACAAGTGAAGCTGGTCCATAGGGCTATAGAGAGCTTTGAGAGCTTTCTAAAAATGTAAACGGTTCGTCAATCGGAGCTACGATTCAAAAGTCATGCCTCTCGAAAGTTCGGTTACCATTTTTGGATTCTTCTAGATTTGGGTCAACTTCTAACGCAGCTTCTGGAGCCTTCTATTTGGTTGGTGGATGCCTAATAGCACTTTCTAGAATGTATTCCTAGTCCTTAACCCTCCAAGGTCTATTTAAGACATTTCTAGCATTGTAAAAGGCAGTTCGGAGTGGAGTTTGAGAGGAGGTACTGAAAGGAGAAATTATCTCTAGATTTATGTTATTGTAAGCTCTTAGGGCATGTTTTGAAGTCTATTTTCTCTGTACTGAATGTATTAGCTTTTCTAAAAAGTTAATAAAATTTCTCTTTCTTGTTGTGCCCATTCTGTGCGTGGGTTGTGTCTCCATCACATGTTGGCAACACTAGAGTAAGCAACTCTAATTCGGCACATGGTTTCTACAACATAATTTTGCATGCTACACCTTTGTAGGCTTATCCTCTCATCATCACACTAACTCATGTGCTTAGTGGAGGATAATTGAAATGTCCCTTTTCTGATTTTATATGATATTTCAATCCTCAAATCAGATCTTTAAAATCAAACAACCAATATTTCAAAGATCCACCAATTTCTCAATAAACCCCAAATCGAGTATGCCAGAAATAGTACCAAAAGTTTCACAGCTTCACCTATTATTAATAAATCTAAAAGTGGAAATTTTTATAGAAATTTGAGCAGCATAATATCCTATAAAATGACATTTCTAGATCTGTATAACATGCACACAATAGCTCCCAAACGGAGGACAAAACAATGCTCATCGGGCTCCCGAAAATAGCACAAAATAACCCGAAATCACCACAAAAACTTAATAATCTATCATAGAAGTATAATCATATCCAAATAAATATATTCAGCTCTATTTTAACATTTAAAAGTCTGAAATATAGCAGCAACCCAAACTGATATGAAATACTCAACTGAAAACACCAAACTCTTACAAAAAACACACCCGAAAACCCACAAATCTGCACTGTTCAGCACAAAGAAAAACTCTGCATGAGCATGCACATGGAATTGCTTCAAAATCCCATCCTAAGCCTTCTTGAAAACCTACAAACTCCCATTCTTGGGTCTCCTTCTCCACAGGTTTGGCAGCCTCTGAAGAACAACAAAGCAATGCGCAAAAATCAAGTTCTAGAATGAGCCCAAAATGCCTCCAAACCCCTTAAAAGAGGGCATAACCCTAAATCACGTCCAAGAGGAGTTAATAAAACCTATTTTAATAATAATTTTCATTTATTATCCCATTAGCTTCCAAATTTTATCCCCTTTTTTCCAAAACTTCACCTTTTTGGGCTTGCCTGCCTTAGCAAAGATTATTATTTTTTAATTATTTGAAAAGGGGACATGACAAGTCCTCCCCTTCCAAATATTGCTTGTCCTCAAGAAATGGCTGAAAAATAGACCAATCAATCCACCTAGATCACAAATGTAGTCATGAACTATACTATTGTCAATTAAGATAGGCTCCTGCAATATCCTCTACAATATAACCAAGAGGAATCCATAATCAAACTGACAATTACTGCTCAACCAAACTCCAAAGTCACAACTTCCACAGTCAAAAACCCATAAGACACAAACTCTTAGAACATCAAAACTCAAGTAAAGTGGACAAATCAAATTTGTAACATAGTAAATACCATCAATGCATCCCACTGGCCTATACGGAATGTACAATCCAACTCTGCAACAATGGTGAATGCTCCCGAATGAAACTGTACCAAGTATGGAGAATCCACACACTGTACAATTCCTACAGTCAACACAACTCTACAAATAACTAGCCACTATCTCATAACCATAACTCCCATGCACCCCTGATGGTGAAAAGCCATCACAAGATAAACAGCAAGAAATGGAACCCAAACCAAGTTTGTCTGCCATCAACTCCTCAGCACAAGGATCAAATGCTAAGTGATGTACATACCCTGCAATATAATGTTGATAAAAAAAACCAACCTCAGTCAATAGCTCACCATGAACAAGTGATACAACCCACTATGACTGATCACCAGCTAAGTCAGGAGATGTCATAGCCAAAGGAGTAGAATCAATAACAACACCCACTGAAGCATCACTCCAAAACTCCTACTCTAAGTCATGTATTATCAAGCTGCCAACTGCAAGACCTATTTCCATGTCATGCCCATCACAACTCTCATCCCAAGGCATCAAACTATCCCATAACTAATGATAAGCACTAGGAACCAAACTACATATCTGTATCATCATCTCATCAACATGGTCATCAAAGGTGAATTGATGAGCATGCCTCACAATGTAATGGCGATAGAATGCGCCAATCTCAGTCAGTGGCTTAGACTGTAATCCAGATGTAACTAACTACAATTGATCATTAACCAAGTTGGAACTGACTACTACCTCTAAAGACATCGCCAAGGGAGTAGTATTACTAGCAAGAACCATGCCAACTGTCAGCTCACCAAAATCACACATGGTCTTTGATACATCATTTCTAGTCTTCGTGCCATTAGTGCTAGAGGTCACCACCATGTCAAGCATACCACAACAATCTGTTGTAGCAGCCAACTCAACTGAACCTAACTCTAGTGGGGACAAACCCGATATGCCAATGTTAGTATCAAGTATGGATGCATCCCCATCTCCACTATCTTTGACAATCTTGACCACGAACATCCTCGGATCACCAGACACCATAGCTTGTGACTGTATAGAATCTGGTAAAGACTATAGTTGCTCTAAGTCCATGGTCACATTAGCCAAATGAAACCGTGACTCCTTGAAAGCCAACTGTGTACTCTCAAGAATCTCAGAAGTCACCTCAAGCTGCTGAGTAAGCTCACTCACCTCATCTTCCTTGGCCAACAATGCATTGTATGATGTAATGCCCCACTCCATAAGATAATCTCTATCGGCTACCAACTGCATATAATCATGTCTCAGAATTTGGATAGCCTCCCATAAAGAGTGGAACTCTTTCAAGGAAAGATAACTACCTCCCTGCTCATCACTAGTAGGAGAAGCCCATCCATAAACTGCTAACAACTGACGAGTGTCATCAAAATGTTGGCAAGCAATAGAAATGTCTCGCTCACTAACTCTCAACTGATTAGACACATGATGTCACTGGCTAGACTGTCTCCTACAAACCTCCTTTGATGCACTGTCTAAAGGAGTATCCTCAAAGTTACTAGTCTCTAGAGTATTACCATCCATATCCTGTGAATCAACTCCAAAGCTCATATCAACATATGGAGTATCAAAAATTGTAGCACTGGTGTCTAACTCCTTTGTACCAAAAGAAACTGCCAAGGAAACTAAGTCTTCAAAACTACCCACTGCATCCTCCTAGATGTCATCAATGCCAATATGATCCTGGGACTCATCTGTACACACTGCCAAATATGAAAGATCATCAACATATTCTAGCAAGTATGGTCGACTGGATATATGAACAAAGCCCAACACCGATGTATAAAAACTAATACCAGCATCAGACAAGCTGCTAGCACAAGAAAAGACAACACTATGCAATCTGCTAATCAAATCCATGATAGCACCCAAACAAACACTGCTACCAAAAAGTGTTAAAGATACCAGTCAACTGAATCCCAAACGCCAATATAACAATCTCGAGTCCATATCTATAAACTAGAATCAGCTGGTAACTCAAAAAAACTCCTCACTTGAGTAATATGACCAATACCAACTAACTCCACATACCTATCATGATGAGATAATGAACTCACAATATTGTCTTTGTTCACTTTCATTCGGCTGGACAAATCATGTGAAGTACTACCAGCCTCAACCTCATGTGTCGAAGCATCTAACTGTGCCTAGTACTCTTTCTCAGCAAAGTCATGAATGCTCAATGTCTGCTCATCTCTACCAGATATCTCACCATCATGCACAACAACATCCTCATAATCATCATCTGAACCCACTACGTTGTAGTTACTACCTGTTGTAACTATACCATCCTAAATCCCTGTGACATCACCCTTTGATGACCTATATACAATTGTCTCAATTTGAGTATCAAGTTGACCATTACTATCAATCTGCGTAATATCCTTTCTCACTAGCTGCTATGGTGGAGTAGAATCTGAGACCTCAGCTTGGCTATAAGCTAGTTTCTCAAACTCCTCATGCAAGTTCTTGGTAATTGTGTCATCTGCTCTATGAGAAAATCTGCCAAATAGAAATCCAGTCAACTTATCCACCTTAGCTGGGTTGGAAAATGTGTCATTCATTATACGGTGGTGCTCAACCAACTATTCAGACATGTCATGGCTTATTTTCCTAATTTTATCTTGAATGTCTAAATAACCATCCTTTCTACTGTTTTGACTCTGGATATCAATTGTCCAAGATCGTGTCCTCTGAGACTCTGTATTATACCTATCCATTCTGGATAAAGTAGAGTGTAACCCCAATAGGTTATAACTTCTTCAAACACCAAGAACTAACATGCAATTGATTAGAAGTAGCATGCAACCATAGATTTCGACATGCAGCTGATTAGAAGCAACATGCAACCACCAAATTCACCAAGAACTAACATGCAAATGATTAGAAGTAGCATGCAACCATAGATTTTGACATGCAACTAATAAGAAGCAACATGCAACCACCAAATTCACCAAGAACTAACATGCAAATGATTAGAAGTAGCATGCAACCATAAATTTTGACATGCAAGATTTGGGTAGTTGTCAAAACTGACATGCAAACTTCTACAAACCCTCAGGCTGGCAAGATCATAGCTCTGATACCACTAAAATTTCCCTTTTTTGATTTTATATGATATTTCAAGCCTCAAATTAGATCTTTAAAATCAAACAACCAATATTTCAAAGATCCACCAATTTCTCAATAAACCCCAAATCGGGTATGCCAGAAATAGTACCAAAAGCTTCACAGCTTCACCTATTATTAATAAATATGAAAGTGGAAATTTTTAAAAAAATTTGAGCAGCATAATAGCCTATAAAATTACATTTCTAGATCTGTATAATATGCACACAATAGCTCCCAAACGGAGGACAAAACAATGCTCATCGGACTCTCGAAAATAGCACAAAATAGTCCAGAATCACCACAAAAACTTAATAATCTATCACAGAAGTATAATCATATCCAAATAAATATATTCAGCTCTATTTTAACATTTAAAATTCTAAAATACAGCAGCAACCCAAACTGATATGAAATACTCAATTGAAAACACCAAACTCTTACAAAAAACACACCCTAAAACCCACAAATCTGCACTGTTCAGCACAAAGGTAAACTCTGCATGAGCATGCACATGGAATGGATTCAAACTCCCATCCTAAGCCCTCCTAGAAACCTGCAAACTCCTATTCTTGGGTCTCCTTCTCCACAGGTTTGGCAGCATCTGAAGAACAACAAAGCAATGCGCAAAAATCAAGTTTTGGAATGAGCCCAAAATGCCTCCAAACCCCTTAAAAGAGGGAATAACCCTAACTCACGTCCAAGAGGGGTTAATAAAACATATTTTAATAATAATTTTCATTTATTAGCCCATTATCTTCCAAATTTTATCCCCTTTTTCCGAAACTTCACCTTTTTGGGCCTGCCTGCCTTAGCAAAGATTATTATTTTTAATTATTTGAAAAGGGGACATAACAATAATCCACTCCTAGTAGACATATTCCTAGTTGTAAGACTATTAGTGTGTTGACTCCTAGGCATTCTAGAAGTATTCTAGAGGCCTTTATATTCAGGCACTCCAAGTGTGTGTGTATATGACATTACATCAATTGAGTTGATATTGTTATTCTAATCATACTCTTTTGGTCTATTCTTGTGCTTGTGCTTGAGTTCCTTGATCTTGGATGATTTTTCCCTAAGAAAAATTCTTACATGGTATTAGAGCTGAGGGAAATTCTCTTCACATAGCCATTGGAGACTATTCTTGCTTCACTTCTCTGAGGACACCTCGACCTAGATCTAGAATATCATAGTTATTGAGGGCAGCTAGAGCCAAAACAAACCTTGCCATTATGTCTAGAACATTGATTCAATGAAATTTGACTATAATTCACCTACCCTAGGCCATAGTTGAATTTAAGGCATTTTTTTTTTGCAAAATGGCACATGAAGGCCCAATTTGCAAATCTGGTATGATCATTTTTAGATCTACAAATTTAATTTGTTTCAGATCGGTATTTTATTTTTTCTCTACAATTTTTGTCAGAATTTATTTGCAATTTTTAGAGGATTCTTGTATTTTTTGGCTAGTATGGCTTGCAATGAATTTTTTTTGCAAGAACTAGGTAGTGAAATCTCAGCCCCCACAAGGAATATACACTACACTATTTTAGAATATTCCTCATCAATTGGCGTTCTTATTAAATGGGTGGACAATCCTAATCAAAGTATCCATTTCACATTTTCTGCCATTTATTTTTCCACATTTTGGCTTTCATAACATGACCGATCACATTGTGAAATCTGGAAGCCACACATTTGTTTTAGTTCCTACAGGTTTCTTTTATTGACTTCCACATACCAACCCGTATGTAATGTGGGACTAAAGAGTCCCTAGTCTTCGGTACCCAACACATCCTTTCCAACAACTAAAATACGAATTCCTACAATGATAGTTTAAAAATTGGTAACATGCTTCCTTTCGGCCTTCGGTGAGATCTTGGCATTGCATATTTAGATTCTAACAACACTTGCACATATTAGCATCAAAATCAAAACCAATCAATGACTATGCTTAGTCTCCCATTGACAAACCCTTCTCCAACCTGCTACATGAATTTTGGTGACATGCCATCAAACTTTGGGTGATGAAATAGGTTTTCAGCACCAGCAAAGATTTCCTAGTTGACAACATCCATCAGACATGTGGCAATGCTACATTTATTCCATGTGGACTCCTTTAGCCAGCAACACAGCAGCCATGCCATACCAACATGACCGAATAGTTAGTGGTAGATCCATGTCACAGTATGATCATCTATCAATTCACCTACCATGTGGCACAACCATACTTGACACATCAACCTACCACATGTACTTTTCGTATAGTATGTCCCTACAATGTCAGCCAGGGAGACCCTTTTTTTGCTGACATCAGTATTTTACTATGCTAAAATTGACAACTATTTAACTGTCATTTCTGAGCCAAATAACACTACTAAAATAGTCATTTGACTGCCAAATTTAATCTAGTGTTTTGCTGCCTAGACCTCTCTCTAGATGTAGTTTTGATTTGATAGTCTGACTTTGGGAGGCCATAACTCAATCATTTGGACTCCAAATTAGGTGCAATTTTTTTGATTTTGGGTAGAATTTCTTGAACTTTTTAGTGGCACTAATCTTTCCTAATTTTGGTACATGAATTTTTCATAAATTGCATTTATGGTGATTATACCTATCCAATCCTCTATTTTGCAACTTCAAATGCTCAGTATGGGCTCATCTAGACAAATTTTTAGGTTATGTTTTTATTAAAGTGTGTAATTTTTTGTCTACCTTCTAGATATATAATCAGATTATAGAATTGTGTAGACAAAAATATCACTTTCAGAATTAGGTCCTTTTCTGCATTATATTGCTTTGATTACTTTTCAAAATTGCTGTACATTTGAACTACAATGCTTAATGAGAAATTTGAGCCTCAAAATGTAGTTGTAAACAACAAAATTAGAAGTCCACTTTATACATTTTGACAAGTGGCCTATCGTACATGTAGTACATATAGAGTGCCAAAAACATCTTTTTTTTGCAGGGCAAAGGGGAGGGGACGGGGGGGGAGGGGGGTTGGTTCTTTGATTGAGTGAATATGAGGGGGTGTCTCTTGTTTTCTTATGTCTCTCTTTGTGCTCTTTTATTTTTTTGCATAATGGGTTCACCTAAAACTCTACTTCTCACTTCATACAATTATACTACACAGAAAGATATTGTATGGAGTAGATTAATGCAAAAAGGTTTAAATCTATATGTTTATGGTAAAATTACCAAGCCCATTGATGTTATAGCATTAGTTGATTGACAAATTAAAGACAATTAGGATTTAGGAATTATTAGGAGTTGTGTTCATAGAGATCTCTTCTTTCACATTTCTAGCTTTAAGGAAGCCAAGCCTACATGGGACAATCTTGAAGGGTTATAAGGTAAGGTGGATGAGGAAAAGGGGTACCAAATTGAGGATGATCTACTCCTATTGGATCCTAAGAATTTTGAAACAATTCAAGATTATATCAACAAAACCAATGAATTGAAAGCACTACTTAAACAATGTGGTAATCCCATGAAGGATGATCGATTGATTCATCTCATTTTGAAGAGGCTACCTTCAAAGTATGCATCTTTTGTATTGAGTTACAACACTCACAGGCTGACCATGGGAAGTGCTTTCACAAAGCCTACATTCGATGCATTCACAAAAATGTTGATGTTGGAACAATAAAAGTTGATAGGAACGACAATTCTTCTTCCAACAAGAAGGGAAACAATGATAAGAAGGACAAGCTATTTTGTGCATATTGCAAGAAACCAAATCATGATGAGCATCATTGCAAGACTAAAAGAATCGATGAGTAGGAAAACCTACTCGAGAAGAACAAAATAAATGTACCAAATAATTCCAAGGATTCAACTCCATCCACTTCAAAGGGAAAAGGGAAAGCACTTATGGCTAGTTTTAGAGTTCTTTAGTGGAATAGATTCTTGACTTAGGTGCCTCATATCATATGGGTTCTTCAAAAGGAGACTTTTCTTGATTGAAGTAGTCTGAGCTACTACACATCTTTGTAGGAGATGATAAAAAATGGAAGTTAAAGGGAAAGGACAAGTTGAAATGGAGAATGGAGAGTAAAAAGAAGTTCTCTATGTTCCTAACCTTAGCCCTAATCTTCTCTCAATCTACCAAATCACTCACTATGGAGATGTTAGTAAAGTTGAGTTCCTTCCTGATTTAGTAATGGTGCATAATCTTAAAGATGATTCATTGGTTGCAATGGGTAATGTCAATCATCACAAAAGGCTTTATTACTCCTCCCACTTTATGTCTATTTCTCCTTCACATGCCTTATTGACTCAATCTCAATCACAAAGTACATTATGGCATGAGTGGTATGGTCATCTTGCCTTTTGCTATCTTCATCAGCTTAGCTCAAACAACATGATCAAAGGTCTACCTACAATCAACTTTTCTAAGGGTGAATATTCAACTTATTCAATGGATAACCATCAAGAAGAGAAGATTGATAAAGGGAAGTCTTAGAGAGCATCAATCACTCTTGAGTTGGTTCACATGTTTCTAGCAGGTTCTTTTGTAGTAATATCTATTAGTAAGGGTCACTACATCCTCACTTTTATTTGATGACTTTTCCCACTACACATGGGTCTACTTTCTTGATAATAAGAATGAAATGTTTGATAAGTTTCTAGCCTTCAAGAGTCATGTTGAAAAGCAATCAAGGAAAGCCATCAAGGTTCTTCAAATGGACAATGAAAGTAGATATGTGAACTCAAGACTTAGAGAATTTTTTTAACTTGAGGGTATTATTCTTCAAAATCTAGTAGCATTTAGTCCGCAAAAGACAAGTATTGCAGAAATGAGGATTAGAACTCTTAAGTCTATGGGAAGTTGCATGATTCAAGCCAAGTCTCTTGATCCATCAGTTCAAGTTGAAGCTATCAATAGTGCCAATCACATACTTAATAGGTCTCCTCAGAATGTCTTAGATGGAAAGACTCCTTTTGAGGCATGGTGTGGAAGAAAACTAATTGTGAAAAATTTTAGAGTTTTTGGTTGTCCAACATGGGCAAACATTTCTTCTAGGGAATGCAAGGCACCACCACCAAGGCCTTGTACTTTCATCAGATATGGAGACAGTGTTTAGGCATATAGACTTATGGATCCTAAGACTCATGAGTTTTTTATAGAGAGGCCTAGATATGGTATTGAATATGAAAAGTATGATGTTGTGTTGAAGCATCAAGTTGTTGATTGAGTATTTGTGATACGTTAATAAAGGAAATGTTGAGTCCTAAGAGGATGGTAATCCTATGATGATTTGATGTTAAATGAGTTGGTTAATTGATATCCCTCTATCTTCTTGAACTTGTTGAGTATGATTTAAAAATGATAATTGGATCAACATGATCTTAGATGATTGGTTGGTTTTCCATGATACTCTACAGACCAAATAGTTTCTTTTGAGATCATTGGAGCTTTATAATCATCTATTTTTAATTCTTCTTTATGATGAGATACCCTTTTCCCATATATTTGCAACATGCTTGTCTTTTCTTTTAGTTCTTTCAACTTATGAAATCTAGTGCAAACACTCCTCCATAGAAGTGTAGATACACTATCATCTTCTATAATTTATGATTTTTGACAACATTAGAGATCCTCTAGAGTGATCCCAAAAATATGCAACACTCTATCATCTATCTCAAAAATTTCAAGGATAGTAGGATTCATTCTTTTACTTTTTATAACCCTTTAACTATACATGGTGATTTTAACAAAGTTGTCAATCTCTTCATGCACAGAGATTATTCAAAAATTTGAGGAAATAAATCAAGTAGTATTGGTCCTTATTTTTAGATAGTTTTGCTCAAAATATATTACTAAACATATATTTCCTTCTAAAAGAACCTCCAAAATGACTCCTAAATACCCAAAGTTGGAAGATAGAATGAGAACTAACACCTGAGTCTCTTGCAATGTGTGTGCATGTGCTCTTTGAATTTTAATACGAAGGTACATCTCCCTTCATTTGGTATGCAATGAATGAATAATTGGTTATGCCTTTAACCAGAAGGCACAAAAAGCAAAGAAGTATATATTCATAGCAATGAGATAGATGTGGAGATTTATGTTTTAGAATTAAGTTAATTCTGAAGAAAATTATACTTAGATTACAACTCCTATAATCTCACAAGAGAAACCATAAAGGTATGAGAAGCAATTCGATAAGAAATAGATCATCCCATACTCACAATATATAGCATTATCTATGTTAGAAGTTATAATCTAAAGGATGGACGAATTAAAGCACACATAAGATCTACATTATTTTATTTCTCAATACAATATCTAGCACACAACTCTTTTAAGATCTTATTATAATGGAAACAATAAAATAAAGTTTCTCTCTCCTATGAAGTTTCTTCTCTTGTGAAAAAGAACCCCCTTGTCTATCTAAAGCATTTCAAAAAATCATATCATTTGGTTACTTTATGATCCCTCTAACTAATTCTTCAATTTTTCAAATGAAAATCATCTACATTATTCTCGTGCTTCCCTATGTCTTTTATATGGTTTCACCAAAATATTTAAGTGGGATCTTTCATCAAATGTATCGATTGGTATATGGACAAGTGGATATTTATTACCCTCTTTTTTAGATGTATTATTTCGACAAAATTTGTCATGCTGCCAAAAAATAGCTTTCTTTCATGTCTAACTAATATCTAAACAACTTATACATCACACACACTAAGGCTTTAATCCTAGACTAAAAGTGTTAATCAGTCAAAATTGACATACTTTTTTCAAGATTATTTTTTAGGTTAGTATATGATATCTAAGAGTGATGACATATAACCTTAGAATATAATAAATACGATTTGGAACCTAAAAAGTTTTCAGAGTGGACTATAGTATACTATTCTCTTTAAACATTGTTGGCTTGTAACTAATTCTTGGGCATGTAAGGAGTTCAAACAGACATGCCCGAAAATGTGTACTATTTTTCAGTAGCTCTCGTATTTGCTTGTAGTTCCTGTTAAGAAAATGCTTGGAAACTAAATACTCAATAGCAATTCCGCGTGTTGCCAGTCACCAAGAGATATATAGAAATATCAAAGGGCGGATGGGGTGTTCGTAAGTCATCAGATTTTGTACTTCCAACTGTAGTCTTTGTGAAGCCTTGTGTCCCTCAGGTCTAAACATGCCTTGTCCATTTCCTCGGCATGTTTTGTGTACTGCCTTTGTGACATTATGAATTTTCACTACCCCTTCTCCCATTTTATTGATCGGGTGGACATGTCTGATAATTATACTCTGGGATGCTTCCATAATAAGTCGCTTATTTTGAACTATTTAAACCCTAGTTGTTTCAGTGCTCATCCCACAACAAGATAAATGGACGCAAATATGTTAATCAATAGGTCCTATAATGAGTCAAGCACGTGAATGTATGTTAATGCCATCAAAGGTTCAGATTTGATCTTGTATTTGCAGAGTGTTGCTAGACTTGGAGACCCACAGAGTTTGTGGATCAATTAAATAGATCCACCATGTATGGCCTGGTAACAATGTTGAGTGTCCTCCAAAATATGCCAAGGGCCCATTTTATTTATCTTCTCGAACAATAACACAACTAAATAATTATTGAGCTTACTGGTTAGCTTCTGCCAATTTCGTATCATCTCCTGTCACCACACATTTGATAAACATTGGTTCTTGCAGTTGTCCTTTAATTCATTGTCATTAAGATTGATTTGGGACTAATTTAGTCTCTCTATCGTCGTCTTGCCATAATCAATTTGATAGAATGGTTGCACTTTTTATGTGATTTATGGGCATGTTGTCAACTTTGACAAGGAACATAATCAATTTGGGAACTAAATCATATGAGTTCTAACAAGTTCATAAAGCAATAGAAATATTTTTAAGACTGATACTTACGAGTAAGAGTTCAATATTTTGATCTGGAAGAACAAATTGCATTAATTATCAAATATGTATGTACAAGATTATTACAGTATTTTTTTTTTTAAGGATAGATTGTGTGAGAGGCTTTTTGCACCAACATTTTGGATCATACTACATGATCCATCATCAGAATGGAGGAGGACAAAGGAACATGTAAATGGCAAATGCAGATTGCAGACCAATGAAGGAATACAAAGAAGGGAAGAGATTGGAAGCAGAAACAGACATAAAGGTGAAAAATGTAAGATTCTTGGAACCTACCATTGCTAAATGTATTGTATCAAAAGGACAAACATATAATGCAGTGAACTTTGCAATGAAGTACTCCCAATATTTTTTTCGTTTTTTTCTCATCCAAAATTAATTTCTCTTGGTGCATTTTTTTATAGAAACCAATATGATACCAGATGAATAACATTTTTGAACTTTTTAAAATACAGAAAAAATTGCAAAGTATATAGTAGGCTTTAAAGCTTAAAAAAAAAATAGTGTTTAATGTTTTTATTATTTATTTTAAAATTGTATTATCATGTTTTTCTTTTATTTTAATATATAAAAATGTTTCAATAATATAAATAATCCAGTCGACTAATTAGCCACTAGCCAAAAAAATATATTAGTCAAACAAATATCATTATAAGACCTCTAAGGAATACAATAGTTTTCTTGTGATTGCAGGAACTAATAATAATAACATAACAATAAAATAAATAACAGTAATTGTCCGAATAAAATAAATGACTTCAATAATATTGTGATTATCTTAGTTTAAGACCATTGTAATTAATCAATTATGCATTCAAAGATATGAATGCATGAGGCATCAACGACTGTTTAACTCTGGCATCGTTGGTGGTAGGGAATTAATGCTAGACCCCTAAACAAAACCGTTGACTTCAGAAGAACAGGGGAATATACAATCAACAGTTGGAAATGTGAAAAATTTAACTATTGCAATCACTTATTATTAATCTCCTATCATAAACGATTATTAAACTACTGAAAATAAATTCCCAGCTAATATCGAAAAATAACACAACTACAACTTCACTTATAAAATACGAAAAAAAATGCGCAACACAATGAACACAATATTTTCGAACAAATTGTCCCTGAAAAAGCCCCTAAGGGAAAACCAGTTCTACAGATGAGAAATTATATTAAACTTCAGCAAATCAAGAGATACAAAATTTCTTGCGTCTTATTGGCAAAATTCTGACAACTTCCTAATTTATCCCACTGATATTCCCCACTGCCATTCTCACACTAACACTGCACCCCTGCTAACATTGCAAAACGTTGTTTACTAACTCTACAAACTTACAAACTCATTTGCTAGCACTGCAAATGTTTCTCCAAACTTCATGTTCTCTAAATGCCCCCCTGACCTCCTTTTATACTACTCTTGTTGATAAACTAACAGCTGAAATTGATTTACAATCGACGGTTGAGATTAAAACAACTTAACAACCCTAACCAAGTCAGTTTCTAGTTGTTTCCAAAAGTGGTCAATTAATTAACAAATATTTGTTTCTAATCTAACCAATTAGTTAGCAAAACAATTACTTGCTAAATAATAGCAAATAGACGAATAGCTGTCCAAAGCTAACAAAACTAACAAAAGCCTCAACAATAAAAATATATGTGGAGAGTTTGGAAATGAAAAAATAGATAATAGGGAATATAAAGCAAAGAATATTATAAAAAATATAGAGTCTGCAAATTAGACCAAATCAAGGAAGACACACGAAATATGGATGCTAATAATAACGGGCCAGATATTTACCAGAATGGGCACTCTACAGAATGGAGTATCATGGAATCATTTTACTGGATTGCAGTTGAGGGTAGATATTCTGATTGGAAAACACAGTGCCTACTTACTAAGCGGGTAAGGTTAAAACGAATTATAAGGAATGCCAAAAAACATATTTAGATGCTTATTCTAATTAATATACGCTCAGCTCAGTGTAAGTTCACAGATCAAGACCACCATCGACAGTTAACACAGCATTAGGAAGAAGGTCGATAGGAGAAAATAGAAGATTTTCACTTGAAGGAATGATAGATATTAACATCACATTAATGAAAAGGGAGGAGAGGGATCGCATAAGAGGAAGATCTAACAGACAAAAAAACTGATCAGAATTTAGAGGAAGTTACAGTCAGCAACTATAACGGCTAGAAAGAGGAATGACATTTACAGCCAATGAACAATTAATTTTTCTCAAATCAATAAACAGTCGACACTTATATATCAGATTAGAGGAGATCAAGAATTAGTAATGAACAATTGAAAAGTAATAGCAGTTGAGAGTTTTTTCCCAAACAGAATCGAAATGTAATTGTAGAATTACAAATTTACATAATTCTGCAGCACCCACAAAAACATTGTTGATCGAGTTTGGGGGAATATTGTGAAAAATCAAACTATTGCAGTCACTGATTATTAATCTCCTATCACAAATGATTATTAAACTGCTGAAAACAAATTCTCAGCTAATATCAAAAAATAACACAACTGCAACTTCACTTAAAATACGAAAAGAAATGCGCAACAGAATCAACACAATATTTTCGGACAAATTGTCCCTGGAAAAACCCCTAAGGGAAAACTAGTTCTACAGATGAGAAATTATATTAAACTTCAGCAAATCAAGAGATAGAAAATTTCTTTCCTCACACTGGCAGAACTCTGACAACCTCCTAATTTCTCCCGCTGATATTTCTCACTGCTATCCCTGCGCTAACACCGCGCCCTTGCTAACACTGCAAACTGCTTCTCCAAAATGCTTCTTTTTTCCAAATGACCCAATGACCCCTTTCTATACTACTCCTGTTGGTAAACCAACGACTGAGATTAAATCTAACCAACGGCTGAGATTAAGACAACTCGACAGCCAATAATAGAATTGGTTGCAAAGTGTCCAAAAGGAATCACTAAAATTAGTAAATAATAACCATTTACTAATTTTTTGGCAAGTGGACAAACAGCTGTCCAAACCACCCATAAATACAACCGTTATTCATAGATAAGGACAAACACCTGTCCAAGCTACCCATAAATAGTGCTGCTATTTCTGGGTCAGAAATAACAGTTGTCCAACTAACAATAATTAACACTCCCTCTTAGCGAGGAAGCTATTCTGCATGACACCCATCTTATCTCTGAAGAAGATAAATTTGGCCTTTCCCAAAGCCTTCGTCAGAATGTCTGCTACCTGCTCATCTGTAGGTATGTATTGTAGTCGAACAACTCCCCTTTGTACACAATCTCTGATGAAGTGATATCTGATATCTATATGTTTAGACCTATCATGAAACACTGGATTTTCAGACAACTTGATGCAACTCTGATTGTCACAATGTATCACAGTAGTCTCAACCTTCTGACAAAACAAGGCTACTAACAACTTCCGAAGCCATATAGCTTCACATGTCGCCATGCTAGCTGCTATGTATTCTGCTTCTGCTGAACTTAGAGCCACAGGCTTCTGCTTCCTGCTGAACCAAGATATAACTCCTGATCCCAAGCTAAAACAACACCCTGAAGTGCTCCTTTTGTCTATTGTACTTCCTGCCCAATCTGCGTCAGTATAGCCTATCAACCTGATACCTTCACCTCGAACATATCTGATCCCATACTCGACTGTACCACACAAGTAACGTAGCACATGCTTAGCCGCTATCCAATGCATTCTCTTTGGTTCAACCATGAACTGACTAAGAGAGTTTACTGCAAATGCTATATCTGGTCTAGTGTTGACCAAATACATAAGTGAACCAATCAACTGTCTATATAAAGTGGGATCTACATCTTTCTCCTTAGATGTATCTACCTTCCTCCAATTCGTGATCATGGGTGTAGACATGGCTTTGCAATCCTCCATCCCGAATTTTTTCAAGATTTCAATGCAATATTTTCCTTGACCAAGGAAAATCTCCCCATCTGTCTGCCACACTTCCATGCCTAGAAAGTAGTGCATAAGTCCTAAATCCTTCATCTTGAACTCTTCTGCAAGGTTCCTCTTGCAATCCACTATGAGCCCTAGTGAACCTGTAAGAAATAGGTCGTCCACATAAAGAACAAAAATGAGAATCTCACCCCTAACCATCAAGTAGTAGAGGTTAGCATCTGCTTCACTCTTCACAAAGCCCATTTTCTGCAAGTATGTATCAATGCGCTCATACCACGCTCTAAGAGCCTGCTTGAGTCCGTACAATGCTTTCTTCAATCTGCACATGTGGGTCTCTTTGCTATGTGCTACAAAGCCTTCTAGTTGTTCTATGTATACCTCCTCCTTCAACTCACCATTGAGGAATGTTGTCTTGACATCCATTTGATGGGTCTGCCATCCCATCTGTACTGCAAGTGAGATTACAGCTCGTATAGAAGTATACCTGACAACTGGAGCAAATGTCTCCTCATATTCTATTCCCTCCTTCTGAGAGAACCCCTTTGCCACAAACGTAGCCTTGTATTTCTCGATGCTACCATCTACATTGTGCTTTATCTTATAGATCCAGCGTGATCCAACTACAGCCCTATCTGTTGGTCTAGGTACTACCTCCCACACATCATTCTGCATTATTGAAGAATATTCCTCAACCATAGCATCTCGCCATACCTGATGTTCTGCAGCTTCCTGATAGCTAGAAGGCTCACTATCTACCAACTGACTAACTAATGCCACATAGTCATTGAACTTGGCTGGTTGTCTTCGCTGTCTAGTACTCTTCCTAGGAGCTCCCACAAACTCCTGAGTATCCCTTTGTGTATCTGGAACCACATGGTTCCTGCTGCCAACTGTAGAGGATAAAATGTCAACCTCTAAGTCTTCCAGATGCATTTCCTGTTGCACCTACATACTCTGTGAATCTTCACTAACTGAGTCTACACTCATACGGGTAACTGTACTTGAGCTTTGATGCCCTTGACTTGGTCTTGGAGCTTCTGTTGGCTACTCACTTTGATCATCTACTGGCAAATCTCTGGATCTCTTGAATGCCTTGTCCTCCATGAACTTGACATCCCGTCTGACAATAACTCTTTTAGTCCCTGGAATGAAAATCTTGTATGCCTTTGAGGTCTCACTGTACCCAACAAAGTACCCCCTCTCTGCAGTCTGATCTAACTTTGTACGTGTATCTCCAGGAATATGACAATATGCCAAACTCCCGAATATCCTGAAGTGACTAACATCTGGCTTCTTCCCTATGAAAGCCTCCTCTGGTGTTATCTTCCCTAGCACCTTGTGTGGAACTCTATTTTGAATGTAGACTGTTGTATTACACGCCTCTGCCCATAAGTAACGGGGCATGTCCTGGTCATGTAGCATAGCTCTTGCTGCCTCCGATATAGAATGGTTCTTCCTCTTAGCAACTCCATTCTACTGTGGATTGTAAGGAACAGTCCATTCTCTCTTGATTCCTTCTCTGGTGCAGAACTCCTGGAAGACATTTCCTTTGTACTCACCTCCATTGTCTGACCGAAGAACCTTTATCTTCTTTCCTGTCGAGTTCTCCACAAGAGCCTTGAACTCTTGGAATCGACTGAAAACCTCATCTTTAGTCTTCAAGAAGTATATCCAGGTCTTTTTAGAGAAGTCATCAATAAAAGTAACATAGTACTCATATCCTCTGAGAGATTTCATTGACATTGGTCCACAAACATCTGAATGTACTAGATCAAGAACACCCTTAGATCTGGTGTCACTCCTTGGAAAAGATGCTTTCGCAAACTTCCCCAATACACATCCCTTACATACATCGTCATGCTCTGTGCTCACCTCTGGAACACCTGTCATGGTCTCACGAAGCAATCTAAGTGCTCCATGATGAATATGGCCCAACCTCCTATGCCATAGCTCTCCAAGATCTCTAGGATTATTGTTGCTCATAAGTGCCTTAGGAGTATCAAACTGCAATCTATAAAGGAAACCACTCCTAAATCCAATAGTTATGGGTGATTTCCAATCCTTGTGCTTAATCAACACATGTGTCCCTCTAAAGAGTACATTATACCCCCTATCCTAAAGAACAGATACAGAAATCAAATTCATACCTAAGCCCGGCACATATAACACATCATGAAGTGGAATTATCTTTCCATTCTCCCTCTGAAACTGAACAATCCCTTTCCCAACAGGGTTGAGTTTTGACAAGTTTCCCATAGAAATCTGGATGTTGGTGTCCTCCTCCTTGTAACTGGAGAAGTACTCTCTAACTCCTGTCATATGAAATGACGCCCCACTATCTATATACCAAACACACTATGAGGTTGAGCTAACCATACAAGCTATGAGTGCAAACTCATCTTCCATTCTGCTGGAGAGTTCTTCTGCACTTGCTGAAGCTGCCACTTGCTTCTTACCCTTTTTCCTCTCTGGGAAATCACTGACATAGTGGCCAAACTCGTGATATCCAAAGCACTTGACCTTAGAAAGGTCCTTCTTCTTCTTTTCACTTTGTGAATTTGATCCTTTGCTAGATCCCTTCTTTGCTTTCCCTTTACCCGCTAGGGCAACGTTCTCTTGTTCCACCTCATTTTTCTGACTCTTGTTGGCCCCATTGACAAGACTTAGTCTAAACTCCTCCTGAGTGAAATCAGTCCATAGTCGATCCCAACTCGGTAAAGTATCTTGTCCACTGACAACTTGAACAAAGACACTCCATTGTTTAGTAAACCCATTCAGGGCTATTCTCACTAGCTCATCATCACTAGGGCTATCTCCAACAGCTGCTAACTCATCCTTGACAAGTCTGAGCCTGGTGAGGTAACTTGTGACGTCTTCTCCCTGATTCATCCAGGTATTCTTTAGCTTCTCTCTGAGAATCAACTTCCTGTTAGTGGTAGCATTCTGGTATAGATTTAGAATGTCGTCCCACATCTTCTTTGCTGTATCTAGCTCCGAGATATGTGGAACAATATGATCCTTGACACCATCAAGGATAATCCTCCTTGCTTTGGCATCGTCCTTCCTATATGCTGCAAGCTGTGTTGCATCCGTTGGTATAGGTACACCACTGGTAGCATAATCCTTGATACCATTCTCTTCCAACAATAAAGAAATTCTGGCCTTCCAGACACCAAAATTTGAGGCACCATCCAATCTATCCTGATCTCTCAAACCAGCTGAAGCCATCTCAAGGGTTTAAAGCAATAATAAATCTAAAGAGATCAAAATTTCTTTCCTAGGGCAAAACTCTTCTACCCTTAACAATGCTTTGATACCATGTGAAAAATCAAACTATTGCAGTCACTGATTATTAATCTCCTATCACAAATGATTATTCAACGGCTAAAAACAAATTCTCAGCTAATATCGAAAAATAACACAACTGCAACTTCACTTAAAATACGAAAATAAATGCGCAACAGAATCAACACAATATTTTCGGACAAATTGTCCTTGGAAAAACCCCTAAGGGAAAACCAGTTCTACAGATGAGAAATTATATTAAACTTCAGCAAATCAAGAGATACAAAATTCCTTACCTCACACTGGCAGAACTCTAACAACCTCCTAATTTCTCCCGCTGATATTTCTCACTGCTATCCCTGCGCTAACACTGCGCCCTTGCTAACACTGTAAGACTGTTTTCTAACACTGCAAACTGCTTCTCCAAAATGCTTCTTTTTTTCCAAATGACCCAATGACCCCTTTCTATACTACTCCTGTTGGTAAACCAACAACCGAGATTAAATCTAACCAAGGGCTGAGATTAAGACAACTCGATAGCCAATAATAGAATTGGTTGCAAAGTGTCCAAAAGGAATCACTAAAATTAGTAAATAATAACCATTTACTAATTTTTTGGCAAGTGGACAAACAGCTGTCCAAACCACCCATAAATACAACTGCTATTCATAGATAAGGACGAATAGTTGTCCAAGCTACCCATAAATAGTGCTGCTATTTCCGGGTCAGAAATAACAGTTGTCCAACTAACAATAATTAACAAATATTACAAAACTACCTAAAACTTATGATGGTTTTTCTAATTCGATACTTCTTTGTATCAACCTGACTATGATTCATATATTATTCAGAACTCACAACAGTTGCAGCTTTCTGCTCAAATTAGTTCCAAATGTCGTGCATCCCAAGTTCTCCTTAGCATGCCTTAAAAACTCTTCATGGGACTTTCTGTAACAAAACAATCTTCAAAAATTGTGTTCATCAGACAGTATCGTATTTGCAGCTTTCTTCTCAAATTATGTTCAAAAATCGTGCATCCCAAGTCCTCCTCAGCATGCCTCAAAAACCCTTCATGGGACATTCTGTAAAAAATCTATCTTTAAAAATTGCTTTCATCAGATGAGAAGTCCTTCAAGTATTTAACAATGATAGGTGTGTCAGCATCTTTCAGTGATATCACCCCTTGACAAATTTGAGCATAGAGTTTTTCAAGTTCAGAGATTTCGTAACCCTCGGTACATTTCAAAAAATCATGTTTTATTGATTCAATCTGCTCTACGAAATGCTTTTTGCTTTCACCATCCTCGAATTCTTCATTGGTGCTTTCCGCAACATGTGTTGGAGTAAGCGGTTGATTCATTATAACATGTTGATCAGAAGCAACGTTTTGCTTTGAGTGTTTCAAGACCTGGCCACTTTGAGATACATACATTTCAGGCTGAGCAGAGGGTAGGCCTGCACTTGCTCTTGTAGTTGAATCCTCTGACAGACTAGTTGGCCCAGCCTGAGCAGCAATTTCATCACATGAGGCAACTAGTCCAGGTTCCATTTGAGAAAGCATGCCAAGAACCTGATTACCAGTAAAACCAAGGATTAGCAAAGTGAACATTAATGCTTACTACTTGACATAAAACATCTGAGCTTCAATTACTGTATGTCTCTATTTAGAATATACCGCATCCCTTAGTGCATATGCTCTGCTGATAATTTGAGCTCCATTGTAGTCGTCACCATTATATGCCTGTTATAAATAACAATAATTAGGACTGAATAGAAATTCAAAAAATCTTTGTTTGACCCAACAAAGCTGCTAGGAGAGTAGGCATGTCAAATCATGCTTACCTTTGCATTGGCTGGAATTAGTTCCACATCATTGAGGAATGCGGAGCATGTCAAGTAACGCTGACTATCCACACGCTGCAGTAGAGTAGTGATATCCATTGGATTTTGAACTATCGAATAATAATTAGGAGCATCCTCATCCATGACAGGGTAATGGAAGAAACTGAACCGTTTTTCATATAGAAGTCTGCACATTGTATGTATATGTGCATACATATAAGCACTCAAACATACTTTTCACTTAGTAAACATATAATCCTGAACAAATGAATCAAGTAATGATCAATGCATGCAATCACTCGAAAAACCTGTTGTAGATATCCCGAAGACACATTCGGAGACGTCGTATAGCATTCTCCTCTGCTTCTGCCTTCGCACGTAGCTCAGTTTCAAATGGTTCCCTAGCTGCTTTTTGTACCTTTGGAAGTCTAGTAACAAAAACACTTTTGTTAGGAGTGATTCCAACTTGATCAGTTTGAGTAAGAGCAGCATCAATTAGCTCCGAGGTGAATCTACACCTGTCCTCGAAACTTGGTTTTTCCACCTGATAACTGCACAAAAGCAAAAGAATGTTAGAATCCATTGCTTATCAACCACGCTAGATTATGCCCAGAATATCAAACCAGTTGATATGATTATGTACACATTCTCTCACCAAATTATTGTCTCAGGATTTTACCATTCATTATACTGAACCAAAATAAACTTTATAATGCATGCAAGGTGCATCAGATGCCACGAAATTATGGTACATTCAATTCAATGACAAATTTAAACTATACAGAATCAGAGGGAGCTATCTATCTAGCAGAGGATTTGCACCAGATGTGATAGTTTCCTTAATTAATTAATTAATTTATAAATCACATAACAACAGTTCCTTGAGTTAATTAATTAATTTATAAATCACATAACAACTGTTATGTGATTTATAAATTAATTAATTAATTCAGGAAACTGTCACGTTTGATGCAAATTCTCTGCTGTTTAGCCACGGTGAATCAGAGACCAAAAAGGTACCTGCTACACAATATTATACAGACTAGATTTGCATGACTAAACTTATTATTGATAAAACACACAAGAAAGAGATTCATACTAAAACAATGATGTCATTCATACATACATATTGTGAGGACCAAACAAGGATGTGGCTTTTCTATCCAAATCGTCAGAAGGCACACAGGAGGTTGCAAGTAGTAGTACAGGAAGGTTTGATGGCAGTTCTTCCAGTAAAGTCAGTAGAACAGCTCTTAGCTGATCATGGGCCTATGAGAAGCTCGGTGAAGCATAAAAAATTAGAAATATAGTCATTTAAGGAAGCTCTAGAAATAACAAGTATAATGCACTAATTTAATGATTTGCACACCGTCTCCCACCAAAGTTCTAGTTGAGGCAAATACAAGATAGAAGGAGCAGTCCTCCTTGCTTCTACCACAACATGCACTAGCGCTTCTTCAGGGGTATTTGCACTTGGGTCGGACAAAAGTGATGGAAGTCTGAGAGAATGCACAGGGAAGCTCTCTAATTCATGTAAAACTACAGGGCCAATATGCTCCTGGTAAGAATAGTACAAATATAGCATCTCTCAGAAATTTAGCTACCTTACAAGCCAACCAATTCAAAAGTTTGAAAAACAGACTGATGTTATAGATGTGTCAACTCATTAAAAAAAAATTTATAACCATAGCAAGCTGGCACCCTCCCTCCCACAAAGTAATAGTCTTGGTCTGTAAATAAGGGCAAGATGAAATCCATGCAACTCTGAATATTTTTGAGACCTGTCCTCGAATAAATCTTTCTGATCACCCTTGGCCACAAAGTGGAAGATTGTAGAAATAGAATTTCTGATTATCTTTAGATGTCTTTGCAAACATGGGGCTATTACTGGGGACAACGGCCTCGACTGTACTGTTGCACCTCTATGGGCAGCAGGAGTAATAGCAGACATAGCTCGTAAAAAATCAAGCTTCTCTACTTTCACAAAATCCACATCTATGACAAACTAATCATCACTAGTGTATACTTGAGGATATTTCAAACGGAAGGCCCTAATTGCAGCTTCTGTGCACAAAGCTTTTAAATTAGCACCACAATACCACACACAAGCTGCTGCTAATTCCATTCTTACATCATCAGACAGTGGATTCTTCCACTTTTTAGTGTGAATCTTTAATATCTCAGCTCGTGCTTTGCAATCAGGTAAGGGAAGTACAAATTCGCAATCAAACTGACCAGGCCAACGAAGAGCTCCATCAATAGCATCAATCCTGTTTGTAGCTCCAATAAGCACTACTTGACCTCTAGACTCCAGACCATCCATTAGAGCTAGAAGTGTAGACACAATCGAATTGTGAACTTGTTCTTGTTTACTAGACCGTACTAGAGCAAGGCCGTCTATTTCATCAAAAAATATTATGGAAGGTTGGTTCTTTTCAGCTTCTTCGAAAAGCAATTTCAGTTGCCGCTCAGCTTCCCCCACCCACTTGTTGAGCACGTCAGCTCCCTTTCGCATGTAAAAGTTAACTTTTTGTCCTGCCTTGGAAGCTGCACAAGCTAAAGCCCTTGAAATCAATGTTTTTCCAGTTCCAGGGGGACCACACAGTAAGACTCCTCTTGGAGGTGGGATGTGATAGTTGGAAAAGAATTCGGGATAGAGATGTAGGATTTAAGAACAGCAGCAATACAAATAAAAATAATACTCAAAAATAGGGGTGCTCTGTTTTCAGGAGAGACAAAATAGATTTTATTCACAGATAAAAAAAAAAAAACTTACAAAATGGAAGCTTATTTAATAGTCTACAATCACAGTAGACTTCAGCTGTAATTCCTAAGAAAACTGAAACAAAACCAAACCAAACTAACTCATGCACAGCATAACATATGCAATGATAGCATGATTTATTACAAAATAATAAACTACTGTAGTTCAAACTGCTGAACACTATTATCCCATGAAAGTAAACTTATCCATCAAAAAACTATAATCTAATGCATGCCATATGGAAAGCGCGCATCTTTCTTAAACACTACTCTTGAACTAAAGTAAACTAGAAATCAATTGTGAAACAGTGGAGATGAAGTGGTGGAGCTGGAGTTTGAAGTGGAGTCAATCAATGCTGAAGTTGCATGCTTATTTCAGTTTTACCGAACAGCAACATTAATCTTCATACTCCCCCTTGATGCTGAGAGGACTAACAATTCGATCTCTGAGTACCAAAAATTGATCTTTTGCAACTGCCTTTGTGAAGATGTCTGCAATTTGCTCCTTTGTGCTGATGTACTTCAACTCAATCGCTTTATTTTGTACCAAATCTCTGATGAAATGTTGTTTCAGATCAAAGTGTTTGGTCCTGCTATGATGAACCAGATTCTTGGCCAATTTAATGGCACTTATGTTGTCACAAAATATCACAGTAGGCTGAACTTGTATCTCTCCAATTTCTTCAAAAAGCTTTCTAAGCCATAAAGCCTGTGTACTAGCTGAAGTAATGGCAACATACTCTACTTCTGTAGATGAAAGAGCAACCATACTTTGCTTCTTTGAACTCCATGTAATTAAACCAGAACCCAAAGAAAAACAATTACCAGATGTAGATTTTCGGTCATCCAAGCTACCTCCCCAATCTGAATCACTGAAGCCAACAAGCTCAAACTTATTAGAAGAATAGTGAATGCCAAAATCTACCATACTTTTCACATACCTCAAAATTCTCTTGGCTGCCTTCATATGTTCCTCTGATGGATTTTTCATATACCTTGAAACCAATGAAACTGAATAAGCAATATCAGGCCTTGTGTGAGTTAAAAACATCAAACTCCCCACAATGCTCCTGTATAATGTCTCATCAACAACTTTAGCACCATCATCTCTACATAATGTAACTCCATGAGAAATTGGAGTGGAAAGAGGTTTACAATCAGCCATATCAAATTTTTTCAACATATCTTTTGCATACTTTTCTCGACAAATAAAAATTTCATCTTTACCTTGATAAACCTCCATGCCAAGAAAGTACTTCGTGAGACCTAAATCTTTCATCTCAAACTCATTCATCATAGGAACTTTAAATTCATCTTTCATCTTTGAACTACTACCCATATATAACAAATCATCAACATACAAACTCACAATGAGAATATCATTACCTTCTTGTTTGTAGTAAAGGGTAGGTTCACTCTTACTTCTTTGAAAGCCATTCTGCTGAAAATATCCATCAATTCTTGCATACCATGCACGTGGTGCTTGCTTGAGGCCATACAAAGCCTTCTTCAACTTGTAGACATAATCTTCTTTGCCTTGAATCTCAAAACCTTGTGGTTGTCCCACATATACCTCTTCTTCTAAGTACCCATTCAAGAAAGCACTTTTCACATCCATGTGATGAATACTCCATTTCTTTTGAGCTGCAAGAGAGATTAGCATCCTAATAGTTTCTTGTCTTGCTACTGGTGCAAAAGTTTCTTCATAATCAATGCCATACCTTTGAGTGAAACCTTTAGCAACCAATATTGATTTGTGTCTTTCAACACTCCCATCACTATTATACTTGGTCTTATAGACCCATTTTGTGCCAATCTTCTTCTTCTTATGTGGAAGATCTACAAGCTCCCATGTTTCATTCCTATCAATAGAATCCATCTCTTCATTCATTGCTTGCATCCAAACCTCATTAGCACATGCATCTTCAAAACATGATGGTTCAAAATTAGCTTTAGCAAGTAATGCAAAATTTATGGTCTCACCTATTGGATCTTCTTCATGTGCTTGATTTTGACACCTCTCATAAATATCATTCAATCTTCTTACTTTCCTTGGAGGACTAGAGGATGGACTTGCTCTTGGTATTGGTGAGGGGTTTCTTGGTGGGCTTGGTGATCTTGCAATAGAACCATTAGCTGGCTGCTCATTATTATTATCAGCAATATCATCATTTTTCAAAATTGATTTTGGCTTTCCAACATGTTGTTTTTGATGACCATAAACTCCCCCTTCATCAAAAATCACATCTCTTGAAACACCAATCTTATTAGTAATAGGATTGAATAATCTATAAGCTTTGCTTTCCTCACTATAGCCCACAAAAATACATGATTCACTTTTAGCATCTAGCTTTTGCCTATTCTGATCAGGGATGTGAACATAAGCTAAACAACCAAAAATTTTAAAATGATTTACATTAGGCTTTTTCTCATACCATGCTTCATATGGAGTCATCTTGTGTAGGGCACTTGTAGGACTCCTGTTGAGAATATATACGGCTGTAGCAACTGAATCAGCCCAATAAGAATTGTTCAAACCCTTGGTTTATAACATGCTCCTTGCCATTTCTACCACAGTACGATTCTTCCTTTCAGCCACTCCATTCTGTTGGGGTGTGTATTCAGTTGTGAGTTGTCTTTTGATGCCATTCATCTCACAAAAATTCTGAAAATTGTTTGAGCAAAATTCTCCTCCTCAATCTGTTCTCAAACATCTTATTGTGTTCCCTTTCTCATTCTCTACATGAGCTTTAAACTTCTTGAATGTATCAAAGGCTTCATCTTTAGTCTTCAAAAAATATACCCAACACATGCGTGAGTAATCATCAATAAAAGTAATGAAATATGACGACTTATCCAAACTTTGTGTTTGCATTGGACCACAAATATCTGAATAAATAAGTTGAAGTGGGTATTGGGCCCGCCATGCATTGCCTTTTGGAAATGATTCCCTTGAATGTTTCCCTTTTGCACACCCTTCACAAATCTGTTTATGCTCTTCAACCTTAGGCAATCCAAGAACTAATGCATTTGATGTTAGATTCTTCAAACTATTGAAATTCAAATGGCCATACCTAAGATGCCACAACCAACTTTTATCCTCATAAGCCATATTGACAAGCTGATTATCATTTTGACCAAACTTCAAAAGAAACATCCTACTCTTTGTCATAGGAATAACTGTAATCACTTTATTTTTTTTATTCTTATCATAGATAGTATAGTGCATGTTCTCAAATACCACTCTATAATTCTTCTCACATAGCTACCCAACACTCAATAAGTTATGCTTTAACTTGGGAGTATAATAAATATCTTGAACACTTTTCATACCTTCTTTTGTCTAAACATTCATGGCTCCTTTGGCCGCAACATCCACAGTATTGTTATTACTAAGGGTAATATTAGATCTGTAACTATCATCAAGCTTTGAAAATATTTCTCTGTTACCAGACATATGGTTAGAGCATCCAGAATCCAAATACCAAACATCATTCACATTACTTTCACCTTTCCCATAACACAAAAATAAATTACCTGAGGAAGGTCCTCATCTTGTTGGGCATAATTTGCACTATTATTACCTGATTTCAGTCTACACTTTCTCTCAAAATGTCCATATTTATTGCAATGATAGCATTGGATGTTCCTTTTATCAAATCTGCCTCTACCTCTTCCTCCTTGAGCACCTCCTCTTCCTCTAGATCCTCTTGAAAAATTTTGATTTTGGCCCCTTCCCAAGCCTTTGTTGTTGTTACTACTGCTGCTAGCACCATCGTTCTTTGAAATTTGCAATTGGGAAGCAAAAGCCTTCTCATTAACACTGATAGATGTGTCCCTTATTCTATCCTCATGTGATATAAGAGATCCAACCAATTCATCATACTCCATGGTAGCTAAATTTTTGCTTTCTTCTATGGCAATTACTACAATATTCCATCTTGGGATTAGAGATCTCAATACCTTTTGTATTATTTGCTCTTGAGCAATAGATTCACCCAAAGTGGCCATTTTATGAGTCACATCTTTCACTCTCACATAGAAATCTCTCACACACTCTGTCTCCTTCATCTTCAAGTTCTCATATTCTCTTTTCAAGGTTTGTAGCTTCACAACCTTGATCTGATCATTGCCATGGTAAGCATCTTTTAGAGTCTTCCAGGCTTCTTTTGCTGTCTGTGCATCAGCAATTCGAGGAAACAAGCTCTTATCAAGAGCCATCTGAATGTGAAACAATGCCATTGCATTCTTCTTCTCAGCTTCTTTCTTCAATCTCCTGTCATTAGGTTGGAGAGTATTCCAATCTGCAGGCTCTTCATATCCGGATTCAACGATCTCCCAAAAAACTTTCCCAATCAAAAAAGTCTTCATCTTGATTGACCAATATTGGTAATCAACTCCATCAAACTCTGAAATTTGCAAATTGTTTGTCATGCTGCTATCTTCCAAACACCTTCAGCTCTGATACCAAATGTAGGATTTAAGAACAGCAGCAATACAAAAAAAATAATACTCAAAAACAGGGGTGCTCTGTTTTCAGGAGAGACAAAATAGATTTTATTCATAGCTAAAAAAAAAAAAAGCTTGCAAAGTGGAAGCTTATTTAATAGTCTACAATCACAGTAGACTTCAGCTGTAATTCCTAAGAAAACTGAAACAAAACCAAACCAAACTAACTCATGCACAGCATAACATATGCAATGATAGCATGATTTATTACAAAATAATAAACTACTGTAGTTCAAACTACTGAACGCTATTATCCCAGGAAAGTAAACTTATCCATCAAAAAACTATAATCTAATGCATGCCATATGGAAAGCACGCATCTTGCTTAAACACTACTCTTGAACTAAAGTAAACTAGAAATCAATTGTGAAACGGTGGAGATGAAGCGGTGGAGCTGGAGTTTGAAGTGGAGTCAATCAGTGCTGAAGTTGCATGCTTATTTCAATTTTACCGAACAGCAACATTAATCTTCAAGAGAAGAGGGAAAAAAACCATTTCTTTCAGTGCATCAATGTGGTCAGAAAGCCCTCCAATATCATCAAAACTCACTGTTTCATCAACCAGCAAGGGTTGAATGTCAGCTCCGACTTTTGAACCAGGACCAGTAGTTTGTGCACCTCCACCTCCATAGCCAAAAGTATAATCTTGGGGTCCCCATCCAGACGATGCGATATTCAAACCCCATGCAAATGTGTTGCTCATGTCAAGTCCACCACAAGCCCATTGCTGCCCAAAGTTTCGGTTCCCTCGAGACATCCAAGAATCAAGAAGACCCTGATCCATCTCATCCACAAGAAGATCAGAATCATCTGAATCGTCCATTCTTGATGCACGATAATGTTTGGACGTCCTTGGGCCACTTTGTCTCTCACTACGTGCATTTTTTATTCCCATTCCTTTACGCAGTACTTTACAAGTTGGAGAGCGCGGTCGCTTTCTTTCTTTTCCAGGAGAAAACCTCCTCACCTGAGTGCGATTTCGGAGAGAATACCGTCTCCCTCCTTGTGCTTCTTCAACCTCTTTGCCCTCTCCCTCTCCCTCTTCTTGCTCTTGCTCTTCCTCTCCTCCAACCTCATCTTCCTCCTCTGACGATTCCTGCTCTTCAAAATCCTGTTTGGTTGATGTTGTTGATCTTCGAGGCTTAAGTCCCCCTCGTCGTGGCAAAGATGCACTATCACTTTCCCTTGTTGGACTGCTCTGCTGCTCATCCAGACTAGGGTCCTCAACATTAATAGTAGGTGGCTGATATGTTTCTCTCTGCACCCATTCAGACCCAAACTTATAATATATGCAATAAATTATTGGGGTTATCTTTACAAATAACTTAATAAGCAGAAAGCAGTACAAATAATAGATAGAAAGGAGATTGGAGAAAACCATACCGTCAGATCTGCATCCTGTAAGGCTGTTTTATCTGTTTCATGATCCTCTAAATTGACATAAACTTCCCTCTTTCTGGTAGAACAGCACAGAGTAGATGTATGTGCCTGCCACTATAAGCAATTTCGGAAAGTCTCAAATATAGGGACTTCTACCAGTTGCATATATTTATTTTTAAGATACAAACATAAATATATTTCAAAACAAAGGAAAGCACAATACACAGTTATCTGTGCCAAATGCAATGCCAAAGAACAATTAGAGCATACTGAACCTACGAAGGAAATAGGCTTAGTCTAAAGTTTACATACGCAAATCATAGAGCTCTAACACTAGACTTGACTAAGCTACAGAGTATAGAAAAATATAAAGATACCATACTTACAGTGGAATTAGCTGCACTGCGTAGATTGACACTGGGCTGCAGCAGCTTTTTATCGCGTCCTCCTTTCTTGCCCTTGCAGCTGCATCGACTGTTTCCCTCCATGGCAAAATTTTGTTGCATTAAATCTCAACAATGGGCGGTATAATTTCCTTCATATGATCTTTTCCTTGTACCTGTTATAGCTCGCAGAGAAAGCGATATATCTGAATGTAATTTCTTGCAGCAGTAGTTTGGCTTTCGCTACCTTATTTTCTGCATTCAGGCCATAATTGCGTCAGATTTAGGTATTTGTAAAGTACGACTATTCTTTAAATCAATCTTCTTGGACAACAATTTGATAGTTCTGAATCTGAAATACCAAGATCTCTTTATTACCTACGTAAGAAATACCGAGATATAGAACGGAACCCATAAACTCCAACAAGCAAATATACAGACAATGGTACAATGGTACAGCCAGAGTTTATTTTTTGAGGAACCATATTACAATGCACATAAGAGAACAAATATGGAACCCTTTCCATAGTTTAGAGGAAAATACATATTCATCAAGGTTGTATCTAGCTAGTTGTATCTAGCGAGGTACTCTAATGTCTCTATTTTTGTGACTATTAGAGTTTCGTGGATTAGTCTATTAATGTGATGATTTCCATAAGCTAATTATTGCGGATAAAGGGTATTTTCAAGTAGTGACTTGACTTGGCCTATGGCTAAACAAAAGAAAATATGCACCACATTGTGACAATTTAAAATATTGTTATGTGAATTTAAATTAATTAATTAATTTTTATTCACCACATTGTGACAAATTTTTCCAATTTATTAATTAATTTAAAATTCACATAACAATAGTTATGTGAATTTTAAATTAATTAATAAATTTCAACTGTTATGTGAATTTTAAGTTAATTAATAAATTGCAAAAATTGTCACAATGTGGTGCATATGGTTTTGTAAATTTTAAATTAATTAATTAATTGTAAAAATTGTCACAATGTCGTGCAAAATTTATGTTGGATTGATGTCGCCCTTGACTTGGGAGGATCTTATCTTCTCCACAATTCAGTAAGCTACAGGTTGGTCTTTGTTTGGCTCAAATTGGACTTCATTTGGGCTTGGTTTTGTGTATTTACTATTTGTGGTGAGTTGGTGTTGATCGAGTGGTGAGTTGGTGTTGATTGAGACGCACCCTTTCTATTTTTGGAAAAAGCATAATGGAGAAATACTAAGTATGACTCCTATTTCAGACGACATGTTTAAATGATGAGTATTTTAAGAGTTGTTATATTTTTAGTGGGTAAATTATTATTAAAAAATTAAATGACTTATTATAAAGTTATAATTTAACTTTATAATTTCACTTAAGTTGAAGTTTGAGTTATCAGTGGAAAGTGCCAAGTCAAGTGAAAGAATCTAATGGAAGCTTCTAATTAATGTTGTCCGATGAAGCATCCCGAGTGAAGTTACATTTTGGCAACAAAAAAGAATTTGGAGGTTATAAATACAAGCCTATTTGTTGAGGAAAACATCCTTGATTATTTATTTACTTTTGTTTCCTTTGTGACTTTTTTTGAGTTCTAATTTTTGTGCCCTTGCTGAAGTATAGGAGTCTAAATTCTGAGTTATTCCATTGGATCTACAGCTGAAGTATTGTAGATTTGAATATGAGATTTTAGTCTAAGATTGCTTTGCAATTAGTTGCTTAGGTAAAACTATTTGCTAGTTTCTCCTATTGTTCTAACTATGTCCAATGAGAATTGAAATTGAGAGGTGGTTATTGAGTCACTGCTAAGGTATAGTGATTTTATTATATTCTGGTTGATGAGGATTTTGTGATTGCTTTTCTTCATCAACAGTCGCAATTTTTACTGTAAGACAATTGTGCATGTTTTGGGCTACCAATACCTATCTGTAGCGGTATTGGATAATTATTTGGAGCTACTAATCATGGGTTTCGTTGCATGTTAATATCCCTATGTGTAGAGTAAAGGAGCAACAATTCATCTACTTGGGTCTGCATTATACAATTGAGGTTTTCATCAAGCATTTGAGGTATGTGTTTCATCTTTAAGAGGCTGGTGTAGACATTTCAGAGCATACAGTTGGATATCTAAGGCCTATGGATGGTGTAGATGTTGTGAGAGTTGCTTTGGGAACCCTACATTTGTGATTTATTTTGTGGAAGGGTCTGCGAGTAAGAGTGGTCTACGTTTGACAATCCATCATGTGAAGAAGGTCTAGCAATGTGCATAGACTTGCCTATGCATTTTGGGACAAGACCACATCATTTCCATCAAGTTCTTATGCCAAAAATACTTATTTGTACTTGCAGTATTCAGTAATGTTGACTATGAAAATTTTATTGAAATAATGAAAGATTGAATATAAATTGCTTTCATCTATGGATTGTTTCTTGGTGCTATTTTGTATTTACTTCCATATATATATATATATATGTGCGTGTGTTTATGTGTATACATGTACATGTACATGTGTATATATATACATATATGTATATACATACATACACACACACACACACACACACACACACACACACACACACACACACACACACACACACACACACACACACACACACACACACACATATACACATATACATACCTGTATATATACATAAGAAATTTGCAAGACAAGCGAAACTACACATTGAATTATTAAAGTATGATAGCCAAGTGTTTGACAAAATGCCTAAAATCCGATTTGTGATGAAAGCTGGAGAAATTGGAGTTGTTCTAGTTATAGTCAGGTGGGGGTTACTACAGTGGTATAAGAGCAGTTCCCTGCCAACTTGCAGGAATTGGGCTCAATTATTATTTTGATTCGTGCTTATTTCATAGATTGTCAGATTGATTTTGTGATTTAGTTTTAAGTGTCATGGATGGTGATAGGAGGTTTGGTATTCATTGTACTCACAAAGGGTGTACTTCTTCGCGCAAGCATGGAGAATGTGAGATACAAGTTATTGTGAAATAGTTGGATGTGCTAGTGAATGAGCTGAATCAAAATTACAAACGAATGACCCAACTAATTTCAAATCTGAGATTTGAGTAGAGCATGATATCGCTTTTTTGAAGAGCAAAATATGATGATATAGTTGCAGTTACAAATGCTTGGGACATTTCTTATGAGACAGCACATGAGTTGGGAACAGTTATGGTGGAATGTGATGAGAATTCATGTCAAGTTGAGTAGGATGATGTAGTTTTTGGCATGAGTTCTGAGGATCATGTATTTGATGGTGATGCAACAATAATGGGAGTGGAAGCATGCGAGAATATTGTCATAACAAAAGCCACTTATGTGTCGGTTAAGCCATCTGGCGAGGAGTCTAGCAGTATGTGTGCAATGGTTGTAGATGTGTACCCTGCTAATAGCACACATGTCAATTTGATGAGGTGAGTGGTGTTGAGGCAGAGTCGTGTTATAGTTCAAATTGACATAGTGGTGAGGTTTACTTCGTGTATAATCCTATATCTGACATGAATGCAGCATTGTCTTATGACAATTTGTTGTTTGAGGTTGATAATTACTCACCTAAGTGGAGTTGGACTCAATTTTCACCACATGTACATTTAGTTCACTATTCTATTGTGGTAGTTGGTGATGTTCCTATGACAACATATTTTGATGTGGCAACACCTATTGTTGATACAATTGGCATGAGTGCATATGGTTCTCCTATAGCTATGTCTTTTTCAAGGATTGTTGGTGATGATCAGGATTCTAATCCAATGTATATTATGTGGGTAGATACAGGGAAGAAGAGGATGCAGAGATCTTTTATGGAATTTCCTTCTAGTGACATTTTAACTTCTACATCATCAAGACTAGTTTTGGGTGATATGCTATAGGACATGTGGTTAGTCCTGATGATGTTAGTTTGTTGTTGGTTCAGTGTTGTGAGGGATGTCACACACTTCTTCATTTGGAATCCAGGTGGAGGTTGGAGTTCACTATGTTGTCGAATTAATATTGAGGACAAGCACTCTTGGGGAGGGAGGACTATAATGTCCCCATTTTTGTTTGTATCAAAGTTTCATGGATTAGCCTATTAATATGATCTGTATAGGCTAATTATTGCATATAGAGGGTCTTTTGAGGTAGTGGCTTGACTTGGGAGGGTCTTATCTTCTCCATAATTCAATAAGCTATAGGTTGGTCTTCGTTTGGCTTAGATTGGACTTCATTTGGGCTTAGTTTTGTGTACTTACTATTTGTGGTAAGTTGGTGTTGATCAATATGGACCCTTTCTATTTTTAGAAAGTGCATTTGGTCATATGGAGAAATAATAGGCATGACTCCTATTTTAGATGACATATTTAGATGATGAGTATTTTGGTAGTTATTATATTTTTAGCGGGAAAAATATTATTAAGTAATTAAATGGCTTATTATAAAGTTATAATTTAGCTTATTATAAAGTTATAATTTCACTTAAGTTGAAGGTTGAGTTATCAGTGGAAACTGCCAAATCAAGTAAGATAATCTAATGGAAGTTTCTAATTAATGTTGTGCGGTGAAGCTTCCTAAGTGAAGTTAGGTTTTGGAAACAAAAGGGAATCTGGAGGTTATAAATACAAGCCCATTTGTTGAGAAAAGTATGCTTGATTATTTATTTACTTTTGTTGCCTTTGTGGCTTTTTTTAAGTTCTAATTTGTGTGCCCTTGTTGAAGTATAAGGGTCTGAATTCTAAGTTATTCCATTGGATCTATAGCTAAAGTATTGTAGATTTGAATTTGAGATTTTAGTGCTTTGCAATTAGTTGCTGAGGTAAAACTATTTGCTAGTTTCTCCTATTATTCTAATTGTGTCTAAGGAGAATTGAAATTGAGAGGTAGTTATTGATTCATTGTTGAGGTATAGTGATTCTATTATATTCTTGTTGATGAGGATTTTATGATTGCCTTTGTTCTACAAGACTCACAATTTTTATTGTAAGACCACTATGCATGTTTTGGGCTGGCAATACCTATTTGTGGTAGTATTGGAGGATTATTTGGAGCTTCTAATCATTCCTTAAGTATTTCCTTGCATGTTAATACATCCTTGTGTGAAAAGTAAGGGAGCAACAATTCATCTATTTGGGTCTGCATTTTAGAATTAAGTTTGTCAACAAGGATTTGAGGCTTGTATTTGATCTTTGAGAGGCCTATGATCTGATCTGGGTCACTTTAAGAGGCTGGTGTAGAAATCTTAGAGCCTAGAGTTGGATATCTAAGGCCTGTGGATGGTGTAGATGTTGTGGAAGTTGCTTTGGGAAGCCTACGTTTGTGATTTATTCTGTGGAAGAGTTTGCAAGTAAAAGATGTTTGTGCTTGGCAATTCATCATGTGAAGAAGGTCCAACATTGTGCACAAACTTGCCTGTGCATTTTAGAACAAGACCACATCATTTCCATCAAGTTCTCATGCCAAAAATACTTATTTGTAATTGCAATATTCAGTAATGTTGACTGTGAAAAGTTTATTGAAATAGTGGAAGATTGAATATAAATTACTTTCATCTATGGGTTGTTTCTTGGTGCTATTTTGTATTTACTTTCATATACATTTGTTTGAAATCTAATATACTAAAAATCTAGAATTTGCAAGAAAAGAGAAACTACACATTGAGCTATCAAAGTATGGAAGCCAAGTGTTTGGCAAAATGCCTAAAATTTGATTTGTGATAAAAGTTGGAGAAGTTAGAGTTGTTCTAGTTATAGCCAGGTGAGGGTTATTATAGACAGTGTAATGAGGGTTTTAAGAAAATAAGAATCAAAATTGAAGTCTATGTAGAAAGGATATCATTCTCCCTTCAACTAATAAGCCTAAAAAAGAATTGAAGGAGAGCGTCTTGATATTGTTCTCCCTTTCAACCCATGACATCATCAGTTCAAAAAATCTTATTCTACTTTGTAGAAACATTTTGGATTTGCATTGATATCATATATAAGCCTTCATCTAAACAATTGTTAGTTCCTACCTTATAAAAAGGCAGGGAACTTATGTTTTCATTTGCTCCCCCCCCATTAAATTTTTTCAAAAGACAAATGACAATAAACTAAGGTTTGAAACACTAAGATTTTAAAAATCAATTTTGCTGAACTTTTTCTAAATTTTTGATTGGTTTATATAGAATTTTCTGAGGTTTAAACCTATTTTCATAACTTAAAAAATCTGAAAAATGTTAAATATGCTAACACTTGTCTTTGACAACAAATTAAGGATTATCTCCTACTTTATCCTGGCAAAGGCTGCCTAGATTTCCATGTAATGTATGAATTAACATTTTTATATGCCTGCAAACAAAATATTTTGAAATCACCAATGATTAATGGTCACCCGACTCCATCTCTTGGTCCCTCTTCAAAATCAGCAGCAGTGGTGGAAACACGTATGCGTGCTTTTGTTAGAAATAGTCAAAAAAATATCATGCGGATCCACATCTGTTATAATTTTTATTCACATCCTTGACTAAGCATTTGTCATTGTAAAACTCAACTTTGTATCCTTGATTTGCAATTTGAAAGACAGATAGAAGATTTGTTGAGAGTTGAGGAACAAGCTTCACATTTTTGAACATTCCATTATTTACTTGAACGTTTCCACTTCCTTGAACTTTTAGAGAACTATTATCTCCTAGATATATATTTTCACCATTGCTTTCATTTAATAACTCAAACTGCTCCTTATTATGTGACATATGTTGTGTGCAACCAGAATCAATTATCCATTCATCCTTAAAAGAACTATTTGCTTTAAGTGCTAGACAAAAGGCATTCCTCTTTGAATCAAATGATTTTGTAAACTTGTTCTTTTTTGAATCATTAATCCTTTTGTAACATTCATTAGATTTATGTCTTTGCTTACCGCAGTAATGACATTTCCACTTACTTCTATTTTGATTCCTATATGAATTATTATTATCTCCATACTTCCAATTCTTTCCATTAGATCTATTATCTTGTGTCCTTTGATGATATTGTTTTCCTTTTATTACAAATGCTTGAGATTCACACTCAACAACAGAGGATTCTCTTTCTTTTATTTGACGTTTTTCTTCTTGAATCAACTTTGCACACAACTCATCAGGTTTGATTCCTTTTAATTTATTAGCAGTATCAAGTCCCCTTATAAAAGATTGATAAGAGCCTGGAAGACTTTGTAAAATTATTTGCACAAAATCTTTATCATCTATGCTCTTTCCAAGAGAAGCCAATTAATTTTTTATTTCCTTTAATTTACTTAAATGAGTCACTACTTTTTGTGAGCCTTTTAATTTTAGATTATATAACTCTGTGGTAAGAGATATAATCCATACATCACCTGAATTTTGATACAAATTTTTTAGAATCTTCCATACTTGCACTCCACTTCTTTCATTTTGAACTTCTGCAAATACTTCTTCTGAAAGTGTTAACTTTATCAAAGCTGCTGCCTTGTTGTCTTTCCTATCCCAATCATCACATTCTTTTCCAGCACCTGTTGGTCTCTGCTCACTACCATTAGCAATATCATAATAGTTTTGTAGAGTTACAGACAATTCAATTTGTGAAACCCAATCATAGTAATTCTTTCCATTCAATTTAATTGATGGTAGAGGATCACCAAGAGAATCCATTAATCAACTTCTCTCCTTTTTGGATGAGAAAGAAAAAAATCAGAACTTTCAGCACTGTAAAGATAATCAATTAAAGAAATTCTCACCAAATTTGTATAGTAATTGCTTTACCAAAAAAAAAATGCTACTCAATGAGATTTATGCCAGCTGCAAACAACTAAAATTCTGCACAAAGACAAGCTAGCACTGCCCAAGAATCACAAATTCTCTAATACCATATTGAAACATAGGAAATCTGATATCTACTCAGAACTAATATATCAACAGCAATACAAGTACTAGACAATGAGAAAGATATCAGAAATAAACACTCTTACAATGAGATTGAAAAGAACAGCATATTATTATTCACCCATCTAATTAATTACAAACCAATGCAATGGCCTCTATTTATAGAGAGCCTATGATAGGAGGGAATTAATAAAAGATGTTTCTAGAGGATAAGGAGATAATGCTATATGATCTATTCTGGAGGACAACATCCATATCCATTTAGCAAGAAAATCTGCAGCGGTTATAATAGATGTGGATTCGCATGATATTTTTTTGACTATTTCTAACATGGTATCAGAGCTAATAGCCTCATTTGCGAAGCTTCCAGAACATTGGTGGAGACGAAGTATAATGTCTTGATAAATTTATTAAGTTGATATAGTGTTGGAAACTTCTTATAATATGTTGTTCTTTTCAGTCTCATTGTAAGAGTGTTTATTTCTGATATCTTTCTAATTGTCTAGTACTTGTATTGCTGCTGATATATCAGTTCTGAGTAGATATCAGATTTCCTATTTTTCAATAGCTTTTCCTTTCTCTTATGGGCTAAAAATGTCAGTCGACAATGGGAACAAAAAATATGGAGAATCAGCCCAAGCACCTGATCATTATCATTCTCTTCGGCAGATGATCTGTATTCAAAATGTGGCCTCCGTCTTTGGAATGCGTCACAAGTAAGTTTTAGCCTACTTGAACTCCAACACATTGCAATTTGATATTAATAGCTTGTAATATCTCACAGATAAATAAACAGCTAATTGGCTTCACACCTTTGTTTCTAGGCAAGCACATAAGTGCACGATCTTACTTGGCAGTCACCAGATTGAAGCTAAATAGGACCAAAAATGAAAGCCTTACAAAGAAAAGAAAATTGGGGACAAAATTTAGGGCATTAAAGTCTTGTTAATACACACCCAACTGCAGTCCAGGGCTCCAGAACTTTCTTAACAACCTCATTTGCAAAGCTTCCAGAACATTGGTGGAGACGAAGTATAATGTCTCGATAAATTTATTAAGTTGATATAGTGTTGGAAACTTCTTATTTTTAATAAGGAAATTAGATTTTTCAGCCTACTCTAACCAATGAAAAATCAGAAAAAAGCATATTTCTAAATTATAAAAAATAAATGATAATGAATAACTATAATGTTGTTGTATATACAAAATTCCAATATCCTTTTTACACAAAAAAAGTCAATTTCAATTACATCAACTACATTAAATTTTATTTTTACAATTAGTTTGTTTCTATGAGTTTATCTATAAATTATGAATAAATGAAATATTTCAATTACTAACTTTTAACGAATTTTGAAATTCTATTATTTTTTATTAGAAACTATAATCATAAAATATTTAAAACTACAAACTAAACATAAATTATAATCTCTAATAAATACAAATGAACTAAAAATTTAAAATAAATAAATCAATAAATCTTAAGAATATGATAGATTTTGTATTAACTATTAGTGTTTGAGTTCATGCTCCCTCGTTTTGAACTCTTATTTTGTTCTTTACTCTCTATTATGTTCCACTATTTGTAAAGAAGCATATTTGAAATGCAACTATCAGAAATATGTATTACAAGATCTCCTTTTTTAACACATATAGCTACAACCCCCACTATGACCCCAAAAGGAAAGGACTCCAGGTCACAAAGAGCTCTTATTATTCAAGTTATTTCACAAGTTTTACTACAATGATATCATGTGACAACACTAATGTGCATTTTGAGCATTTGTTGTAAGAAAGCGTACCAACATATTAGCAAAAAATATAGCATAGAAAACATATTGTCATCAATGTCATTGCATAGAAAAAATAGCCATATGCACTATGCTTTCTTGGTACATTGATAACATGTTAGTATATTTTCTAAATAGAAAATATTTTGACTACATAGAAAATACTATTGAGAGATGATATTGATTTTATTTACTTTAGAACATACTAGCATACAAAATCTGGTGTTAAGCAAGTATTATAGTTGAGCTCATAATCATGCATGCCTTCAAGAACCCAATGTCATAGAATGTTATCACAATCTTTATCGATCTTTTGAAAGAAAAACTAGTCCTTGTGCCCTTTGTCAAGAACATGGTAGCATTCAACAAAAAATCACTATTACATGTAAACTAAATCTTGTCATAAATAATTATACGTGCTGACATTTCCAATCATTAGCCTCCTCATAATATAATTTTTTGGAATGGAAAGAGATTATTCTAATAAAGAGCAACTATTTGTAAAATCAAATCGAGAGATAGTTAGAAACAAAAATCAATTTGCTATATTGGAGGATAACCAGAATCACATGATCAAACAACAATAATATCAAATCATTAATTTCAAAATATCATTGAAGACATCTACAGGTTTTTCAGGGAACTATCACAAATAATACATAAGAGGACTCGGTGATATTTGATATTCTTTTAGCAAAAGTAAATAAAAGTGTTATCAAGAATTTCAAAGACAATCCATTTTCATCAATGTATCAAGAAAACATAGCATATGAACATAGAAATTACAATATATGCAATGCCACAATTACATTCAAATGGCATCAGGGCAACAATATATCATATCAAGAACAACATCAAAAGATAAAAAAGCTAGTCATTTTTGCATTGCATTTTTTGCACAAACAAGGATGAAACTCAAAAATCTAAAAATGATTTGTTTACATAACAATCTCAATTAGGTTTCCATGTAGTAGAATACTTTTAAAACCATGGAATAGTTATTAAGTCACCAACTAATTCAATGTTGTGCGTTATAATGGGTATTGAGATTTTGAAAACAATATTATTGTTGCATAGCTCTTTTACATATAATACATGTGAAAGAAGGGTAATAGTACGTAATAACAACAAGAATATGACTAGTGGGTGATACAAAATCAACAAATTCACTTGTAACTACATCTTCCAATTTCAATATTAAGAAAGAACTTAGAAATAACTTTCTTGAACCATTTGCCTAATTTTGTATTTGTGATATGGTGGCACCCTTGTTGGCAAAGCAAGAATCTCTCCACTCTAATATTAGGGACTCAATGCAAAGCAGAAAAATGGAGTGGGGTGGTCATTTTGTTCCATCACCCAATACATATTGATTGCACCTCTTTAAAGAAGGTTTCTTCAGGGTCTTTCTCTTTTGCATTTACGATGGATCTCATATTTTCAATCATTGAGTCCATTCCATCATAAACCTCCCCCAAGCATGGCTTATCCGTGACAGTAAAGCATATCATATCTAGGATGGGCTCTGAGAAACTAAGAAAGTATTTTGCATGATCCCACCAAGCATCATCCAAAATCCTTTTCCTAATATTAGTTGCCTTGTCAATACTGGACAACCTTCATATGGTCCATTATTGGTTGATCACCATGGCAGAAAGTGCCTCTTGAACATTCACCATCTAACTCAATACAAATAGTATTCGATGCAAATCTAGTCTTAGCAACCTATTTGAAAATAAAAACAAGTAAAATTAAAAATTAAAAAAAGTGTAAATATACACTTAAATTTCTTAAATAAATCATTGAAGTAAACCATAAAGATAAAATATTTGAATTTTGAATTACCATCAATTGCTCTAGCCGCAAGAATGATCTAAAAGTAGCTTGCGAGAAGTGGTCGTCTATTAGAACATTTGGACATCTTGAGCTTCATCATAAACTTGTTTAATCCAAGTTATTTTAGTACCCAACTTGTGTAGCATGAAGTTGAGCAAATGTTTCAACTAACACACTAGCTACTCTACAATTATTTGCATTGTTCATTACAACTTGGACAACATTTTGAGGACCTACTTCATTAATGCATTGTATGAGAATGTTAGCAATGAATTGTGCATCCTTTGCTTGGCCCTTAAAATCAACAACTTTTAGAAACATTTCCCCTTTAAGAGACATTGCAATCACATTAATTAACGGTTTGATTTTGGCATCCTTCCACCCATCAGAAATAATGGACACATATGTTTCTTTCCATGAGACCTTAATAGGAGCTAATGAAGTTTCTATATGTTTGACCTCCTTTGTCAATAAAGTGGTACAAACCTTCTCAAAACCTAGGCTTATGTACCCCTTTGGAGCTTCATTTATTTTTCTTACCATGTCTTGCCAATAGAGTGATAAACCATTTACATAGAGGCACCTAGAAAGCACTTCGTTAACAATATCCCTAGCATCATTATTAAATGACATCTCCAATGGTACTCTTGCTCTCTTCGGATTATGAACCTCATTTTCATTTCTCCTCATAAATGGATGGCTGTCTACCAGAATATCAGGAGCAACACTAGGTGTATGACTATGAGATAATGAAGCACGTGACTTCCATGAGCCCCTTCCTTATGCTTTGAGTAACGAATGCATATACCCACTTTTAACTCTTACATCTGCTTCCTCTTTGTTCCTTAATATATGTTGCTACTTTAGAAACTGGTATAGGTACATTATCTTTTCTTGGAACAGCTTTGATTCCCTTTCCAAGAATTGCACATAAATGCCCTTTCACTCACCTGTAGGAACTTGTGTATTACATGTTACACCCAGGATATATCCAGATACATGTCCCTCCACCAAGAACATGCTCTAATATGTTTGCATGCCTCCATAATGGTGAAACTAGGTCAATAGTAATTGGAGTAGTGCCTATCATAATAAATTTGTATAACTGCTAGAACACAAGCACCCTGTAATTATATAGAAAAGCTTTTAAAACAAATAATTTCAATTAAATTTAAATAATTATACTTAATAAATTTTCGTATTAATTTTTTTATTCAAATATGGTATTTTTTACCCTTAAATTGACAAAAAAAAAAAAAAAAAACATTGACTAGGTTTACCATATCATCAAAACTCACTGTTTCATCAACCTGCTAGGGTTGAATGTCAACTTCGACTTTTGAACAAGGACTAGTAGTTTGTCCACCTCCACCACCAAAAGTATAATCTTAGGGTGCCCATCCAAACAATGCGACATTCAAACCCAATGCAATGTGTTGCTCATGTCAAGTCCACCACAAGCCCATTGCTGCCCAAAGTTTCAGTTCCCTCGAGACATCCAAGAATCAAGAAGATCCTGATCCATCTCATCCACAAGAAGATCAAAATCATCTGAATCGTCCATTATTGATGCATGATAATGTTTGGACGTCCTTGGGCCACTTTGTCTCTCACTACGTGCATTTTTTATTCCCATTCCTTTACAAGTTGGAAAGCGCAATTGCTTTCTTTCTTTTCCAGGAGAAAACCTCATCACCTGAGTGCGATTTCAGAGAGAATATCGTCTCCCTCCTTGTGCTTCTTCGACCTCTTTGGCCTTTCCCTCTCCCTCTCCCTCTTCTTGCTCTTCCTCTCCTCCAACCAGATCCCTAGCCTCTGCCTCATCTTCCTGGACTCTGACAATTCTTGCTCTTCAAAATCCTGGATGGCCAATGTTGATATCCAAGGCCTAAGTCCTCCTTGTCATGGCAAAGATGCACTATCACATCCCTTGTTGGACCACTCTACTGCTCATCCAGACTAGGGTCCACAACATTAGTAATTGATGGCTGATATATTTCTCTCTGCACCCATTTAGACCCAAACTTATTATGTATTGCATATATTACTGGGGTTATCTTTACAAATAAGCAGAAAGCAATACAAACAATAGAAACAAAAGAGATTGGAGAAATCCCTACCATTAGATTTTCATCCTGTAAGGCTATTTTATTTGTTTCATGATCCTCTAAATTGACATAAACTTCCCTCTTTATGGTAGGACAACACAGAGTAGATGTATGTGCCTGCCACTATAGACAATTTCAGATAGTCTCAAATATTCCCAACTCAAAAAACACAGATCAATGAGAAACAAACTTGTACCAGTTTAAAATATTTATTTTTAAGACACAAACATAAATATTTTCCAAAACAAAGGAAAGCACAATCCACAATTATCTGTGCCAAATGGAATCCCAAAGAACAAGAGCATACTGAATCTACGAATGAAATAGGCTTAGTCAAAAGTTTACATACGCAAACCATAGAGCTTTAGCATTAAACTTGACTAAGCTACATAGTATACAACCTAATACTTGTAATAGAAAAATATAAAGATGGCATAGTTATAGTGGAATTAGCTGCACTGCATAGATTGACACTGGACTGCAGCAGCATTTTATAGCATCCTCCTTTCTAGCCCTTGCAACTACGTCGACTATTTCCCTCCACGGGAAAATTTTGTTGCATTAAATCTCAACAATGGGCGGTATAATTTCCTTCATATGATCTTTTCCTTGTACCTGTTGTAGCTCACAAAGAAGCGATATATCTGAATGTAATTTCTTGTAGCAGTGGTTTGGCTTTCGCTACCTTCTCATTTTCTACATTTAGGCCATACTTATGTCAGATTCAGGTACTTGTGAAGTAGGACTATTCTTTGAATAAATCCTCTTGGACAACAATTTGATAGTTCTAAATTTGAAATACCAAGATTTCTACATCACCCACATGAGAAATACCAAGATATAGAATGGAACAACCCATAACCTGCAAGAAGCAAATATACAGACAATGGTACAGCCACAGTTTATTTTTATTTTTTGAGAAACCATATTACGATATACAGAAGAGAACAAATATGGAACCCTTTCAATATTTTAGAGGAAAATACATATTCATGGAGGTTGTATCCAGCTCCACAATGCAAAAATTGAAGATTATGTAGAAAGGATATCATTCTCCCTTTCAACTAATAAGCCAAAAAAGAATTGAAGTAGAACCTCTTGTTATCATTCTCCCTTTGGACCCATGACATCATCAATTCAAAAATCTTATTCTACTTTTTTAGATGCATTAATATCGTATAAAGGTCTTTATTGAACAATTGTTTTTTAATAATAAAGCAGTCAAAACAAGGGCTAGCCCTTACAAAAGACAAGTTGGCCTACAACCAGCATATTATCATCCAAACAAAAATTACCTTCTACTATTGTGTATGAAAATAAAAACATCATTCGAAGGAGCATAATAATAAAGTCTATCAGACATCCTACTAAAATTGTGTATAAAAATACTACTTAAAAGGAAAGTATTATTAAACAAAGGTTGAACAACTTTTAAACAGACTAAGTCTTTAAACCAACAAACCTTCAAACATAAAAAATAGAGAGGAGCAGGCCATAATTGGGCTTCGTTTCATCCTTCCCTTTAAGGAGGATGTTGGCCCAATTTTCAAGCATTATGGAATCCTCCTGAGTCAAGTCCTACTCCTTGTTATCCTTTTCTCTAGTGCATGTATCCTCTCTCTCAACCCTTCAACCTCCAACTTCTGGGTCTCCTCATAAACCTCTAGCTTACCACCCGAATTGTCTCATCTAAACAATTGTTATTACACAAGTTTTCTTACAATGACGAGTAGGAAGATACATTTTTATGCATTTGGTTCTTCAAATTGAGATTGAAATTTTATTTTTAATTAATTTTTTATTTTAAAATTATAAATTTATTTAATTTTTACTTTTAAATTTTTTTTTAAAAATAATTTTTAATTTTTTTTTTAATGTAATTTTTAAAAAAAAAATTTAAAAATGTATATTTTTATTTTTTTTAAATTGTTAATTTTTTAAAGTTACTGAATATTAATTAATTTATTCATTTTCAAATAAAAAACTAGTTTAAAATAAAAAATTAGTAATGATATTACTATAAATTTGGTCAAATCATATTATTTATTTATTTTTTCACTTATGACCTACTTATCCTTAAAAAGATTTATTAAATCATATACAAAAACTAAACAAAAATTAATATGTACGATACCAAAATACATTACAAATTTCAAAATAGTCATGTCATTACAAAAAAGTTTGTCCAATGTATGTACAAATCCATAACAAAAATAGTTGAAGAAGTCAAATCTTAACATTTTTCCACATATAGTACAATTATGGTCCATTTTAATACAAATTCATTTTTCTATGCACTTTTTCACATATGGTCCCAACAAAATAGTTCAATTATAATACAATGAAGGCATCGTAGAAAGGTAATTTATGCGTTATTGTTGCCCTATCTACCTCTTGAGCCTTGTAGAACTCGATCCTATCCACCTCTTGATTCTTACAAAACTTGCACTTAGTTCTTTCATCACATACTACACTCGTAGATGGAACATCATTGACCTAGGTAAAGTGTTTGCATTCATTATTCCCCTACAATACCAGATCTTTGTTAGTTCATATTATAATTTTCAGCCTATGTAGTAATTTATAACAAAAATATATTTGCATTCTTTAACAACCTTCTTCCTATTGGGGCAATGCCAAAATGCATGCCCAAGTTTAGTCTTCGTGTGTGATGTCTTTTACAAACACAAAATGCCACATTAACACATTGGCACATTGAGCGAATCCATCAATCTATTACAAATAATGCATCATCAAATATTAAATTAATTAGATGAATATTATAATAAACTATATACTCAAAAAATTAGAAATTCAGTACATAATTTTTCATGTTCACATTTTTTTATTAGACTGCCCTGTATTTTTAAAGCTAAAAAGACATGAAATTAATATAAAGAAAAAAATTAATGTATTTATAGAGAAACATTTTTTTTTTTTAAATAGTGAAAAGTATAATTGTATAAAAGAGAATGTAACATCTGTCCCCCATTTTATCTTTTATTAGAGCATGCAAAAAATACATGAGAATGAAGAGAAATCATATAAAAAATATTGCTCATGAAGAGGAAGGGAAACCATGAAGCATGCCATCCCCAAAAAAAGAATTGAAGTGATTATAGATTTGCACATATTACGATCTTTAAACCTTTAAATAGTGTATGAGCATTCATCATAGCCTACAACTCTATTAAATTTTCTATCTTAATTTGGCATGTGAAATGAAGTGATTACAAATTCCAACATATTACAATCTTTGACCAACATATGGACATTTTTCAAAGGATACAACTCTATTTTTTGTCTCTTACTTGAGCTTGTGAAATGAAGTGATTACAGATACCAACATATTACAATCTTTGAACAGTGTATGCATATTCATCATAGCATACAACTCTATTTTTTCTATGTTATTTTAGCATGTGATGATAATGTGATATGCACAAAATAGATTTATTGAAAAGTCTCTAGAAACTTTCAAGTTGTTCCACGTGCATTAAATTGTGAAAACTAAAGACAAGGCAACCGAACTATTTGATAGGTTACCTGAAAGAGATGTCACTGATGAAATGAAATGGAATGGTTGCAAGATTCATAAAAGAAAAAAGATTTTTTTGGGAATGTTTCTTAAAGCATTCTAGCAAATACAATCCACAACAACAACCATTTACCAACATTCTTCCAATTGCATAATGGGAGTGGAGATGCATCAAAACATATAACTAGGGAGATTTTGTTATAGTTGCAAAGTTTGTAGCAAAACAAAATTTCAGATCATAGACAACAAATCATATGCCTCAATGAGACATTTTTGCAAAGAATGCAATGAAATTGTTGTAGAATGTGCACAAAATGAATACTACAAGAAAGCTATCAAAATATTAGAATTAATGAAACACTCTCTAGTGCATCCTAACATTATCATATATTAGATAAATGTTTTCTTTGATCTTAAGAAACCCTGCAACTTATATTTTGTGCTAGCACAATGTTGTTCAAATAGCAGGACATTGATGAAAAATAGAAATCTTTGTGAGCTTTTTTGGCTAGAAACTTGTGTACACATACATGTAACCCTGGAGATGTAGGCATGGACCGTAAACAACACTTGAAAATAAGTCCTAAATAAATGTGGCCTCTTAGAATACACAGACTATGAGACATGCACAAACTATTTTGTTGAAAATGCTTTAAGAACTTTGAAGAAAAAGAAAGTGACAGGTATGCAACACATTCAAAAACTTTACCTATTATTCTCAATGCTTCCCTCAAACACATGCATGGAAATTGTGGAATAAAATAATACCCTTGAACTATTTAAGTGAAATCCTTGATTTAAGCCAACCAAGGTAGATATCTAAGCTTAAAAGTGTTAAGCATTCTCAGTTATATGTTGGTTTATACTTACTCGACTATCCAAATAACTGTTGGTTTACTAGTTTCAAAAAAGCTTTCCAAGTAATTCCACAACATAAATTTACAAGGCTTCTTGCTACTAAAATACAAATTACCAGTCACAAACAATATTGAAAAAATAAAAATAAAAATTACAAAATTCTTATCAATTTTGAATTGATTACAAAGAATGCAATGTAAAATAAGTCAACTTAGAGCTTAAATTTAGGGTGAATAACAAGGAGAGTGCAAGGATAGAAAAAATGTATGAAATTACGAGGCAACTATACTAGCACTTGCACCCAAATAAGGTTGACGGGGTACGCCGATAGGGAAAAAAGTGCAAGTTTGCATAAGATGGTTATATTTTTTATTGTATGTTTAAAATAGCACGCCTAACATTCTAAGATATTGAGAGGATTGAAATCATGTAGGCTATAATTTCTCTTGCTTAGAAACCATGTCATAAATGCATACAAAGGAAGGATGACAGCTGATTAAGTAAATCAATCAAATAAAAGTGAGAAAAGATAGTCATTTTGATTGCATGTTATTTTAGGTTTCATATAAATTAGTATTTGTATCCTCAAGCACTTTCAACTTGTGTAAGACAAAAGTCATCCATTTGAGGTAAGATTCATTTTCTAGCTATAGAATCAAAAGGAGTTCAATAATATTAAATGAAAGATGTATTCTAGGAGTATTCATTCAACATTCTACACGTAAAACCCTATTTTGAAAACTTGTGGATTAAAGCCAAAATACAACATAATTCAAAACCATAAGAAATAACATTTGATTTATTATTGTTTGTCATGGTTTCTTTAGTCAAGACAAGTTATATTTAATATGTTATTATAGCTACAAACATGGTAAGGTTTATGTTATGTGTTATTGCCTAATCAAATAACAAACATAGGTATTATGTGTTATTTAAAGTATATTCTGTTATAACTTGTTTCCATTGTTAGATATATGCAATGTAGACCAAGTAGAAGAGTTAATTTATCACTTGAATCAATATAGTTTCAACATGTAAACCCCCATAAGAAAGAAAACAAGTCATGTTTTAGTTCTACAAATTTTGTTTGCATGGACTTTTAATGAACTACTTGTTTGATTGTCCTTACGCTATTACTTTAGTGATATGGAAGCTTGTGTTGAGCCAATTATTGAATAGTTTGGTTTGAAGGATTACGAATTTTAGAATTTGATCCTTACCTTCCTCTTATTTATTTTACATTATTATTAATATTAAATAAAAAATACATACAAATGATAATATGATTAGATCATTAAATTTTTAAATATTTACTTTTGTACATGTATGTAAATCTAGGTTTTGTTAGCTATGAATATCTAATATTATCTACATAAATATATAAATATAATCATACTAAGTTGATAATGTTATGGGATTAAGCTATGGAAGATGAAACATTTTTTTCTTTTGAATGAGAAAATTCTAGATTCTTCTTATAGTTATATTGATCCATGTCAAGTTATGAAACTACTATTAATATTCAACTGTGAATTTTTCAAGTCAAATTCATTGGCCCTTCTATCATGATTAATGGTTGGGATGAACCCATCTCTCAAAAGAATGAATGAACACTTAGCACTTATAGACGACATTCACAAAGGTGAAGAATTGGTTCTTCCCAAAAGATCACCCATCCCAACAAAATATTAAAACATTAGACTTTTACAATAACCAAAAATTGTACTTGAGAATAAAATTTCATCTCCAAATAAAAGAAGTCTTCCAAAATAAATCAATCCAAAAGAAAAGAAAAGAATGACTACCTTAACCCTTATTTCATCTAAATTACCTTGTATTACATGATCGAAATCTAATTTCTAATCTTACTAAATAGAAAATAAATTTAAAAGTTAAACTACTATTTAATGTTTTATCAAAAATTATAAAATAAAAAGTTCAAGTCATAGACATAAAAAGATTATGCATTCCTTGTTGTTTGCAATTTTGATGAAGTAACATACTCTTGAAACTGTGTGGTCTTTGTAAAATTTTATACTAGATGTAAAAGATGGACTTTTCATGGATTGTAAGGTTCATATGTAAATTTATTTATTTCTTTAAGATATGCAAGGAAGCCACAAGAGGAGCTTTGTGAAATCTTCTCTAGAAATACTTGTCATTATCAAGACCAACACAACTATGCTTAGAATGATATCTTAACTTTTATCATTGAGGTGTATGGTAAGCTAGCATTTGGGATAGACCATATTTCCATAATAGGAGATATTTTCCACATCAAGCCAAATTGTGATATTGCCATCATGATTAAACTACCTAGTTTTTGAGTTAAACTTATTGACCCATTTTTCATGAAAACCGATTCACATGAACCCATCTCTCATGAAAATGAATGGAACACTTAGCACTCATTGGATCTAGGTGATGCTCACATAGGTGAAGCACCAAGACTTCCTAAGAGGTCACTCATTCTAGATCTACCCCAGCTCAAGCACACTTAACTATGGAGTTTCTTCCATGGTTAAACCCACTCTACTTGCAACCCCATTTTCAAAACCTTCACCAAGTGGTGTTCCTTGTGAACCATTGTTTATAAAGAGCTTAAGCTCATCAATTGATATGTAGGAGATATTTTTCACAAGTCAAACTTTGATATTCCTATCAGGGTTCATTTTGGTAGTCTTTTAGTCAAGCTCATTGACCTATGTTCCATGGGTACTTGTTAAGACAAACCCATCTTTGATGAAAATGAATGGAACACTTGTCACTCATTGGATCTAGGTAATAAGGAAGGTTTCCCTATTGCCCCTTCTTTTTTCCCCAATTGTAGATGATTACAAAATAAATAAATAAAATAAAATATTTGAATATTCAAATTAGTGCATGATTTTTTGACTTAATTCTCCAAACTTGGCTTGAAATTTTTTGCATCCTAGGTTGAGAAGGTATAGGTGTGATGTGATTTCACTAACTAAGTGTGTGTGATGTGATCTCACTAAATAAGTGTACTAAGATTTTTGGACAAATTTTTACTGATTCATTGGCAGGTTTAAGCCTCTTTTGAGTGAAAGAAGATTAGGATGGCAACCTTGACCATCTACAATTTAATTCTATTGTAAACATTGTGAAACTATTCATTTTGAAAGTTTGTTGTAGGTTTGTAGGATAGAGATTTATCATCGATTTGTTAGACTTGACATATTAGTGTTGACATTAATTGTCATTTATGTCAAAACATGCATATTGTCACATTGTTGTACCATCTCATACTAGAAATGAGAACTGGATTATGGCCATTACCAAGAAACATGATATTGGCATTGTGTTGAATGATGAATCAAAGCACATATAAGGTGATTGAACTATTTAAAAGAATACCTTTTCAATATCTTCAGTTCATTTTTTTTTTTGTTCTGACATGACAAGAGACTTGAATCCAAAAACACCCCATTTAGCTTCCCAATTTTTTTAACCTATGATCACTCAAAGATAATGTAACTATATTCCCCATTTTGCGCTAAAGTTTTACAAATTGAGCTATCAAGATTTATAATCGTGTAGATCTATAGGTCTGAGACTATGGGTCTCAAAGTAAGTTGTTGCAATAAAATGGAAGGCTCTTAGATTTAGTACTTGTAAGTTTGGTTGGGTGTGTTATATGAAATGGTGTTAGCTTATTCATGGGAAGGTTCATGGATCTAACTCCCACAATGGTTTCACATGCTCTTTTCTATTTTTTGAAATTCATGAAGAGGCGAGGATGGCTTTATTGTCTGAGAATGAAAATTTCTTATCGTCTTTGGCTATATAACTTTTACATCTTTCATCTTGGATCTTTTGAGCAATCAAGGACTGGTTATTAAAGTAATTTGATTTGGTGTGCTAAAATAAATTAGAATCTACATAATCATCATCTAAGACATTTACAAAGTTGCTTGATTATTTAATGACCCTTTACATGAAAAATAAGCTAATATTTTTGAGAGGTTGACCTAGAGATGACATCTACCTGAACATTAACAACTCTTCATGTATATTCTTAAATGGTGGAAGTCTTAAGGGTATAAAAGATATTATTGAATTTGAAAAAGGAAAAAGCAATGTGCATAAGTAATATAATCAAATATATGCAATAAGTGATAAATTCGTAGAAATCAATAGGTAAGAAGAAACTTGACCTAAAACACACCCAAAAAAATACCATATCCACAACATGATGCACAGACTACATGCAAACCATGGATAATGCAAATTAACAATGGTAGTTATGCCAAATGGTTACAAATGAATATTACATTATCACCATTCAATAAAAAATCTCTAATAGCTCAAATCTTAAGTAAAATGCTCCATTGTGGAAAAAAAAACTCACTTGCATCCAGTCCATTATCATAAGTCTCCTATCCTCAAACATAGCAACTAAATTTGGGAATTTATATTAATGGGCTCAAAATTCAAATATAACTATCTCTATTGTGTTTCATGCTCCTTGATTGTATATAAACATTATTAAATATAATTAATATCTCTAATTACATCTTGAGTATCCATTTACACCTTCAAGAGCTTGTTGTAGATGCAAAAACACACATAAAATTTTCAAGACTAATGAAATACTTATTCTAATATTCTTCTTCCTACTATTTTCCATCATAAATACATCTAGGAATCATAAATGAATTTTTATGAAAAATTAAATCTCATGATCATAATGCACCACGATACCAACTCTATTCTTATTGGTTTCATCCAAAATTTTGAGTGCCAACCTTTGATAAAAATACCTCACCACTTTCTACCATATCATACATAGCTTACTACTACACATTAATACGACCATTTATTCATTTCACAAGGGTGTGCTCTTGTAGTATTGGGTTGCACTTTTTGGTCAACTTTGATATTGAAATCAACATCTATGCTAGATCTTCACATTTAGTATTCATAGTAGCAAAATGATTAAGAATTTGAAGATAAAATAAATTAATCATTTTTTAGATTTTTTCTATAGATTGTTTATTTGTTATGATTTACAATTTTAATATTAGATAAGTTTGTTCTGACATTTTTGTTTAGAATTTTGAATTGGGATCTAATTTTTATATCATAGTTTTCACTTTAAAAATTATAATTAATTTAAGTTTAAAGTGTTAAATAGTCAAAGTAACTTTTTGCAAACATAATTTTTCCTTTTGTGCATGGTGTTTAAATTGCACCATTTAAATCATTACATTATATCAATATGAAATATATTGATTGCTCTCATTCTTTAGACAATAATGTTACATTTTTCTATCAGATTTGGTGTCCCATTTTTTTGATGATGGACTATTGAGCCATCTTTAAACATCACAAACAAAGAAATAAATTAAGCTTGAAAAATTATGTCAATTTTGACTATTTAACACTTTTACTATAATATATGATGTCTAACCTTGATAAATTGTTGCTATACATAAAGCCTATCTAAAAGTACATGGCTATTCCAAAAGTTGAAGAACACATCCCATTTTTAATATAATTAATTGTGTGTTCTTAACCATTTTGATTTATTTGTATGATTATGTTTCTTTCTTGGACGACTCAATTTAATAATAATAATAAGCAAGAATTTTAAAATCATTAAATTGGTATATTTTTGATATAGGTTGAAATTAAGAGAATTTCACATCAACATAATGTAATTTCCTTAAAGCAAGATTGTGTCAGATGCTTCCAGACAGACCTAGAAAATGACCCTAATATCACTTGGCCATCATCCTGTCGATTTCCTCATAAGACATCTTACCTTGAGAGTCAACCATAATCTAACAATACATTTTATTTGGTTAAAAAAGTGGCAAATAAATATATTTTTGTCATCACAAATCTGCACTTCATTATTGAGTTCACTAATTAAAAATGTGACATGAACAAAAGACTTATAATCAGGTCTGATACCATTGCAATCGTTCTCACCATCTTTACAAAAACATTAAGGGCCTGTTTGGTGAGCAGAATAGGAATACCTATTCCAAAAAATTTGAATTCCTTGTTTGGATGCACCAAAACGGGATTGGAATACGAGGTAAAATTGGAATACGCATTCCAATTTTGGCCCAAAAATGGGGTTTTGCAATTCCATCCAAATAGGTGGTATTGGAATACGTATTCCTATTCTATTTTTTAAATTTTTTAGAAAACATAAATTTTTGGGTCTGCAAATTCCCATCAAATATTCACTGAACCAATCGGAGAACAGGAATACGTTTTATTCTAGAATACGTATTCTTATTCCGCTCACCAAACGGGCCACAATGTCTATTAATTTCTGAGATACGATAAAAGATCTCTTGCCTTGCCTTTATTGCAAAAGATTGCAAGCAGATCAAACATTCAACTTTTTTCCATACTGCATTTAATTAATACTGTGAATCACCTCAAAAACCACTTTAAGAGATAGATAGGTTTTGAGTGAAATGTCCATCTATAATAGTCTATCAACTAATTAGAATGGCAAGTGGCAGGTTTTGATTGAAATGTCCATCTATAATGGCCTATCAACTAATTAGAATGGCAAGTGGCAGATAGGTTTTGGTGCTTGGTTGGAATATAAGGCAATGAATATTCATGTGAAAAAGTTGAAAAAGCAAAATTTGTCCTAAGAATTGGGAGCTATAGATGCACAACTACTTTCCACCAATGTTTAAAAAAATAGATTACGCCATTCCTTATTTACCCATTTACAAACAAAATTAACAAAATTTCCTTCCATAAAGGCTATTAATGTAATGTGACGTGTACTTACTCATGAGCCATGGTCCAGCCCAGTTCCCTAAGCCAGTGTGATTGGTTAAAGCGAACAGGTGGGGAAAATCTTTACCCAATATCACACAAGTACCCTCGGGCGCCTACTTCATCAAACGATGTGTCGTGTTGTATAAGTGACCTTGATCACAGACAGAAACTGAATAAAAGCACATTTTTAATGAACTGACTAAATTTAGCGATCCACAAGGGTGAAGCTAGATTTTTTTATGTTTTCTAGTAGTATTTTATCGTTGAGCTTCTTATGAGAATTTATTGAATGGCACCTATCACCTATCACAGTTGTTTGTTGCAATCAATATCATACGAGCAAAGCGTTTGGTCTGTTTGAGTAGTTGCAATGCCGGATTCTCCTTCCTAGAGGGTCTCTAAGCTCCATTCATCACTTATATAAGGCAGAGGGCTCACTACTTGAGTGCGTTTCAATAGTTCTGACAGTAGTTGTTAACTTAATGCCCATATTTGTTGATTTAATATCCAACAATTTTTTACAAGATTGTACCAATGGATGTGACTTTAAAGTTGTTTTTGTTAATGATGATTACCCATAAGTGAATGAAAAGTGTCCATTTTTTCAAAAAAAAAACCAATAGTGTGATGCAACATCAGGTGCACAAGTATGCGAGTCTCCAATGCACTATGATTGGTCTCACTTTTTTTTTTGGGCTGTTTTGGACACTTTGACAAAAAGCATGTTGATGTGGCATCATATTTGATGATGTGGCTCTGAAACTTTAGTTATAAGCAGGGGACTTGCCAAGTAAGCTACTATGAAAAAATGAGAATGATTTGAAATTTCCACATACGATTTTGAAAAGCGTGAAGTTAGGGTGCACAACTATTAGGTCCTCTCCCCTATATACTGTTATAATTCATTATTTTTAATTAGAAATTATTTGGTGACATGAAAATAATAAGATATCCACAATTAAGTTTTATTTTTATATTTAGATATTCATTTCATCTAATCATACTTAACTAAAATTCATTACTTTTGAAAAGAAAATAATAAGTTTTATCAAATCATATCTACAATTTATTTATTTAATTTAATTTTAATCATTGGAAAAAACTATTATTAAATAGAAATATATACAAAATATAAATTTAAACATTAAATAAATAAATAATAACAACTAAGTCTAACATTACATTATTTATTAATGGAGTAATCGATAATTTTTTTATTTATAATATAAGTTATTTTAAAAAAATTAATACAAGATTATTATCACATAAATTGTTTTAAAAAAATCTGAATTTTTATATATTTATAATTTTGGTACATTTATAATTTTTAATGTAAATACATGTAATATCAATTGAATTCATACAAACATATTTTATTATATAATTTATTAAATTATTATAACATTTAAATTATTTAATAAAAAATTAATACAAGATCATTATCACAAAAATTATTTTAAAATTATCTAATTTGGTATTTTTATAAATTTTAGTGTAAATACGTGTAATATCAATTAAAATCATTAAAATAATTTTTTCAAATTATGATTGGTTATTAATTTGTATAATACATACAAATAAACCAAATTAAGGCCTATGCTAAACGGATTCTACACTTATGGTCACCCTTTATCTAAATCTCAAAAAATATATCTTTCCTACTAATAATTAATATAAAATTACATTTTAATATTTTAATTGAATGTTAGATACCATGTAAACTATTGGAAATACAACTTATGCAAGGTTACTGAGAAATGGGGGAGAATCAAGAACCAATAAAACTTAGTCTTATTTCACCAATTAATTCTTCATGCAATATTCTGATCTAATTGCATGCATGAAAGAATGAAAGCAAATAAACATTCATAGCAATTTGACACAAGATATGGTGACTTAGAAACCTTCCAAATAGAAAGTAAAATTGGGGTGAGGATGATACCCACAAGTTTTAGTACTGCAGTATAAAGTTGGCTTGTTAAGGCTTACGATTGATCACTTCTGATGATCGGCCCTATTAGGAGCAATAAGGACTATGATGTCCACCATGTCAAAGGATTTACAAAACATACAATGAAGTATGCACTCGGTAAAGAGATTTATCAAAGATCGATAATTCTACCCTATTAAAGGATTTGATTGATGCACCTATTAGGATGAACTAGTGGCTAATCTCTGATCTGCAACTCTGATTTGCTGGATGAGATTCCTTGAATTGTAATGATCACTTTGTTGCCCCTTATACTACTTGTAGCCTTCCTTAGTTCACACTTTTTCTCATCATATACTTACACATCTTATCATTTGGATATGATGCAATGCATTACATATATACCAATCCAAATCACAACTTACTATAGTCGATAACAATACAAGTTTCACCAAAATCCACAAAGTCGGCCCAACTATTGTAACTCGGGTTCTAAAGACAAACTTGATGATGTTTTGATACTCAGCAACCACTGTCAACACTTGGCATCGCCTGGCACTTAGTTGACGAAGAGGCTTGCTTCATACTAATGACTTCCAAGTAACTTGCACTTAGTCAGCACTATGTGACTCGGTGAACACTGCAAAACTTGACATATACTAAATCACTCAGTTGACACTCCATGGCTTGGTCAACACTAGATTCATATCACTAACACTAGTGTCTTGGTAGACACTGGAGAACATGGTTAACTCGGTTGATACTATGGACCTCGAATAATACTGCAATTTCCATCACTCGCACTAAACAACTCGGTAAACACTGCTACACTCGACATAAACTGTACATAGGTTTTGAAGCTTGGTAGCAACTGAGAAACTTGGTGGCAACTGTATATTTACCAAGTATGAGTCACTAATAGACATATGACCATAATATCAACAATCTCTTCCTTTGGCATTACTAACAAAAACACTTATCATCCAAAAAGTGAATACTCAAAATTATAAGTCAAAACATTCTTTTATCTCCATTCCGTGTCTACAACTCGGTAACATACTCTATTTTTTAGATTTTTCAAAATTGCATTTGTAAAGGATGTTTTCTGCTTATTTGTTCAATACAATACATATACCTAGAGTACTGCTCACCCATACATGTATCCTTTATATATATTTACATATACTTCTCCCTCTTTGTACATATATACATTCATCTATACTTCTCCCCCTTTTTGACATAAATACCAAAGGTGTATATTATATGTTAATACAAAAATGTGACAAGAATTCAGAGTGTACCTTCAAGATTAATCCCATTGTCTTGTCCCAATTTTCTTGTAACATCTTGCTTGTATGCAATTCAATCTGAACTTCTACTGATAGCTCCATCATGTGATCAACTATGGAGAAGTTATTGTCATGGATGAGTGTCTTAGCATGTGCAATGTGTTTCTAAAATGCATCCATGTTTGGAAGAATCATGCCTTGGATTTCTGCAAGTGTGGCCCTGATCCTGGCTTCTTTCTTTAGTAATTTTGCTTGTGAATTTTTCAGAAGTCTAATCTTTGAATAATGAGCAGAGTTGTAGCTTGGGTCAAGTGACAGATGGTGTGCACTTGCCTTCATCCCTTCATCTATATTTGATATTTTAGCTTTAATTCCTTGTGTGAAGATAGATCAATGACACAACATAACAAATAATAAAGTGACATTATTTACAGATGTCTCCAATGAAACAAGAATAGTAGACAATTCTACTTGGTTTATTGCAATTTTCTGCACCACTTCTTCCAGTACTTGTTCTCAAATTTTCTTTTTGCTCTTTGTAGCAACTTATCTTGTCTATTCAAATCTTCATTAAATTTTTGGACAATTTCTACTAACTGATCCAAAATAGGTTGTGTACTATCAACCTCATTACTTAGTGCATTTACAAATATGTCATTTACATTTTCAAGTACTTGGTTTTTCTTTCTTTTCTCTTCTCTAAGCTTTTGTTGCTTAGCTATTTTTTGAAATAATTCACCCATGGTGTTCATTTAATCAGGATTTGGAGTAGAGATATCCCAATTAGGAATAACTATATCCTCATCTAGATCAATATCTTCTTCTTTTCCCTTTTCCTTATTTGAAGCTTCAGTACTTGACTAAGACTTGTTCTCAACTGTCATTGTACTAGCTATATGTGGAATAGAAGCAATAGTAGAAACAAAGTGGCTGGCAAAAAATGTAGATATGGCACTGATAGAAGAAATACCTTGTTGCTACGTGATAAAACTTGATGAAGGAGGTACTTGTTGCTTGGTAAATGAAGTATTGGCCACTTCAGTTGATGGAATACCCAGTTGAACATTTCCAAAGCTTGGTTGGGTGCTTGGTGTTGTAGTGGTAATCACAACCAACTCAATAGAAGCTTCCTAAGAGCCAAATTATACTGAGGCTTTTCTTGGAGAATGAGGAAATGAAGCCATTATTGTTGCTGCAATCTTTTCTGCATCAGTTTCTTGAATACTTTGAATCTATGGAAGACTTCCTTCAGTAGCTTCTTGTTCTTCCTCCTCATCATCCACATTTATATCATCTATTTCATCATATTTTATTTCCACATCTTCTTCCTCATCATCATCTTTGTCATTAACATGAACAATAAAATCACTAGGTTGATGCAGTTTGTAAATATTCTTCCATGTTGATATAGCAACCTTAACAACATATTCAATGTTTTTGAGAAGTATCATGCAAGTGTTCATCTTGAGAGTGAACTTCTGTTCATTCTTCTTCAAATATTCTTTCACCTCTTTTTCACTGAGACTCAACATGAATTGCCTCAAAATCTGTTCAAAGATGTCTTTTGTAGTCTTCTTTCCATGCTCCCATCTAGGCTTGATTATAGTTTGATCATAATGGTGTCTTCAATCTATCTTTTCTCATATGTATTCCTTTATTCATATATGAAGAATTTGAAGCATGGCATCCTAGTTCCTTCTTCAATTTCCTTTAACTATTGTTGAAGAGTAGGTGGAGGCTTTTTGAAGATAATATGCTCAACATCTTCCTCACCTTACTTCAATTTCTTCCTAGATTTTGGTGTCCTTCTTGTGAATATAGCAGTAGATGACTTAGGAGGTTTGGTTATGATAACAGGTTACCTTTCTTTCTTATAGGTTATTCTTCTTCAGATTTGGATTCCTCGCCTTCATCCTCTGCATTTTCTTTGTCCATGTCATCACCTTTTCCTTCTATTAGTAGGAGAGTTGAACTTACTTGTTTTAGTTTTTCTATCCTCTTTTTTCCCTTGACAACTGCTTGAGGAAGCTTGATTTTAAGTTATATTCTTGCCTTGGATTCTTCATAAGTCCCAAAATATGGTGCCTTAGGATCCATAGGCTCATTTAGAAGAGCCTCAATGATATCTCTGGTCTTATCTATGTTAATCTCATACTCAAGAGGTTTAATTCATGCTATTCTAGGCCTGACTGCCTAGATATATGCCTTATCACAATCTACCATATGTTGATCTCATATTGGTTTTAACAATTTAGTGTCGACACACTTAAGATATTTACTTAGTTCATGCCAAACTAGTAATACATGCTAAGTATAACATGTAAATATGAGGCCATGCTAAGTTGCAATGAGTGTCGAGTCACTCAAGTGCTGAGCAGATAAACCATGTGAGTGATTCAAGTGCTGAGTGAATAGTAGATGTCAAGTAGTTGAGGTGTAGAGGCAGAAGCAGAATTATAGTATATGTCGAGCATCAGTAACACAGATTTGACACATTTGTTTATTATGGCACAAACAACTATGTAAATCATTTTTCAATTGACCTGAGGATAGATTTTGATTTTACAGTATATGTTGAGTAACACAGATTGGACACATTTGTTTATTATGGCACAAACAATTATGTAAATCATTTTTCAATTGACCTAAGGATATATTTTGATTCTTTAGAGATAAGGACGAATCTACATGCTTATTCTCTATGCAGTTACATGTAGCCAATCAAAAAATGGGAAGGATTAAGCAGCAAAATGGATGAATCTCAATTGTAGATTCATACCTAACCCTAAGCCACCTTATTATTCTTAAGGAGGATGAAGCCCTAAATTTTCAAGAGAGTTAAGAGCATTGTGAAAGGGTGAATGATTAAATTAAAGCAACGAACAAGATAGTTTGTAGAGCATTCATTGTGACTTAGCAGTAAGAATGAATTGCAAAATTAGTTAAGTGAATCACAGAGGATAGAGGATACAATATTGTTACATCATATCTTGAAGGATTAATCAGAGACTAGATAGAGGTGATCTAGTATCAGGCAAGCAAGTGACAACCACAAGTTCTATGCTAAGACATTTTGACAAGTGATTTCAGTTAAATCTCCTAGGTGGAGTAGTCCTAACATGCTTTACCAAATCCTTTAATAGGGTGGCATTCCAAGTGAGTGACCTAAAGTCCTTTAACCAGGCACACTTCTAACAGGGTGTTGATATCCTCTAACAAGGTGGAACTTAACAGTCTTTGTGAGCCTTTTACAGGCCAAGCCTTTCACAAGGTAGATCATTTTTCATGGTCAAACCATTATAACCTTGATTGGCTACACTTTATTGCTGCAGTAGTGAAGATTTGTGGGTGTCATCTCCACCCTAGTTTTTCCTTCTCATCTGGAGGGTTTTTGGATAATCATATTTGGTATCAAGTGTGTGTATTTGATTACTTATATATTTTAGATGTATTTACTTTACATGTTATTTTAGTATGTTAATGCATACGATGTAAAGGTGAAAGTTTTATGGGTTGAAGTTCAAACTTCTAATTTGCCACCACCCCCCTCCCCCCCTCTCAAAATTTTATCTATTTCACTTGTAATTCCAACAATTGGTATCAGATCCAAGTTCTTAGAAGGAGAAGCTTTGCAGCTTAGAGGAGAGATCTTGAAATGGAAGTCTACAAATTGGAAAAGACCATGGAGAACTAAGAGATTGAGATACATCTTATACTACATCAACTAAATAAAGTTAGATAAGCTTTGAAGAGTTCCTTAAAGAGAAGGAAAGAAATTTCCATTGCAGAGAATGACAAACAATACAAAGAGATCGACACCACAAAGCTATTTACAGATGGTAACTCCAATAAATTTGATGCAATAATTGTAGATCTAATGGAAAAGAATAGAGCACAAGTTGAAGAAATCATAAGTTTCAAGTTGGACCAAGAATCACAAACTATATTGCTATGTGAGGTGACTAAACAGAAGAAGAAAGCCATGGAAGACAAAGCCATGATTGAAGAAGACAAAAGAATTCTGGCAAACAGACTGGAAGATAAATCAATAGATCTAACAAGGATCTCAAACATGCAATTGGATACCTTGAGCCAAATGATGAATGCTCACCATGAGTTGAATGTCGAGGACATTGAGATAAAAACATTAAAGTTACAAAAAGAACAACTATAAAATGACCTAAAAAGAGAAAAGGAATTTGATGAAAGTTTCAACAAGCCAAATGAAGCCATCAAATACTTTGAGCAATTACTAAGATCCCCTAGATCTAATAGAGATACATTAGGATTGGGCTACACAAGTATTGAAGAAGGAGAATCATCCAAAGTTGTTGAAGAAAGGAACAACAAAGGTAAGAATTCCAAACCTACTTGTCATAATTGTGGAGAGAAAGGACATACTACTAATATGTGTAGGAACAACAATACAAATCATAATGTCAAGCCTAAGAACATGACTCATTGTCATAAGTGCAATAAACAAGGTCATCAGGCACATGAATGCAAAACTAGAACCATGCATGCACCAAAACTTGAAGGATATTGTTACAACTGTTAGAAGTATGGACATTGAGCCTTTGAATGCAGATCCAAGTCCATGTGGTCATCAAACAAGCTAGCAAAGTAAGAAGCTATGGAAACTCTTATAATTGGGATTACAATACAAGATATAACTGCCACTACTATCAAGAATATGGACATATACCTAAGAATTGTATTAGGACTCACATCAGTGGTAACTACAAAAGGTGGTTGTTTCAAACCACATGCTTTAGTTGTTTGAAGACTGGTCATATTAGCAAGCAGTGTCCAACTAGGTAAAAAAAAGCACCAAGTTGTGAGTTTGATAAAGGAAAAGACGAGGTTGTTGAACACATTAGGAATGAGATGAATAAGACATGGAAGAAGAAATATGGTTGCAATACATCAAATGGAGAAGGGATCACTTCACCCAATGGGTCAAGTGATCACACCTCATCAAACTAAGCAAACAAGTGTTATGTGGAACTGATATTCAAAGTATTATATCATACATCAGTTCTAAAAGAAGTTAGCACTAAAAGGACTACATTAGCATGAATGAAGATGCAAGATGTTGTTGAAAATTCAAGATTAAATTTTTAAGTTTTCATGTTGTTGTCGAGCATGAAAAAGTTTTCAATAGATGGCGAGTGGAATGCTAGTTAGTGCCAAGCTGCCAGGCTAGTTAGTTGATGTCAAGTTTGTAATAGCTGCCAAGTGATGGTAATATCAATGGATGTTGAATGAATCTGAAATCATGTTAATGCCAAGTTTATAGTTGTACAAGCACTAAGCATTAATTGTAAGGTTTTTTTAACGGTATATGGTCATTTTTCACTCATTTCTTGTCATTTCAAATTTGAGCAAGAGCAAAAAGGAGTAGAAGGTGATTCATAAGTTTGTTTGAAGTGACTACAAAGATCTCAGTGATGATTTCACTCCAGTTCTTCAAAATTTTAAAGGTATTTATCATAAGCCGAGCTACGTAGTTTGCATTTATAAAAACCCTAGTTTGTCACAATGGCATCTAGCTCAAGAAATGTGGAAGGGAAAGAAGTCTTGAATGTGCAATTAGTTAGTAATGAGGTAAAATAACTAGATCTCAAAGCAATTCCATATGTTGCTTACAAACAAGATCCCTTAGGCACGTTGTCCATGATTCCCTCAAATTTCATTATGGTCCAAGATGTTAGAAAATGTTATAACTGCAAGATAGGAGGAATAGGTGACATGGATATAAGAGAAGCCTATGACATATTGTGTGAAAACAATGTCTTGAAATAAGAATTCAAAATTGTTGAAAGGAAGGGTTTGACACATGCCCTAGAATTTCCTAGCATATTCAAAATAGAATGGATAAGAATAGTGTTGATTCAAATTCACAATGGATCCCTATGGCTGGAAAGTGGACCAATAAAGATATGAAAGATAATAATTCATAGGGTTACTAGTTTCCCAACCCTAGATTGGCCAAAGACTCTGCAGAGTGATTCAAAAGAGGTAATAGAGAAGAATATAGGAGCAATGTGAAACAAACAAGAAATGACAATTAAATCTATAATAGATCCACTACTAAACTTAGTAGTAAGCATTATTTTTCACAAGTTTTATCAATCCAACAGATTAAACAATGCACCCTATATTGCAGTAGACGTGGGATACAAAATTGTGAAGAAAGATCAATACTTATGATATATTTGAGCTTCAATTGCAACAAATAATGGAAAACCTTGAAGCAGTAAGCAAGACTAAGAGTGCACAGTGCAAATTTGGATCAATTCTAATTTGCATATTTTTCTATGTACATAATACATTCCCATCTTTTGGAAAAATAAGATGGAAGACAAATAGACCAGTTGCTACTAAGATAAATGAGTACATTGAGCATATGGGTGAGAATTTTGAAACTATTATGACAAGTTATTTTGAAGACTTTAAGAAGTCTATGAAGCAAAGGAGGAAGATACATGTTTCTTTAGTTGACCAATACTACAATGATATATGGTTTCTTGTAGACATTGATTACATATATGTACAGGCTGCTACACCTAGGGTCAGATGGCTAAGACCCTTAGGTTATGAGATCAATGTTGATGAAGCCTCAACAACAATTACTGCACTTCTAGCTCAGGAAGTTGATAAAATAGCAAAAACCTTTGGAAAAAATTATGATGTAATGTGTTGGAAATATTCAAGACTATACTAAGTTACTGAGAGGAGAGGGGTGAATTAGTAACTTCTAAAACTTTAACAATTCTTAATCCAATAAATCAATTAGCACTTAATTCATCACATCTGATCTAATTGCATGCATGGGAAACTGAAAGCATCCCTAACACTTTGACACAACAATTTGGTGACCCAAAACCTTCCAAATAGAAAGTAAAACTGGGGTGGGGATGATACCCACAAACTTTAGTATTGTAGCATAAATTTGGCCTGTTAAGGCTTACATTGATCACTTCTAATGATCTACCCTATTAGGAGCAATTAGGACTACTAGGTCCACCTTGTGAGAGGATTTACAAACATACAATGAAGTATACATTCGGTAAAGAGATTTATGAAAGATTGTTAGGTCTACCTTGTTAAATGATTTTGACTGGTTCACCTGTTAAGATGAAGCAATAGTAGATCTCTGATTTGCAACTAGGTTTACTGAAAGAGATTCCTTTGTGCACTGATCACCTTTCTATTATAGATATGTCTATATTGCTCCTTATGTTGTTATGGCTTTTACAATTCACTATTAACACAAATATTACAATGTCAGCCCACATGAAGACACTCAGATTCTGAAGACTAACTTGGTGAGGTTCTGATACTCAACATCCACTATCAATGCTTGGCATCATCATGCACTCGATAGATGTAGAAGCTCGATCCATACTGATCACTTTCAAGTAGTCTTGAACTTGGTCTACATTGGTGACTCGATAGATATTGTGCAACTTGACAAACATTGAATCACTTGTTTACCATGTCAAAACTCAGTAAACACTATCACCTTGAGCTCAGCTAACACTGGCTTCACATCACATGAACTGTGAACTCGATAGACATTGCAATGCTCGATAACCATTGATAAACTCAGCACACACTAAAATGCATGGTTTATACTGCTGGACTTTATACTGACTGAATCTGCTCAGTAACCATTGGGATTTGTTCAAAGGACTCAGTAGTAATTTTAGAATTCAATGACAACTAAAATACTTGGCAAACACTATAAAATATAAAATAAGCTCGATAACTATACATAATAAGCTCAGTTGCTATACACAATCTGAATAAGTGTGTGTCACTAATAAAAAACTTGACTAATATGTCAATAATCTCCCCTTTTAGCATTAGTGATAAAAACACTTATTAGCCAAAACTAAATACCTTGTATTCATCACCACATGATACTAGCTCGGTAGAGTATACTATTTTTTTTGAGATTTTTCAAAATTTATTTTGTAAGGCAAATATAGTATACATCTTTTTTTATAGACAACATGTCGTATTGATCATTTCACACTTGTTACAAGTTCTCCCCCATAGCATATTTCTCCCCATACTGTATTCTATCTTTCTCCTCATACTATGTGTCTCTCCCCCTTTTCGACAATAATACCAAAGATTTATTCTAACTTATTTACATAGAAATACCAAAATGGGATAAAAACTTAGAATGTATCTCAAGAATGATTTCCAAGGTTTCATCCCAACTTTCTTGCAGGACCATGCATGTATGGAGTGCAATTTGTACCTCTGCTGATAGTTCAATCATATGGTCCGCAATAGAGAAGTTATTATCATTGATTAGAATTTTTGAATATACAATATGTTTTTGCATTGCATCCATGTTTGGAAGGATCATATTTTGTATGTCAATTAATGTATATCTGATCCTTGCTTCTTCTCTTAGCAATTTAGCTTGCATGTCTAACAAAAATTTGATTTTCTTGAAATTTGCAGAGCTTGAACTAGGGTCAAGTTGCAGTTGCTAAGCAATAGCCTTTAGATCTATATCTATTTTGGACAATTTGTCCTATACTTCCTTTGTAAACTCAAAGACATCACATAGTTTCCCAAAAAGTGATGACACATTTGAACATGACGATTCAAGATTGACCAAAATTGTAGAAAGCTCTACTTGATGAATGGCTATTTGCTAAGCAATGTGCTCTAGCACTTCATTATTAAATTTCTTTTCATCCTTTTCCACTAGCTTATCTTGTCCATTAGTGTCCTCATTGAATTTCTGGACTACTTCTGTTAGCTGATACAAAATAGGTTGAGAAGAATCAATCTCAATTCTTATTGCCTCTGTCAAAATGTTCTGGGCATATTCAATTATCTTATACTCTTTATCTCTCTCCTCTCTTAGTCTTTGCTATTTAGCCTTTTTCTGGAGGAGTTCACCAAATGTCTGCATTTGGTCTGGAGCAAGCTTGTAAATATCCCAATTGGGGATTACTATTTCCTCATCTAAATCAATGTCTTCCTCCATCTCCTTTCCTTTTCCCAAAAAAATTGTGCTCATTTGAACCTTAGGCTCAACTATCCTTGCACTTATTGCTTTAGCATTCAAAATTGAAACAATGGTAGACATACTTGGGCTTGTAGTAAAAAATGATACTATACTAACTGAGGGAATACTTACAAAAATACTTGAAGAATCCAAAATTGATGAAGCCAAAATTGTACTACCCAAAATTGAAGTAGTCAAAGCTAGTGTGCTTACCACTGATGTACTCAAAACTAAAGTAGCCAATGTATTCATAGTTGATGATGCCAACTCATTGATGAATGAGGATTTTTTAGCTTGGTAGATGAAGTAGAAGTTACTTCTATCAATGATGTGTTGAGCTAAGTAGGGGCAAAGAGTGATTGGACATTTGATATAACACTAGTGGTCATAATCAAACTTTCTGAAGTTGTCTCCATACTTGATATAGTCAATGGTTTGCTCGAGGAGTGAGGAAGAGAGGCAATGACTGCTACAACCATTTTGACTAGGTCAGTCTCCTCATCATCTTGCTTTTCTTCCTCAGTAGCCTCTTGCTCCTTGTATTCTTCATAGTCAACTGTAACAAAATGAGTTGATCCTTAATCATCCTCTTCATCCTTTTCTTTGTCATCATCATCATCATCATCATCATCATCCTTTACTTCAATTGGAAATTCACTTGGTTAGTGAAGATGATAGACATTTTTCCAAGTATTTATTGCATTCTTTACAACATACTCAATATCTTTCATTAAAATTAAATAGGTATTAAATTTGAGAGACATCCTATCTTCATTTTTCTTCAGTGACTCTTTTACCTCTACATCTAATATGCTTGGTAATAGTTGTTTCAAGGTTTGTGCATATATGCCTTTGACTATTTGTTTGCAAGTTCCCTTCTTGGCCTGATTTTGTCTAATAAGACACTGAGAATTTGAGAAGCTAGCTGGTCAGGGGAGTACTTCCATTGTCCCATTTTATCCATGATCAGATCTTCTATTTGTTTCTACTCAGCCTTGGTCCTAGTCTCATATTTTAAATTCCTTGAAGTTTGTTATACTGGCTCCATCTTTCAATTCCTTTATCCTATCCAAGAAGGTGGGTGGAGGTCTACTAAATATAATGTCACCTCCTTCCTTTTCAGCTTTCTTCCATGACCTCCTTGTGAAGATTGTAGTGGATGACTTTGTTGGCTTAGTGATGATCACCTTGCCCTTTTTTTTCAAAGGTTCTTCTTTCTCAGATTCTTCCTCATCCTCTTCTTCCTCCACATTCTCACCTTTTCCTTTGGTTAACAAGAGAGGTGCACTTGATTTCAGCTTTGCTATCCTTCTCTTTCCCTTGTTGATCACCTCTAGGAGCTTTATTTCAAGTTCAATCCTGACCTTTACTTTATCATATGTTCCAAAATAAGAGGCCTTGGGATCAACTGGTTCACTATCAAGAGCTTTGATGATGTCTTTTGCTTCATCAATATTCACCTCATAGTCAAGAGGTTTCACCCACACAATTTTATGCTTAACTGCCTGGATATATACCTTTTCATCGTCCACCATAAAACATACATCATCCTTATAGTCTTCAACTAACTTCTTTGGAATCCTGAACCTATTGTTCATTTTCTCCTTGAATGCATCGAAGTAGTTTTCCATGATACTACATTAGTTCTCACAAATCTCGACAATATACTAATTTATTTAGTAGAGCATAGGAACATCTTTTCTCCAAACTACAGTCCCTTTAGAAGGGAAAGACTTATGTACATAAAAGAATAGGTAGGTCAAAAATGAACCAAACTTGCAAAGGTTGTTCTTTGATGTTCTTATGCTTTCCATGTTTTTGTTGAATTGTCTCAACAATAGGTTGGTAAGGTCATATGACAAGTTGTTCTTAACCACCTTGTATGCCAAATCCACGGCTTCACATGACACATTGTTTAGTCAGCTTGAACTATATATCTTGTGTGCAATAACATGAATTCCAAATTTTAATTCTACATCAGTGACACTGCTAATTTTCATTCCTCAATCTTTCATTGATTTGTCTTTCAGATTTCAGATCACTTTTCATTCTTTCATTGACTTGCCTTTTAGAATTTAGAGTATTCCTTATTCTTTCATTTTCAAATCTTAGGCTCATGATTTCCTCATTTGCATTGGAGAGCTAATCAATAAGGTCTACTTGCTGAAGGGATTGGTTTTGGATTTCATTTTTCCTTCTATCTATCTCTTCTTTTATCTTGTTTCTCTGTTCCAAGACTTCACATAACCTTACTGACTGAATCTCTTGTTCTCTTCTTAGCTTTCTTACTTCTTCTTGTAGGGAACCATTCTTTTCTATGAGTTCTTTGATTGCTTCATTAGCTTCATCTGAGTTGTGAATGTCTTCAATTCTTTCTTCAATGTAGAGATGATCATTCATTTGATTTGCAAGTTCCTTTCTTCTTTTCAGAGATTGGGAAAGTTTCTCCTTAGCTTTCTCGAGTTGGCAAATGGCCATTTCCAAATCCAACTTTTCATTGTCAATGGCTTTGTCAAGTTTGAATATCTCTATATCCTTGATCTTTTCTCAAGCTGTTAAACTTTCTACTAAGAACCACAAAGCTCTGATACCAATTGTTGGAAATATTCAAGAATATGCTAAGCTACTAAGAGGGGAGGGGTGAATCAGTAACTTCTAAAACTTTAACAATTTCAATTCTTAATCCAATAATTCAATTAGCACTTAATTCATCACATCTAATCTAATTGCATGCATGAGAAACTGAAAACATGAAAGCATCCATAACTCTTTGACACAACAATTTGGTGACCCATAAACCTTTAAAATAGAAAGTAAAACTGGGGTGGGCGTGATACCCACAAACTTTGGTACTGCAACATAAAGTTGGCCTGTTAAGGCTTACATTGATCACTTTTGATGATCTACCCTGTTAGGAGCAATTAGGACTACTAGGTCCACCTTATGAGAGGATTTACAAACATACAATGAAGTATGCACTTAGTAAAGAGATTAATGAAAGACTATTAGGTCTACTTTGTTAATGGGTTTTGACCAGTTCACCTATTAGGATGAAGCAATAGTAGATCTATGATTTTCAATTGCGTTTGTTGAAAGAGATTCTTTTGTATACTGATCACCTTTCTATGATAGATATGTCTCTATTTCTCCTTATGCTGTTATGGCCTTTACAATGCACTCTTTTTCTACTGCATTCATAATTTGAACTTTCATATACATATTCACATTACATTGAATATTCGAATGCATTACATATATATACCAATCCAAATTACATAATCACAAAGTCAACCATGATACAAGTTAACACAAATATTACAAAGTCGGCCCATATGAAGACACTTAGGTTTTGAAGACTGACTCGGTGAGGTTCTAATACTCGACATCCACTATTAATGCTCGACATCATCATGCACTCAATATAGATAGAAGCTTAGTCCATACTGATCACTTTCAAGTAGTATTGAACTTAGTTTGCACTAGTTACTTGGTAGATATTGTGCAACTCGACAAACACTGAATCCCTTGTTTACCATGTCAAAAATCAATAAACACTATCACCTTAAGCTTGATTAACACTAGCTTTGCATCACATGAAGTGTGATCTCGATAGGCATTGCAAAGCTCGGTAATCACTGATAAACTTGACACACACTGAAATGCACGGTTTATACTACTGGACTTTATACTGGCTGAATCTGCTTGGTAACCACTAGGATTTGTTCAAAGGACTCAGTTGCAACTATAGAACTCTATGACAACTAAAATTCTTGGCAAACACTATAAACTATAAAATAAGCTTAGTAGCTATACACAATCTGAATAAGTGTGTGTCACTAATAATAAACTTGACTGGTATGTTAACAATAATGAAGTCAAAGGTGGAAATGGAATTAAAGACAACCTCTACACTGAAGAAGAAAGACAAGCTGGTGAAGAAACTTAAGGACAAATTTGGTGAGGGTGTTGAAGAAGAAGAAGAGGAAGGAGATAAAGAGGATGAAGAGGAAGAACAAGAACAAACTAAAGAACCTCTTGCACTAACCCAAGGCATGGGTGGGGACAAAGAAGAAGATGGTCTTGAGTAAGAAGAAGCCAAGGAAGAACCAACACATGCCAAGCCAAAGAAGAGAAAGGCCAAGGCACAACCTATGGCTAAAGCAAAGGAAGTTGCTAAACCAAGCCCAACAAAGCCAACAACACCTGCCACCAGGGCAAACACACAAGCTACCACACAAAAGACCAAGGAAAAAACCAAGTAGACGGAACAAGGAGGCCAAGTGGAAAAGAAACTGAGAAGAAAATATATTGCTCAACCTAACTCAGATGAAGAGAGAATTGAATCAGATGATCAAAGCGAATTCAAAGTCGTAAGTCATACACCACTTTTTGATCTTGAAAATCTATGTGAAAATGTCAGGAATAGTGCAGATCTATTTGGCCTTAAAATTATAAATTTTGATAATCTGGGGAAAGAGGAGAAAAAGTCAGTAGAAGAAGCCCTATACACAATTATGTCCAAATTTAAGAATATGCCATTAGAATTTGCTAACTTAGTACCCAAGCCATTGTATGATTTAGTTGAGCAAAAATGGCATTATTGTTTAAATTTGGAAAAGCAAATAAGGGAAACTACACTAGCCCAAGTTATGCCAGGACTAATAAAAGGGCGGATTTTTAAGGAAAATAAGAAATATGGAGGAAGGTTCACACCAAAATATAGAGCCTTCAACATTCTCCAAAATGACATTGAAGATGTTGTCAATAAATCCACTCAATTGTGGAAATTAATCTATGGATTAACTATAGTAAAACACGGAGAGAAGGAACCCTTTGAGGGTAAAAATGATTATAAAGAAGAAGATGGTAGAGAGGACAACAAGGAACAAAGAATACAGAGGAGGAAACTGAGAAGATGGATACTAACATAACAACAACTGACAACATCATGCGGAACAAAGTGTGCAAGACACACAAATGCCGAGTGCTAGTCCTCCTCATGATACAAGTGTACCTATAAAAACCATAATTGTCAAGGATGTCTCTGATGCATCAGCTTAGAACATCAACCCATTGATTGCATAAGATTTGAAAAAGATTTTAGACCAATCTACACTAGAAGCACAATTATGTACAAATCCTATTTCAATTAGTGTAGAAGAACTTCAAAAGGTAGTAACTAAAGTTACAAGGGATAAAGTGAATACACAAGAACCACCTTCTATCATCCCTTTAGTTACTGGTGATCAAACTATGATTCAAAAAACTGAAGACACATCTATTAAGGTTGACACAAGTGTCTAAATGGACATAGTTGAGTATAGGAGACTGCCACAAAAAACAAAGAGACAACAATAGAGCAAACAAGACAAATAGAAACATCTATACCTGGAGCACAAACACAAGGTACAAGACATGTCATTGTCATAGATCTAGATAATTTTGAAGAAGGTGAACAAACATCGAAGGTAAAGGAGCAAGAGGCCATCTGAGCATTGGTAATTTTACCAACATCTAGCTCTTCACCTACAAAACTTCTCTAGAAGCCGAGCACAAAAGTTATACCCCTGCAAATCTCAGTGCTAGGCTAAAGCTCTTCTAAAGTTGAAAAGGTAATTTATTATGGTGATATCACTTTAGATGAAGAGACAATTATTCCTAAATTTGACTATAACACAATGACAATAGATCAAATAAGCATTCTACAACAAGCTTTAGAAAAGAAGAAACATAAAGAAATGCTTAGGAAGCAGTACATGCAAAAGTAAGTACTACAAGAAATTAAAGACATCTTTTTAGATGCATTCCGCTTGCCTACTCCTAAAGAAACCAAGCCACTACTGGAACAATTGTCAAGATATTGTGGAAAAGGTTAATAATGAAAACCTGGATACAAATGCACAACTTTTAGAATGGTCTAAAAGAAAGTTTCAAGGGAAATTAAATGAAAAGATATCTAGTGATATAACACTTAGTCAAGTTGTATTGGCAACCAAGGTTGAGGATGTGAAGAAGGTACTTGAGAATATCTTCTCATTGTACACCAAATTGTGTGATCCCACACTCTTCACCTAAGATACTAGACATAGAATTTTGAGCCTGGAGACGAATCTAAGCATATCAGGTACACAACTACCTAAGAACCCAACTCAGAGTGAGAAGCATTTCCACACATTGCTTCAATCACAGAGTCAATTAGTTGTGTTAATAGTTGAAGAGGCTAATATAAGAGCCAAATTGACACAAAGTCAAGCCTGCTCACCCCACACATGGAAATTCTCCATAAATAATCAAGCTATGTAGAAACTTTGTTAAAGAAAGATCCCAATCTTTCTACACTATATGGCATATTACACCTTGTAGTCGAGTTCACTATCCAAGTTAAGTCATTGGATGTTGCATGTGAAAATTGGGATGCAACTCTCAGAATAATAATGGAAGTCCATAAATCCTTTTTGGACAAATACACTATAAGTGTATAGCCTCTTTGATATAAGTGTCAAAAAGGGGGAGATAGAAGCAAGGGGGAGTAAATATGCAAGGAGTTAAGGGGGGAGTAAGTGAGTAAGTAAGAAAGGGGGAGAGATACAATGAACAAAGAAAAAAGGGAAAGCATGAACAAAGGGGGAGATATCAATTTTGAGAAATGCAACGCAGAGATGGACACAAAGAAGAGAAAATGTCATCAAAGGAAAAACATAAAGAGTAGTGCATTGAAGTCAAAGAGTATCAATCAGCAGAGACAAATCTACTCAGAATGGAGAAGAGATTTTGGTTACAGAATAGACGTTGAGGTACATAGGTTATTGCAAAATTTTAAAATTTTGAAGTTCTATATATAAGCCGAGTCATGGATATGTTATTTTCGATAAGATTAGATTGATTATGTATATTCAAATGTTTTTGACACTCATGTCAAAGGGGGAGATTGTTGATCTTAGAGTGGTTTTGACAATTGAGTGTCAACACACTTAAGACATTTAGTTAGTTCATGTCGAACTAGTAATACATGCCAAGTATAACATGTAAATATAAGACCATGCCGAGTTGCAATGAGTATTGAGTCACTCGTGTGCTGAGTCACTCAAGTGTCAAACAGATAGACCATGCCGAGTGATTCAAGTGTCGAGTGAATAGTAGATGTCGAGCAATTCAGGTGTCAAGTTAGAAGCAAAACTACAGTATATGTCAAGCATCAATAAATACATATGCTGAGTAACACAAATTGGACATATTTGTTTGTTATGGCATAGACAACTATGTAAACCATTTTTCAGTTGACCTAAGGATAGATTTTGATTCTTTAGAGATAAGGACGAATCTATATGGAGATTCCCTATGCAATTAAATGCAGCCAATCAAAAAATGGGAAGGATTAAGCAGCAAAATGGATGAATCTCAGCCATAGATTCATACCTAACCCTAAGCCACCTCAGTCTTCTTAAGGAGGACGAAGCCCTAAATTTTCAAGAGAATTGTGAGCGTTGTGAAGGGGTGAGTGATCGAATTGAAGGAGTGAACAAGACAATTTGTAGAGCATTCAAGGTGACTTATCAGTAAGAATGAATTGCAGAATCAGTTAAGTGAAGAATAGAGGATAGATGATACAATATTGTTACATCAGATCATGAAGGATTAATCAATGATTGGAAAGAGGTGATCTATTATTAGGCAAGTAAGTGACAACCAGAAGATCTATGCTGAAACATTTTGATAGTTGATTTCAGTTAAATCTCCTAGGAAGAGTAGTCCTAACACACTTTACCAAATCCTTTAATAGGGTGGCATTCCAAGTGAATGACTTAAAGTCCTTTAACCGAACACACTTTGAACAGGGTGTTGAAATCATCTAACAAGGTGGGACTTAATAGTCTTTGTAAGTTTTTAACAAGGCAGATCATGTTTCATGGTCAAAATATTGTAACCTTAATTGGCTACAATTTATTGTTGTAGTAGTGAAGATTTGTGGGTGTCATCCCCACCCCAGTTTTGCCTTCTCATTTGGAGGGTTTTTGGGTAATCATATCTGGTGTCAAGTGTGTGTGTTTGATTACTTATATGTGTTAGATGTATTTACTTTACATGTTATTTCAATATGTTAATGCATGTGATGCATGAAAGGTGAAAGTTTTATGGGTTGAAGTTTAAACTCTTGTTTCACACCCCCTTAGTTTTTCTTTCTCACTTGTAATTCCAACACCATAAAACATATATCATCCTTGTAGTCTTCTACAAGATTCATAGGTATCCTATATCTATTCTACATCTTCTCTTTGAATGTTTCAAAGTAATTATCCATGATGCTATCAAAGTTTTCACCCATTTCTACTATATACACATTTATTTGATATAAAAAAAGGACTTTTTTTTTTCCATACCACTGATCCTTTAAAGATGGGAATAATTTTTGCACAAAGAAAAACAAGTCAAGATTGAACCAAACTTACACGGATTGTTCTTAGAACCTCTAGTACTTTCCATTTTCTTATTGAATTGATTCAATAACAACTCAGCAAGGTCAAAGGACATGTTATTCTTCACTACTTTGAGAGCTAGATCAACTGTGTCACATGACACATTGTTGATATGAATGGAGTTGTAGATCTTATGAGCAATGATATGGATGCCAAATTTCAGTTCCATGTTAGTTACATTGTTGATCTTCATTCCTCTACCATCCCACTCAGCAGGAGTTTTCTTTTCTAGTTGCACCCGACCTAGGGTTTTGGTCACTTTGGCTTTGTCCAACATTGGAAGACCAGTAATTCTATGAATCATTTTCCTTGTGATCAGAATGGGTTGGTCTAACCATAACTTTCCATGGCGAACTTTGCTCAAGATAAATATTATCAACTTTGACTAAAATTTCCTTGGCATATGTGAAATATGCGTTAAGCCCTTAGCTTCCAGATGTTGATGCTCAGGTTTTAGAATGCCATTCACACATAACTTGTTCAATGCTTCATTTATCTCATGAGTGCCTAGAATTTCTTCAACAACAAACACTCAAATCATTCTTAAGCTCTGAAACCGCTCTTCTCAACTAGCTTTGGAAATTCATGGTGAACCAATGCATTCACTTTCTCCTTTTTAACAAATTTCCTCTTTACAATCACCATTAATGCTTGGTACATATGTTCGCTTGGTGATAGGTTGTCTTCCACTTGGTTCAACTTTTAATGCTTAGTAGACATTCATAGCTTGACATAATCATTATCGCTCGATATCCACATACAATACTTTAGTGTCTACTGACTTTGCTCGCTAGGGTCTTGCGACTGACCTAGCTCGGTAAGGTCTATGATTTCTATGACCACTCAGTGATCCTTGTGCATCTTAAATACTAATATGGATCTCTTCTTCTAGCTAGCTAGAACTAATGAGAGATGTTTTCTTTAGAGTCTTAGTTCAACTTATTCCCATAGGGATTCAAGTTGAGATGCTTGAGTCACCAAACTCTTTGGTGACATTTGATTTATGACTCAAACTTTCATTCTCAAATTTTTTTTGGTATCCATTGTTGCTTCATCTACTTTCTAATATTGTCAGCTTTGGCTTTCTTTTCATCTTCAACTCTTCCTGTGTTCATACAGTTCTTGGCAAGATGCCTAAGTTATGTACAAATAAAGTATCTTCTAGTGGTATCTCTTTTCTTCATATGATGCTTTACACAATTAGCTCCAATGTGCCCAAATTCACCACAGTAGTGGCATCTACACCATGTGTTGTAGTCCCATCCAAATATTGCTTTCACAATATGTTCTACTAGATTCAATATCTTGGTTTTTCATTCAAAAGATTTGTGTCCTTGTTTCTTGCAATTATGACATTTACCTTCAAACTTAGGTTTCTCCTTGCATTCACTTGCTCTATGACCATGCTTATTGTAGCTGTAACACTTCCATTGAATTTTAGTTTACCATTACTCCAATATTTGTTTGATGTATGACCTATCTTACCACAATGATTGCAAGTAGGCCTTTGATTCTTTAGAGCTCCTTGTCTGGATGATTCACCTTCTTCTGTATAACCTAGTCTTGCTTTGCATTTGTGTCTATACTAATTTTGCTCATTTAACTAATTCATGCTTTCTTGAGATTTCAGCATCCTCTCATTGGTTTGCTTTTTAGTGTTTAGATCATTCTACAGTCTTTCATTTTCCAACCTAAGATACATAAGTTCTTGAACTCGGTCGCTTGAACTCTTCCAACACAGTGTATAGATCACTTCCAAGTAGCTTGAACTCGGTCAACACAATGTGACTCGGTGAACACTACGAAACTCAACATATACTAAATCACTTAGTTGACACTCCATGGTTTGGTCAACAGTAGATTCATATCACTAACACTACTAGCTCAGTAGATACTGGAGAACGTGGTTAACTTGGTTAACACTAAAATTTCCATCACTTGCAATAAACAACTCGGTAAACATTGCTACACTCAGCATAAACTGTACATAGGTTCTAAAGCTCGGTAGCAACTAAGAAACTCGATAGAAACTATATATTTACTAAGTGTGAGTCACTAGTAGACAAATTGACCATAATGTCAATAGTAAACATAAAGAGTAAATATAACCCAAAAAACTAAACAGAAATGTGTCTCTAGACCCAATAAAAAAATAAATATAACCCAAAACTAAACTCTATTTAATGCATGCACCAAGAAAACCAAAAAAAATTAAAACACAACACTAGACAAAATTAAACCATCTACATAAACATATAAAGCATAAACTCAATCCTAACCTAATTTTGAACTTAATTTTACACAGTCCTTTATAACTTCGACTTAAAATCATAATTGTCAATGAAATTGGATTCTATCCATTTTCACAATTGCATACAAAGACAAATTATAAAATAAACCTAACCATTAGATATTATGCTTACTGTAAACAAAATGTTATCAATAAATGAAATAAAATATCAATTAAGTCTTCCCCTTTTCAGAATTGCTTAAGACACATTATTACCTCAACCTAACTATTAATCCACATATAATATTTTAAAAATATCTCCTTGTACCCTAACCATAAACCAAATAATTCTATTTGATAAAGAGTGGTGCTATATTATACAATAATAAAATAAAATAATAAATAAAATAAATTATAAATATAATATTTGGGACTCAAACTATATATTATATAATATATATATAAAGAATTATAATACATATAAAGAAAGATTGGAGATATGGAGGATTTTAATTTACTTCAAAAAAATACCTTCACATTTAAAATTAAAGCTTCATTCTTTATATATTAAATTTAAAAAAATAAAAATTATATATATATATATATATATATAGTTTAAGTATATATTTTTAAAATTGAAAAATTTATTATTTTATTAATAATATATAATAAAATATATTATATATTTTAATATTCAAATTTTATTAGAAAGTAATTAGAAAAATTACTATTTCGATGACAATACATTTAAATGTTTGCATTTTTATATTTTAATTAATGTTTGATATTTTTTTATCGATATTAATGTTTGATACATTTAATCTTTATTAAAATTAAAATTTATAAAATGAAATTAATGTTTTATATAAAATTACACTGAATATATTTTATAAAATAAAAAGTAAGGTTAAATATAGTTATATTATTGTTTGATATATGAATGAGTCAGGTGTTTGATATATGTATGATTTATTCTTAAAATGATTTAAATGATTTTAAAATTGTAAATAACTATTATTTGATAGAAAAAAATATAAATAATGAAAAACATAAACAATTATTTTTTTTAGAGGAATTGAAAATTAAATGAAACTATTTTAAAATTTGTAAATAATCATGGATTCAAATAATTATGATTAAATGATTGGATATATTAATATGTTTTGATCAATTGGCTCATATAACAATTAGCATATTAATAGCACATTAAACAAGTGCTACATAGTGGCATGTACTTACCTTATAGTAATTTGTATTGATTTTATTAAATATAATTATTAATATGTAGTATATTTTTATTAAATTTTATTCAATACAATTAAATTATAATGAATAAATTTTAAAAGAAGTTAGATAGATTAGTTTTAAAAAATTTACATTTCTATATATATTCTCCCAACTTAAATAGTTTTGAGTTAGAATATGTCCATAAAAGAAATATTGAATAGAGCATATTCCATCAATATATTTATGATATTTATAATTGTGATAATTAATTTTTTCTCTGAAAGAAATTCAAAATTACAAAAAATTGAATAGAATACATATAAATGAATAATAAAAGTTTTCTTGATTTGTGATTCAATGATAATATTATTAAATATAATTTATATTTAGAAATTATATCAATTGTAATGCATTAATGTCTTCTAGTATTAATTACCAATATACATGATATTAATCTATCTATTTTTATATTAAATTATTTGAATTTATTAAATCTAACAAAAATTTACAACAAATTCAAATATAATCTTTTGACAATTTATCTAAAGGATTAAGTATAAATTAAGATATAATTGAAAAGTGCCATGTAACTATCCATTTTCATAAATTTAGTCGAAAAATTTGTAATATGGAGAACCTGTGAAAAAAGGGCTCCTATGACACAAAACCTATTGAGCCATCAAATAATTTGTATAGTATATGAAATTTATAATTAAATAATTGAGGTTTAGAAAGATTTTAATTATTTAAAAATATTTATATGTGATTGGTTTAAACTAATTGAGTTTCAAAGAAACTAAATGCAATAGTACATTGCCTAGGGCAAGTACAATAAACAACAACATATAGCTTGCCTCTATAAAAAACAAAAGCATAAAAATTTATTTGATTATATGTTATTTGGAAAAAAATAAAGAAAAAGATACAAATGAAATATAATTAAAAATAGTACTCATATCATGTTTTCAAAATAAAAAGCGACCAAAAACAAGGGAGTGAGCCCTTACAACCAAAATGCTGGTAACCAACACATCACCAGCAGAGACCAACAGTGAACACTACTGAAGTAAAAATATACTAAAGTTCAACTTAACCACAATAATACTATGCAAGTAATTAGCCAGCATACTATTATGAATAGAAGCAACTAAACTATAATAGAAGTCTATAATGTTTCCTATACTACTTAAGTTCATCATAAAAACTATTGGAGCAACTAGGCCAACCCAAGTCTAATCAACAATTGGAAACCAGAAAATCAAGTAACAATAGATTAACAAAAAAATAACTTGGATCCAAGGATCCTTTAAAACTAAATAATTTAATTCTCAATTTTTCTCTTTCCCTTCCTAGCTAGCAGAACTCGAGCCCAGTCATCAAAAAGGAATTTAAAAAGGAGCTTATAAACCTCCATGTCCATTCTTGTTTCTTCTTTCTCTTGTGCCAGCAAGTGGAGGGTGGTGGCTACAATGTGGGTGACCTTTAGAGCAAATTTAGAGAAGATGACAAACCCTTCTTCTAAAGTTTTAACCCTTTTTTCAAATGTGGCATACTCTTCCAATTTCTCCTCAGTGTCCTCCTTATTATCTATTCCTTCCTTTTTTGCTTCCTCTTTAGCTTTTTCCACCTGGTTATTATCCTGCAAAACCCTTGGGTTAGTAAAAACCTTAGATTTTTACTTGACCAGGGAGGAAATGGTAATGGGGGAGGTGTCCACTTTACTACTATCTCCACAAAAAGTAATGGGTTGTAGGGTGAAGCTGGCTGAAACATGGGTAGTCTCTATGTTAACAACATTTCCAGCCGACACCTGAGTATTTTTAGCAGACATTTGGGCATTATCAACATAATTGTCTACAGAGTTAACACTTTTTTCTACCTCCTCATTCCCTTTATCTCTCTTAGAATTAGAGTTATCCTCCTCCTCCCTCTCTTCTTCATTATTTTTTGAGCTCTCCTCTTCCACCTCCTCAACCTTTAATCTGTTAGATTTTTGCATGCACCTTCACTAGGATTGGGCAATTCTTTATGATCTTCTCCTACCCATTCCACATGTCTCCTCCTTCAATTCATTCTCTTCCACCTCCACAGGTTTTTCCACTTTAATCTTTTTACTACCCTTTTGTTCTATAGCCCCATTAGGTTTCTTTTATTTTCACGGTTAGGGGAGGGTTACGAGGTATGAATTATGGTACTAGTATTGGTACTCGGGGGTGAATTCTACAGGTAGCGCTGGTTATCAACTACCACCACCCTAGGAGGGCAAAGGGAAAGATGGAATTGGTATAGGCAAAAAATTAGGCCTTGGTGGATAATGGTGAAGTTATGCCCCTATTCCTCTTCTCCCTAACATCATTGACCATATCCTCTAGAGAATGTAGTAGAAAAATGGGATAGAAATAAAAAAAATGGGATCATTGGCCAGGTAGCCATCTTGTCTTTGAAGTTCTTAATTTTTGTGGGCTCCAACCTATTCAAATATCCACCCATATCTTCCCCGCCAATTTCCAGTTCCTCCACCTTAGTGATGTGCATTTGAACCTCCTTGTTTGTGAGAACACTGCGAATACTATCAACCCTGAGATTTTTAGCAATGACCAAAAAGGTTTTACAAACCCATGCTCGACAAGCTTCAAAATCCCAAGCGAATTCATTATGGGAATTGTGCTTTATTAACATCATAATTTTAACACCCCGAAAATTCTAACAATCTAAATAATGATATCATTCATACTTTCAAAGTGGAAGTAACTTAAATTTCGCAGTGTATTACCATAATGATAAAATGACACTCTTCTTAAATTGCATTCATTCACTTTTCTGTTTGTACGACCATGACTTCTCCTCATTTCCCTAAAACCTTTATTAAATTTAGTGCAGTTTGACTCCCCAAGGAAAGGATTGCCAAATTTGGCCACAACCTTAAATTTTATAGCCATAATTAAATGATACTCCGCCCTCTTTCCTTGTGTATCAAGGACTTAATATCCTTGTTTAGATTTTCCATATTTCTCTAGCACATGACTATAGTTAATTTAAACCCCATGTCAGCCGCCGCATCGGCCACCTTATTTCCTTCCTTGTAGATGTGCTATAGGTGGATACTTTCCATCCCTTCTAACATATGCCTAATGTCCATAATGATAGTCAGAATATTCCATCCGAGTTGGGACATTCCATTAACCAAATCAATAATTAATTTGGAGTCCCCCTCCATGGTTATTTCCTTAAGTTGCATTTCACTAATCATCTAAAGACCCCAAAGCAAAGCCATTGTCTTAGCTAGATTATTACTTCCACTCCCCACCTTCCCAGTGTAGACTAACAACGCATATCTATTCCTGTCCCATAGCACTCCACCCGCCGCTCCTACACCTCCTCTAGAAGCACCATCAAAATTTAGTTTGAATTGAGCAAGGATAGGTAGTTTTCATCTCATTTGTTGTCTCTTTAACATTTTTGAGTTATCAAAAAGGTAAAAAACCTCTTGAATACCCTATTTTTCAACAATTTGACCTTCTTGCCTACTTGGTTCTTCCTTTGGTAACTTACATTTGGCAACCCTAATATTTTCCTTCAATTTTTTCTCCATTATTCCAAAAATCACCTCCACCAATTTTTCCTCCTCCTGAAATATTATGTTGTTTCTTTCTTTCCATATATGCCAACAAATATATGGTGGAACAATTTTCCACAGAAAGACCAATTTTGGGTGGTAGAAGGGAAAACACTAGTTCTCCACGAATTGACATAAGTTGTCTTTCATAACCCAATTCAGACCAAATCTCTCCCATACCATAGCCCATATCTTTAAGGCATACTGGAATTCAATGAATAGGTGAGAGATACTCTCCTCCTTATCCTTGTAGAGATAGCATTGATTTGTTATATAAAAGCCCCTTCTTTTCAGATTGTCTATAGTTAAAATTTTGCCATGTTAAACCGTCCACCAGAAGAAATTAATTTTAGCGGGAAGGTTACTAATCCAAGCATTACTCCATGATGGTGGATAGAGGTCCTTGCTAAAGAGGTGCTTGTAGGCCAATTTGACTATAAAGTTACCACTCGAAGTTAAGTCCCATACTCTATTATCCTCCTAGATCAGAATTGGAGGTCTTTGTGCTCTTATCAACTCTTCCAACTCCTTGAGAAGCTGAATATCCTCTTGGGAGTAAGTATCTTTATATAACTTCTTCCACTTCCTCCCTTGGACATATGATGTCATTAAGAGATTAGAAAATATATATATATGTGCCAGCATGTTGAACCAGCTTAGCGATAGCGGTATCATGGACCCACTTCCCATGTATAAAGTACAAAGATTTTTGATTGTTAGATCGAGCCAGGATCAAAGGCCATCGTTAACTTACTATGAAGAAGTGCTTGGAAGTTATGTATATTGAGTGATGGCCCACCACTATTGCAGTAAATTGCTGTCCACAGGATCAAATCTGGATCGACGATGCTCATTAACTCGCTATGAAGAGATGTGTGATGAATAAGTATAGCGAGTTAATGAGTAAGGGACCCACCATTGTGTTCTTAAAGGTTGTTTCAATTATCTGCCACATGATTAAAGAAAGATCAGTGGTCATCGCTAGCTCGTTGTAGAAAGATGCTCGAGAGTTATGTATAATGAGTTAGCGAGTTGATGACACATGTCCGTGGTGATCCATGGGCCTAGTTTGAAGTGCCAACCTTGAAGGAAAGGTACAGGTGGAGGTACTTTATTGGCTTGACTGCCAATGTGTTAACAAGAAAACTGAGTCAGCTTAGTTGTCATTCCTGTGTATAAAGTACAAAGATTTCTGAATGTGAGATCGAGCTAGTATCAAAAGCCATCATTAACTCACTATGAAGAAGTGCTTGGAAGTTATGTATAGTGAGTTACAAGTGATGGCCCACCACTATTGCAGAAAATTACTGTCTATAGGATCAAATCTAGATCAACGATGCTCGTTAACTTGCTATGAAGAGATGTGCGATGAATAAGTATAGCGAGTTAACAAGTAAGGGACCCACCATTGTGTTCTTAAAGGTTGTTTCAATTATCTGCCACATGATTAAAGAAAGATTAGTTGTCATCGCTAGCTTGCTGTGGAAAGATGCTCGAGAGTTATGTATAACAAGTTAGCAAGTTGATGACACGTGTCTGTGGTCATCCATGGGCCCAGTTTGAAGCGCCAGCCTTGAAGGAAAGGTACAGGTGGAGGTATTTTATTGGCTTGACTGCTAATGTGTTAAGAAGAAAACTGAGTCAACTTAGTTGTATATTGACCTTAGGTGGTCAATATCCATGCATGCAAGCTTTAAAAACCATTAACGTCCACTTTTTGAAAAATATCTAATGAAAATGAGATAAGAAAGGAAACTGTAGATAAGCTTCTAATTAAATTAAACTACATAAGCTCAAGGAGAGTATTTTATAGCACAGCTGCACATACTAGTGTACCACCACTTGTGGAAGCTATCTCTGGAGTCTGAGTCTTGCTCGCGATGTGTCCTGTGCTACCAGAAATTTGATGGAGTGCCAATAGTATTTAGTGAATGTCTCATTGCTTAGGCAAATTTGAATTTATATATAAATAAATACAATTACCAATTTAACATGCCAAACGAGCTGACTCCTCCACGACAAAATGAAAGTGTGTTGGCGAAACAAGCTGACTCCTCCACTTCCCATAACGTGAAAAGAGTCGACTTCTCCATGGTAAAATGAAACTAGGATGGCAAATTCTCCCATACTGCATTAAATGAAAACTTGAAACCCGACAAACATTCCACGATAAGCATTACCTGGTCGGCTGCGTGAAAGGCGAATACTGCCAAGGAAAAAATCAAACGTAACATTTGCCTTGGCGATTACAATGCTAGGCAACTAGGTAAACCCAAAAAAGCTTAGCAACCAGGAAATCATGGAAGGGCTCAGAAATCGCCAAAAATAACACTGGAAAAATGTCAAATTTCCCAAAATATGAAAATTCGCCACTATATTATACCTTGCTTCTTACTCCCAACCATCCTCTCTCCTTTGGCTTGCACACCTCTTCCCAGTTGACCAGGCTCAATTTATTTTTCTCCTCTATTCTTGACCAGAGGAAATTACTTTGTATTCTTTCAATCCTATCAACCATATTTTGGTTGATTTTGAAAAGGGACAGGAAGTAAATAGGAATGCCTTAGAGAGTTGCCAAAAGAAATTGTAATTTGCCAGCATTGCTTAAAATTTTCCCTTTCCATCCTGTAAGTTTCTTTTGAATTCTTTCCATTTTAGTATTCCAGAAGTCATTAGTCACCTCTTTAGTGGTTAGCGGTAGGCCAAGATAGGTATTCGGGAGGTTGAGTAGACTGACAACCCAAAATGTTCCTTATCCTCCTTTGTAATGAGGCATCAGTATTAAAGAAATAGATCTTACTCTTGTGGTAATTAACTTGTTGACCTAAACTTTCTTCATAATTGCAAAGAATAGCCTTCCAAGCTTTAGCCTCCATAACCAAAAATTCTCCAAAAAGGAATGTATCATCTACAAATTGCTACAAAACTTCAATATCAGCACTAGTTGTAGGTTTAACCCCTTTGACACAACCTATATTAACTAGTTTAGAGAAAGACCTCCCTAAGACCTCAACAACCATAATGAAAAGGTAGGGAGAAAGAGGGTCACCCTATCTTAGAACTTTCTCCACTCCAAAATTTCCCCAGGGGGAACCATTTAGAAGAATAGAGTACTGAACTGAGCCAACCATCATCTTAAACAGATTTGTAACCTTGTCATTAAACCCCACTCTTTCAAGTACATTATAGAGAAAATCCCACTTAACCTTAGTATAAGCCTTAGATATATCCAATTTGAAAGCCATTCCAGGTCTTTTATTTTTTCCATTGAATGAATGATCTCATGTGTGGTTATCATCGCATCCAAGATTTGTCTCCCTAGAATAAATCCTTTCTATGGAGTGCCAATTATTTTTTTCCAAGAAAGGCTTTATTCTATTAACTAGGACTTTAGCAAATATCTTATAAATATATTACATAGGCTTATAGGTCTAAAATATAGAAGGCTCAAGGGAGTTATAGTTTTAGGGACTAAAGCAATAAAAGTCTTATTGATCCTCTTTAGCATCTTCCTAGTTCTAAAAATATCTCTAGTAGCCCAAACTAGTTCAGATTTAACAGCTTCCCAAAAATGCTGGAAAAAAGCTGGAAAAAAACCGTCTGGACTTGGGGCCTTATAAGCTTTCATAGAAAACATTGCACATTTCACCTCCTCCTCTGTAATGTTTCCTAGAATGTGATTGTTTTCCACCACACCTAGCACTTGAGGGATTGTATTAATCAAGCTTCTTCTGATCACTAGATTTCTTGCTTTATTTTCCTTAATGTATGCCTTGCTAAAGTATTCCATCACATGTCTTCCCATCTCCTCTTGATCCTTATAAATTCTTCCCCCTTCACCTTCCAGCCTACAATTGTGTTTCTTCTTTTACGGTTAGAGGCTGACCTATGGAAAAAAGTAGTGTTTTTATCACCCTCAGTTAACTATTGGACTCTTGATCTTTGCTTCCAAAAAATTTCCTCCCCCAAAATAATATCCTTGAATTTTTTTCTATATTCCTCTTCTTCCTATGTAGCTCTTTCTAGGTTAATTCCTATAGCAATCTCCCCTTGGATTTTTTAAGTTTTTCCTCCACTTCGCTTTTGACTTTAAACAAGTCTCCAAAAGAACTCTTAGCCCAACCCTTAGCGTTTCTCCTTATATTATCAAGTTTTTGGGTCAGTCTATACATTGCAGTACCGTCTATCCTTATATTCCACCATTCTTGAACTCTATCCTTGAATTCTGGGTGAATTTTCCACATTATTTCATATCTAAAAGGTTTTGACCCATTTTTTAAACCATCCTCCCACTGGAATATTAAAGGGGAATGATCAGAAGTAGTTCTAGTGAGGTTCGCAAAAAGGGAATTGTCTAGTCGATTCCAGTTCCTTGTCACCATTAGCCTATCTATTCTAACTTAGATAAGGTCTCTCCCCTTTCTATTATTGGTCCAAATAAATGGATTCCCTCTTAGTTCCACATCAATAAAGTCCATTCTACTCATAAAATCATGGAGATCTTGCAAGCTTTCAGGGCAGTCCTTGTTACCACCTAATTTCTCCAAATGATAAAGGGGGGTATTAAAGTCTCCCATACACATTACTTGCTTATCCTTCATTGTTTATAGGATCCTAACCAACTTATCATACATTTCCTTTCTCCCTACCTTGCTATTAGAAGCATAGATATTGATGAGCCCCCAATGTTGAATACTAGTTTTTGAATCAATAATTATGAAATTTCTATCTTTCCAAACCTCAACTCCTGTCATAGAGTATGGGTTCCATAGAGTAGCAATTCCCCCCAAGGCTCTTTCAACATCCATATGAATGTAAGCAACACCCAACCAAACATGGCTACTAATTTTATCAAAATTAGCACTAGACATTTTAGTTTCTTGTATAAACACATAATCAACTTTTTCCTGAAATATGCACTATTTTAGAGCATATTGCTTCTTGGGATTATTCAACTCTCTTAAATTCCAAGAGAGGAATTTCATTTCTCACGTCTAGTTACGGTCTCTAATGTAAGTTTTTGATAAGGTAAATAGGTTTTAAGGGGTCCTGAAACCCATAAGTTTAACAACAAGAAAGGCTGAAAATAAGCGAAAAAACGCCCAGCCAAAACAAAAGCCTTACGGCTGAAAATAAGCCCAAAGGCCTAGCCCGAAACAACTACCCACTAAAAAGGCCAGAGAACCAACCAGAAAAATAGAGACCAGACAAAAAGCCAAAGCCAGGAGAAACAAAAACCAAAGGATAGAGACCCAACCTAGCAGACTACTTCTCCATCTCGAGCATTGTCTGGGCAGCTTCGGCGCACTCTTGTTGCTCTTCTGCCTTATGATCCTGGGCGTTCATCAAATCCTGCTCCATAGTGCTATCCTTGGCTTTATCCACATCCAGCCTATCTTTGTCTCTGTTCTGTTTATCATCTTCCTCCATCTGGTTCCTGTCTTTGAGATTTTCCAAGAGAGAGAGGATGTTGTCGTTGATCGAAGCGAGGAGGGAGATCATTTGACTTGCCAGGTTGTGATTGTAGTTCTCAATATTTTTTACTCTCCTCTCCATCAGAGTCTCCTAGCTGTTCCGGTCGCCTTGGCATTCTGCACCTGTCTTTCTCTTGATTTTTTCCATTTGGGAAACCCTATCTCTGACATCCTCAAGCTCATGGAAAAGCCAAATTGATCTGAAGTTGTCGATCATGCTATTGCAGGCATTGTTCAACAGATTCATGCCCGTTTCTCTTGCATTATCAGAAATAGCCACCATAGTCGGGTTAATTAGCTCATTGAGTCTAGGCTTCTCGAGGCCGTCCACCAGGAGTTGGGGGTTCATCGCCTCTTTGTAGATTCCCATAGTGGCCATTCTCACATTGGAGTTCTTCCAAGCCTTCCTTCTGTTATTAACTTGCACTTCCCCCTTAGTCTGTCCAGAGTTGTCATTTTCCTCCAAAGGAGGCTGAGGATGTATAGGGGAGAGGGGAATGGGCAGAGAATCCTTTCCCTGACTACTAGAGTGCTCCATGCTCTCTCCCTCCCTCTTCTGTCTTTTTCTCAGTTTCTCCTCATCCAGCTCCTCCTTCGAAACCTTGTCAGAATCATCAGTATCCATTTCCTCCTCCACCTCAGCAGAGCCAATTTTAGCTGGGGTATGACCTCTAGGGCTCTTTCTGCTGGGTAATTTGATAGAGGGGTAATCCTTCTTATGGCTTTTAGTCTTCTTACCTGAATGCTCAAAAACATCATCAGAGCTGATGCTCTCGACATCGTCGGAATCTGAGGAAAAACTGGAGCTGCTCTTGTCAACATCTGCCCCCTGGATAGGGTTTTTGCTAATGGTTTGAGCATGGAAATGCTCATGAATCAGAAGCAAAAGACCCTCATGCAGGGTCAGGTTGACGGTAGCTTTCTTTTTAAAACTAGAAATGGCCTTGTTCATCGAGTTAAAAAGATAATACAGGAAGGAGATCTTACTACCATGGCAAAAATGATTCAGAATCACAAAATGGTGAGTCCTAACCCTATCAAACCTGGGGTCTAGGGTTATATATTCAATGACAGCGTAGAGAACATACCTCCAGAGCTTCTTTATAGTATCCGTTACAAAAAATGTCTCTTTCTTGCCCAACTTGTTCAGCTCTTCAGTGTTTTTCACAAAATCCTTGATTGCATTAGAAGACATCTTCTTGTCTCTAAAGAATTTATGCCCCTCCATCGGAATCCCCATGACTTCAGCAACCACATCCTCAGTAATTTGAAAGTAGACCCTGTTCACCTTAACCTTACCATTATTCCACGAATTCACCATGCTGTTAGTGATCTCAGGATCCGAGCCATGTAGTTTCTCGAAGAAATTAGTAACCCCACCCTTTTCCAGCTCTCTCCAAACTTTGGCCTTGTTCTTCCACTTCTAAACTTCCCCCACTGGCTCCTTTCTGCTCCTCTCACCCATCATGTTTACCTGATCAACTTCCACAATTCTCATGAACTCTGAACTGTGCAAGTTATTTGCATTCGAAAAAATGGTAATGTTTCTTTTATGATACCCGTGAATATACCCCTTTCTGAAAATAATGGTATCATCCTTTCGAACGTGTCAAAATTTCAGAGGCAACCCCTTTTGCTGGTGAAAATCACGATGCCAATAATGGCACTTGCCATTTATTAAGCAATCTTTATTATCCATAATTGCATTGGATTTGAGCCGTCCTTCCCAAGATTTTATCTTGGTCGATAAGCAACTTTGCCTCCGCCGGAAAATCTTTTCTAGCATGCCAGGTCAGATTATTGGTGGCATTAACCCCTTTATTAGCAAACCAATCAGCGACTAGGTTTGCCTCTCTGTAAACATGAGTGACGTGGACCTTATCAAACTTTTTGAGAGTGGCACAAGTCTCAGAAATTATGTTCGCAATCGTCCACAAGGGAGGGGAAATACCATTAATGGTATTAATAATTTTTTTGGAGTCCCCCTCAAGCCAGAGTTTAGTAATCTTGGCTTCAAAAGCCAACTTGACCACCTTACTCGCAGCTCTTGCTTCAACCAGATGAATAGTCTGGATTCCCAGCGGGGAAGCAAAGGTAGCTATTCCCTCCCCATAGCTATTTCTTATGATTCCACCGCAACTTGAAGGGCCTGGGTTACCCTTAGAAGCCCCATCAAAGTTGTCTTTTGACCAACCATCTGGGGGGAGAAGCCAGCTAGCATCCTGCCTTTTAAGGTTCCTGTCTTTTTCTTTAGCTATCTTTCTGTCCCCTTCTTCTTCTTCTTCCTCCTTCAGCACTTGGAGATTTTCCTTTATATTCTTCGAGACCTTCCTGCCAAGGATTATAGTCGGCTCCTCTCTGTCTCTAAATATTCTATTATTCCTTTCCTTCCAAATTCCCCAGCAAAAATGGGGTAAAATCCAGTCTGAGTGATCCTGCCGACCAGCAATCATACAAAGACCTTTCCACTAATGGAAAAAATCCATGAGATTATCCGGTTTGCACCAGAGGGTTTCATTATCATGTGTGATGACATTCCACACCTCCCTGGCATAGTCACATAAGATGAAAATGTGATTTCCGGTCTTAGCCTGATTCTTACACAAGGGACATCTACTGGGCATAACATGTCCTCGCTTCATGAGATTGTCATGAGTAAGGATTTTGTTCTGAAGAGCCAGCCAATAAAAAATGTTGATCTTTGGAGTGAGACTCAGAATCCAAGCCTCTGCCCAAGGGGCCTTCTCTTTTAAGCTCCAAAGGGAATTATAGCCTGAGGCAATAGAGTATCTTCCATTGGGATTATCCCTCCAGACCAGCTCATCCCCCAAATTGATAGGAATCATGGAATTGAGCATAAGCATTATAGGAGTCAAGTCCTCAGAGATGAGGGATAGGTCACTCCATTCCTGGCCATTCCAATAATCACAAACTTTGGACCCAATTTGATCAGTACAAGCTTGCATCCATCTTTCAAAAATAGGGTTATTGATAAGTGGATCTTGGGAAAGCCATCTATCTGACCAGAACTGGATGTCCTTCCCATTTCCCAATTTCCATGATATCCTGGCCTTAGCTAGGTCCCTGGCTTTCATGATCCCATTCCAAATGTTCGATCCTTTTGGGATATCTTCATTAAAAATGGTGAAAAGAAGAGTGGGTCTTCTAAGGTACTTGTTTACTAGGGTGTCCCTCCATTCACCGGTGCTACTGAAGATCTGCCATATTTGTTTAGCTAGGAGAGCCTTATTGAGGTGGGTGATCTTTCTAATGCCCAGACCTCCGTACCTCTTAGGGAGGCAAACCTTCTCCCAAGCAACAAGACGGTATCTTTTCTTCCCTTCATTACCATTCCAAAGGAAGTCTCTCTGGATTTTCTCCATTCTTTCAGCTATTTTCCCCGAAATTCCAAAGAGGCTCAGGGTGTAGATTGGCAGATTTTGAAGAGAAGATTTGACTAAGAGGCATTTCCCCGCTTGACTAAGAGAGACCCCTTTCCAACCAGCCATCTTCCTGTTGAATCTGTCCAAAATACCATTCCAAAAAGACTCCGAGGGTGAGGATCCCAAAGGGAGACCAAGATATGTAGAGGGGAATGAGCCTACCCCACAACCCAGAATCCTGGCAATTTTTCTTTGTCTAACCTCAGAGGTGTTGATGAAAAAGAGTGAGCTTTTGTTCCAATTAATCAACTGACCCGTCCCACTGGAGTAAGTATCAAGAATCTTCTTCAGGGCTCTAGCCTCTTTGACAGAAGCTTCCCCCCCCAAGATAGTATCGTCAACAAATTGTTGATGAGTGAAGGGAACGCAATTAGGGGAGGGAAGGATCCCTTTGATACAAGCCTCACACTTTCTACAGTCTATAATCCTTCCTAAGCATTCAGCTAAAATGATGAACAAAATGGGTGAAAGGGGGTCTCCTTGTCTGAGGCCTCTGGAAGGTTTGAAAAAGTTAGAAGGGACTCCATTAACCAGAACAGCCAAGGAGGAGGTGGACACCAATTGAGAGATAATTTTGCAAATTTTACTGTCAAAGCCAAAAGTCGAGAGGACCTTCCCAAGGAGAGACCAGTCCACCCTATCATAAGCTTTAGAAAGATCCAGTTTGAGAAACATACCTTCCCATTTGGATGCCTCAAGAGAGTGGATGACTTCGTGCACCATCTGGACAGAATCCAAAATTTGTCTCCCTGGAACAAAACCCGATTGATGCTGCGAGATTATCATGGGCAAGATCTTGAGCATTCTTAAAGTGAGAACTTTAGAGATGATCTTGTAGAGTGAGTTGCACAGACTAATAGATCTAAAGTTGTCCAACAAGTCCGCCCCAGGGGATTTAGGAGTGAGAACCACAAAAGTTGAGTTTAGCTCCTTGAGAATAGATTTGGCTCCAAAGAATTCCTGGACAGCCTGAACAACCTCTCCCATGATCACCGGCTAGAACCTTTGGAAGAAAAAAGTGGGAAAACTGTCCGGGCCTAGAGCCTTGTCAGCAGGCAGAGAAAAGAGAGCCTCTCTAACTTTCAAAGCATTAGGAATAGCACAGAGCTATTTATTATGGATAGGTTGAATGAGCTGAGGGATACAGTGTAACAAATCCTCCTGGTCCAAATTGGAAAGCAATGGGTCCTCAGAGAGAAGGCTAGAGAAAAAGGAAACAGCTTCTTCTGAGATGGCAGATTCTTCAGTTAACAGCTCCTGCCCCTTTCTGATACCATAAATCCTATTACTAGCACGGTGCTTGAGGGTGGTTAGGTGAAAAAACTTAGTGTTCCGATCTCCTTCCTTTAGCCAGGTGATCCTCGATCTTTGCCTCCAAAATTTTTCTTCCTTATTAATAATGTTATGAATTTTAGACAGGGTCTTGAGCTCCGAAACCCTGTTGGTCTCAGTGTAACCTTCCTTCTGAATGCAATCTTGGATAATAGTTAGATTATCAAATAACTCTTTCTTTTCATGGAAGATATGACCAAAATCAGACTTGTTCCAAATTTTAATCATCCTCTTCACATTGCTAAGTTTTCTGGTGACTCTGAACATGGTTGAGCCCTCCACCTCTATCCCCCACCATTTCTTGATATTTGCCAGGAGGTCAGGGTGAGAGGTCCACATTTTCTCAAACCTGAAAGGATGGTATCTCCTGTGTACCAGAAGGGAAACTAAAAGAGAAATGGAAGAGTGGTCCGAACCAATTCTGGGAAGCAGAGATAGTCTGCAGCTGAAGGATTGAAGCCAGTTCGAAGATATAAGAGCTCTATCCAGCCTAACCTGAATGCAATCATGGCCTTTTCTCTTGTTTGACCAGGTAAAGGATTCGCCCTTAAGCTCTACGTCCATAAGGGCCAGATTATTTATGAAGTTAGAAAGATCCTGTTTACTTTCCCAATCCGAGGGCATACCTCCCTTTTTCTCTTTATCTTCTAGCGGCGTGTTAAAGTCTCCCATGATTATACCTTTCTTAATGTCACAATCTTGCACCATATTACCAACTTTGGTCCAGAAGTTTTTTCTATCTCTCTTATTATTGGGGGTGTAAATATTCACTAAAAACCAGGAATCATTGGTGTGCAAATGTTGAACTCTGTAGAAAAGAATGTTATCTTCATCATACTCAGCTACTATATTGAAATACTTATCATTGAAAAGTAACAACAGTCCTCCAGACGCTCCTTCAGAGTTAGAGGCTATGCCCTTCATGCTATTGTTGAACTTAATATTTTCCATCCTTTCCTTCTTCATTTTAGTTTCCTGGATTAGAAACACATCAGGCCTTTGGTCCCTTATCATATTTCTAATAACTTCTTGCTTGTGGATTCCATTGAGTCCACGAATATTCCAAGATAAGATCTTCATGATTTAACTACTGAACATGCTTCCTGGATGGTGCACTGCGTACCATGCTTAATGTTTCTTCTGGCTTCCTCTTTCTTGATTTCATTCTTGTTTTTCCTTCCCACTAGGTTAGATTTGTGGCCGAGATCAGCCTTGGCCATGCTTCTAGTAGAAGGGGGAGATACCGGAGAAGGGTCCCTGCTATTCTTCTTCTTTCTACTCCTGACTTCTGTCCAGGGATTCTCTTCTCCCTCTAGTCCTTTGTCCAGCCAAGCATCAATTCTCGCACTATCTTCCATTGTCGATGCAGACAGCCTCTCTATGATTTTGTTTACTGTTGAAGGGGGGGGACAACACACCGGGTTAGGGTCCTGGGACATGGGTTCCCCCTCCTTTAGTTCTTCCATGGAGTTCGGGACAAAGGATAGTTTCAAGTCATCCTCCTGAGAATCCAGAGGGGGAAGAGTCATATTTTCACCTGTCTCCTCAGGTTTCTTCTCAGATTCCTTCACATTGGGGAGAGGTGTTGAATCATCTTTCACTCCTTTCTCTTCTCCCCCTCCTATGTTTCCAGTCGCCCGAGGAGGCCCTGATTCCTCTTGGGGCGCATTAGGAGCAGTATTTGTTTTTCCTTCTGCCTCTCCATTTGCCTTGACTTGCAATGCTTTTTTCCTCCATTCTTTTTTGGGATCTAGAGAATCTTTTATCCCCCCTTGTGGACGAGCCTTTCCCACCGTACTCTTCCCTTTGAAAAGTGGGCATGATCCAGCCTTGTGGCCAGCCTTCTTACAATGGAAACAAGAAAAAGGCACACTTTCATAGTCAATCTTTTGAGATCTGTTTCCCAGACGAGATTGTAGTTCTAAAACTTGAGGCATGTCCTGGCCTTCGATGACTCCTACACAGATTCTTGCGTAGTTCAATATTTTCTTAGCTGCTGTGACAGGGTCAATGGAGAGGAGCTCTCCAAAGGTCCTGGCTATGCCATCAAAGACATCCTCATGCCAATATTCCAAAGGAAGTTTTGGAAGTCTTAACCAAACTGGAACTTGAGATTGGAAATCCTTGTTCAAATCCAAGTTGGATGTCCATTTTTGCAATATTAGGTTGGATCTACCCAAAGACCAGTTCCCAGCACATAGTATACGGGAAAAATCTTCCGAGCAAGAGAACTCGAAAGACATGAAGCCTTTGGCCATAGCAGTCACTTCTACATGCCCTTTAAGGTCCCATTTTCTCCTGGTAAATGTCCTCACTACATCAATATTAGGTCTTGGCCCTACAAATTTTCATGTAAGTTGCTTACCATTGGCTAAGCTCCTTTTCCCCATTATCCTTCTCCTATGGTGAGGTGGGGCTAAGCTCCTTTCAGCCTTGTCAATGCTTTCCATTACTTTAGCTACAATCTTTCTTGGGGAGGTTTTAACCATCCTTAAGGGGGTAGAAACCCTCTCCTGGGTATCACATTTTGTGGTGTCTTGCCAAGATTTTACAATACATCATAACATCTATATTACATAATTTAATAATCTACATGACCATTTACTAATTAATATAGCTAAATGCATACAAAACTAAACTCCAATGTAACTCAACTAGCAACTGAGAAGAAAAGTATTATCAATATGACAATATTCTATCCATCCTTAATGGAGTATCAATGCTCACACAATTTTTTTTTAGCACATTCCAATTCAAAGTATAATTAAATTTTGTTTCCAATATTGAACATCTACAACTAATTATATTCTCATGCAATTCTATGAAGATAAAGATGTCAAGTAAAAATACGCAATCCATTCACCATGATATAACATAATATAAGTTCTTTTCTCGGCCAATACCAAATTTAAGCAATGATAAAACACCATCAACACAACATCAAATAATCACAAGGTGATGGAGACCTTACTCACAATACACAATGAAGAATCTCACAATAGGATATCTCAACAATCTCACAACAAGATATCCACTCGTCACAATACAACGAATGATCATCATGAGGTGAATAACTAAACATGCTCACTATCTTGCACATATTGAACTTCATGGCATCAAGCTTCCAATTCTTCAAATGATAATCTGCAAAAGAAAGACAAAATAGGAACCATGGAGGCTCACCTCCCAACCTAGGCCTCAAGGAGGCCACCCACCAAGCTCAGGAAAACAAGGCATAAATGGTTGCACTCATCACAATCCCATGCCATGCAAATACACAACATTAAGACCAGATTTAACACAAGACATCACAACACATCCCACCCAAGGTTATGCACAAAGATTCAACAAATAAATCTAGTATAGGGCGAAGGTGGGCTCTCATCATGCGGAGGATTGCGTAGCCTTCAAAATTCACATCTTTTCACTATCAAAATGCCCTTTTGGGGCAATCAACATTCTCCCTTCTACATACCTCCTTGTACCTCCCAAAAAGCAAGGGAGCAAAATCATTCACATTCCATAGAATACATACAACCATCTCCACACAAGGGATGATTCCTCAACTCCATGTGTGAGCCCAACTAACCCCTTCACCCCAGGCATCTCTTCCCTCCCAAGGGTGAGTGATGCCTCACACCCAATTCACAAGGCATAGCTCATGAAACAACAAAATCAAGAAAGACTCACACAACTCTACCCATATGCAACATACCACAAAGATCCATTCACAAACACACCACAAGACAACACAATATCATCATGAAATGAAAACCACCATTTCTATTCTACATGTAGAATAAAGAAGCTTCATGGATCATGTTAACAACCTTCCTTTAAGCAAGGCAATGAATAATTGTGGTAGAGCTCCCTCCTTCTTCTTCAAACCCTCTTAGTCTCTATAGGTAGAGAGTTGCCAAGTAAGTTTCCCATTTAGCCATACCTCTATATATATATATATCCTTCTCATTTTCGGATTCAAGGAAGAATGTCATTTTCATGGGGTCTCCTAGGTCCACTAGACACCATAGAGGTCATTAGTAGCTCCCTAACCTATAATACTAACATGGGTAGGGTTAATATTAATCACAACTTACTTTAAAGTTACCTTATGACCCTCCCAAAGCTAGGTGATTCAAATTTCAAATTTCCCCAAGGTGATAATCTTATCCTTTTACTAACTAAGGAACTAATCCAATTCCTCAATTGAGGAATTTAATCATGGAATAAGGTGGCCACATGATTCATTGACGAATAACATGTCATTTCACATAGCAACCACAAGTGTCAAGTGACACACACAAAATGCACTAAAATTTAACACATGACACATTCAAAATCTACACATGAAAACCATGCCACACATATACATCTCACGTTACGAAAGAAGCAAATCACAACGAGGTTTACAAATCTTACAAAGAATCACCTTGGCAGAGTCATTTGAACATGTGTCTATGCCTTGTTTCCCCATTAAATTTCCATGGTTCCTCTTCCTGCACACTCAACTTAAACATCAATAGCTCAATAAAATAATATAAAAATAAATACAGATAAGTGCAAAATAATCTAATAACACATAATTTGCATAACATATACAATTAACTTCCATTTAATAATCTTAAAATATATGTTCGAAGTGAAAATTGCTAATGTGCAAACTAGTTAACTAGTACCTTCCAATCAAGTTAGGTATAGTGACATTCTTAGCAATATATCTTTATCACATTATGAATGGTTTGTATGATTTTCTAGGGTTAACTCCTTTGACTGATAGAATGTTTTTATAATTATGTCATAATAATTTAGAACCAATTTCCAACCATATCCATATGTCTTATTGTCATCATACCCTATGCTCCTAGTTGTTCTTAGTAGAATGGATGTTATTTTATCTTTCCTAATTGCCAGGTAGAACATCCCTAGTATCTCGTAGCCAGGTTCTTAGCTTGAACAATTTTAATCTCATTTTCATGTGGTATTATCTTATTGAGCTATTATTATTGGATAGGGTATCTAAAATCTAGATCAGTCTCCAAAAGAATCTCATAAATCATTATTAATAGAAAAAATGTCAATCATGACTTAATTTATCTCCTAATCACATTCATTCCTTAAGATTTATAATAGGATCTAAGTGTGGGCCTTACATGTGGCCATAAATTCCTGCAGGCTCTCGCCTCCCTGCTTTGTTAAGGAGCAAGGAAGAGGGTGGTGATTCACAATTTTGCCTTCCTCCAACATATCTCCTCCCTTAAGTCCCCCCATGGATGAACTCAACAGTTCCTCCAACTCCCGTGTAAAGGGGTATTCTTCCAATTTATTCTTATCCTCCAAAGCTTCCTCCTCCCCAGTATTTGTATGCTCCCTTGGTTCTTTACCTGGGGTGGATAGTACTGGGTTATCCTCTAAAAATAGTGTATCATCAGTTTCTTTCTCTAGTCTTGGGACTTCTGACGGTTCACCCACAACTTCCATAACAATACTCGGGGAACCCTCCTTTTGTTTATCCTTCTACATTTGTGCCTTATAGTTAACTATAAGGTGTCCAAATTGACCACATTTGTGACAGAATAGGTCTGCATTCTCATATTCATTGGGTTGGACTTTCTCTCCCCATTTGGTCTTAAGAGTAACCACAATCGGGAGTGCTCAATTCGAGGCTACATTTACACAGAACCTAGCATAGACCAGTTGTGATTTTTGCATAGTCACTTTGTCCATAGTGACAAAATGACCAAAAGAATTCCCCACCCACCTTAGGATCTTCTCATCCCAAAATTCAATGGGCAATCTAGCTAATCTAACCCAGGTTGGAGCTAGCTTATTTAGCTCTGCACTAGCATGAAAGCTTGGATGCCACTTTGTTAAGGCGAGACAATGTTTCCCATAATAATATGACCCTGAAAGTATGAGGTTGATAGCCTCTTCTATCGTGAATTTGAAACAGAAGAGGCCACTAGGCATTGCTAAAACGCCCACAATACCCCTAACTTTCCATTTTTGACTCACCCATTTACGAACCATCTCAATTGTAGGTCTAAAGGCAATGAATCTGCCTACAACACAAAGTTTGAGGCTAGAGGTCACACTTTCCACCAAACTATCAGGGAGGGAGATCACAAGACCATCTATGTCACGGGCAATCTTGGGATCCTCCATAGAGACATTAGCCACCGAAGAACCCACAAGAGCATTTTTCCATCCACTTAGTGTCCCATCTGTTGGCTTTTGACCACCATCCAGAGGACAACCAGCAGGACCACCACGACCCAAAGCAATAGTCTCGAAAAAAGTCTTCCCTAAATCTCCCATGGGCCCACATCCATCCATCGTGTCCTCCAAATCTTTGCACAACACAAGCACCATTTGTAGATCAGGGCAGGGTGGAGGATTCAGAGGCTTAGGACCTGTGCAACACTACCACTAATGAAAAAAAATAACTTGAAACAAAGAACAAGAAAATAGAATGAACAATGACGCAATAATTTTTTTATTTAATTCAACTTATTACAAATACAAGTACAAGGATTGAGCCATTCTCAATCTGAAAATCTCAAAAGATAAGTAGACATTTTTATAACTTCAAGCCAACTGTTTGACCAATTACCGCCCTCAGTATAATGTATGTGTTCGATGGTTTACCTATGTTTTAAGTTCATACAATTTCACATACAAAACTAAAATTTTAAAATATTGATGTTTAAAAAAAAACACTGTGGATCGAACTGAGTCTCATACTCATATGCAACTATAAAATTCAAAAGACAGACTCGAGTTTTTTTTAATACCCCAATTCTTTCCGCAAAATAGAGATACATCCACTCTAATATTTACAGAGCTGACTAAGTATGGCGTTTGCAAAAACTTTCCAATTTAAACTTATACCTTAACTTCCTGCAAACCATATGACAAAATCCCTCGGCTTTTACTATACAGTTCTACAATGTTCAGTTTCAAACTAACAATCGAAAGCATGTTCTTACGACCCGATGGAAAACATGAATAGATTTATATACATATATACAAACTGTTTGCCCAAAATTAATTCAACTAAAAACCCAACCTAAATCTTGCTAAAGTTCCAACAGAATAGTCATATTGAGAATGCATGCAAATTGTTTCTATCAAAATGTTCATTAACAAAATGCACTGAAGTTTCAAACACATAGAGCACGACTGAAAGAAAATTGAAAACATCACTATAACACTTATTACCATAACCCATAACAAATATGCTATAGCATGGCTATGTTACCATAGAAATCTCACCATATCCACTTCCAAATGTGGAAATATACAAAGTCCAACAAATTAATTGCTGACCCTGCATACTCCCACCCTTGGGTGTCGATATGTGAGACCCTAAACAAACCATTTTAAACAAATCTAGTTAACAATTTTAAATGAAATGCACACAACTTAGAGAGAGTAGAGTTTAAGAAAGGCCCCCTACCTCAAATGACAATAGATTCCAAAATGCTCGATGCAAAGCTTCTACAAATAACTCATTGCCAAAGCCCCAAAACAAAAACACACTCCAAAACTGGACACACTGATATACGAAAGAAGGATAATGATTGATAGGGAGATCCCAAACTAAGCCCAGCTTCATAAACATGAATGCTCAGCCAACTAATTCCTCCATGTTGCTATTTTTAGCAACCATCAACCTAGATGCATAATAGAACAAAGCTGTGAGGCCAAATTTTTGGCCCATTTCAATAAGAAAATCCCAAATCACATACAGATAAGGTTGGCCAAACTTCAGTGCCATAAAAACTCATAAATATGCATTGAATATAACTGCAACACCATCACTATACCGAGTATACATAACAGATATTTTCCATCGTCATATATGGCTTTTTAAAACAATAAACATAATACCTTATGCAAAACACTCAACACCCATCTAGGGTTACTTGCCAATAAGATGTAATTAAACCTACTTAGGGTGATGAGCAATAATCCAATCCCTTCTTAGTCACACAAATGTGGATATAATAATAGGTTCCAACGCATACAACATAAAATATACAAATTTAAAGCTTTCTTTCCAATATAATTAAAACACAAAATACTATTTACATCTAGTCTGAAACATAACAAACATGACCAATACCCAAACAACATGAAATTGTAGTTTTCAAATCATAACATTATAAATAATCTTCAAAACTAAACAATAGTTCTGAATAGAAAATATGTTCATCATAAGTCTCAAATTCCAAAAGATACAAAAATATAACCAAGTACAATAGTGAAATACAAAATATCAACTGAAATGATCACCAAACTATAAAGTCTAAAAATACTAAAGAACAGAAGTAGTGGTCAAGCATGATATCCTCTCCCACTAGGATACGACTTTCTCCTGAAAGTCAACATACAAGTGCAGATGAGCTGCTCTAATCATAACAGTGTCCTCCTAGGTAGCAGATGTTTCATCATTGGGATCCCATAGGACCTTTACCTGTCTTATTTCTCTTCCTCTTAAACTCATAGTTCTGCTTTGCATGACCTACACTGGTTCCTGCATGATTTAACCATCCAAAATCTACAAACTTTCCTAGTCAAGCACGTGAGCAATATTAGCAATATACTTACGCAAAACTGAAACATGAAAAACATTATGAATACGAGAAAGACTCGGTGGCAAGGCAAGTTTATAGGCAACAGGTCCAACCCGTTCCAAAATTTCAAATGGACCCATGAATCGAGGAGCTAACTTGGATCCCTTTCCATAATGAATCAGACTCTTACCTGGTCGTACCCGAAGAAACACTTTATCATGCACCAACAACTGACAGTTAATTCTATGCTTATCAACATATTTCTTTTTCCTATCTTGAGCAGTAATAAGTTGTTCTCTGATCCTTTTAACCTACTATTCTAAATCTTGCAACAAATCAGGACCTAAAAGAATCCTATCCTGCAAATTATCCTAGCTGAGTGGTGTCCTACATGGCCTACCATACAGTGCTTGAAAGGGTGCCATACCTATGGAGCTGTGATATCCATTATTATAAGAAAATTCTACTAAGTGTAGATACTCCTCCAATTTATTTTGTCTATCCATAACGTACATGCTAAGCATGTCTTCCAAAATCTGGTTGAAACGTTGAGTCTATCCGTTTATTTCAGGGTGATAAGCTGAACTGAAATTCAGCTAAGTACCTAACTCTCGCTGCATGGATCTCCAAAGAGATGAAGTAAACACTTGATCCCTATTAGAAATAATCTTTTTAGGAATACCGTGTAACTTAACTATCTGCTCCAAAAATTTTTTGGCAATTGTAGCTGCATTATAAGACGATCTAATTGGAATAAAATTAGCAACCTTAGTAAAACGATCCACTACCACCATAATGGCATCATGCTTACAAGCTGTAGAAGGAAATCCAGTAATAAAATCTATAGAAATGGTGTCCCATTTCCATTCTGGAATATTATGTGGCTGCAATAGTCCCGCAAGGTGCTAATGTTCAGCCTTAACTCGCTGACACTCCAAAAATCGAGCCACAAAATTTGCTATGTCTCTTTTCATTCCTGGCCAATAGTAATGCTACTTAAGGTCAACAAGCATTTTCTTGACACCCAGATGAGCAGAATATGGTGCTTTGTGAGCCTCCAACATAACTAGATTTCTCAGATCACCCGACTTAGGAACGTACACATTCCCTCTATACAATAGTAGACCTTCAGAATTTACTGAATATCCCTCAAAATGCTCTTCCAAGATGCTATCACTATCCATAACAGCCTTAACATCCTGAAACCAATGATCTACGAAAAGGTTCTGTAAAATCTTATCCTTAAGATCCACTATTAGGATCAAAGAAGATAATTCATGTCTCCTTCTGCTAAGCGCATCAGCAACCACGTTCTCCTTCCCTTGCACATACTTAATCTCGAAGTCATATTCACATAGGAATTCCATCCATCTTCGTTGCCTAGCGTTGAGGTCTAGTTGTGTGAAAAGATACTGAAGACTTCGATGATCTGAATGTAACTAAAAATGTTGACCCAGAAGAAAATGTCGCCACTTGATCAAAGCATGCATAATTGCAGCAAGTTCGAGATCATGTGTAAGGTAATTCACCTCATGACTCTTTAGCTTTCTGGACTCATAAGCTATAACGTGTCCATCCTACATCAACACTGCCCTTATGCCATCCAAAGATGCATCAATGCAAACCATGAACTCCTTAGCAGAATTAGTGACTGCCAGGATTGGTGCACTGGTCAAACATTCCTTAAGTTTTTGAAATGCTACCTCGCATTCATCATTCCACACAAATTTCTTCCCTTTTCTCTGAAGAGATGTGATAGGATGCGCTATTATAGAGAAGTTTGACACAAATCTACGGTAATAGCTTGCTAACCTAAGAAACTTCGAACCTCAAACACATTCGTAGGTGTTGGCCAATCAACAATAGCTCGAATTTTGGGAGGATCCATAGAAATTTCATTCCTTGAAATGATATGACCTAAGTAATAGATCTCCGATTTGAAGAATCACACTTCTATGGATTGGCATAAAGTCTATTCCTATGAAGGCATTCTAAAACCTGCTCTAAATTCTGCTCATGCTCCTCCTCATGCTCATGCTCCAGAAATACCACTACGAACTTGTCTAGGTAAATTCTAAACACACCATTCATTAAGCTTATGAAGACAGAAGGCACATTTGTTAACCCAAAAGGTACTACTATGAATTCGTAGTGTCCATACCTGGTGCAAAAAGTTGTCTTATGAATACCAACTTCCTGGATTCTAAGTTGATGATATCCAGATTTCAGATCAATCTTCGAAAAGACTCGGGCACCCTTGACCTAGTCAAACAAGTCATCAATTCTAGGCAAAGGATACCTGTTCTTAATAGTGACCTTGTTTAACTATCTATAATCGATACGAAGTCTTAAGGAGTCGTCTTTCTTCTTGACAAAGATTACAGGAGCACCCCAAGGCGATACACTAGGTCGAATCAAACCTTTTTCCGAAAGCTCTTTGAACTAAAATTTAAGTTCAACTAGCTCTTGAGCTGTCATCCTGTATGGAGTCTTGGAAATTGGTTCCATTCCTGGTACTAAATCGATTTGAAAATCAATTTCTCTCCTCGGAGGTATTCCAAGAATCTCCTCAACAAAAACATCCAAAAACTTCTGCAAGACTGGATGATTGAAAGAAGAACCTCTAACTACGGAATCTTCTAAGTCGTTTACCAAAATGGCAAACAAATTGTAGCCTTTTCAAGCACACCTTGCCAATTTCTTGGCAAAAATAGTCTGCAAAGAGATGGGTCTCTTGATTCTAGCAATAACCCTAGCTGATCCAAAATCATCAACACACCTGATAGTCTTAACCTTGCAATCCAAAATGGCTTGATGCTATTCTAACCAATCCATACAAAAAACTATCATACGATCCTAAAGGTATAACCCTAAGGTTCGCTAAAGTTGAGAAAGATTTCATACAAATCTTACAATCAGGAGAAATAATATCAGCATTCACCTTAGAGCCTAACGCTAACTCCACTTGCCATCTGTTCCTTGCCCTAACCATAGGAATTCCACTATTTGCAGCTAAAGTAGAAGAAATGAATGAGTCTATAGCTCCAAAGTCAAATAAAATAGATACTTTCATACCTTGAGTATTACCCTGAGCTTCAATAACCGTGTTCTGGTGTTCAACTTGCTTCTGATCCAAGGTTGCAAAAATATTGCGGTTCTTGGTAGAATCACCAACTGTCACTTAAAACCTAGCTGGCTTAGGTCCAACCTTTGGCTTATCCCAGTTAGGGCACTGAGACTGGTAATGACCTAACTGTCCACAATGAAAGCACTCAACAGATTTCTTGAATGCCATGTTCTGACCAGTCGGATAAGGAGATGGATTGTTACTCTGCACACTCTGAAGGGGTTGAGATGGTCTAGGCTATGCTAAACCCTTGGAGTCCTTATCAAACTTCTTCTTCTTGAATTTCCCACCTGAAAATCTAGATTTTGAATTGCTCTAAGGAGGCTTTTGACTCTTACTAACATTCAGAGCAGGTGGATTCATGCTGGTTTTGTAAGAAGCCCCATGATATCTAGACTTCATCTCAATCAACTTTTCTCGCTTCGAAGCTTCCTGCATAGTCAAAGGTCTGAAAGTTCTCACTTCCTCCCCAATCTTGGGCATAAGTCCTCTGATGAAGTACTGTATCATGGCCTTATCATTTTCAGCCCACCTAGAAAACTTCTTAAGCTCATAGAACCTACATTCATAAGCTTCCACTGTAGAGCCAGACTGCATAATCTAAAAGAACTCCTCTGCACGGGCGTGATACCAATATTCAAACATAAACCTCTCCTTGAATCGCTCTACAAAGAGCTCCCAAGTAACTAGAGAGATATCAATGCCCAGCTTCTCCAACTCTTGCTCCCACCACAAGGAACCAAATCCTCTCAAATGCATAACCATCCATCTTACCTTCACGTTACTCAAGTAACGGTGTAAGACAAAGCATCACTCAATATTCAACAACCACTCTTCTACCACTGTACCTTGTTCCATACCATAGAATAATGACCCTTTCATCTTAGAAAGATCCTTGAGCTGAGCTCTTACCACTGGATCATCCTCTACAGGGAGGTTAATACCTTGCAAAAGAGGTCTCCTATCATTTTCTCTCCCACCAGGAATCTGGTTATTAGCCTCAATATTATCAAGACATTCCAATATCCTCTGAAGTACCATGGCTTGGACTGCCTGGTTATCTTGGTTGTTTCCAACCCCAACATTCTGATCAAACTGATCATTCCCAGCTAAATTCTAGTTCCTAGGACCTCTACCACGGCCCCTGCCCCTGCCTCTGCCAGCACAGTTATCCTCAGGAATGTCGCGTTCTCGAGTTCCTCTAGTGACAGGAGGCATGATAGCAACCTACAAACAAATAACTATTAATAACACATAGATGATGGTTAAACCCTATAACCCAAGAGTCTTGGTTATTATAACCGTCCTCTGATACCAAATGTAACACTACCACTAACGAAAACAAATAACTTCAAACAAAGAACAAGAACATAGAATGAATAATGATGCAATAATTTTTGTTATTTAATTCAACTTATTACAAATACAAGTACAAGGATTGAGCCATTCTCAATATAAAAATCTCAAAAGATAAGTAGACATCATCAAAATATGATTCCATTAAGATTCTAATACATATTGAGTTTAGTACAATAAGGAAGTACAATTTCATTCTTGAACACCTATGCCCAACATATGGACCCTACAAGTAATTATATGTTGATTCAAGAAGAACTTCAATAAACATCCTTAGCTACTTGAAAACTCGAAGCACCTGAAAAACACACATAAGGCAACACGACACAAAAGGGGGCTCAGTACACACTAAGTTGAAAAAAAAAATGTAATCCACTTGCATACATGTTAAAATAAACATATACCTAACCATGATGCAAATATCTGATCCACCTATCATAGTGCAATTCTAAAATTAATATGCAAGAAGTAAACATTTACTTAACAATGCAAAATTAAACTCGCACTAAGAATAACCCGTAAATGAATCATATATATACTGAGGTGTCATCGTTATGGCACTAAGATTCTGCATCCATGCATTGTATGCTCATAGTCAACACACAACGGTAATCTCTATTATACTTGTCAATGACAGAATAGAGATATGCCTTGTTCTCCATACTTAACCATATAGATTTGAGTCATAGGTAAGGCCAATCATCTTTTAATAAGTAATTAACCCACCCAATTCATTTTAAATTATCACTGAATTAATTAATTGAATAGGATAAATCGATATTCAACCACCTCGATATATGATCATTACAGATATTTTAAAAATACACATCAAACAGATATTCTAGAAATGCACAAGTAACGAATAACAAATCAGTTTACTCATGATAATTACAATCTTCATCTTTTGAAAATCTCATCTTTTACTGCCAAATTCAAAAGTAAACTTAGACTATTTTAACAATAGAAATAAATACTTACAATATTATGTTCTCGTAAATATAACTGAAACCGATACATTAGTTGAATGATATTTACTAGTCATAGTACTATACTACATATTCTTGCTGCTATAATAAACTAAACTTATCTTTTGAAATGACCAAGATAATAAAACAATGCTCATATGATAATCTTGCTTTAATTGATACATTATCAAACATTTATCATAAATCTGCCTCATACACAAAATAACTTTCCATTTCGATTATGAATTGAAATACACCTTTACAATAAACAAATTTTGTTTCAAACATCTTATGTCAATATGACCCGTAAATGCTATTAAAGCACTTCATAATCAAAATTAAACATAATAGAAACTAAGTACATACAATGCTTAACACATAACTATTAACGAGGTTATTAAAAAGTAAGTGTCTATTTAAGTTTTACCTTTGTTTGACAATAAGCTACCACTCAACTATAAATACAACAACATATAAAATCATAATATTTGAAACAATATAAAACACAATTCATAGAATTAGCATTGTAACTTCTACTTGTTTCCAATTTACCACCTAACTGTTTGATAGATTTTCAAGACTGTTATTGGGAAATAACTTCTATCAAAAGTTGTTGAATATCATCGATAGACAAGTAATTCAAATCCCAATTAAATTCCCATGACAACAATCATTAACAACGTTTCTAACATACAAATCATAAAGTTGAAAAATGTTGTTACAGTCATTTTTATAACTTCAAGCCAACTGTTTGACCAATTACCACCTTCAGTATAGTGTATGTGTTCGATGGTTTACCTATGTTTTAAGTTCGTACAATTTCACATACCAAACTAAACTTTTAAAATATTGATGTTTAAAAACAAACACTCTGGATCGGACTGAGTCTCATACTCATATGTAACTATAAAATTCAAAAGACAGACTCGGGTTTTTTTTTTTTATACCCCAATTCTTTCCGCAAAACAGAGATACATCCACTCTAATATTCATAGAGCTGACTAAGTATGGTGTTTGCAAAAACTTTCCAATTTAAACTTATACCTTAACTTCCTGCAAACCATATGACAAAATGCCTTGGATTTTACTATACAGTTCTATAATATTCAGCTTCAAACTAACAATCGAAAGCATGTTTTTACGACCTGATGGAAAACATGAATAGATTTATATACATATATACAAACTGTTTGCCCAAAATTAAGTCAACTAAAAACCCAACCTAAATCTTGCTAAAGTTCCAACAGAATAGTCATATCAAGAATGCATGCAAACTGTTTCTATCAAAATGTTCATTAACAAAATGCATCAAAGTTTCAAACACACAGAGCACGACTGAAAGAAAACCGAAAACATCACTATAACACTTATTACCGTAACCCATAACAAATACACTACAGCATGGCTATGTTACCATAGCAATCTCACCATACCCACATCCAAATGTGGAAATATACAGAGCCCAACAAATTAATTGTTGACCCTGCATACTTCCACCCTTGGGTGTCGATATTCGAGACCCTAAAAAAACCATTTTAAACCAATCTAGTTAACAATTTTAAATGAAACACACACAACCGAGAGAGAGTAGGGTTTAAGAAAGGCCCCCTACCTCAAATCATAATAGATTCCAAAATGCTCGATGCAAAGCTTCTACAAATAACTCGTTGCCAAAGCCCAAAAACAAAAACACACTCCAAAACTAGACACACTAATATGTGAAACAAGGATAATGATTGATAGAGAGATCCCAAACTAAGCCCAGCTTCATAAACATGAATGCTCAACTTACTAATTCCTCCATGTTGCTATTTTTTAGCAACCATCAATCTAGATGCATAACAGAACAAAGCTGTGAGGGAAAATTTTTGGCCCATTTCAACAAGAAAATCCCAAATCGAATACATATAAGGTCGGCCAAACTTCAGTGCCATAAAAACTCATAAATATGCATTGAATATAACTGCAACACCATCACTATACTGAGTACACATAACAGATATTTGCCACCGCCATATATGGCTTTTTAAAACAATAAACATAATACCTTATGCAAAACACTCGACACCCATCTAGGTTAATTGCCAATAAGATCTAATTAAACCTACTTAGGGTGATGAGCAATAATCCAATCCCTTTTTAGTCACACAAATGTGGATATAATAACAGGTTCCAACACATACAACATAAAATATACAAAATTAAAGCTTTCTTTCCAATATAATTAAAACACAAAATACTGTTTACATCCAGTCTGAAACATAACAAACATGACCAATACCCAAACAGCATGAAATTATAGTTTTCAAATCATAACATTATAAGTAATCTTCAAAACTAAACAATAATTCTGAACAGAAAATACGTTCATCATAAGTCTCAAATTCCAAAAGATACAAAAATATAACCAAGTACCACAGTGAAATACAAAATATCAATTGAAATGATCACCAAACTGTAAAGTCTAAAAATACTGAAGAACATAAGTAGTGGTCAGGCATGACAACCTGCCATGGAACAATTCAAAGTTCAAATTCAAAACTAGGCGGTAACAGGTCAACAAGTTGCAGAGCTCTTTTACTTTCTAATATGTTAAATTAAACAATAATAAAATAATATTTTAATAAAATTTGAAATGTTAAAGAATAATAAATTCAAATTAAATGAAAAATCATTCACTTTATGCAAAATAGGAATCTATTGCCGCATGCAGTAAACATTTATTTAATCTACAAGGCTAGTTATGTTTATTTGATTTGGACATGGAATGCACATAATCCCAACAACTTATACATTGTTTATTTATTGTGTGCTATGATGATAGGGCTAGAGCTTAGCTTTCTTAACATTATTAAAAATCTCACACTAACATGAAGGGAAGCACATGTAAATCAACAATAATTATGGGAGAAGAGAGAAAATGGTAAAAAGAAAAAAAGACAGAGCCCTCAACTTCTTGTTGTTTTCGAAGTTTAGCTCGGGTATTCTCACCCATTTCCAAAAAGACATGGCAACAGAGCTTGGCAGGGTATTAAATCTGTTTCATGCCAAGTAAATAAAGAGTTGTAATGAGTAATAAAATTATTGATCTTTGAACGTGATGGAGATAATCCTTGGATGCAGTGCAGGGTTCTGATCCCTAAATAAATAAATAAATAAATAGTAATGTGGCCACAACGATTTTGTACTGTGCATATAGTGGAGAGTTCAATTTTGCATCTTGGGGAGATGAGTTGGTGGGGCATGGTAGTAAGGTCGCTTTTATTGTGGGTAAGTGAGATGAAGTAATGTCATTAGCCATCAGAGATCAAGTCATGTCAGCCATGATCAGAATATTAACCTTAGATGCGGACAAAATCCACCATTGAATGTAAGAAAGGAAAGAAATAAAGAACATTTCACAATCTTCAATAGCCATAACATACCTAATAGGTTTCCAATGTTGACCCCAACACTCGTTCATGCATCACATCACAGTGATTGCAATCTTCACAAACTTTTTGGAATATTAGGGATAGACTCGAATCGTATGTGAAGGTTTGCTACTTTGATGTTTACTATCTTCCGATTTATCATGTTCAAATGTTGTAATGTCATGCTGTTTGATAGATTGTGTGTTTTTCTCAAGAACATACCTACAAATTGTGCACGTAGATCTGAAGCTCTCAAAAGGAACAAATGCAAAGGATAAACCAATTGTTCAAATGCCATATTGTATATCTTTAGAGTTGATATTTTATTTTCTATTAGATATAAGATTTAGATGTGATATATTAATTAATTATTACTGAGTTACTATTGGTGTAACTTATTCATGAGAAATAATAAATTTCTGTAGTCAATTTGTTGATTGTAAAAGAAGTATAATATTTTATCTATCATGGAAAAGAATGCTAGAGAGAAAAAAACATCCTAATGATGCACAACTACTTTCCCCTAATGTTTAAAAATACAAATTACATGGTTCCTTATTTACCCATTTACAAACAAAAATTAACAAAATTTCCTTCCATAAAGGCTATCAATGTAAAGTGAGGACGAGTACTTACTCATGAGCCATGGTCCAGTCCAGTTCCCTAAGCCAGTGTGATTGATTAAAGCAAACAGGTGGGGCAAATCTTTACCCAATATCACACAGTTACCCTCGGGCGCCTAATTCATCAAACGATGTGCCGTGTTGTATAAGTGACCTTGATCACATACAGAAACAAAATAAAAGCACATTTGTGGTATTTTATCGTTGAGCTTCTTATGAGAATTTATTGAATGGCATCTGTCACCTATCATAGTTGTTTGTTGCAATCAATACCTTTTTATAAAAAAAAATATCATACGAGCAAAGCGTTTGGTCTCTTTGAGTAGTTGCAATGTTTGTATCTGGAATGGCGGATTCTCCTTCTTGCCAGGCAGAGGCAGAGGCAGAGTGTGAGAGGGTCTCTGAAAAAGGAGGTCCCTCCTCGCCCTCCAAGAAGCGGCCCAAGGGAACAAGTGTTGATGATTACGAGCCTTCTGCCAAGAAACCAAACAATGAAAAAGAAAAGGCAAAAGTGGAGAAATTGGCGAGGAAGAGCGGCACAATATGGAAAAATACTGATGAGATAACATTCCTGGAACATCTTGTGGCCGTGTGTAACGAGCGCGAATGCATTCCCAAATCTCTGTCTGCTTTTTACGAGATTGTTAGGCCCCATTTAAAGGATGATTTCAGCAATGACCAGCTTTATAATAAGAAAAGATTCTTCAAGTCTAAGTATTACGCTCTGAAAAGGAAGGAGGATATGGAATCTGGTAAGCTTGGGGGTCATGAGAAGAATGTGTACAAGCTAGCGAAACAAGTGTGGGGAAGGTGGCAGGAGGAGGATGTGAAGAAGAAGAAGAAGGAGAAAACTGATGAAATGGCGGTGGGAATCAAGGCGGTTAGGGGAACAAATGAACAAGTGGGCAATCCAAAAGAGCAGCGGGGACAGAAAGAAGAAGCGCCTCTGCCTCAAGTGTGAGCTGAAGAGGAGAGAAGGGAAAATAAGTCCCTAGGAATGGGAAGGAAGGTCGACGCTGAAGCTACTGTTGCAGCAGTGGTACATCAAGCAGATGCTGTTTTGCTCATCTACATATGAAGCCCTCCTTAATTGGTACACTGCATAGTTTTTTGTTATTTGTTCAGACGCGTTTTTATTTTTATTTACTAAATGTTTTCCCTTGCCGCAACTAATGCGTCCTATTATACAATTAAAAATATTATTATTGTGATGATGGTGATGATATTATTCTTTAAAAAATTAGGAATTGGTGGTGTATTGAGCACATTTAGACTTTAGTGACAGTGACAGTTGACAGGTTAAACCCAAGAGTTCTTCACCGGTCGCATAGTATAGAATTCTTAACAGTTTAGAGATCTGTAAGCAGGAGACTAATTAAACTATGATACTGTTATCAAAATTTTGATGATAATATGATATTGTTATTGTAATTTAGTTGTTCGGTTTTGAAGGATATATTTTAATTATCTGTATCTAGGAGATGTTTACACATTTGAAGCATTGAACCTTTTCATGAACTTATTACTTATCTATTCAAGTGTTATTTTAATATTAGTGTGCTAATTCTAAGATTAAGCCTATATGATTAGATTTGTTATCTAATTTAAAGAACTTTCAACTAGTGTTTTGTATAGTATAAATTTTTCTTATAAAACAATTGGTTATAGAATATTGAAACATTTTAGATAATCAGTTAATAGGTAGAATAAAAGAAAAATAACAGAACTAGATATTTGTATTCTATATAAACATTTCAACAATTGAAATCAGACTTTGTAATATAGGGAATTAGTTAAGATTAAAGTATGATACTATTCTCATCCATATCAACAATACATCATTTTCCCATATGATATTATTTAACATCTCACCCTTGATGTTTCCATCTCCATAGATTTAATTAAAATGATATGGAAAAAGTAAGGCCACTAGACAATGAAATTGTACCAATTGTAATGTTGGTTTTCTTGGTGAATAAGAATAATTCCAACTATGCGTTATTTGCATTCTCACCAAGGTGCATTAACTGCACACTATGAATTATATGTTATGCGAATTTGAGTGTAAGGCTAGTTCACTTGTTCCTTCGCATGATTTGCTCTTTTAATAAGAGTTTATTTTAGTATAAAGATTGCATTACTATGCATACTATAAATTAATCAATGAGAAATAGTTTATTCATTTTTAGCAGCTATGTTTTCTCTCTTTCTGATCTGTGAGCTCGCTTCATTCTTTCAGCAAGATTCTTAAGATTCTTATTTGTTTTTGCTAGTTACAAACTCTTTCATGGTATAGAGAAAAAATGCTAGAAAGGAAGATTTTTACTTTATTTGTGGGCACTGGAGATCAGAGTTAGTTTAGGATGATTTTTTTTCCCCCCATTAGATTGGGGGTTGTTAATGTGTTTTCTTTTGTAATGACAAATTGAGATATAGTTTTATTTTTGGGAGAGATTAGTTGTAATGCTTACCCCTAGTTTACTTTTCATGTTCTATTGTTGAATTCTTTTAGGTGAGCTTTATGGTTATGTTTTGTGGTTAGTGGTACTTGATTACTTGATTTGATTGGATGTTATTTCATACTCAGTTTATATATTTGATGAGCTACTTGTCATGTGTTCATGATTATTCTTTCGATGATCATACATGTATGTTCATATAGTGATTTTAGTTATTTCATGATGATAGTTAGATTGATTATTTATATGTAGTTTTCTATAGTTACTGCAAATTAATGGAGGGACCCAAAATACACGTTTTCAAGTTTATCATTAACCATTAACCTTTGAAAAAAGGTTAATGATAACTTTGAAATCTTGCATTTTGGAGTAGGTTAATTAACCTCTCAAAAAATGCATATTTCTTAACCTCTCAAATAGGTTAATGATAACTTTCAAAACGTGCATTTTGGTGTAGGTTAATTAACCTCTCCAAAAACATGTATTCATTAACCTCTTTGAGACAGTTATTAACCTCTTTATTTAGTTGATTAAGGTCAAGCACTGGAAGTAAGATTATCTAACAGGCAAGTGTCGAGATAAGAGGCATATTGAAGGTTAAGAAGAAACATACTAACGAATTTTTTAAATGTGTTTACCAACAAGCCTGAACTCTTGTGGCTTGATATTCATAGGATAGAGGATTACTTTAGGCCGGTCAGACTAAAAAGCATACCTTCATGGATTCCTTTGTGAAAATTGCTCTGTTTATCTATTTTTTGTACAGAAGATTTGTGGAATAGTTCTCAGCAACAGATACGGACCAAGACACAAGCCAGTTTCAACTTGAGACGGTTGAGGATTTACAACTCCCCATGGTTGCAAAAGCTTCCAGATTTGATAAGAATGTTGAGTCATTTGGAAGAATTAAATAAATATAATTCACTAGAGAACATAGATCCAACATCCTTGGTGCATTCACTTCTAGGACTTGATGATCTTAAATCAGTGAAATTGATGAAAGACAATGATGGCCTCTTTAGTGGTCATCTGAATTTGAGCAAAGGTGGAGCCCCAAGTAATTGTGCGGCTTCTACAAGTAGCTACATGGACAACCTCAAAACCATAACTCTTGGTGATTTTTATAATATATCAAAGTTGTCAATCAATAGAGATGTGTGTCCCAGACTCAGATCACTTAACGTTAGGGGCATGGATAAGCTAAAAGAAATGGACCTAAATGAGCTAGTGAGACTGAATATTCTAGAAGTTTCTTCAGACCCATTACTAAAAATAATTTTCAAGTTATCTTCTCTAATAGGACTTTAGTCTCTTGAGTCTAGAATTGTTCCACACTGGGAATAGTATCAATCTCTTCTTTAACAGGGCTCCAGTCTCTTTATGTGGGAGAATTTGACAAATTGGAAACAGTATCAGGGTTATATTCTCTAACACAGCTCTAGTCTCTTAAGGTGGGAAGATGTCCTAAATTGGAAACATTATCAGAGTTATCTCCTCTAATAGAAATTAAAGTGTTTGAAATAGAGGAGTGTGGCAAGTTGAAATCGTTGTCGTCCCTTGCACATCAACAACATCTAAAGCAAATCAATCATGGTTTGGTAAAAGGGAAAAGTGTAAAGTGACAGTGATAGTGATAGTGATGATGAATATCTTCAATATCTTAAGAAATAGATTCCTAATGAGCCTCTACAAGTTGAATTCTTGAAGAATTTCTATGGCGGCAGGAGGTTGGATCCTAAAATTGTTCATCCCCACTTACTTCAAGTTTTTTCAAAAGATTGAAGAAGAGGATGGAAAGGATTGTGGTTTTGTTTATCATGATCAAGAATTATTTTTGGAAAAAAGAATTAGCGTATAAAGTAAAGAAGGCTTTGCTAAAAAATGTGTTTCATCTAAATCGACAATGAGGAACAAGTTAAAAATGTCTCTCATGCACCCATATCTCAGCAAAATCAGATTGATCCTAAGCAGGCAAGCTTCTTGACAAGTTTTTGTGGTGGACAGAAACTTGACCCAGGAGTTATTTATCCATCTTTGCTTTGAACTTTGCAAAAGATAGATGAAGATGATGGTAAAGATAATCAATTTTTCTCTGATAGACCCAAATCATTTTCAGAAGGAAGTTCCACATGTGAGCATAAGGAAGAACTTGATAATAAAAGTGTTTCTTGTCAATCAAAGATAGATAGTGGTGGTCAAAAAGGTGTACTCATGCTTGCACCTATTGCTCATCAAAATCATACTTCCACTGATCCCAATCAGGTTGAATTTTTGAAAAGATTCTATGGTAATGCACGCCTAGATCCTAACAAAGTACATCCTTCTTTACTTCCAATGTTACAAGAACTTGAGAAAGAAGACTCGTGCAAGAATTATTTTATTGGTAATAGAACATCTCCCGATCCAAATGTTAGAAAGGATTCATCTAAATCTTCATGCATGAAAGAAGACGAGGATCCTATGTGTAATGAAGGAGCTGGCCGAGGAATAGAATCTATAGAAGAAGAAGGGTTTGCTAATGCATCATGGCATGAATGTGAAGATATCAAAATCCAGGAGAAATTATTCAATCATCTCAATCCTAATGAGAAAGAAAAAGAAATATTGAAATCTTGGGAAACTACACAACATATGATTGAAGATGAGGAAAATGTGGATCAAGGTGAATTTCATACAACTTTTATTCCTTCTTGGTGCCTCGATATTTTAGATGATGACTTCCTAAGTGGAGAAAATCTTCCCAATCATCCTTCTATGATCATTCAAGATGAATCTATTGACGATATCAATACTTCAGATATCATAGAACAATCTGAAACTACTACCATTGATGGAGATAAAAGCAGCCACAAACTTCTACAAATATCTGCTTTCTCTAAGGAAATGGAGACCTTTACATTTGATGATATTGATGAACTTGTGATTAAATGATCAGTTGATGAAAAAGTAAAAAATCAGCTTCTAGGAGAAGAAGATGAACCATGTAACCTTAATTCTTTATCATGCATACCAGCTTTCACACTTCATGAAAGATGTCTTGGAGAAGAAATGATGATTCAAGATGGCATAGATATCATCAAACATATTGAAGATGAAAGCTATATGGACATGGAGACAAGTTCCTCTATTCCAACGGAAGTGAAATTAAATTCCTATGGATCATTCAAAGTTCAAGGAAATTCTCTTTTTGAGTCTTTTCATCAAATAGGAAATTCTATGCCAAAGAACTTCTATGAGAAGAACAACCATGATGAAGAAAGTAATGAGTTAGCCGGGGATTTCATGGAGAAATCCAGTGAAGCAAACTCTTATGATGTATTTATTCCAAGATTATGCTCAAAATCCTTGGATGGAAAATTTCTCTATGAGGAAAATGTTTACTTTAATCCCTTATTCTTAGAGAAAGGCATTTCTATTGATGATTCTCAACTTGGTATTCAAAGACAAGGTTTGATGGCCATAACTACACAAGTGTCTTCACATCACAGATTATATGAAGGCAATCCAATACGAGGTTTGATATGTTTGAGTCTTAATCCCCAGAAGGAGAATTTTGATATTAATGGAAGGGAAATTGAAGTTATGACCAACCATGTTGACGATGGTATCGATGTAACTCAACAAAAACTAAGAATTCAAGATGATCTTTTAGTAGATAAGGAAGAAGAAATGGATCATGGAAACATTCAACCTAACATGGATGTGCATCTAAGTTGGAATAATTTTACAGAAGATTCAACCAGGATCATGATAATGGAAAAAGAAGAGGGTTTGCCAAGCACAAGAGAAGATAAAAAATGCATTGAGAAACTCGAGAGCCTTATACTTCAACTCTTTCAAAATGAAGTCATCTATGACACGCAATAGGAAGTAGAGTTGATTTTAAAGTTTGAGATTTTTGATGAAGCTTGGTTATTTGGATATGCTCTTTCATCCAGAGATATGGGGCATGCTAGGAATCTCAGAGTTAGAATTCAAGAAGCACACTTACATTTGAACCCATGGAAGCTTAAGAATTATCACATTTTGGTATGCCATGGTATCTATTTTCTCCAACTAGTGAATGGATTTGCATGATTATACCTTGAGTCACTGGAGGTAGGAAAACCTACCTTGTATACAGTCTAGTTAGGAGTTTTTGTTGTGCCTAGTATCCTTTCAGTCATCTAGTTTTTGGTGCTAGTTTCCTCCATTTTGTAGAGTGATCCTCAAGTGACTCTATAACCCCATGGATAAAGCACTGCCCTAATTATTTTGGATTCGAGCTTCATCCTTGTCAGTCCTTGTCCCCAGATAGAGGCAGCTGTTACTCGGTCATCAAAATGCCTCAATCTTGACCTTTTTGATTCTATGGTTTATTTGTGAAATACATCTCATTTTAATCATTGAAATGGATATTTCATCGCTGAATTCTTTTGAATTTCTGAATCTTCATATCTTCGGCTCGTTCCCAGCTTCGACTAGCACTTGAAATTTTCAAAATTCAGCTTCTGAGCTCCAAGTTATCGCAGATTAATGGAGAGACCCAAAATACATGTTTTCAAGTTTATCATTAACCATTAACCTTTCAAAAAATGTTAATGATAACTTTCAAATCGTGCATTTTGGAGTAGGTTAATTAACCTCTCCAAAAATGCATATTTCTTAACCTCTCAAATAGGTTAATGATAACTTTCAAAATGCATATTTTGGAGCAGGTTAATTAACCTCTCCAAAAACATGTATTCATTAACCTCTTTGTGATAGTTTAACCTTTTTACTTAGCTGATTAAGGTCAAGAACTGGAAGTAAGATTATCTAACAGGGAAGTGTCGAGATAGGAGGCATATTAAAGGTTAAGAAGAAACATACTAACTAATTTTTGAAATCTGTTTACCAACAAGCCTTAACTCTTGTGGCTTGGTATTCGTAGGACAGAGGATTACTTTAGGCTGGTCAGACTAAAAAGCATACCTTCATGGATTCCTTTGTGAAAATTGCTTTGTTTATCTATTTTCTGTACAAAAGATTTGTGGAATAGTTCTTAGCAACAGATACAGACCAAGACATAGGCCAGTTTCGACTTGAGATGGTTGAGGATTTACGACTCCCCGTGGTTGCAAAAGCTTCCATATTTGATAAGAATGTTGAGTCATTTGGAAGAATTAAATAAATATAATTCACTAGAGAACACAGATCCAACATCCTTCGTGCATTCACTTCTAGGACTTGATGATCTTAAATCAGTGGAATTGATGAAAGAAAATGATGGCCTCTTTAGTGGGCATCTAAATTTGAGCAAAGGTGGAGCCCCAAGTAATTGTACGACTTCTACAAGTAGTTGCATGGACAACCTCAAAACCATAACTCTTGGTGATCTTCATAATATATCAAAGTTTTCAATCAGTAGAGATGTGCGTCCCAGACTCATATCACTTAATGTTAGGGGCATGGATAAGCTAAAAGAAATGGACCTAAACGAGCTAGTGAGACTAAATATTCTAGAAGTTTCTTCAGACCCATTACTAAAAAGAATTTTCAGGTTATCTTCTCTAACAAGACTTCAGTCTCTTGAGTCTGGAATTGTTCCACACTAGAAATAGTATCAATCTCTTCTTTAATAGGGCTTCAGTCTCTTTATGTGGGAGAATTTGACAAATTGGAAATAGTATTAGGGTTATGTTCTCTATCACAGCTCTAGTCTCTTGAGGTGGGAAGATGTCCTAAATTGGAAACATTATCAGAGTTATCTCCTCTAACAAAAATTAAAGTGTTTGAAATAGAGGAGTGTGGCGAGTTGAAATCATTGTCATACCTTGCACATCAACAACATCTAAAGCAAATCAATATTTCACGCTGTCAATAGCTGCACATTGTACATGGTTTTGAAGAGTTGCAAAGATTGAAAAGCCTAATAATTGAGTGCTTGAAAGTCCACATGGATATGAATGGGTATGGGATTGCATTTATGGAGTAAGGAGGCTGCCGTTAGAGTTTATTGTTGTAGCATGGAGAAGGCTCGTGAATTGTTTGATGGAATGTAGGAATGAATGCTTGTTTCATGGAATGTCATGATTGTAGGATTTGTAGTGAATGGAAATAAAGAGTTGGCTTTGAAGCTTTATCAGCAAATGCACTTGGCAGGGTTATGCCCAGATTCAATGACCTTCATAGGTATACTTTCGGTGTGTGCCAATTTCGTTGCTCTTGAACATGGTAGGGAGATCCATAAATTTTTTTATTGGAAATGGATTGCATCCTCATGTTAATGTGGCTAATGCTCTTATCAACATATATGCAAAATGTGAAGTTATTCAGAAGACATGCTATTTGTTTGATAAACGTATCAACGAGATGTTGTCTCATAGAGTACGATGATCATGGGGTATTCAATTCACGACTATGGCAAGGAGGCCTTGGAACTCTTTGAGCAGATGAAAACCAGCGGTGTGAAAGCAAATGAAGTCACCTTTTTTTGTGTTCTATCTTCTTGTAGTCATGTAGGTTTAGTGGATGAAGGCTATCAATGCTTTAAAGACATGAGTGAAATTTATAAAATCATACGTAGAATGGATCATTATAGTTGCATGGTTGACCTTCTTGGTCGTGATGGGCATCTTGATGAAGCGCATTATTTTATCAACCAAATGCCAGTGCAACGTAAAGCTGCTGTGTGGAAAAGTTTGCTTAGTGCCTACCGGCTATACAATAATATAAAGCTAGGGGAATCGGCAACAAAACACATATTTGAGTTGGATTCTAAAAACACATTCTCTGACTCTTCTTCAGCATTCAAGATTAGAAGGAGGAGATCCAATGGCTATCAAGATAAATTACTCAACATTCTTTTCATTAAGGTTAATTTTGTGGAGGTTAATTAACCTCATCCAAATCACGTATTTGGGGGGGTAGTTACTAACCAAAGAAGGGTAGTTATTAACCTCTGTGTCTATATAAGGGCTCTTTTGGGCTTTGTAAAGAGACTTTTTGGCTTTGAAAAAGGGAGAACTATGCTAAAATTTTGATTAGGAGATGATATTTGGAAAGTATGTGCAAATTTTGTTTCTGTAATAAGAAATTCCTCTTGAGTTCTTGGTGCAAGAAAATAAAGGAATGTGCAATTTGAGTTCTCTTCTTCTAAATCTGAATTGTTAGAAATGTTGATTCTCTTTGTAGTGATCATTCTCATAGTATGGTGTAGATGTTTATGAATCTGTGGATCAACATTGTGCTAGTAATAGTTTTCAAGCGTAGATCTTGATTGTTGTTATTAGCGGTTTTAATTTAGTAGTTCGGGAAAGCCTTGGAGTCGTGTGGTGCATTTGTCATCATGAGCTTTCTCCCCTTTTAGTTTTAGATTCTTTATTCGAAACGCTTCAAAATCATATCAAAGGAGGGAGCTGCCCCTCTAAACGCAGAGGAAGGCTGCATACTAATGGCCTATCCAACTATTGTGAAAGGTTTGCCACACACTCCATTGGGCAAATTCTATTGTGACAAATCTGTTTACCAACAATTCTTTTAGGAAGATTCTTAAGATTCTTATTTGTTTTTGCTAGTTGCAAAATCTTTCATGGTATAGCGCACACATGCAAGAAAGGAAGATTTTTAAGGTGATAGGCTTATATATGGGAGCTTTGTTCCTGGTTTTTGTAAATTTTCATCGGACAATTGTCAGCCTTTCTCATTTTTTATATTTTTCTAATATGTTTTCTCATTATAAAACTTACTATTTTTTTTTTCCACTTTTTAAATGTCACACTGTACTCTATATTTCTAATTTTGTTTTCAATTTCTTTTTTTTCTTCCTAGTAGCATGGATTTTAATTAGCTTTTATTTATAAAAAATAAATTGTTTCCTTAACAAATTTGTGGTTTCACCAAGAGTTAGGTTTGACATTTGTTGCAAGTATTTCACAATTTGTTGCAAGTATTTCACAATTTGTTGCAAGTGTTGCAAGTAGAACATAGAATAAAACAAAATTTAAATATATTAAAAATACTTACTAATTATACTCTTTTTTCTAGTCTTATTTTTTATTTCTAATATATTTACTAAACCTCTAATTCTGATAAAAATAAATTTAAAAAAATAAATATAGTAAGAAAATGAACTTTTTTTTTTTCTTAGATGATTAAAAATTCAACTCTTGAATTACAAGCAACATATCTATATAAGTTATATTGTGTTCTATTTGAAAACATGTATCACAATGTTATGATAACACAATCATTTGAGGTCTAGGTTTAAGAATAGTTCAAAAATATAAAAAAATATTTTGGTAGGGAACATATATAGTTATTCACATTATTATTTTAATTATTTTCAAAACTAAACTATATAAATGAATTAATTGATGAGGTAAGAAAAATTGCTTTAACATATTCATAAATTAAAATTTAATATAAATTAAATTTCTATCTAAATTAAATTATTCACGATATGCATATATTATTTTTCTTCTATTATAAAATAATTTAACAATGCATTTTATACATATTTATTTCTTAAACAATTAATAGAACTTATTACCAAAACTTTAGTAGAACTTTAATAGACCATAAGGTTGGATAAAGAATTGATTATTAAAAAATAAATTAAATAAATAAAAATCACTTTTTTTTAATCTCTAATATATTCACTAAACCTCTAATTCTAATAAAAACATATTTTTTTTTAAATGCATATAATAAGTAATATACAACAAATGAATTTTAATCATGAAAGCCAGGGACCTGGCTAAGGCCAGGATATCATGGAAATTGGGAAATGGGAAGGACATCCAGTTCTGGTCAGATAGATGGCTTTCCCAAGATCCACTTATCAATAACCCTGTTTTTGAGAGATGGATGCAAGCTTGTACTGATCAAATTGGGTCCAAAGTTTGTGATTATTGGAATGGCCAGGAATGGAGTGACCTATCCCTCATCTCTGAGGACTCGACTCCTATAATGCTTATGCTCAATTCCATGATTCCTATCAATTTGGGGGATGAGCTGGTCTGGAGGGATAATCCCAATGGAAGATACTCTGTTGCCTCAGGCTATAATTCCCTTTGGAGCTTAAAAGAGAAGGCCCCTTGGGCGGAGGCTTGGATTCCGGGTCTCACTCCAAAGATCAACATTTTTTTATTGGCTAGCTCTTCAGAACAAAATCCTTACTCATGACAATCTCATGAAGCGAGGACATGTTATGCCCAGTAGATGTCCCTTGTGTAAGAATCAGGTTGAGACCGGAAGTCACTTTTTCATCTTATGTGACTATGCCAGGGAGGTATGGAATGTCATCACACATGATAATGAAACCCTCTGGTGCAAACCAGATAATCTCATGGATTTTTTCCATCAGTGGAAAGGTCTTTGTAAGATTGCTGGTCGGCAGGATCACTCGGACTGGATTTTACCCCATTTTTGCTGGGGAATCTGGAAGGAAAGGAATAATAGAATATTTAGAGACAGAGAGGAGCCGGCTATAATCCTTAGCAGGAAGGTCTCGAAGAATATAAAGGAAAATCTCCAAGTGCTGAAGGAGGAAGAAGAAGAAGAAGGGGACAGAAAGATAGCTAAAGAAAAAGACAGGAACCTCAAAAGGCAGGATGCTAGCTGGCTTCTCCCCCCAGATGGTTGGTCAAAAGCCAACTTTGATGGGGCCTCCAAGGGTAACCCAGGCCCTTCAGGCTGCAGTGGAATCATAAGAAATAGCTATGGGGAGGGAATAGCTGCCTTTGCTTCCCCGCTGGGAATCCAGACTATTCATCTGGCTGAAGCAAGAGCTGCGAGTAAGGTGGTCAAGTTGGCTTTTGAAGCTGGGATTACTAAACTCTGGCTTGAGGGGGACTCCAAAAACATTATTAATACCATTAATGGTATTTCCCCTCCCTCGTGGACGATTGCGAACATAATTGCTGAGATTTGCGCCACTCTCACAAAGTTCGATAAGGTCCATGTCACTCATGTTTACAGAGAGGCAAACCCAGTCGCTGATTGGTTTGCTAATAAAGGGGTTAATGCCACCAATAATTTGTCCTCGCATGCCGGAAAAGATTTTCCGGCGGAGGCAAAGTTGCTCATCGACCAAGATAATATCTTGGGAAGGACGACTCAAATCCAATGCAATTATGGATAATAAAGATTGCTTAATAAATGGTAAGTGCCATTATTGGCATCGTGATTTGCACCAGAAAAAGGGGTTTCCTCTGACTTTTCGACACGTTCGAAAGGATGATACCATTATTTTCAGAAAGGGGTTTATTCATGGGTATCATAAATGAAACATCACCATTTTTTTGAATGCAAATAACTTGCACAGATCAGAGTTCATGAGAATTGTGGAAGTTGATTAGGTAAACATGACGGGTGAGAGGAGCAGAAAGGAGCCGGTGGGGGAAGTTCAGAAGTGGAAGAACAAGGCCAAAGTTTGGAGAGAGTTGGAAAAGGGTGGGGTTACTAATTTCTTCGAGAAACTTCATGGCTCGGATCCTGAGATCACTAACAGCATGGTGAATTCGTGGAATAATGGTAAGGTTAAGGTGAACGGGGTCTACTTTCAAATTACTGAGGATGTGGTTGCTGAATTCATGGGGATTCCGATGGAGGGGCATAAATTTTTCAGAGACAAGAAGATGTCTTCTAATGCTATCAAGGATTTTGTGAAAAACACTGAAGAGCTGAACAAGCTGGGCAAGAAAGAGACGTTTTTTGTAATGAATACTATAAAGAAGCTCTGGAGGTATGTTCTCTACGCTGTCATTGAATATATAACCCTAGACCCCAGGTTTGATAGGGTTAGGACCCACCATTTTGTGATTCTGAATCATTTTCGGCATGGTAGTAAGATCTCCTTCCCGTATTACCTTTTTAACTCGATGAACAAGGCCATTTCTAGTTTTAAAAAGAAAGCTACCATCAACTCGGCACTGCATGAGGGTCTTCTGCTTCTGATTCATGAGCATTTCCACGCTCAGACCATTAGCAAAAACCCTATCCAGGGGGCGGATGTTGACAAGAGCAGCTCCAGTTTTTCCTCAGATTCTGACGATGTCGAGAGCATCAGCTCTGATGAGGTTTTTGAGCATTCAGGTAAGAAGACTAAAAGCCATAAGAAGGATTACCCCTCTATCAAATTACCCAGCAGAAAGAGCCCTAGAGGTCATACCCCAGCTAAAATTGGCTCTGCTGAGGAGGAGGAGGAAATGGATACTGATGATTCTAACAAGGTTTTGAAGGAGGAGCTGGATGAGGAGAAATTGAGAAAAAGACAAAAGAGGGATGGAGAGAGCATGGAGCGCTCTAGCAGTCAGGGAAAGGATTCTCTGCCCATTCCCCTCTCCCCTATACATCCTCAACCTCCTTTGGAGGAAAATGACAACTTTGGACAGATTGAGGGGGAAGTGCAAGTTAATAACAGAAGGAAGGCTTGGAAGAACTTCAATGTGAGAACGACCACTATGGGAATTTACAGAGAGGTGATGAACCCCCAACTCCTGGTGGACGACCTCGAGAAGCCTAGACTCAATGAGCTAATTGACCCGGCTATGGTGGCTATTTCTAATAATGCAAGAGAAACGGGTATGAATCTGTTGAAGAAAGCCCGCAATAGCATGATCGACAACTTCAGATCAATTAAATGGCTTTTCCATGACCTCGAGGATGTCAGAGATAGGGTTTCCCAAATGGAAAAAATCAAGAGCAAGACAGGTGTTGAAAGCCAAGGCGACCGGAACAGCTGGGAGACTCTGAGGGAGAGGAGAGTAAAAAATATTGAGAACTACAATCACAACCTGGCTAGTCAAATGATCTCCCTCCTCACTTCGATCAACGACAACATCCTCTCTCTCTTGGATAATCTCAAAGACAGGAACCAGATGGAGGAAGATGATAAACAGAACAGAGACAAAGATAGGCTGGATGTGGATAAAGCCAAGGACAACACTATGGAGCAGGATTTGACGAACGCCCAGGATCATAAGGTAGAAGAGCAACAAGAGTGCGCCGAAGCTGCCCAGACCATGCTCGAGATGGAGAAGTAGTCTGCTAGGTTTGGTCTCTGTCCTTTGGTTTTTGTTTCTCCTGGCTTTGGCTTTTTGTCTGGTCTCCGTTTTTTCTGGTTGGTTCTCTGGCCTTTTTAGTGGGCAGCTGTTTCGGGCTGGGCCTTTGGGCTTATTTTCAGCCGTAAGGATTATGATTTGGCTGGGTGATTTTTCGCTTATTTTCAGCCTTTCTTGTTGTTAAACTTATGGGTTTCAGGACCCCTTAAAACCTATTTACCTTATCAAAAAAAAATGAATTTTTTTTCTTAGATGCTCCAATTTCAATTCTTAAATTACAACCGACATATTTATATAAGCTATATTGAAGTCTACCTTATTTTTAAAAATGTTAATAATTTTATTACTATTTTAGTTAAACATTTATGAGAAAAGATAAAATAAAATATTATTCTCAATAGAAAATAGTTATTAATAACAAATCATAGAACTTTATGTTTTAACTTATTAATAGTCTATTTATTATTTAACAATTTTTAGGGTGTGACATGTATATATTTCTATCAGTTTATTGTTGCATGTACACAAACATGCAACTGCTAGTTATTTTATTTGTAGGCATTGCAGATCCAAGTTAGTCTAGGATGATTGCCCGCCCCCCTCCCCCGCCCCCCCATTAGATTGGGGGTTGTTAATGTGTTTCTTTTTGTAATGACAAACTGAGATAAAGTTCTATTTTTGGGTGAGATCAATTGTAATGCTTACCCCTATTTTACTTTTCATGTTCTATTGTCAAATTCTTTTAGGTGAGCTTTATGGTTAGCAATACTTGATTACTTGATTTGATTGGATGTTATTTCATACTCAGTTTATATATTTGATGGGCTAGTTGTCATGTGTTCATAATTATTCTTTCAATGATCATACATGTATGTTCATATAGTGATTTAAGTTATTCCATGATGATAGATGGATTGTGCATTTTTCTATGGTTACTTACTCTATAATTGCACATATATGGTGTACTTGTATGTTTTACTTTATGTTTGACGTTTTCGATGTGGTTGAGGGAGGGAGTTGTAGTCACTTTCTAGTCAGGATCTACATGATGCACCACTCCCTACCATTGTTTGTTTAGTTTAGATTTATATGTATCTGTACATGCTCAGGTTTTATGCAGATTGCAAGAACTGGCACCGACTTATGTGAATTGCTAGGACGACCATGTCGTATCATAGTATCTCAATGGGAAAGAGGGGAGGTAATTCTTAAGTCCAAATCCTAAACTTAAGCCAATTGTCCTTGAAAAAAGGACAAGTACCTAAGTAATGCACCCTTTTGAATTTGTCAAGTGATGTGAATTCAAGATTTTGGCTTTGAGTTTGATTTTGTACCTTATTTTTTAGATGGGTTTTCTTATTTAGTTTGTGGGTTTGTTGTGATTTTTAGTTATAATTAAATTAAATAAAGATATTATTAAATGATTTAATTTAATGAAATTTTTACAAATAAAAATCAAATTTGAATTATATTTAATTAATTGAGAAATTAATTAAATAGAAGAAACAAAATTTAATGATTTAATTTAAAGTCCAAATTTTGCGTACTTATATTTATTAATAATTAATTTAGAAGTTTCAGTTTAATAATGCTCTCTCTCTCTCTCTCTCTCTCTCTCTCTCTCTCTCTCTCTCTCTCTCTCTCTCTCTCTCTCTCTCTCTCTCTCTCTCTCTCTCTCTCTCTCTCTCTCTCTCTCTCTCTCTCTCTCTCTCTATATATATATATATATATATATATATATATATATATATATATATATATATATATATATATATATATATATATATATATATATTGATCATAAATAGCCGAAGCCTAGATTAATTATTATTATTATTTGTTAGAATTGATTTTTACTATTAGATGTTAAGCGAAGTAGATTCAAACTCAAGACCTCCCACATGAGAGGCTCACAAGTTACCGTTGCATTGTAGGCTTTTGCCTAATCTCTCTAAATATTATTATTAGTTAAATTAATAAATGTATTTTTTAAATATGTCTTATTTGATAAAAGCAAGTGGGAATAGTTTAAACAAATTTTATTATAATTAAAACACAAAAATATGCATAAAGAATTAAATAGATTAAAATAATAAAAGAAAAGGCTTTTGCATGTTTGTAAAATTGAAGCCTTGGGTCGAGAAATTCTTTATTAGGAGATTAGAGCTCATTTCTCCACATAGGTTTTGGAGAGAAAAATTTAGAATTAGAGCAAAAGAATTGTTGAATGTTTTGAAGGGTTCGGATTTGCATTCATTCATAGGTTGTCTCAAATTTTAGTTGTTGTTTTGAGGTAGGGTTTGAAAATTCATTGAGAGAACATGTTCTTCATAGATTTGCTTCAAATCATAAGAAATGGAACATCATTACCTCTTTGAAGGAGGAAGGAGCGAGGACCCTGAAGGAACAAGAAGATATGGGAAGACACATGGTGGAGTTCTTCACACATTCTTATAAAAGGGGAGATGAGCAGAGCAACAATTTAATTAGAAGAAGTATGCTCAACAATATTTCAACTGTCCTAGGGGGTGGAGAAAATGATAAGCTCAAGGAGAAAGTCTCAGAAGAGGAGGTTAAGAATGTGGTGTTCTCCATCAAAGCCTATTAGGCTTTGGGCCCAGATGGCTTCTTGCTTGCATTCTTCTAGCACTTCTAGGAAGTAATAAAAAATGAACTTATTTGGGCCACTAGGGATATGATCAGAACTGGGAGGATGCTAACGAGGATCAATAAAACATTTATTATCCTTGTGCCTAAAATCTAGACACCAAGAACCATAAGGGATTTTAGGCCAACCAGTATTTGCAATACCATCTATAAGGTCTTCTCTAAGGTGTTAGTTCACAAGGTTAAACCTTTCTTGGACATGGTTATTGGGAGCTCTCAAAAGGGGTTTGTCCTAGGATGTCAACTCCTAGATGTTGTGATTAACACACATGAAATAATCCACTCAGTGGACAAAAGTGGAAGACCAGGTATGGTCCTCAAACTGGACATCTCCAAGGCCTATGAAAGAGTCAATTAGTCTTTCCTCTACGATGTCCTAAAACAAGTGGGGTTTAGTAAGAACATTGTGAATATCATAAAAACTATGGTGGAAACCACCCAATTTGAGGTGTTGCTTAATGGGAATACCTAGGGAAACTTTCAAGCTAGAAGAGGCCTGAGACAAGGTAATCGTCTTTCCCCTTAGCCTTTCATTATGGTGGATGAAGTGTTAGGAACGTTGGTTACTAGGTTGGCTGGTTTGGGAAGCTTGAAGGGTTTAAAACCAGCTACTACTCTAATACCTGAGGTCTATCCTACAATTTGTGGATGACACTTTTCTTTTCAAAGAATCCTCTATCTAGGAAGCCAGCACTTAAAGGACTCTCCTCACCAATTATGATAATTTCTCAGGTCAACAAATTAACTTGGTTAAAAGTAAGATTTATTTTTAATACACCTAAGGTTTTGCAGGTGAAAGTTAAAAAGATACTTGGTTGCCAGTTAGACAACCTCCCAGATACATACCTTGGCCTTCCTCTAACTACCAAGGAAGTATATTCTACCACTTTTTGGATCTGTATTATAAAGAGAATGCAAAAAAAGATGGCTCGATGGAAACGAAAATTATTAAGCAATGCAGGTAAACTTCAACTCCTGGTGGCGGCTCTTCAAGGAATACTAATATACTTCCTTTCAATTTTCAAGACAAACTCGAATATGGTGGATAAACTTGAAAAGTTACAAAGAAACTTCCTTTGGTTTGGCACAAAGGAAAGAAACAAATGGAGCCTCATTAGTTGGGAGACTATGTGCTAACCTAAACATAAAGGGGGCCTGGGAATTAGAAGAATTGCTAATATGAATAAGGCTCAACTCACTAAGGTTAGGTGGAGAATGGTTGAAAATAAGATTGGTTGGGGAAGGATCATGAATGCTAAATACTTAGCTAACACTCTTTAGATAACCTCTTTAATAATGACCTCCCTAAGGGCGCGAAGATTTGGAACAAAATCCTCAATTGCAAGCCCCTCCTATGGAAGGGTGTGAAATGACTGGTTAGGAATGCTAAAAGTATAAGATTCTTGGAGGAAAATTAGATAGGGGGGAAACCACTCATCTACAACAAGTTTAGTGGGCTACAAGAACCCTTAAAAAGGAATATGGGAACAAAGGTGGAAGATTATATTGATAATCAAAGGAAATGAAAGCAGTTATACACCTTGGATATCCCTAATAGAGAGGATCCCCTTGTTAAAGATTTCGAGGAAATGATGTGCCACCACACTCTCCCTATACATGTACAATGGATGAGGTGGTTTGGGATAGGAGGGCTAATAGTTGGTTCTCGGTTGGCTTCGCTTACCAACTTATTTTTGAGAATGCTCAGACCTTGATTAGTTGGAGCGAGGTCTGGAATAAACACTTATTGCCAAAAACCATTTTTTTGTGGTCGACAGTCATGCATGGTAAGATCCTTACTATTGACAACCTCCAAAGGAGAGGTATTTAGATAACTAATCGATGCTACCTCTACAAGGAGGACAAGGAAACTATTGTTCACCTCTTTTTGGAGTGCCCCTATTCTTTAAAAGTCTAGTCCTACAATCTAGAATAAATTCTCAATGGCTTAGGTCATCAATAAATGTTTGGAATAATTCATGGAGAATTGGGACTTCCCCTTCATCTTCCCATGACTTAGAGTCCTTTGGAATCTCCTCCCCCAACATTTTTTCTGGGGTATTTGGAAGGAGAGAAAAAACAAGGTTTTCAGGGAGGAGGGAAGGGGTGAGGTAGTGGTGGGAGAAACTTTGAGTAAGCTCATCATAGAGAATGTTATGGTGGAAAAATTTAAAGTTCCATAGAAACACTCAAGCAAGAAGGAGATGGATATTGCTGGGAAGCAGAATATTCTCCCCAACTTCCAAATTTTTGATAATTCAAAATTGGTTGCTAGAAAAAATACCCATTGGTTCCCCCCATTGGGTCCATAGTCAAACTAATTTTTGATGGTGTTGTGCCAGGTGGGGGGCGGGGAGTGACAGCTGGAGGTATACCGAGGAATGAAAAGGGTGATGTGTTGGTTTCCTACTTAGGACATTTGGGTTAGGGAACCAATAATGCGGCAGAGGCTACTACCTTTCTTTGTGCGCTAAAATTTGCTATGGAATTAAAAGTGAAAAGAATATCCGTAGAGGGGGACTCTAAACTCATCATTGACTCTATTAAAGGGTTTACTTAGCCTGGGTGGGCCCTGCATCACATTTTGGGTGACATTTGGCAGTACCTTACAACCTTAGATCATTACGATTTACAACACACCTACATGGAAGGCAATGCAGTGGCAAACACTTTTGTTGGTTTGGGGTTTAATTTGGAGAACATAAAGAGCTAGAAGAGTGTTGAATCGTTGCCTAACTATATAAATTCCTGAATTATTAGGGAAAAGAATCCTCTAAATCAGGTTAGACGGCCTTCCAATTTTGGAGAAGGGGCCATTTTGGCAGAATTGTTATCATTATGATAGTTAAGATCGTCTTGAGTTTGACAAGATATTTTGCAAGGATTGATTATGTGGACTAATTCATGAATGGGCATAGAGAAGGGGATGCAATTAATAATACCAGATTCAAAATTTGTGCCATAATTTTTCAACATTATGGCATGATTACGGAAAGAAATCACATTACGACTAAGGCTAGATCTTTAAGGTATTTTTTTTGGATTTCTTATGCTCCTATTAATGATACTTTAAAATAGTTAGTACATTCTAGAATTAACAGTCTCGTGAAGCATAAGAAAGACAGTTCGTTTATAGTTGGTTTCTGCATTTCTAGCTCCACCTTTGTGATTTTCTAGGTGCAAATGAGAATTACTAATATTGAGGAGGGGGATATCATTAAGAAAGTTGTTCATATGGGTGGAGATCTGAACAAGTTGGAGCCCACTAAATTGGAGGAACTCTCTATAAAACATGCCACTTGGATTCTGTTGAAGGAGGGAGGGTTCGTACCCTACATGCAGGCTATGGAGGGCTACAATAAGAACTGTTTGCGACAATTTGTTGCTAGCTAGAAGGATAGGCATGCGAGCAATAATGACATTACGTTCTAGGTGAATGAGGAGTCTATTGCCATGGTGATGGGATTGGACATTACTGGACGAAAATGACAGAAAGTTACGAAGGTATGATGAGACAATGAGGCTCCAGACCGTTATAGTAGTGGTTTTAGGAGGGATAAATTGCTAGAACCTTGGGATGATGTTTTTCTGATAATCATGAAATACCTAACGCTGGAAGGAAGGCACAATGTGTATTGATTTTATCACTACCTGCTTCTTAACTATTTTTGCAACAGGGAGCTTGTTTGCATATCTTTCTTTTTAATGCATGTGCTTGAAGAGATTGTGATGGATGTTAGAGAAAAAAGGAAGAAAGGGGCTAACTTCACTATCCTTTACCAAGGGCTCATGTTTCTCCTTTTCCAATTTCACCTAGCTCTTTTCCCACCCCACGTGATTGCATTTGACAATGTTCTCCCCCCTAGGGCTCCCCTATGCTTGGAATTTGTGGGTGGTAGTTATGCCCCACCCCTGAGCCTTCCCCTAGCCAAACCCCTTTTAAGGGTAGGAAGAATAAGTTGGCCTTGGAATAGACTACTAACAAGAGAATTAAAATGAATAAAAGGGTGGAGGTAGAAATTGGGGATTCAAATGAGGAAGTTGGTGAGGGTAGAAGAAGGTCGTGAAGATATGCTAAGACCTATGGAAGAGTTAAGCAACTAGGTTGTCGCTCTCAAGAGGATGAAGAGGATGATACTAACTCTGAAGAGAGTGACAAGAACTCGAGGAATGACCAAGAGAAGGGGAATGATGAAACAGAGAAATATACTAACCCACTTTTAATAAAACATATTTTAAATTATTATGAAATAATCTAAATTAAGTATAACTTATATTATTTTACTAAAGTTTGAAATTTACCAAATTTATATTAAATAAGACTTAATTTTAAAATTGCAAACTAGAACTAATTTTAACATTTAATTAAATTTTTAAATAAAATAATTTTATCTTTATATCATTTATATAAATGAAAACTAATTTATAACTAAATAAATTCATAAATTATTTAAACAAACTAACTCATACTAAAACTAGAAAAAATATTCTTATAAGAAATCTTACTTACCCTCCCTCTTAACTTTGATTTAAAAATAAACAATAAGTGAAGAGGTTTAGGCCCACCTCCCCTCTTACCTACGTGAGAGTAAGGAATGCTTGCTAATTTTAAATAGAACAAGACAGTCTATGTTTACTTTAATTATGGCAAATAAAATGTCTTACGGACATTTTTTTTCACACAGATTACTTTCCCGATGAGCGAACTACCCAAATGACCCATTTCCCTTTCCCACCACACCCCATCCATCATCCCACCTCTATATGCCATCCCCCATCCCATTCAACTTGTTGGTTTCTTTATCTTGAAAAATTGAGATTAACTAAATTTAGTGTCATTTTTTTCAATTGATTTTTAATAAATTGAAACACTATATGATAAATTTAAATCTGCGAGCTTACAATCCTAAAATTAAATCAAGAAATAATAAGAAAGTTATTTGAGGCTCATAAATAAAATAAAAATTTAAATAGAATGACCAAATTAAATTAAGAGATCTATTAATCAAGAAAAAATTATTTTACCCTCTATTAAATTTTTAATAATATTAATTTATTTTTATATTTTATATTTAAATATATTCACTTTATTTATTTATTTATAAAATTTTAATAAAATAATAAGTGTCACATTCACAATGTTAATAATAAGATTTACTCTAAGCAATAAAAGTAAATCAAATATAAGAAAGGTTCTAGGAAATTTAACTGTTCGATGATAGATGTTCATGAACATTTTTAGTTAAAATAAATAGAAATAATTAAAAAAATTTTAAAAAGTTATTTCAATACGTATAAGTTAATTTATTTTTAAATTTTTTTAATTTAAAATATTGGTAAATAAAAAAAAGATATCTATAAAATGCATTATATTTTTTATTGTTTCAAAATTTATTATATAATTTTTGAAAAATAAGATAATAATAATAATAATTTTGAACATTATGTTTATCATGTTTTAACATATAACAAATCAGAAGATATTTATGTTTTAGATAATGGTAAAAATAGGTTTTGAAGGGACCCTAAAACCCTTTCACATCCTCAAAAAAGGAAAAAACAAGCCATCCATTAGGAAAGAGTCCTTAAACCTACTATAAGCAGTACCAAAAATAGGTTTTTACAGGGACCTGAAACAACTAACAAATTCCAAATAGAGTACAAATAATTGCCTACTTACCAATCTTAGCCATATCTTCGATGAAGTTAGTAGTTGAAGAAGCAGCAACAATCAAAGCTTTCTTCCTCAAACTCTATCTTGTCCTCTTGCTAGGGCCCTCCAAAGATATGGTTTCTTTATTTTCTCTTTTACCCAATGTCACAGTAGCAACACAGATGCTTGAAGTTACCTACTCCATTTTTGTTCCACTTTCCTTGATAAGCATTATAATATTCTGCTTGTAATCCTAAAGTTTTTTTGGTATATCTCCCATTTGCACCTCCATGTGTTGAATAATAGCCCAATTAGCCTCTTGGTTATGTTGCAAGGTTTCCACTTTCTTCTTCAGCCCCATTATTTTGTTATATATCCAGGAGTTGACTTGAAGGAAAGAGTCAGCTTTTTGTTTGGCAGAGTGTAGGAAGGAAAGTTTGGTTTCCCTCTTCGGGGAGTCACTCGCGTCATTAGTAGTGGTGTGTGGCAAGGGGCCAACTTTATCAATTTGTACCTCCCCATCCAATGGCTCCTCCTCACCAGACTCCACAGGGACATGTTGACTCGGGACCTCCTTATCTTGTCCCTCAGTCTCCTTTATAGGAGTGGAAGCTATCCCCATGTTTTCCTTCTTACTTAAAATGGTTGCATCATCGATTAAATTTTCTTTCTCTTTATCACCTCCCCCAGACACAATATGAGTACCCTCATTATCAGACTTGCTTTGTTCTGAGTTATCCTCAGTAGTATCTTCCTCTCTCCATTCCTCCTTTTTGTCTTTCGTATCCAGATAACCATCTAGGTTAGAGCTAAACTCTCCAGCATCCGTCCCTTCCTCTTCCTCAAGGACATCCTTATCTAAGCCTTCAGTACTCTCCACCTTCGTATCCTCTTCCACAATTTCTCTTCGAGAGCTGGAGGGTTTTAGTTTAGCCTTAAATTTCTCTTTAACATTCTCATCAGTTTTACCTTTTAAGGGTTTAAGATTCTTATGCTTACCAATGGAAGGAGACAAAGCAATGGATTTATTTTTACAAAAACCCTCAATGAGCAAAATTAGACCTTCATTTGAGATGGGTCGAGACTGTTTCTTTCTATGGGCATTCAAAATGGAGCAAAGAAAACTGCAAATAGAAAGGGAAGGAAATTCTATCCTTGTACCTAAAATGGTTAAGAAAGACAAAGTAGAATTTGTGCACCCTTTTATTCCTTTCATCAAAGATAAAATAATCACGAATACAACCAAGTACATCATGCCAAATACCTTTAATCTATTGCACATCAAAGAAGTCTCCATTTTTCTCCAATTGCATCTCCTCTTCATCCCTCTTCAAAAATTTTTTGTAGGCCGCATTGGAAACACTGGTCTGCTTTGAGAATTTGATACCTTTCATGGGGAGACTAGTGACCTTGGAAATGAATTCCTCAGTAAGCTTTACAAAGATTTCATGTAAAGTAACTTTGTCATCCACCAAGTTTTTGAAGAAGGCGGTCGTGACATGGGGTTTGAATCCACGCAACTGCTCCAAGTAGCTGACCAACTTCCCTTTCTGGAGAATCTTCCAAATGTCCTACCTAGCCTTCCAATTGTCACATTTTTTGGGCTCCTACTTCCTCGGTTCACCCCCCATATTACAAAGTGAACAAAAAACTAGAGACACCCAGATACTGATAACAGAGAGGTTGAAATGAGACTAGTTTTTTATGACACGATGTCGAGGTCGCCTTTTTGATGATACATGCAGAGAACATATAACCTTCACACGAATGTACCTCCTTGGGGATGGTAATCTAATAGTCGTAAGGCCACCCCTGCAAATCATTAAATTTCTAATCCAAGGAAATATTTCCCACTTTGGAATGAATAACATCATAATTAATAATCGCTTTAAGATCCACATGCTTGATTAATTCATCAAGCCACCTCATCTTTTGCCCTCTTTGAATTGCATGATTTGCTATCCAATTAACAACCCCTTTAGCTTCTTTATAAGTATGGGAAATGACAACTTTTTCAAAAATTTGAAATAAGGTTTTGATTTTCATAACCGTAGCCTCTATAGACCATGAGATAGAATTTTTATTATTAAGGATATTAATAATATTCAGAAAAATCACCTTCCAACCATAATTTGGAATACCCCAATTCAACAGCTAAAATAGTGGTATGAAAGGAAGCAGCAGCTTCAGAAATATGGCTATTGGAGTGACCAATAGGGATAACAATAGAATCAATAACATTTCCCATATGATCTCTAAGAACACCTCCACATCCTGCTCTTCTCGGGTTACCCTTAGCAGCTCCATCAAAGTTCCCTTTGATCCATCCATGAGGAGGAACAAGCCATTTTATGATCGATCTAGGATTATCAATTTTCAACTTAGATACTTGAGATCTTAAAGGGTAATCAAGTTGGAAGGTTTGAGTAGGCTCCCTCTGGGACTTAAAATTCTCCTTGAAGGCTTTGATGATATTCTGACCAAGCACCCATCTTGGAAGATCTTTATTTCTGAATATCCTGTTATTTCTTTCTTTCTATATGCCCCACCAAAGGTGGGGAGGGTTAGTTTCCAAAGAAATTGATCATCAGGATCCTTTGAGGGGCATCTCCAACTCTTGAAAGAAAGATCCAAATTGTTTTGATGGACCCATGTCATACCCCAAAAATTCAAAATCTCAGTCCAGACTTCCTAGGTAAAAGAGCACCTCAAAAACATATGATCTCTATCTTGAAGTCCCTTTCTACATAAAGAACACCTATTTACCAAATTTATACCTTTTTTTTGCAAGTTGTCAAGGGTCAAAATTTTGTTTTGGAGAAGAGTCCAAAAGAAAATGTTAATTTTGGGTATGAGACCCTTAATCCAAACTTGCGACCAGAGAGGTTGATTACTTTTATCCTTAGAAGCAAAGATAGAAGTGACTTTAAATTGCCCACTAGGATCAGCATGCCAGATAATCTCATCCTCAAGATAAGGGTAAAGAGAGATAGCATTTAGGGATAACTGGATATTATTGAAGCCTTGATCAACATTAGTTAAATACACCCATGAGTCATTCTGCCAGTAATGACTAACAAGAAGGCCAAATCTCTCCTTGCATCGATCAATTAAGGCTTTGTCATGAAAATGTTTGATCAAGGGATGGTCCATAAGCACGGTATCCTCCCAAAATTTCACTTTTAGCCCATTACCAACTTTCTAGAAACAACATTTTTCTAAAGTTTTCTTGGTCCCCTAAATATCTCCCCATGTGGAGGAAGAGTGAATAACATCAGGAGAGTCGAGGTAATCAGGAAGGGAAATAGCATTGAAGAGATACTTATGTTTCCAAATGGTACTCCACTCTTCGTTGTCATGGTAAACTCTCCACCCCTATTTGGCTAAAAGGGCTTTATTCAAACTTTTGATTTTTTGAATTACCAGTCCCCCTTCACTGCGGGGTTTACATACTTGATCCCAAGCAATTAAATACATTCTCCTTTTTTCCTCAGAGCCAGTCCATAGGAAATTTCTTTGAATTTTATTAATTGACTTAGCAAATTTAAAAGGAATTTTGAAAAGACTTAGAGAATAAGTAGGAATGCTTTGGAGACAGGCTTTGAGAAGAGTTAACTTACTAGCTTGGCTTAAAAGAATTCCTTTCCAACTTGCCAACTTTTTGCTGAATTTGTTAATAAGATCTTCCCAGAAAGCATCAAGGACCTTCAAGCCTAGGGGGAGACCCATGAAAGAGGATGGGAGAGATCCTATAGAACATCCCAGGATTTTAGCAATTTTAAATTGTTTGTGGATAGGGGTGTTAATGAAGAACACAACACTTTTACTCCAGTTAACCCATTGTCTAGAAGCAACCGAATATAAGTTAATAGGTTGCTTTAAAATCCTAGCTTCCTTCACTTTAGCCTTACCCATGAAGATGGTATCATCAACAATTTTTCCATGAGAACAAATTAAAGGATGGGAAGATGGTTGTAAGCCCTTAATCAAACTTCTTTGGACCATGTCCCCAATAAATCTCCCAAAGCAATAAACCATAATAACAAAAAGGATGGGGGATAAAGGATCACCTTGTCTCAGCCCTTGAGAAGGGAAAAAGAAAGGAGCGGAGCTACCATTAACCAAGACCGCAATAGAGACAGTAGAATCCAACTGACAGATCAGACCCACAACCTTATGGTCAAAGCCAAAAGAAAGAAAAATATTACAGAGGAAAGATCAATCCACTCTATCATAGGCCTTAGCAATGTCCACTTTCATAATGAAGCCTTGATTGTTAGAACAAGACAAGGAATGAATATTCTCATGAGCAGAGATGATAGAGTTAAGGATTTGTCTACCAGGGATGAAACCATTTTGTTGTTTCGATATAATCAATGTGATCACCTGAACAAGTCTGGAGGTGAGAGCTTTGGAAATAATTTTATAGAAGGAATTACATAGGCTGATCAGTCTAAACTGATCTAGAGAGTTAGCCCCAACTTTCTTAGGAATAAGGCACAGAAAGGTGGAATTGATTTCCTTAAGAATTTGTTTTGCCCCATAGAATTCCTTAACAACATCACAAACATCTTTACCAATAACTTTCCAAAGATTTTGGAAGAAAAACATGGGAAATTCATCAGGACTAGGTGCTTTATCTCCTCCCAAAGAGCTTACAGCTTTGAGAATTTCATCATCCTTAGGAATTGAACATAACATTTTATTCTGTTCCATTGTAATCAGTGGAGGAATCACTTTGAGGAATTCAGCCTGACTATCCACATTGATGTTGGAATTGGCCATCATAAGAGAGGAGAAAGAGGTCACCATCTCATCCATGATAGCCTTGTCTTCAACAATTTTCACATCTCCCTTTTTAAGATATGATATGTGATTTTTGGCCCTATGCTTCAGAGTGGAGAGATGGAAAAAAATTTGTATTTTTATCTCCTTCCCTCAACCATATCAATCATGATCTTTGTCTCCAATAGATTTCTTCTTTAGTGATGATGTCATGGTATTGGGCAAGCTTTTCATTTTCTTCAAGGAGGGGATCAGAAGTATAACCTTCCTTCTAGATTTTTTCCTATATATTTAGAATTTCCCTCTTAACAGTAGTTTTGTTCTCAAAAATGTTCCCAAAGCTATTCTTGTTCCAATTTTTGACCTCCCTTTTAATATTTTTAAGCTTGGAAGCAACTCTAAAGAAGGAAGTGCCTTCAAATAAATATTAAACCATTCTTTCAATTTAGTTTTAAACTGTGGGTGTTGTATCCACATCTTCTCAAATCTAAAAGGAAAATTCTTCTTGAGGTTAATCTTCTCAGAAGTGAATATAAGAGGGAAATGATCCGATCCAATTTTCTGACAAGCCTCCAGCTTACAAATGAATTCTTTAGTCCAATAAGGAGAAATAAGAGCACAATCAAGCCTAGCCTAAATACGTTCATTACCAAATCTCTTGTTGCTCCACGTGAACTGGATTCCATAGAGGTCCACATCCATTAAGCCATCATTATTTATGTACTCCATTAAATCCAATCTTCCTTCCAACTGAGTAGCATCACCTCCCATTTTCTCATGGTCGTAAAGAGGTACATTAAACTTTTCCACAATGATCCATCTTCCAGAATAGTCTTTGCTTATAAAATTAGAAACCAAATCCTAGACCTTTTTCCTTAGATGCTTTGTGTTTGGAGCATAAATATTCACAATATACCAATCTTCCTTCTGGTCTGAACTAGTGATTTTGGCTATCATAATGTGTTTACTAGCAATCAAAATTGTTCCAGATAAATAGTTCTTCCATAACATCAAAGTTCCCCCTGATGCCCCTTCTGAACTGCTAGCATTTATTGAATAGTTATTAAAAGCTTTAATCTGTTATGCTTTCTCTTTATTCATCTTAGTCTCTTGAAGCAGGAGAAAATCAGGCTTTTGTTCTCTAAAAAAATTCCTAAAAATGTCCAGTTTATGAGTACTGTTCAACCCCCTAATATTCCAAGTAATGATCTTCATATCCAATTTTTAGGAGTAAAATCCAGAATAGTTTCTTGCCTACCATCAACAATATTCTACATACTTTCTAACTCTCTAATTTTCTTAGTAGATCTTCTTCCAAGTTTGACCGGGGAACCAACATCCAGTTTCACCTTAGTGTGTTGTTCTATTCTTTTCCCAATTTTTTTCAAATTAGAAACAGGAGATTCTGCCTTGCTATGCTAATCTATTTTGTTTCTTCTAGTCTCTACCCCCTTAGTATTATTCTTTTTTTCAGCCCTTTTCCTTTGGTTTGGTTTATGAATTGAGGTATTTTCTTTCACATCATCTAGGGGAGGAGGCTTCAACATAGAAAGGTCATTTTCTACCTGGGTTTGCACCTGAATCTCCCTAGATTGAGAAAAAAGAGGATATCCTTCCTCAGGTAAATTTCCAATATCAGCCAAGATTTCACCATCCTCAAGCACAATTTTGTCATCAATATCTCTCCATTGTTCTTTTATCCTCTGATAAATAATAATTTGTTTTGATAAATCTACCCAATTTTCCAATTCTTGTTCAGGTAAACTGGTTTCAAATTGTAAACTAGGACCTTCTTTCTCAGAGTTAGCTTCCTCAGAAGTGAGCTCTTTCACTGCCTCAGCCTGTGGAACTTGAAATTTTTCATTACTTTTTTGTTCTTGGTGTTGGCCTTCTTTGGGTTTCCATACTTTCTTATGCTAAGCCTTGTTCTTTTTCCCTTCCAAACCACTGCTAGCCTAGTTTTTACTTTTGGAAGGACTCTTTTTAACCAAATGCCCCTGATTCTTACAAGCATAGCAAGAATTAGGCAAATCTTCAAAAAGAATTTCTTGAGTTCATTTACCCAACTTGGAAATCAGACCCACCTTTACTGGGAGGTGATTCAGGTTTTCCACCTTAGCAAAAAGTCTGGCACATTGAAGTTTGGATCTAGAAGCCATAGCATTATCCATAGCTACAAGTTCTCTAAAAGAACTAGTAATACCTTTAAAGATGTCTTCATGCCAAAATTCTAAAAGGAGTCCAGGAAGTTTGGCCCAAATGGGAGTGGTTAAGAAGAAAGAGTTTGAAAGATCCATGTTGGGTTCCCAATTTTTAATGGTGAGAGATTTTTTACCTAAAGACTAGGGCCCTCCACAAAGAACTCTATCCAAGTCTTCTTTACAGTTGAAGATAAACGAAAAGAAGCCATTCAACATGGTGGCAATATCTACCTCTCCTCTAATAACCCATTTCCTTTTCACCATCTTTCTAAGTGATTCAAGATCTGGTCTAGCACCTAAAAATTTGCCCACTTAAGTGAAATCCATGGAAGACATGGAAAAATCAAGTAAAGGGTCAGAATAAAAACTTGAAACTCACCTTTCTCCCAGGAGGTCTTGGAAGTCACCGATGTGAAGAGAGACTTTCAAGTTGGTTTCTTGCCAAACAGGGATGACATAGTTGTTACGGTTAATTTTGTGAACTAGTTGGAGGATAAGGATGGTGAGCTGGTGGCACAAAATTCTATGTAAACCATTTTTGGACAAATTCAAAAGGATTATTCAAGAAGTTTCTACAAGAAACATAATATGGGTTAGATTCAATGAATCCTATCTAATCCATACGAATTGAAATTAAAAAAAGAAAGAATCGAGTGGGAAAAGGAACTCCATACTTCTATTTAAGGAGTCACATACCAAGAAGAAAATGCTACTACTACTGAAGTGCCAAAATTGTGAAGTGATTAGAAGGGTGTCAATGACAAGGCATCTACAAGAAGGAAGAGCACAAAGGGTCTACTTTGATGAGTGGTCAGAGAGAGATGATTGCACTAGTACATTGAGCATGGAGACTCAAGGAGACTAAGCTTGAAAGGAGGGAAAACTGACAGAGCTGCAAAGACTGAAAGTTAGGCAATGTGAAGGAGCTGAAGAGTGATATAAAATTTGCAAGTTGAGTTGTTTTCTGTAATCAGGTCAAAACCCCTTAATGTTACTCTCTAGAAGTTCTATCAGTTAGGATAAAGGAAAATACTATGGACATAGATTGGTTTAATAGCCATTTGTAAATCCTTTAACAAGGTGGCATTCCAAGTGAATAGGGCATCACTTCAGAAGAGTGAGAATTGAGTAGCATGTTACTGGTGGTCTTTCCCAAATTGAGTTTCCACATAAATCATTGTGTTATGTGTTGATCTTTTTATGTGTTATGCTTGCAGGTTGATTTACAGTAACTTGCTGAATAGGAAAGATAAAAGCTTGGATGAATGAATAGTTGAATAGGCTCACTACACTTAGTGAAAAAGTTTGAATTGGACATTAGGACCTTGAACTGATTCACCCCCCTCTCTCAGTTATTCTAAAGCATTTCTAACAATTGGTGTTAGAGCCATTTACTGATTTAATTTCAAGGTACTGGAAGTAGGAAGATCAAGATGTCCAAAAGAGAAGCTCCCAACTTCAACAAATACAACTTTGTTGCACAATAGAGTCTGATGAAATTGCACCTTGGATCAATAGGTGATTATGCAACAACCTCAATTGAAATAGAACATGTAGAATTAGTTGGACCTCTTATTATAGATGATTTGAACAAAAAGAAGGAACACAATCAAGCAATGCTGGAGATTGTCTCTGCACTTAGTTATGTTGAATATGATGACATCAAAGGATGTGATACTATATTAAAGATGTGGAAAGCCCTGTTAGATATCTATGGAGGAGATCAAAATGTTCAGAGAGCAAAGAGAGAAAGTCTCAGAGGAAAGTTTGATGACAGAAAGATGGAGGAAGGTGAAAATACTGCTCAATATGGATCCAGAATGAAAGAAGTCGTAAGTGCAATAAGAAGTTTAGGTGGTAAATTAAAAGAAGAGTCTGCCAATAAAAAATACTTGAGAACCTTGCTCCCTATCTATGCTATTAGAGTTTTAGCCATCTAAGAGTTAAGGTGTATACCAAGAAATGCATTGACCTTTGAAGGAATAGTGAGAAGACTTACTGCATTTGAGTTGTCCAATTTTGACAACTATAGACCTGAGAACCTTGAATCTACTCTCAAGGCCAAGTTGAAAATGAAAGACACCAAGGAGGTGACATCAAATAAGAAAAGTAGAAAAGGAAAAAATGCATCGAGCGATAGCAACACAGATGAGGAAGATGGGGAATAGTTGGAAGCACTACTAGCTAGGAGATTTCATAGAGACAAATGTAAATTCAAAGGTAAACTCCCTATCATTTACTTCAATTGCAATGAAGTAGGTCATATTGCTATAGGATGTACATAGAAGAAGAACTACAAAGAAGGAAACAAGTACAAAAATAAGAAGGAAGATGATAGTAGAGACTACAAGGACAAAGGCAAAAGATGCTACATTGTTGAAGAAGATTTTGATGAGAATGATGATGAAGTAGTCTATGTGGCCATGAAGAATGAATCGGATAAAGATGAAGATGAAGCAACAAAATTTTTAACTTGTGTGAACAAGAATGACAAGTGGATAATAGACAGTGGTTGCTCACATCACATGATAGGAGATAAAAGTAAGTTTATTACCTTTACTCAATATGATGGAAATAGTGTTAGATTTGGAAATGATGCTCCATGTCAAATCAAAGGGAAAGGTTCTATTAAACTTACTAAGAAGATTTCATATGATAATACATACTATGTTGAAGGATTGAACTACAACTTGTTGAGTGTATCACAGTTAGGCAATGTAGGATGCAAAGTAGAGTTTGGAAACAAAACTGCCAAGATCTATGACATTGATGGAAATCTGATAGGAAAAGGTGAAAAAACTAGGAGTAATCTATTTTACCTAGATATATAAGATGCAACTTGTCTTATTGTTCAACTTGATGATGTGTGGTTATTGCATTGAAGATTGTGTCATGTTAACTTTGACAATCTGATTAACATCAGCAAAAAGAGGAAAGTCAAAGGGTTGCCTAAACTAAAGAAGTCTAAAAACACAATGTGCAAACAATGTCAACTAGGGAAAATGACTAAGTCTAGCTTCAAAAGCAAAACATATACTTCTAAAGAAGTACTAGAGCTAGTCCATACAGTCTTATGTGGACCAATAAAAGTGCAAAGTTACCTAGGAGACATATACATAATGCTAGTTGTAGACGACTATTCAAGGATGATTACTACTATGTTTTTAAAGCAAAAATTTGATGCATTTCAAATGTTCAAGTGGTATTTGGCCAAAGTTGAAAAAGAAATAGGAAAGAGTCTAAAATGCCTAAGGTCAGATAGAGGAAGTGAGTTTACATCAAAAGAATTTGAAATATTTTGTAATGATAAAGGTATCTAAAGGCAAACATCAACACTAAGAACTCCACCCTAGAATGGTATTGCTAAAAGAAAGAATAGGTCAATGATAGGCTGTGCAAGAACCTTGATGATGGAGAAAAATGTTGCTCTAAAATATTGGAGAGAAACTATAAGCACTGCTATTTACACCCTGAATAAAGTCCAAGTCAAGAAAGGTACAAATGCAACACCTTTTGAACTATGGTATGGTCACTCACCAATTGTAAAACATTTCAAAGTATTTGGTTGTAAATGCTACATTCTTAAAGATACTAGCAATGGAAAGTTTAATGCAAAAAGTGATGAAGGCATATTCCTTGGCTACTCCACTACAAGTAAGGTATATAAGTGTTTGAATACTAAATTGACAAGATTGTGGAGAGTGCAAATGTAAATTTTGATGAGCATGTAGAAGTTCAAGTTGATGAGTCTAAGAAATCAAATTATTATAAATATTTTGTATACTTCTGTGAAGGAATGCCTACTGAAGATGATGCTACTAATAAATTTGGGAATTGACAACAAATTTCAGTATCAATAGAGTTGCACCCAGTAAATGTTGAGTTGCATTCAGGAGCTGAGCTATAGAATGAAGGAAATGCACATTCTGATTCTAAAAATAGTATACATGAAAGAAATGATGAAATACCAGATGGAGAAGAGAAAAATGAATTTGAAGTTGAAGGATCAAACATGGAAAGAAGAATAGAACCAAGATTAGCCAAATATGTAAGAAGACATCACCTTGCAGATCGAATAATTGGTGACAAGAATGCAAGACCAATGAAAAGGAATAGACTAATAAATGAATCATATTTTCTAAGCAAGGTTGAACCTAGAATAGTGATAGATGCACTACAAGATGATGACTGGTATAAAATGGAAGAGGAGATAGATCAGATTAAGTGGAACAAAACTTGGACCCTAGTTCCTAGACTAGCTAACAAGAATGTAATTGGTATGAAATAGGTATTTAGGAAAAAACTTGATGAGAATGGTGAGATAACAAGAAAAAAAGACATTAGTTTGCAAAGGCTATGCACAAGAAGAAGGACTAGATTATGGGGAAACATTTGCTCTTGTTGCAAGAATGGAAGGAGTAAGAACACTATTGCATATGCTGCATACAAAGGTTTCAAAATCTACCAAATGGATGTCAAGTCTACCTTTCTAAATAGTATACTAGAAGAGGAAGTCTATGTTGAACAACTAGAGGGATTCGTTGATGAGAAGAACACGGATATGGTTTGCAAACTACATAAGGCACTCTATGGTTTGAAACAAGTACCTAAAGTATGGTATGAGAGATTCCACAAATACCTTGTGAAATAGGATTTGAAAGAATAGATGACAACAACAACTTGTACATCAAGGCTTAAAAAGGTAAAGACATTTTGATATCTAAAATCTTTGTTGATGATATAATATTTGGAGAAAATGATGTTCTATGCAAAGATTTTTTTTGATCAAATGAAACATGATTTTGAGATGTCAATGTTTGGAGAAATCAAGTTCTTTGTTGGTTTACAATTACATCAATTGAAACATGGCATATTTGTGACCCAATCAAAATAAACCAAGGAACTCCAAACTTCTATTTAAGGAGTCACATACCAAGAAGCAAATACTACTACTGCTAAAGTGCCAAAATTGTAAAGTGATTAGAAGGGTGTCAAGGATAAGGCATCTAGGAGAAGGAAGAGCATAAAGGGTCTACTTTGATGAGTGGTCAAAGAGAGATGATTGCACTAGTACATTGAGCATGGAGACTCAAGGAGACTAAGCTTGAAAGGAAGGCAAGCTGACATAACTACAAATACTGAAAGCTAGGCATTATGAAGAAGCTAAAGAGTGATATGAAATTTGCAAGTTGAGTTGTATTATGTAATCAGGTCAAAACCCCTTATTGGTACTATCTAGCAATCGTATCAGTTAGGGTAAAGAAAAATCCTGTGGACTTAGGATGGTTTAATAGCCATTTGTAAATCCTTTATTAGGGTGGCATTCCAAGTGAATGTTTTAAAATCATTTACCTAGGCCCACTTCTAATAGGGTGGATAAATCCTCTAACAAGGTCACATTTAACAATGTGTTGTAAGCCTTTATCAGGATGGGGTTTTCACAGGGCATCACTTCAGAAGAGTGAGAATTAAGTGGCATGTTACTAGTGGTTTTTCCCAAATTGGGTTTCCACATAAATAATTGTGTTATGTGTTGATCTTTTTATGTGTTATGCTTGCATGTTGATTTATAGTAACTTGTTGAATAGGAAAGATAAAAGCTTGTATGAATGAATAGTTGAATGAGCTCACTACACTTAGTGAAAATTTTTGAATTGAACATTAGGACCTTGAATAACTGATTCACTCCCCCCCCCCCCCCACCCTCTCTCAGTTATTCTAAAGCATTTCTAACATTTGGTCTACCATACATAACCCTAACTAGAAAATGAGCTTGATAACCACTTTTTTGGGTAAATATTCTTTGCCTTTCAATGTTTTTAGGTTTTCCTCTATTGTCCTTAGGGCCATAAGCACACCAATAACTGTGTATACCTGAAAACAAAAATAATTGACTTGGTAAAAATGTATTAATACATATGACATTTAATTACTCTATTAAATATAGGCAAACCTCGAGTATATCTTTGTAGTGTGGTTAGTAGGTTTTTTTGAGATGGACTCTTTATGCTTCTTAAGTACAAAGTCTATCTCTATACTATCCAAAAAATCTTCCCCTTTGACACAGTGAGGAAGCCTTTCAATAGAGATTACAATACATAAGTCCATATCACCACCATTTCCAGTAGGTGTCCATTCAATATTATCACTTGAGAAATGATTTCCTTGGTTTGGAATATATTGTCCACCTAGTTCAATGAATGATTCACAAAGTTTTTTGACTCAATCTGAGTAATATTAAAATAATTAGTGACTATCACTTTCAAAATGTAGAAATAAATCTATTAGTTTTCTAATCACTCAACAGTATCGTTCTCTTTACCTTAGTGTTTTTGATATAAATGGAGCCAAAACTAGGGGTGGCCCTTTACAACAGTGGTGGCACAACCAGTAAAAAGCCAGCCGATAACCAACAGACAACTACACACACCGCTCCTAATGTTTTACATAATTATCTTTACCTTAGTGTTGACACTTACTTTTGAATTCACAATAAGAACCAATTTAACAATATACAAATTATAGAGATATAATTAAATATCTAAACAATATAAAATGGTAGATACAAAGGTTCAATGTTTTTTTTGATATATATTATTATAAGTAAATGTATGGTATATTGTTAGATTTTGTATTGCATGTGATGTGATACAAGATAATTCAAGGTGGACTATAGTGAGTTGACTATAGTAATGACATAGGAAGAGGATTTATTTTAGGATATTCTGATTTTGGAAAAATGACTAAATTTCAAAGCAAGACTTTTCTATATGATTGGACAATAGTAGTGCCTTACGAAAGAAATTTGATGTTTAAATTTATTTAATAGAAATATTTTAAACATGTCTTCAAATAACCCTAAAAATCCTTAGCCATGTGAAAATGAAAGATGCAAAAAAATATTAAATGGAAAAGTTAGAAAATGTTTAACTAAGAATTTTAAGTGAAACCTTATTTTTAGCTTTGTTTAACTTTTATGCAATCTATCTTGAAGGTGCTAGAAGACTAAGAACATTCACTATTCTAGCTTTGTTTAGAAGACTAACATTAGTTGAAACATTATCTATAGCTTTGTTTAGTTTTTAAGTAATCTAATTTATACTTTATATCAATTTGAATGATGGATAAAAGACTAACACTATTCATGTGGGATCATGTTGTATGTATTGGATTATTTAATAAATTTATATGAAATATTTCTTAAGTAATATTTTTCTTTCATTCAAGCTTGATTTATTTGTAATGATTCGAGATCCTAACCAATTTTTGGGACAACATTATTCAATACAATTTACAATATAATATGAAAAAATTAGAAAATAATTCAATGAAATTCGTAAGGAATGTAGTAGAATAATGTTAACAAACTAGTTCTAAATGTATTTAAGAGAATATTAAAAAATTATAATGATGAATTATTTCACACTTATTCAACAATTTTTTTTTTAATTCTTATAATATTTAATGATTGGTGGTCTCAAATTTAGACACTTCATTTCAAATCTAGTTTACATATAGATTTGTATAATTAATATATTTGTATATTTTGATATGAAATTGTTAAAAACACCAAACATACACAAATAAAAATAAAGATCACAGTTTACCAACCTAATATATCCTTGCTTTTTTACTTGAATAACTTCCAATTGAGGAATCAACCAAAACCCTAAACTTTAATATATATATTTTTAGTCATTTACAAAAAAAAAAAAAGTTGTTCATTTTTAAATGTAAATAAAACTTTAAAATGTCGAGTCTAAATATTATTTTTATCCTTATAATTTTGTATTCATTTCTTTTATCTAATATGAAAACTCTAAACATTTCTCATTGATTAAAAATCTTTTTTAGAAAACATCATATATTTAACTCATATTATAATTTAAAATAATCCAAAATCATTATTTAGAATTTAAAAACAAATCAATGAAAATAGTTCAATCTTAAAATAAAATAAATCATCTATAGCTTAAAAACATGAATATACAATTGAAAAAATAAGTTATAGAGAACTAAGGGATTAATGATTCACAAAAATGCAAGGATTTCATAATAACGAACATATAAATCTAACATAAACAAATTTAAACAAAAATATTAAATTACTACTGAGATCAAGCACTCTAGAAATCTTGTTGAGAAGATAAATTTCAATTTATTAAGATCAATTGGTAAATTTGGGCGCCAAAGCAACTTACTAAATGTTGAAGATCTGAAATACATTTATGGTGAATTAATTTTAGTTTTTCAAGACAAAGAAAACACCACGTTGAATGGGATGGGTGATGACATATGGAGATGGGATGATGGATGGGGTATGGTGGGAAAGGGAAATGGGTAAGTTCGGTAGCCAGCTTTGCGCCTTACTATGTCGTCATTTTCATGATTTATTATGTTTTTGTTTTCCTCTTACAATTGTATGTGAGAAATATGAATGGAAGGTAGATATGGTAAATACCATGCAACTCATATATATACATATATATACATCTATATACATACATACATACATATAATATTTAAATAAAATAATTTTTTAAATTAGTTTTTATAACAACAAACTGATAGGGCACTTTAAACCAGACAATCAAGAATTTGATTGCAATACTATAATGATTCATTTTACCAAGGTCTTGATCCAAATGTTTTGTACAAATTATATGTTTAAAAGTGTGGTTTTTATTTGACAGTATCAAATGAGAGTTTTTGTTTCCATTGAAGTTTTTCCAATTTAATTTTATTCAAACCCTAGCTAGATTTTAGATTAATTTCTCCAACTACATTCTCTATTATTTAATATCAAAATTTCTAAGATCCATGCCTTTTTATTTAAAAACAACAATTCAATTCAAAGATACCAAGAAGACACAAAGAATACAGATCTTTTAAAAGAAATTTATTATCATAGGTTTTCAAAACCGTACCTTACTTTGATGCTAAAAAAATCTTGACAATCTGGTGAAACCCTTACCAATCGAAAACCCTCAAAGCTTCCATAAGTCCTTTTGCTCCAACTCCCAAAATTTTCTCTCCAAAATTTATGTGTGAAATAATGAACTAAAATCCTCTAATATAAAGCCCCCACTTCTCTTTAGGGTTTCTATCTCTAAAAACTCTGAAATATAATTATTTTATTTAATTAATCCATAAATATGAAAATTTAACTCACTTTTTAATTAAATAAACTCTTTCATTTTATTTTCCTAATTTATTATTTAATACAATCATGGTAAAAATAATTATTTAATATTTTAATCAATAAAGCTAATTAGAATACATTATTTAAATGCAACTCTAATTTTGATCAATATTAATTAAATCTTTAGACTAAAATAATATTTAATATTTAAATTTTTTTTATTTAGTTCCCTAATTTAGGACTTTGAATTGAATATTTTTATTTAGTTAAATACAAGAAATGAAATATCGACTTATTTTAATATTTTTCTCTTTTTAATTAAATAATATTAAATAATTCAAATATCAATTTGATTAATCCAAATATCATAAATAAGCATTTTACCAAGCAAATCACAAAGTCAAACCACATGAAATGCATAAGTAAATCAACCAACCCGTTCAAGTCAAACAACACACACACATAAAGACTCACGGGTTTGAAATTGGTAGATGGGCAATTATGAGTCCTCCTTGCAAGACAAGTATTTGGGCTATGGTTGGGATTGGACCCGATCATTATCTTCCCATTCTTACCATTTAGTTATTGTGATAGGGTACACTCATCTTGACAAATCAAGGAACTCAATGCTCGATACCTGAACTATGCATAAAAGATAAGCATACACACACACCAACACACACACACACACACACACACACACACAAACTAAACAGACAATGGTAGGGAGTGGTACATCATTAGATCCTAACTAGCAGGTGACTATGACTCCCTCTCTTAACTAAGTTAGGTAGAAAAGTAAAACATACATGCACACCATACACATACAAGTATGGGGTGAGTACCATAATTAATCACGAGTACAAGGAACATCATATTTCTATATAAATTTATTAATTTTCATGAACACACAATCATCATTGTTTAAAGACATACTGTAAGATATAATTATGAAAGCAATTGCAATTACTAACTAGAAGTCGTTAAAGAATCATCATTATGAAAGTATTCAATCTAAACATAAAATCAAGTCATGGAATACTATCATATAAGTAGAAATCAAATATATCTTAAACTAATACATACATGAAAATATGCCTAAAATAGTTCGAGACACATAATAGAAGGGCAAAACATGGGTGGGCACTACACATTTGTTGTGAAGATGAACAATTCAAAGCTATAGGTTTTTCCCTTTGTTTTACCTACAAAAGGGTAGAATGGAATATAACTATGGTGAACATTACCACAATTACCAAAAGAGAAAGATGTTCTTCATTGCCTAGTTAATTCTTTTGCATTTTACTCATTTTTCTTAAGTGAATACAATTCATACATATTTATATGGTGCATTAGTTGATATTGGAAACAAGTTTGAAGAACCAAAATAAGGTTAGTATTGAAGTATATGGCATTAAGATTTCTAGTCAAATGGATGGTACATGTTTTCCCTCTAATCAATTCCATGAAGTTAGGAAACATTTGAGACCACACCATGGCTTTCATCACATTTTTTTACTCTATAGTACATCTAATTTGTTTTCCCTTGTCAATTAAATGATACACATTGCACATCAATGTTCATCTTCAATGTCTAAATGTGGTGGCTATTTTAATGATATCAAAAAATCTCTTGTTGCAACTCATATAAAAAAGAACATGTTTTATGCTACCTCCAAAGAAAAACTTAGAAGGCAGCTTGATGGTGTTCACTAAGAGTTGTAGGCCACCAATCCTATTGAGATGGAAATTCATGTCATTAGGGATTGAAATTTAAAGAAGATATTTCCTTATAGTTTTGTTCATAAAGATATGTATTTAAAGCAAGGATCTTTGGGTACTACACCATTAAACTTGGTGGATGTGTAATATGAAGGTGTTTGAGTGATTTTATGTACTTCACTATGAGCTATAGAGTTAAGGGAAGTCAATATTATTATTCAATGATGGATATGTCATATCCATGGTGTACATTTTTAGTTGTGGCGGAGCAACACCCACATCATTTTGTAAGAAACAAACATTGGGAATTAATTAATTAATATGATTTTTCTTGTCAAGTTAGTTTGTTATGCTACTTTGTCGAGTGTCTTAGTGAATATTTGTAATATTTTTTTGTGGAAACATTAGATGTTGAATCTATAAGAAATTTTTTTTTTTTTTTTAAATATGCTTTTAATAGGTTTGTTCAATAATGTCTTTGATAGACAATAATTGGATGTAAAAACATACTGTCTCTCTAGAGACATTAGTTGAGATTAAAGTAAATTATCTCTAATGACATGAAGTTACTTTTGTTTCCTATTGTCTTATAGCAACTATATCTTAAGACATATTTTAAGACACTCGATTAAAGATGAAATGTGAGATGATACGCAACTTTTTTATTGTTGCAAATGAAGACAATTGATAAAGGAGTTATCTAAAAAAATTCTTTATTCCTCCTATAGGTAGTAGTGTGTATCACATATATTAGATATTATTGTACTTACCATAGGCTAGAGCTATTGTATTCACTTTACACAACTAATGAATTAGTTCTGCACATATGAACCAATTATAGTGAAGCATTCGTATTTCATTTTAATATTTCTAAAGTTTCCATTTTTTTTATCAATTAAATATATTTAAAAAATAATTTATCTCAAATATAATTGGGTCAAATTATTTTGTCATATAGGACCCCTTTTTTTCAAACTTTGTCATGGTGCATTTTTAATGGTGACATTTTAGGAGATTATTTATAAATATAAATATGTGACATTGTAATTAAACATAATTGCATTCATTTATAAATATACATATATAGGTCCACTGTAATCAAACATAATTTCAATCATCTATAAATGTAAATATGTAAACATTGTAATTAAAATTAATTGCATCCATCTCTAAATATAAATATGTATCAAATATAATTTTATTCACATAAAAAAATTTAAAAGCATGATGTATTTGGTTTTTCCATAGATGTATTGAAAATTTGTGCTTCAAACATTTAAATTTATTAAAGAAAATATAAGTTAAAACTTTAAATTTAGGGCAACAAAAATTTCAAATTATTTATTTTAATAGTTATGATTCTAATTAATTATAAATTTGTCTTAAAATGTGCTCAATTCATTAAATCAATATAATTAACTTCTAAAACATATATTTTGATAGCTACAAAACCTATTTTAACATTTCTATACAACAACTACATAATTTCCAATAAAATATTCTATTTACACAAATTAATTGACATAATTTTTTTTTCTCAAAACACACACACTAATAAAGATGGTTGGGCGATCAAAAGGGTGACTGAAGAAATTAGGCATTTTTTAACTATCTTGAAAATATATAGCTTGCACCATATTTATGGGGAGGGCAACACAGTAGTAGATTTGATGGAAGCATTGGGTCTGAGCGTGTAAGGCTTATGTTGTTGGAGAGAAATTGGAGAGTTACCAAATTTGGTAAAAATTTTAGTGAATAAAGACAATACACATGATTGGGTCCACTTAGATAGATTTTATGGCTTTAAGTGACAACTCAATGCTGAGTCAATTGATGGGGCCGACTCACTATGGACAAGGCAAGGAATGAGGAAAAGGGTACTTCCAATAATAAATTTGTGTGGTTCGAAAGGGAAAGTAAATCAAAGTATGATTTGAGGGGTCTTTTAATGATTTTCTTTATTATAAATTTGTACTAGATGCCTAGTAATAATTCAAATTTCAAAAGGCTTCGACTTATTGGAGATGATGAAAAAGAGTGGTATTGGAGAAATGATAGATGTCACATGATAAAAAGTCAAAGAAGTGACATGGTATTCATTATAGTAAAGGATTGTATGAGTACTTTGTGCAACTTACATTTTCACATAAGTGTGACTATGTTTTTTAAATTTGCCTATAGTCTAGAGCTTGGAAAGGAGTGAGATTTTTGGTGAAAGTTTCTACAATGGGGGAAGATATTTTGTGTATTGAGTCTTCAATGATTGAGGATAGTTCTTGTAAACCCCTAACCTGTTACATTCTTGGGGAGGGGGACTAATCCCGTTTATGGAGGCATTGAATGGTTTTGATGAGAGTTGTTCTCAACTATTTGTGAATTCTTGAGATGATAGAAAGGTGACGGTTAATGGAATTACATTTCAGGTTTCTAAGGAAATTATTTCATTGGTGACGAGGCTTGTAATGAAAGGAAGAAAATAGTAGAAGGTGAATACGTATATGGATGAAGCTAGCCTGAACCACTTCTTCTAGGAGGGTGAAGAACCCATTCGCCATCATGGAGGGTTTTTTCATGAAAAGCTTCTAGAGCCATGTAATGAAGTTTTCTTGGTGTTGATGAAATATCTAACCCTAGAATGGAGGTATGGTGTTTGATATTACTACCATTCCCCCTCCTAAATAATTTCTTCCATCATGATAATACTTCTATTCCTTTCTTCCTATTGCATCAATTAGTTGATATTGAATATCATGTTAAGGAAAATATGAAAAAGGGGGTTAATTATACAATCCTCTACTAGGGGTTGATGTTCCATCTTTAGCAATTCAATTTGGCCTTATTACCCCCTAGAATTGTGGAGGTTGATATACCAACACTTCATAACCCCCACCCCCAAATATACCTCTAAGAATTACCAAGCCTAAAGGCACTACCCCTCAACCTTCACCTCATCCCTTGAGGAGAGGAAGATTTTCCCCCTAGTAAAAAGGTGAAAATGGAGAAAGGGAAAGAAAAGGAGTTGGAGGACTTGAAAGAAGAGGCTAAAGGTGGAAGGTGAAGGTCTAGAAGAATAGAAAAAACTAATGCCAAAAGGAAGATGAGGTTTTTTGCTTCATAGCAGGAGGATTCTGATTTTGAAGAGATGAACCACCCCAAACAAAGAGTGAAATAGATGAACTATGGCTTGGGGAATGAGAAGTAGAAGGATGTGAAAATTTTAGACTCTTCTATGTCAAGCTCAGATGGTGAGGCTAATGGGAGCAAAGAGATGACCCATGTCTCTACTTATATTACCATGGGTAGAGTGAACCATATGCAGGACCAGCTCCTAAAAATGATGGAAAGAGCCGCTTCCCCTATGACGATGTCCTCTCCAGATAGGGTGATACCTAAAGAAAAGATTATTTCTAACACCCTAGTTTTGTAGAATAATGACAAGGACATGGTGAAGGGTAGTTTGGGTGGTAAGCTGGAGGTTTCTAAGGAGACCCACAAGTTGGAGGCTAAAGAATTGAGAGAGAGGATGCAGGCTTTGGAGGAAAGGGTTAGAATTTTGTCTAAATTCACCATCAAGGTGACACATGTGATGGACACTACCCTACACCTGGTGAAGGACAACCAATAGGAGTACTTGACTCATGAGGATTCTAGAATGTTGTTTGATTTCCTGGTAGCATATTGGACCAACATCCTCCTTAAAGGGAAGGATGAGAAGAATCCAAATTACGACCTTCTCCTCTTTGTATTTGGTGTTTAATGGTTTGCTAGTTTAGGGACATAGTCACTTTAAAGGTTGTTCTGCCTTTGTTTAAAAATTATTTCCTTTGAAGTAGTACTATTTTAGGAAATCTTAGTAGGATGGCTAGTTGATTTATTATTATGCTCCTTTGAATGATGTTTTTGTTTTGATAAGTAGTAGTAGGGGGTAATTTTGTTTGGTTGGTAATATATTGGTTGGAGGCCAACTTGTCTTTGTAACACTAGTACATTTTGGCAAATATGTGACTATGTGACTAAAAATTTTAGTCACACTACTAAAACTCTTAGTCATGTTACTAAAATTGATCATTTTTCAGTATTTCTTTACAATTTACAAGTATAGGTGAATATTTTGGTCACCTTGTAATATCACAAGATCAACCAAATAGAAATGACAAATTAGACTACCAAATAAATGACTAAATAAGAGATTAGATAATTAGTCACTTACACTTAGTCACCTTAACACAAGTGATTAAATAAACTACCAAATAAATGATTAAATAAGTGATTGACAATTAGTCACCTAAACACAAGTGATTAAATAAACTAGCAAATAAATGACAAAATAAGTGATTGGGTAATTAGTCCCTAATAATTAGTCATGTGTACTTTATCTCTTCACTTTCTTTAGGGCTTATTTATTAATGAAGCTTGAGAGAACACATAATTTCATCATATGAAAGTTGTCAAGGGACAAAAAAAACATGAAAGAACCTAATTCAAACTATTAAAACTAAAGGCTAATTAATATTTCAAAGTGAGATTACTAAGCTTTAAGTATAGTTTTTCTTTCACTACACCTACAAATTTTGCCACTTATTTTTCTTATCTTGTTGGAGACTTTGGATGATTTCAAATTAAGATTATTTCTTGAATTATTGACAAAATAATAGTAATTTCTCTATTATTCTAAATTTTTTATTTAGATTTTAGGACTATGTAAGTATAAATTTAGTTCTATAATATTTTTATTTTATTATATGTATAGATAGATATATAAAATAAATAAAAATTTATAAATGATTTATCCTAAATTTTAAATCACTTGACTTCAAAAAACATAAATTACCAAAGATTCTTTTGCTATGGTTCTTGCCCACCAAAGTATTTACTTCCAGATTATTTTGGTGCACAAAATCTCTCCCGCCAAATGAATTAGAACACAAAATCTCACCTGCCAAACACATCAGGGCACATATTTGGTTATCAAATCCTGTAAGGACTCTCTAAAAGAGATAATACATGGAGAAGATGGGTATTGGAAAGGGTTTTCACAATCTACGAAGGAAGGTAATCATCTGAACCTAAATTGTTGTGCCTCCTCACCTCAGCATACATACAGTTATACATGACTCTCTTTTATAATGCTCCATTTATTTCCAGAATATCAAAGGCTTGCATAGACTTCAAATCTTGTATATGATCATCTTAGAGGGTTTCTCTCGATTATTTACAGGTGAATGTCTAATTCGACTTCAAAAGAGAGTACTAGGTTCTAAAGTTTTCCATGGAGATTGATTTTGTTGCTATGTCTGTTCCAGGTGAGTAACTTTTTGTACTTGAAATTCTCTCTTCTAATGTCTTTGTGATTCTTAGGTTTTACGAGATGAAGATTTTATTTTACAAAATTGAATCCCCATTTCTAACCATGTGTTCTTTTTTGGTTTACATCATTGAGAAGGATATAGTTTGGATGATTATGGAAAATTAGCTTTAAATAATGTTATTTTGTCTAGTTTAATGACTTCACCTCTTTTGAGGTAGCATCTTCTCTGGTAGAAAGCTTCATTTCATTTCCACTAAAATCCCTATGATAATTCAATTTGGACAACTTCATGGGTCTATGCTTTCTATCCTACATGGGCTTAATTTTTCTGATAAAACACCATGGCCTTTTTGAGGGCTTTGACTTGACTTTGTTACAAATTGAGGGGTTCATATCTCATGCAAGAATGATTTCTTTACTTGCCAAAAAAGGGTATTCTACAAATCTTCTCACCATGAGCATCAACATTATAAATTGATCTCATTCGTAGGGGATCTAGCCCAAAAAAATGACCAACCTGGCTTTGGTAATAAATGAATGAATATAAAAAAGAGTAGAGCTCTCACACTACTAAATGAATGTCAAAATTTTTTAAAGATAAATAAAACATGAATAGACAATATTCAATACTATGCATATAGTAGAGAATAATATTTGTATTGTTTCTTATCTGTATTGACTTCTTATAGTAGCATGCATATATAGAAAGTTAGATCTGGTCTTCACCAATTAAAATTAATTCAAACTAAAGAAGACTACAAAAAATATCTATCTAAGCAAACTAGACTCTAATACATAAAAAATGATGATAAAATTAGAAATGCACAGAATTACACCCGATAGCCAAAAGAGCATATACACAAGATGCATGTTATATCTCCGCATAATACATTTTGGATCCACTACTCTATGAATATTCCCACTCCATAACATACTCAACTTATAACATCATTCTTGACTCAAAACATGCTAACTTTAAATATCATGGCCTGAATCTCATGCTTATTCAACTTTGCAATCAAAACCAACCAAAAAAAAATGCTTGCCAAGAATAGCTAATTATTTCGAAAAGCACCATATTTTCATTAAAGGAGACAATAAAATTTCTCTTTTCAATGGCTTTGATTAATATCCTAAACATTGAATTTTCACATGACATTTTATCCTCTGATTATTCATAGGGATGTAAAGTCAGAAAACATTCTTTTGGATGACAGATTTGAAGCATAGGTATGTATTCTTTACGAATTCTAATCATAACATGTTTTATGTCTATATTTGGGAGGGTCACTTGCTATTTTATCTCTAATTTTTAAGTGATGATGGCATTTTCATGTTCTAGGTGTCCCATTTTGGAATCAAAAAATTAGCATTAGATGCTTATACTCATGTCAAAACACATGTCATAAGATGCAGATGTTGTCATTTTCATTATTTTCCTTGTATTGGTCTTTGCATTTCAATGGAAAACTAAGAATGCTTAGTTGCTGTCTTATGAAGTTTTAGTTTATGTGACATTTATTTGAATACTTTAGGTATATGGCCCCAAAATATGCAAGAAGGGGAAATCTTACTCAAAGATCAGATTTATTTTCATTTGGTGTCATGTTGATACATTATTACTAGAAGGAAACCTGTTGATGCATCACAACCTCTTAGGGATGAGAGCTTGGTTGACTGGGTACATTATTGATTTGATTTATATATTTCATTGTTGATAGTTGAATGTAGGATCACCAAAAAGCATTAATTTGTCTATGAAAGAGGCTACCATTACATATTTAGTTGCTCCCTCCTCTCATAAGATAAGGAGCTTGTAAGGAAGATCTCCTATTGTGGACAACTCACCACAAGCATGTTTGGTGGTGTCTAGTGGAAAGACCACAATGAGTGGAGGGTGGAGAAACTATGTTGTGGTTTGAAATCAGCAGAGCTAACATAGAAATTTTGGGAAAAACTCATGATTGTTTTGATATACTTAAAAATTCCTTGTTGTGTAGCCCATCTTAGAAAATGTAGGATGCAATTAACATCATAAATGAATGATAATTATTCTACTTCTGCCTTCTTTGGAACCTTTCTATGTTTCTTTTAGAAATTTCAAATCCATGTTTTTGGTATTTCAGGGAACACACAGTTGTGTTTTCACAATTCATATGGTTATAATATGAAGAAATTAGATAATGCTAGACCAATTAGAGATCTTTTAGAATGTTTACTTCTAAGGCATTCAAAGAGGCAAGAACTCTTTTGAAGAACCTTTTTGTGAAGGGTATTGTAATGGAAGAGTGATTCCTATAGTCTTATCTATTTCACTTATCAATTACATTTCACAGTTTTAAATGTTCTACCTATAGATTGCTCTTTCCTTGTTCAAGAAAAGGATAAAAAAGTCACATTATAATTGAGCACATTACTCGAAAAAAGGGGATTGTTTCTTTGTAGACTCTCCATACTCAACCACTAGGTATGCAAGGTCTACATTTACTTTGGAAGAGATAAATTTAAAGCCAACTATACAAATTCTAGTCATTGTGTTCTTGTCAGCACAAGGAAGATCTATCCTGCCAACCACTACTTTTAAGCTAGTCCTTCCCGAGTTCTTTTGTTAATGGCTCTGATTTTTCCAAGAACATGGATCTTCTTAGTATGTATTCTCAATCAAATTTTCCTTGTGTTTCACAAATTTATTTATTTCTTACATTGTTTTTAATAAATAGCTAATTTTTAATTTGAAACAATTAATTAAAAGTTAATTTCCATGTATTCATAACTACTCTATTCTAGTATCAGATACATCCTTGCTTATAGAACCATTTTCCATTTCACCTTATTAGATATTTTTTTGCATGAGGCAGAAAAGATAATGGCTTTAGCTTGACAAAGAATTTTGACTTTTACAAATAAGCTTAATGAAGCAGATAATGTTGTCATTCTATTCAACCACTATAAAGAAATGGTCACGACCAACTCTTTTGCCACCTACTTCTGTTCAACAAGAGTAGAGATAATAAGTATTCTAGACATAATATTGATAATTATAGCCATTGGTAGCTTGGAAAATTCATATTATTACATGCTATCTAAGTTAAAATGCAAAGCAATTGGTAGCTAAAAAAAAGCAATTTTAGCATTCTCACAAAGTTAAAAGCAATGGAAAACTGTCATGCATGCACTCTGACATTATGGTGCAACAAAGCACTAATTCACTTAAGTATTTGGAGTTATAGACTAAATCAAAACATGATATCAAGTGCAAAAGGAAGATAGTTCATAGCGAAATCCAAAATGGTGACCCTCTTTAAGAGATTTGTTCGGACACGTTAGGAAGAACACACAATGTAGGAAAATAGATAGATTTTATCGATTTGAGAAAAAATCTTACATCTTCTACCTTCCACCTACCTAATAGGTCTATTTGAAGGCCTTCCATAATGGTTACAATTGGTGATAGAATACTAACAAGGTGACTGGATAAGACTTTTCCCAAGCATAATTTAGTGGAAAGTGTTTGAAGTCTAAAGAAGGATGAGTGAAAGTGAATACATGTTGAGTGAGTTTTTTGGTGCTAACATAAGGTCTAATTTGATATTTTTGGTAGTAATGCACTAGACTATCATAACATATGGTAAGGTCTATATGGAATATTACCAAATTGGTAGAGCCAAGGCTAGCTGAATGTTAAGAGTTGGTTGTATGGGTAAAGTCTAGAGTACTTGGGTGTTATAAATGGAAGTGGTTAAAGGATTGATTGAGAGGAAGAGTCCTATTGTTGAAGTCATAGTGAAATATGATAGGGATTATATAGGTAGTAAGTGCTATAATCAGAGAATGAACATGCAATCAACATATTAAATTTGTGATCTGAGATTGAAAGGGTATTGACATGTGAAGAGTATTGTGGATCTTAGGTGAAGGATTTACCTTGAATAGATTTTTTTATTCTGAGAAGTAGTTGGTTAGATATAGGGTCTAACCTATAGAGGAATTTTGTGGTATAGTTACAAAAAAAAATATTGAAAACTAGAGTTCCCTACAAGTTTGTATCATGTTGACGATGTCTCTACATCATGCAAGATGAGAAGAAAATAAATGAACAATATAATACCTCATTATATTCAAGAAGATGTAATAATTGCAAAACATGATCCAACTTAAAGTTCAATAGTGAATTAAATAAATAGGAAGTTAGTGCATGCAGCCAACTATTAATAAAACAACAATCGGACCCATATCTAGTTCATCGATCTTTTAAGTTACTATTGAGATTTTTCTACTTGTAATTGGGAAGCATTTGATGATCCAAGAGTCCTTGATCAACTTTGAATGATATTGCATTAGTCACTATTTGTAGTGACATTTCTTGAAGACTGTAATACGATTGTTGTTACAGTAGTATTGGAATCTTATTTACTTGATAAGAAGAGTCATATGGTTACTAGATTCCTATATATTGAATGGGGTATTTGATTAGGGTATTTATTATTGAAATGTGACAATCAACTAAGTGTATTGACATATATAAGCTAAGATTTATATGCCTTACATAGAGCTAATACAAAGGCTTTAAAATGACATCCATGCTTCTTTGACTTGGAACAATAAAATTGATGCTGAGAAGGATGATAAAATTAATCATAAATTTAATGTAAAAATAATGATGGATCTCTAGAAAGAATTCCATTTGTAGACATATATGATAGAAAATGGAAGTAATTTCTAATATTTAACCATTGAAACTGAATCTTAATTACTGGTATCATTATTAATTGAAAATGAATCTAGTGCTTGGTCTGCATGTATATGTGTGTGGGCCACATTCTCCACAGAAGTGGAAAAATACACTACTCAGGACAAAAGTCATCAAATAGTTTGAAAGAATGGAACCAATAAGAATCATTCAACTAATACCATTATTTTGAGCATGTAATCAATTCCGCCATCAGTTTTCTTGAAGAAAACAATGTTGGTAATGCAACAATAGCTCTGATGGCAGGTCTTGCACCAAAGACTAAGGTATTCCTAATTTATTACATCACTTAATTACTCTGCAAAAGGTGTCAGCAAGGAAACATTATTTTTACTTGGAGCTAGAGCTTCAAGAGTCAAAAATCAAGATGTAATTGATGCTACTATTGTTGGAAATTTGGCAGATCCAAAATAGATATCACCCAAAAACTTGCCCTGTTTTAATTTTTAATTTTGTGTTGATTGTTAGTTGAGATTTTATTATATTTTGTAGATTATTTTTCTTGTGATGGGGAATGATCTAGGAATTGGAATTTATAACTTTGATGCAAAGTTCCACATTTTGCACAAATGTCTGCAAAATATTTCCAACTACACTATCCAAATAAACAATCCCCTCCATCATAAGATGGATTTCCATACCCTATTATGAAGCTCCCATTTTGGCATAGATTTGAAGGATTCTTGCAAAGGTTGTCCAATTTGGTTTAACACATGCTGATTGCAACAAGTAATTATTTTGAATATCCCGCAATCCTTGAAACCACAGTTCTTTGAGGCATTTTGTTAGCACACTGGCCTTGTTTATGCTTTTGACATTTTGGATAAGTGTCTAGTGAGGCAACTCAATTTTCTAAATTTTTTGTAAGTGTGGCATTCATTGAAACTGAATTCATTTGAGCCACTTTGTCACATAGTTCACTAGTCTTGTCTATGCCATTTTGGATAATTTTCTAATAATGCAGTTGTTATATATAATAGTATTCAGATTTTGCTCTCACAAAGCACCAAATCATCCTAATCATGCCCAAATAGTGTTTCCATTCACCATGGATTGTGGACTTGATTTTGCTAACTTAGCAATGAATATAATTTCTTTAGTTTATGATTTTCAAAAAGTTTATTATATATATGCTTCAGATTGCATTCTACCTGTTCTCCTGGAGAAAAAAAATGGTATTATTAAGATCAAGGAAGAAATAAATTTTTCAAATCTAGAACATTTCTAACTTAATTTTGCATTCTTACACATCAGTCTCTGTTTTATTTCACCTAATAATGAGGGTGATTGGATGCATGGTACTGCCAAAGAACTTTCTCTTCAGGCTTGGAAAGTTTTTAGTGTTTACAATGAAAAAGAAAAAAACTATTCAATTATTGCCATTCAGTAGCAGGAGGTTCCTGGATCAAGGAGTAGGATTGCAGAAAAGGCATGGGAATCAGCCAATAATTGGACAAGAGAAACTGAAAGTACTAAAGCCCTTCGAAACAACCAAGAATTTATTTGTGCAACTACTGTAGCTGCATTAGAAGATAATGATTCTCACATTCAAGAGAAGATGATCTAGAGTTTTAGCTTATTTATTTTCTTCTCTCTACCACATGCAAAGGTTGATCTCTATGGCTCTAAGCACATCATGATAGTCAATCTTCTTGGTGATCTCATTGATTTTGTTAGTTTTGATGATCACACAAGAATATCTTCAAACTTAGAAAATCATCATAGTGAAAGCTAGTCTTGCATGAGTGAAGTCCTTTGGTCAAAGTTATCACAGATATCATTTCTCTTGGAGTGTAAGGTTGTTGATATTGCAATGCATTTGAAAGAGTTGGTGGACATAAGGGTATCAATGAAGAGGGAACTTCCTAGTTTATGGGTTGACTTTATATTAACAGTTCAGGAATTTGCTACTTTGTCAGTGTCAAACCTAGAAGGTGTCTCTAGTGCCTCTTACTTTTGGTTGAGTCATGCTAAGGGATTTCTGCAAGGATCACTGAGGGATGGAATGGAAAAAAAAATGAAGAAGATAGACATTTTTGTCTATTACAATGCAAAAGGAATGTTTTAAGGTGTGGTGATGGAGGAGGGGTGAATATATTGTCCAGTGGTAATGCAAGAACAACAATTATACATGTTGGCCAACCATGACAATTGTAGAGTATTACAACTTTGCTCCTGGTGGTCGGCTTGACTAGTTGACTTCAAATATTTCATTCTTTAATTAATCTGCTAATAATAAGCATCAAAGTCCCAATATGGGTGCAAGAGAGAGCACTGATAATAATTCACAAGATAGTTCCTATGCCACTTCCTTTAGACTAGAATTAGTAGATGTTGCTGTGAGTTATGAACCTTATTTTAGAGTTCCAACCATAAGCAGTTCCAGGACAAGTGTGCACCCAAGTTCTAGCACCCACATTAATTGTATTGAAGAGGAATGTTTACCAGTGGCTTGTGTTCTAGCTCTATCTTTAGTTTTTATTTCAATTTAGACTAATTCAAACAATATTAACAAAGAGTGCACTGTCTTTCTCCAAGATGTAGGACTTTTGGTTATAGATATATCAAAATGAAGAAGTATCAAATGAGGTTATGATGCAAATGCATTACTTTCTCAAGGTTATGCGAAGATTGGTGAAGAGGTTTTAGTCAAAGTGGTGATGAGAATGTATAGCGAGGATGGCCTTCTTTGGGGAGTTACATGTAAAGAATTTTAGATTTTGTTGAAAACTTGTCATGACACAACTGCAGCTCTTATGCACTTGGGTGCACAGCTTCAGCAACTATTTGCACCTAATTTTGAAGATTCATTTGTGCATCTACAGACAAGGTGAAGCAATGACCTTGTATGTTTCAAATAAGGCCTTGGTGTTGTGTTTTCTTTCTATTTTCCAGCCTTCCTCAAAAAATTTAATAAAGGAAAGGACATACATGTGTTGTGTGAATTTTCCTAATATCCTATGAAAAGTTTTAAGTAAACATTTTGAAACTTACAGATATGATTTTTTTTATTAAACATGGAAAAATAGCTTTTTTGTTTTTTGGTTTTTAAGCATGTATTCTTATTGTTTGAAGTCATTGCTTGCCAGGTTATTTGTGAAGCTACACCCTTTACAGTCACATCTTGATCAAAGTTAGCTTGACTTCTTAATCAATTTTTTCCCCAATTAGTAGCTTCTGCTGCTGTACAAGGAGATTCATGTAGTCAAATATCAAGCAATATAAGTATTCCAATTCATGCTGACACTGCAATCATAGATAAGAATCTTCTCCCCTTCTTTCAGGTACTAGCAACACACCATCTAAAAACTTATTTGTCATCAATAGTACTTTTTCCCCTTGTAATCCACCTTCTTTGTTAATAAGATGACATAGGGTTGTGCTGTAATCTGATCCAGTGAAGAGGTAAGTTGAAGAGTTGTATAAAATTGTTACAGTTAAATATTGTCCAATATGTAATGATTGGCTAATCAATGAGGACATTTACAGACTTCCTTATTTAAATGTTTAGTATTTTTTATGTGTTCTTTGCATCAATGTAATTTTTTGCATACATGTAATAAATGCATGTCATAACAAGTAACTTGATAATCTATATTGAAAAGAAAATTCTATAAATACATCATTCCATAGTAAAAAATTTGATTCATTTCTCGCCAATTTCACATCACACCTAATCCTTAGTTGTAGCTATATCTTGTAAAGTAGTCATATAAATATAGACCCAAAAACTAGAGAATTGCAAATATTCCCATGATTATTTCAAATGTGTATTTAGTGGATATTCTTGTTGTTTGTTGTGCTTTAATTATCTAATTTTTTGCTGGATTATCGTATTTTGAAATTGTTCTTTATTCTTTGGACAGAAATGTGAAATACGACCATTGAGCATTCATGTTAACTACTTTCCTCATCGAGTTAATGTTTTTGCCTTACAAGGTGGCAATAATGTTGAGCTTCTTAATCTAATTTCATGGAAGGTATTCTATCATGCAAATTCAAATTTATTGTATCATTGTTATTATTTTTGTTCACTATCAGATTAATTAAACTTTTCACGATGGTTAATCAATCCATGTTAATTATTATTATATCTCTGCTTCAGATTGGTGTACAGGTGACTTTTAGATTATTTTACTCTATATGCTTTGTGATTAATATTTAAATTGAATAAATTTTCATTTATGAATTATTATAGTTTGAAATGGTATGTGCTTTTTTCTGTTGAATTTGCTCATATACATATATGGCTAGCCACGCTATAATAGAGTACCATATTATTTCATTCATGCATTTGAGTGATTTCTATTTTTGTAAAACTAGTAATTCTTTTAGTTTCATCTCAAATTTCATTTGTTAATCTTTCATTCCTTAAGCTTATTTGAGTTGAGCATATAATTAGGAATATGGAGACATTTGTATCCATACACAATGGTGAACATATAGTTTGCATCTCCATTCCATTTTGTAGCATTGGAGGCTCCTGAAAAAGAACCATTTTCTCTATTCATTTTGTTGTGGTTCCTTATTATCCAATGTCCCAGCTACATTATTCATGGTCATTCTCTATTTGGATCTTGATTGAGGATGTTCAATAGCTTCATTCAATATCATCAGCAAATGTGACATTTAGTAGCACCACTCATATAATCAGAAAATGTGCTACTCAAAGGTCATAATGCCTTTTACACAACTTCCTAACAATTCACATGCTGTAGTTTTAAGTGGAAATGAGCTACAAGTCTTTGTAAATTGGTTGGGTTTCTTACTAACTAAGCTTAGTTATTCTTTTTCCTGCAAAGTGCAATCCTATTTTATAGGTTCACTTGTAAATAATTGAATTATTATTTTCATCAACTTATTGTTTGGAGTTTGCAAGAAATATTTAGTATTTTAGAGATATTTGTATGTGATTGTGAAAATGTGAAATATGGCAGTGCATGTTATTGTTAAGCTAAGAATTTTCTCTGTAAATTTGTGAGGCCTCGCCTCGACCCATCGTAGCATAGTGATACATTACCCTTATTTTGTTATTCACGACTCGAGATGTCGAGACATTATCTGATGCTTATAACATATTTTATTATTTCATGTTGTGTGATGTTATTTCAGATATATTTGATTATTGTCATATAATGTTTCATGTATATGTATGTTGATGAAATCAGTAAAGGTAGGATTGAGGCTTTGATTTAAGATATTTTAAATGGTTAAGAATTAAGTAGGATAAAGAAACCCTTATTGATGTATGTTTTAATTTATGAGAATTTTTGAATACATATACATTTATGTACATATGATTTTACAGGACTATTGATGTGTGCAATGAGTGTGCAGATATTTAGCCAAGAAACCCTACAGAGGAACAGAACTGATCTTCATGTGCTAAATTTGAAAACCTTGTTGATTCGTAATTCACGTATTTTTTTTTTGTTGTGAGATGTATGTATGCATTTTCCTTGCTCGGTGAATGTTAAATGTTCATAACTATGTTCTCTCTATGTCACTTGACACTCGTAAAATGGTTATGTGCTTCAATGGCTATTTAGGGTTAATTGTTTAACCTTTGGACCAAGTTGGTTTAGTTTAGAATAGTAAGTTGGACCTATTTTATTCCTAGATTTTATTTGACTCTAAACCTCTTCTTAAGGCTTTAAAACTTGTTTTTTTTCTAACCATAGGGTATGGGTATGGGTTAGGGGTCTTTTCCAACCCCTAAGCCCCTTGCTTTGACTTTTGAGGTCACTCAAAAAGTCCCTTTTTGCCTTTGTGCGAAAATTGATCATGGGTGTCTTGAGTTACCTCACCTCATCTCCACTTGGGGTTTAACCATAGTGTAGGTTGAGTTGGGAGTTTCTAGGGTGACTAGTGGGTGAAAATAGTTATTGATCCCCTTTGGTGGTTGAGTTTGAGGCTTATTTAGAGGCCTTTGTTGGACTAGTTGAGGTTGTTACCCAGTCTCTACATTTAGAGAGGAATGCTTGAAGGTTGAAGGAAGAAAAGGGATAATCTACTCAAACTTGTTCATTGCCATTACCTCTTTGTGAAGGTAGGAAATTCTCATCTCCCCTATTCAGTTTTTATGTATTGTTTCATGTTCATGTTACCTTGTTGTTGTTTCACTGTTTGTATGGATGTGGGTATGTTGGAAAGATTTGATAACCATGTTACTTTGATTGTTTTTCCTTTCTTGTTTTATGTTTGAAATTTTTGAGTTTTCCTTGCATGGGAGTTTTTGTATTACCCACCCTTAGAGAGGGAAGAAGTGACCAATTTTGGGAAAGGTCTATTTAGTTGGACTCCAACTAGTGTAGAGTCTCTTCTCAGGATGAGAAGAGGGATAAAGGGTAGGGTGTTATGGGCTCCTACCCATCAGCACAAACCTGGTATGAGTATGGCATGTTTAAATGGAAGAACGGAAGTTCTTGGTTATTAGCCCTGATTGGGTATCTGAATTGGTGTTGTGCTTGACTTCTCCTATTGGAAGAATCCACCTTTCCCTAGTTTTGATTCATTGTGAATCCTATTGTGTAAACCATGTATGATTATGCATGTTTGATTTCTTCTGGGTTATGCTTGGTTGTCACCCGATCAGATAATTGCTTCCTCCATGGTTCTTGAAATGAGATTCAGAAAACATTACATACTCCTTGATTTTGATCATGAAGAAAATTTTATTTAATTTTTGAAATTTGGGATTGAGATCCTATTGTAAATTGTATTTTAAACCTTATTGTAAATGGCAACGAAGCTGGGTTTTCTTCCTGATTCTTTCTCGGCTGAGCCTTTGAATCAGGTTTGCCAATAAAATTGGTGTTGAGCATATTTGGTTATCATGTGATTTAATTGTGTATTAAATTTAATATGGATGCACACAAAAAAAAAAAAAAAAGAAATAAGAATAACGGATAATGTTATGAATTGTGATAGTTCAGTTTTTTTTAAAAATTCGTTAAGGAAGAACCATTTGATAGAATGAAATTCCAAGTTTTCATATATGTTGCAAATGGAAAACTATGATCATGCATGCAGATTTACTTGTTATGATTGTTAGATTCAAATGATAAAGTATTGCATTATTGAATGAAACAAATAGTTCAAATTCTTGATAGGTTATGTTTGTATCAAGTCATTATAGATTTGCCAAAAAAAAGAAAGAAATTAATGATGAATTTAGTCCCTGAATCAACGTATTTTAGATGTGATAGAAATTGTATTGAAACTTACCTTAATCATCTAATAGATTAAGAGATGCTCTATCAATTTTGTAAGCCATAAGAAATTTTAAGAATTAACTTAAGATTATATTAGCAATATTTTAGCTTTTCAATTTTTGATCCAATTTAAAGTGGATTAATTTAACTTTTCATACCACCCTAAGAGGTTATTCATATGCAAAAAATAAATATAGAGGGAACAAGAAAATTTCCAAACACCCACCTACAGGATGCTAGAAATTGTATGAGGAAATAGTCTATTCTCTTGTTGAATAGAGAATATTCCTTTGATTCTTTAAAAAATATATATATATATTTCTAAATTTAAATGATATCTAAATTAGTTTTGAGCAATTAAAAAGATATCCTAAAGACTATCTTCATAATTTAAAACATAACTTATACTCTTACCTAGAAAAATTTATGCACTAACTCCTATTCTACCTCCTTCACCCTAGGCGATTTGACAAGCCCTCTTGAGTTGACTTGGAGTGTAGCACTTACCCATGCAGACTGCCATGTCAATAAAGTGGGCAGATATATTTTTTTGGGTTCTTTGATTTGTTGGAAGGGATACATTAAAGTTTCCCCCTTCATATCTTATTTCACCTAGTTGTTTATTCCTTGTACCCCACCCCTTGTCTTGCTAGGTGTGCACCTTCTTGAAAGGAAGACAAGACAAGTACAGGCCTTGGATCACGTGCTCAGCTCCTTGGGGGTACGTGGGTCCTTGTGCAATTTAAAGGTTTGTATGCATGATGATGTTTTAAGATCTCAAACCTTTTTCTCCCCCTTGCCTTGTTTGTGTTGAGCGCATCTTACAAGGAGGAGCTACCTTGGGCAGTGTAGACTTTCCTTGGGACAGTGCACCAACCTATGGGAGGCTACCCATGATTGTGGATGTAGGGTCTATGTGGAGCTAGGTTAGTGGGTAGGGTTTTATAGAGTTAGGTTATTATTAGCATAGGTTGGTTAGATTTTTTTTATATGTTTGTTAGTTTATTAATAAATTTGATAAGTATGATGTAGTGTAGTATATGTTAGGATAGGTTATTATTCTTTTTCTTTAGTGTTTTAGTATTAGTATATTTTTAATCTATTTTAGTTTTAGTTTAAATTTAGCCTTTAGAGTGAAGTGTAAATATAGTTTAAATAATTATTTGACAAGTTATAATAATTGTTCTTTGCTTTTATACTATGAAATAGTTAGACTTATAATTCTTTTAGATCGTTATTCGAATAATCTAAATATATTTTTCATTAAAATATTTTGCTTTAATGACGCTATAATGGTTAATGTTAATAAGATTATACATTAGATGTAGATTGTGTTATTCTCATAGATCTAATAGATTTTTGGATTACATATGAGTTATTGAAAGCCAAATTAAAATTAATATAATGTTTAATATTGATGTAAAATGAAAAAAATGTCGAAATCAATTTAATAATGAATGTGCAAATTTAATGACCTATTTATACTCATTGACTTTAAACTTAAAAGGGATGTCAGGACATTGTTAGGAGACCTCATATTTGTTTTTCATTTGACCTATACTTTAACGGGTGCAAATTAACTTATCAACTTAGTGGTATTATTTGTCTTTTAAAAAAAAAAAAATTGTGTGTTTTTGCCCTCGTGGGTTTGGGCATGACAAAATTAAGGACTCCATAAAACATGGATTTTCCACAGGGTATCAATTTTAATTTGAAACATGTCGAGATTGCTGGGGTTTATTGCTGGGCATCAATTTTCCATAGGGTATCAATTTGGATTTGAAACATGTCGAGATTGCTAGGGTTTATGGCTAGGCTCACATTTCAAAAATTGTCATCATATTTCAAAAATTGTCATTAATGAATGGCTGGAAGATATTACCCAAAATTAGGTATCCTTGAATTTTTTGTATATATCATACCTCAAAATGTATTGATGCCTATTTAGAATGCTATTAATAAAATTGTTATAAACAATACATTATGCTAACTATATTTTCATAAATCTTACACTTTGTAGGTGCACAAGCTAGTTAAAGGGGTCAGTCTTATTTGATCCCTTGTCACAATTGGCACTACTGCTGCAAAATTGGCTTCTATTCCACTTTAGCATTATAGAAAAGATCGACATTTACTCAAAGGCATGCAAAAAGGTTTGACACAATGTATTGCAAGCATTATTTTCATTTGATTTTAACTGGCACAAATGCATGATTTTGTTTATTTTAAGCTTCCATACTTATAATTTCATCTCTGTAATGTGCTTTCTTGTGTCATTTTAGAAGTCTGGAAACTGATGTTAAACTATAGGGAAAATTGGAACCATGGTTATGGCCTCTGTGATATGTTAATGCTTTTACAAAATTATATATTATATGACTTGGCCCTTGATGTTGTTTAGCGACTATTCAATTGTATGCAGTTGGTCATATGTTGCACCCTTTTAAACCATATGCAAATGTTTGTGTCTAGTTAGGAGCAACACTCTTAAACTTGGTTGCATTCTCACCCTTGAAAAGATCCAAGTTTGCAAAAAGATTCTTATAGACTTTCTGATTGCTTTGCTATGAAGGCTTAAGTCATTCATGTGTTTGGATGGGCTTATTTTTGTAAAACATGGCTCTACTTTGGCATTTGAGGAAGTTTAAGACTACATATATCCTTTGTCCTTTGAATTGAATTTATTGATATCAAAATTTTAAAAGAAGATGATGAAGTCTGCAAACTCAAACAAAATTGGTTAGGCCCATACTCAGGAAAGGAGGATTATGGTATTGGTGCTTCTATCAATGTGCATTAAAGGTGAAATTTTTGAATGATTCTATAAACTCTTTGAAATTAAGAGTTGCTTCATATAGCTTGCTCAGCCTTGATTGAGGAAGAAAGTGTTTCTTATGAATGATTTATCAATATTCTTCTTCTAATTGATATGATAAAAATAAACATTGGTACATAAATCAAGTTTGATTGTGTTCTCACCTCTGAAGAGAATCTATTCAAGGACATTTTTATTGAATTTGTGACTACTTTTTGTGGGAAAACAATTTTTCACATCAATGTTGATTTAGGCCACCCTTTAATTGTGCTATTACTAGTAAAATTTATATGATCATCTAGTACTTATCTTTGTACAAGCTTAACAAGCATAGACTTGTCCAACTCATTGTTGACCAGTGAAACCTGAGGACTTGCACCCAACCCAAAACCTAATTGTACTTGGAACGGGGGCTACTTAGGATGGGTACTTGGAGCACCCAAGTACCCCCACCACCACTCTAGCTCCACTTATTCTTAGCTGCACCCCTGCTACATTGATTGGGTTAATGGGGCCCTTCTTTTCCCTTCCTGTAAACTTGTCCCGATGTCCCACTATGTTGTTGTTACATTGTTGTTCACTAGGTTAAAGGAATCATGATCAAGGAGAAACTAAGTAGGGTGCAACAAAAAGCTTAGGGGTAGAGCTAGGAAACTCAGATTTATTGAAAAATAGATTAGAGATTAGTGGTACCTTATTTAGGCACTTCAAAAAATTGCTAGAAAGCTTTTGGACTATCAATTAGAAATTTGGCCATGTTGAAGTTGATTAATGCTATTAACATTTTTATGTTATTTAGATTCAAATGATAATTTGTGTTGGGTCAAATGTGTAACTTGTGGATTAAGGGTTTACCCTACCGATAATGTTACTCGATAAGAAAGATTTTGAAATATTGTACCCGGTTTAACTAGCATTCATAAGGTATCCTAGAGAGTTATCCTAGTCTATTGTAGCATAATGTGACCCTACCTTCAAGGTGTATCAGTACTCTCCATTTTTATTATATGCATTTTTATCACTCGATTCTAGAAATATTCCATTACTAGATGTTTGTGAGTGATTTTGATCAATTGCAGACAAATGCCACCAGTCACAACTATCCAACCTTCCAAATAAGATATTGACAAGTGCTAATTCTCTGACAATGTGATGCTCTTAAGTTATGCTTCTTTTGTTATATTGTTGAAACTTATTTGATGTTGTGCACAGGTAATGCCAGTGCATCTTTAATTTTAGATATTAAGTATACTTGTAGCTATTGTTTCTTTGATTCTTCACACTATTCTTTTTATGGTTGTTGTCCCCATAGGAAGTTGACCCATACATGCACAATAGTCTAAATTTTGTAGATTCTTCAAACCCATCTTTCTAATTTTCTCAATTGAAGGAAGGGTTTGACCTTTGTATGCATCCTAATTAAGTCTTCATGCACTTCTTTGGATTCTTGTTCATGATCTTTTTAAGGTCCATTTTCTTTGTTTATCTTGGGATTGTGACTTGTGATTCTCTAGTTCTTCTTTATGGCCTTCTTTCAATTCTTGTTTGTTTGGGGCTTGTGTCACACTTACAACTATATTCTCATTGACACTATTTAGTTTCTCATGTTATATAGAGTAATTGTTATTAAGACTCTGGAAATCATTGCTAGAGTTGAGCAAAGAATTAAAGATCAAGGTTGAGTTATTGTTCTTGCACTTGAAATTATCTATTTGGAGTAGTTTATTCTAGCAATTTATATTTAGTACTATACGTATCATTCTTTTTTATCAATTTTCATAAAGCTCCATCATGTATGATGTTGCTATTCCCTACTTTTAATATTTTGAGAATTCTTAAGCATCTAAGCTTGCTTAGAAGTTGTTGCACAAAATTTTTCTAATTGTATCTCTTTGTCTGTGTGCTATTCATCTACTCAATAAAAATAGTACCAAGCTTCATATTTTTGCTAGAATAAGAATAAAATGAGCCCATTTGTCCATGCACCAAATTCATAACAACCATCTAAAGATGGGCAGTTTCATGTTTCTTAGTCTCTAATCTAGCCAAATGTTGCTTCCTCTCTTTAGAAAATTCCTTCCCAAGATAAGCAACCATCACAATAGTAGTCGATGCAACAACTATCACAACAAAAACCCTCTACTCATCTATTACAATAGCATGTGCCTATTGTGTAAAGCAATGTTCATCCCCAACAACACCTTTCATTTCAAATGTAGATCCAGTCACCTCTGGTACCAACACCTTTAGCATAGGCCTCAACTCAATCCCAACAACAACCACTCTTGATGCGCCCTCAAAAAAAGAAAGTGTAGGATAAATATTGCTAATAAATGTAATGACTCAAACTAGTTCAGTGAATGTGAAATATCTTAAGAACACTTATTCATGATTTTCATTTTTCAGAGTTATTATCAAGTGGCTCCAACACAATAATCTAGACTGCAACAAGTCAGTAATGCATTGATGACTTAGTTGTTGATTTATTTAGGACTGTTAATGTGGTATACTATTAACATTGTTATATGTTGTTGATAAAGCCATGGACATTCTCAACATAGTTGCAAAGAATTGTGACAACTAGCTCTGCTAGTGCACTTTTTATCTGCTAAAACCAAGACTACTGTAGTTGTTGCACCAGTTAGTGCCCTTAGTTCTGCATCACTAACTTGTGTCTAGATAGGGCATACTTCTCTAGAGGGATACAAGTATTATTATAATAGTGTGACAGATGAAAGCAAGGTTTTAAGCAACATTCTTTTATTCAATCTTGTTAGCTTCACTTGAAACTTCATGATTAATGTTAGACATTTAGATTATGCAACTTTCTTAGTAGAGGCCACTTTTTGCAGTTAAAATGCTGTCATTTGAAAAAAAAATGATATAGTTTCTTATGGTTTCCAATTTATGTTATCTTGCAACTAGTAGTCATGCTGAAAAATTTGAGCAACAAAAGTAACTACCGCATCCTCGGCCAGAACTATAGCAACCTCATCAACAACAAAAGCCTCAAATGTTGCAATCCTAACAACAAAAATAGCCTCAAATTCAATAGTCCAATGCACAACAACCACTATAACTTCAACAGACATAGCAACAACATCAGCCTCAACTACAACAACCTCAGTAACTTGTTCAACCCTAATTATCAATTGAGTTTCCTTTTATATAATGTTCCATGTGGACACGTAGGAGTAAAATATAATAGTAATTTGGTAATTAAAATTTTGATATGAATTTTTACTCAGACATTTGTGTTAACCAAAAAAATAGAGCAACTAAGTTTTCAATAATGTATAAAACCCCTTTAGCCTCTCTAACATGGAATCTTACAAGTTGTCACCTCCAAAGTATATGGGTGGAATTAGTTGTCCATTTTTTAAAGATAATTTATTTTAACAATGAAAATATAATTCATGCCTATGAAACACTTTTCATGCTTATTTGTGCTTGTTGATGTGGCTTCAAGGAAAATTTTGACTTTTGAATTTGATTTCTTGATACATTTTCACTTACTTCCTTTTGGCTACTATTACTACTAAAAATAATTATTTTTTTCCTTATCTATGCATAATGTTATGTGGCCTTAGTAGTCACCATTTTATTTTGAAATGAAAAATACATTACAATCAATTTTTTTCATCTATTCTTGCCTTAAAAAATAAGCATTATTTTGCGTAACTGCATGGTCAAAAGGTGGATGCAGAATTTGCAGTTGCAACTGCATGTTTGATGCATGACCTCAGTGATGTTACATAAAAATTTAAGGCCATACTTAAAATATAAGTGGAAGAGCAATGCTTGTACCTGAATGCAAGCACTTTACTATGCAGATATTGCAAGCTAAACGATCTGAGAAAGGCATAGAGTCTAATTTACTCCTTGCAATACTTGATATAATGAAAGATAGGATTGAAAATAACTTCAACTCATCTAGCTCCAGAACTCCTAATGCTTTGCATAACCTATTATAGCTAAATATACTACTAAGTATGCTTCGAAATGTACTCATACAATGCTATACACATTGTATGATTATTCTTCAAAGGGTATTAGCTCAATGGAAGAGCACTTACTTTTAAAGTAGGAGGATGGTGGTTCAATTCCATCATGCCCTATTATAACTAAATATACTACTAAATATACTAATTATGTGACCAAATAGATCACTACATTTAAAACTAAATATATGACTAAATCAAATTTCAAATTTATGACTAAATATGTAACTAAATATACTATTAATTATATGACTAAATGTGTGACTAAATCAATGATTGAAAATAGTGACTTAAATCAGTCAAGTGACTATTAGTAGTTAATATCCAGTCATTTATAACACTACTAAATATATTATTAAGCAATTTTAGTCACTGATCTTGATCTATGACTAAAATATACTACTAAATATACTACTTATTTAATAGTATATTTTAGTCACAGATCAAAATTAGTGACTAAAATCACTTAATAGTATATTTGGTAGTGTTATAAATGACTGGATATTAACTACTATTAGTCACTTGACTGATTTTAGTCACATATATACAATTTTTAGTGGTTTTTTTAGTCACATATTGTTGTTTTTGTACTAGTGATAGTACGTAATAACAATAAGAATTTGACCAGTGGGTGATACAAAACCAACAAATTCACTTGTAACTACATCTTCCAATTTCAATATTAAGAAAGAATTTAGAAATAACTTTCTTGAACCATTTTCCTACTTTTGTATTTGTGATATGGTGGCACCCTTGTTGGCAAAGCAAGAATCTCTCCACTATAATATTAGGGACTCAATGCAAAGGAGAAAAATCGAGTGGGGTGGTCATTTTGTTCCATCACCCAATACATATTGATTGCACCTCTTTAAAGAAGGTTTCTTCAGGGTCTTGCTCTTTTGCATTTACAATGGATCTCATATTTTCAATCATTGAGTCCATTCCATCATAAACGTCCCCCAAGCATGGCTTATCCATGATAGTAAAGCATATTATATCTAGGATGGGATCTGAGAAACTAAGAAGGTATTTTGCATGATCCCACCAAGCATCATCCAAAATCCTTTTCCTAATATTAGTTGCCCTATCAATACTGGACAACCTTCATATGGTCCATTATTGGCTGATCACCATGGCAGAAAGTGCCTCTTGAACATTCACCATCTAACTCAATACAAATAGTATTCAATGAAAATCTAGTCTTAGAAACCTATTTGAAAAAAAAAAAAAGTAAAAAAAAAAAAAAAAAAAAGTGTAAATATATACTTTTTCTTAAATAAATCATTGAAGTAAACCATAAAGATAAAATATTTGAATTTTGAATTACCATCAATTGCTCTAGCCACAAGAATGATCTAAAAGTATCTTGCAAGAAGTGGTCATCTATTAGAACATTTGGACATCTTGAGCTTCATCATAAACTTGTTTAATCCAAGTTATTTTAGTACCCAACTTGTGTAGCATGAAGTTGAGAAAATGTTGCAACTAACACTCTAGCTACTCTACAATTATTTGCATTGTTCATTACAACTTGGACAACATTTTGAGGACCTACTTCATTAATGCATTGTATGAGAATGTTAGCAATGAATTGTGCATCCTTCGCTTGGCCCTTAAAATCAACAACTTTTAGAAACATTTCCCCTTTAAGAGACATTGCAATCACATTAATTAACGGTTTGATTTTGGCATCCTTCCACCCATCAGAAATAATGGACACATATGTTTCTTTCCATGAGACCTTAATAGGAGCTAATGAAGTTTCTATATGTTTGACCTCCTTTGTCAATAAATTGGTCCAAACCTTCTCAAAACCTAGGCTTATGTACCCCTTTGGAGCTTCATTTATTTTTCTTACCATGTCTTGCCAATAGAGTGATAAACCATTTACATAGAGGCACCTAGAAAGAACTTCATTAACAATATCCCTAGCATCATTATTAAATGACATCTCCAATGGTACTCTTTCTCTCTTCAGATTACCAACCTCATTTTCATTTCTCCTCATAAATGGATGGCTTTCTACTAGAATATCAGGAGCAACACTAGATTTATGACTATGAGATAATGAAGTATGTGACTTCCATGAGCCCCTTATGCTTTGAGTAACGAATGCATATACCCACTTTTAACTCTTACATCTGCTTCCTCTTTGTTCCTTAATATATGTTGCTACTTTAGAAACTGGTATAGGTACATTATCTTTTCCTAGACCAGCTTTGATTCCTCTTCCAAGAATTGCTCATAAATGCCCTTTCACTCACCTGTAGGAACTTGTGTATTACATGTCACACTTAGGATATATCCAGATACACGTCCCTCCACCAAGAACATGCTCTAATATGTTTGCATGCCTCCATAATGGTGAAACTAGGTCAATAGTAATTGGAGTAGTGCCTATCATAATAAATTTGTATAACTGCTAGAACACAAGCACCCTGTAATTATATAGAAAAGCTTTTAAAACAAATAATTTCAATTAAATTTAAATAATTATACTTAATAAATTTTCGTATTAATTTTTTTATTCAAATATTTTATTTTTTACTCTTAAATTGACACAAAAAAAAACATTGACTAGGTTTACCATATCATTAAAACTCACTGTTTCATCAACCTGCTAGGGTTGAATGTCAGCTCTGACTTTTGAACAGGGACTAGTAGTTTTTCCACCTCCACCTCCGCCTCCATCACCAAAAGTATAATCTTGGGGTACCCATCCAAACAATGTGACATTCAAACCCCATGCAATGTGTTGGTCATGTCAAGTCCACCACAAGCCCATTGCTGCCCAAAGTTTCAGTTCCCTCAAGACATCCAAGAATCAAGATCCTGATCCATCTCATCCACAAGAAGATCAGAATGATTAGAATCATCCATTATTGATGCATGATAATGTTTGGATGTCCTTGGGCCACTTTGTCTCTCACTATGTGCATTTTTTATTCCCATTCCTTTACAAGTTGGGAAGCACAATTGCTTTCTTTCTTTTCCAAGAGAAAACCTCCTCACCTGAGTGCGATTTCAGAGAGAATATCGTCTCCCTCCTTGTGCTTCTTCAACCTCTTTGGCCTTTCCCTCTCCTTCTCCCTCTTCTTGCTCTTCCTCTCCTCCAACCTGATCCTTAGCCTCTACCTCATCTTCCTCCTCTGACAATTCTTGCTCTTCAAAATCCTGGATGGCCGATGTTGACATTCGAGGCCTAAGTCCCCCTTGTCATGGCAAAGATGCACTATCACATCCCTTGTTGGACCACTCTACTGCTCATCCAGACTAGGGTCCACAACATTACTAATTGATGGCTGTTATATTTCTCTCTGCACCCATTTAGACCCAAACTTATTATGTATTGCATATATTACTAGGGTTATCTTTACAAATAAGCAGAAAGCAATACAAACAATAGAAACAAAGGAGATTGGAGAAATCCATACCATTAAATTTTCATCATGTAAGGCTATTTTATTTGTTTCATAATCCTCTAAATTGACATAAACTTCCCTCTTTATGGTAGAACAACACAGAGTAGATATATGTGCCTATCACTATAGACAATTTCAGATAGTCTCAAATATTCCCAACTCAAAAAACACAGATAAATGAGAAACGAACTTGTACCAATTTAAAATATTTATTTTTAAGACACAAACATAAATATTTTCCAAAACAAAGGAAAGCACAATACACAATTATCTATGCCAAATGGAATCCCAAAGAACAAGAGCATATTGAATCTACTAATGAAATAGGCTTAGTCAAAAGTTTACATATGCAAACCATAGAGCTTTAGCACTAAACTTGACTAAGCTACATAGTATAGAACCTAATACTTGTAATAGAAAAATATAAAGATGCCATAGTTATAGTGGAATTAGCTGCACTGCATAGATTGACACTGGATTGCAGCAGCATTTTATAGCATCCTCCTTTCTAGCCCTTGCAACTACGTTGACTATTTCCCTTCATGGGAAAATTTGGTTGCATTAAATCTCAACAATGGGCGGTATAATTTCCTTCATTTGATATTTTCCTTGTACTTGTTGTAGCTCACAAAGAAGCGATATATCTGAATGTAATTTCTTGCAGCAGTGGTTTGGCTTTCGCTACCTTCTCATTTTCTGCATTTAGGCCATACTTATGTTAGATTTAGGTACTTGTAAAGTAGGACTATTCTTTGAATCAATCCTCTTGGACAATAATTTGATAGTTCTGAATTTGAAATACCAAGATTTCTACATCACCCACGTGAGAAATACCAAGATATAGAATGGAACAACTCATAACTTGCAAGAAGCAAATATACAGACAATGGTACAGCCACAGTTTATTTTTATTTTTTGAGAAACCGTATTATGATATACAGAAGAGAACAAATATGGAACCCTTTCAATATTTTAGAGGAAAATACATATTCATGGAGGTTGTATCCAACTCCACAATGCAAAAATTGAAGTTTATGTAGAAAGGGTATCATTCTCCCTTTCAACTAATAAGCCAAAAAAGAATTGAAGTAGAACCTCTTGATATCATTCTCCCTTTGGACCCATGACATCATCAATTCAAAAATCTTATTCTACTTTTTTAGATGCATTAATATCATAAAAGGTCTTTATTGAACAATTGTTTTTTAATAATAAAGCAATCAAAACAAGGGCTAGCCCTTACAAAAGGCAAGTTGGCCTACAACCAACATATTATCATCCAAACAAAAATTACCTTCTACTATTGTGTATGAAAATAAAAACATCATTCGAAGGAGCATAATAATAAAGTCTATTAGACATCCTACTAAGATTGTGTATAAAAATACTACTTAAAATGAAAGTATTATTAAACAAAGGTTGAACAACTTTTAAAAAGACTAAGTTTTTAAACCAACCAACCTTCAAACATAAAAAATAGAGAGGAGCAGGCCATAATTGGGCTTCATTTCACCCTTCCCTTTAAGGAGGATGTTGGACCAATTTTCAAGCATTATGGAATCCTCGTGAGTCAAGTCCTACTCCTAGTTATCCTTTTCTCTAGTGCCTGTATCCTCTCTCTCAACCCTTTAACCTCCAACTTATGGGTCTCCTCAGAAACCTCTAGCTTACCACCCGAATTGTCTCATCTAAACAATTTTTATTACACAAGTTTTCTTACAATGACGAGTAGGAAGATACATTTTTATGGATTTGGTTCTTCAAATTGAGATTGAAATTTTATTTTTACTTAATTTTTTAATTTTAAAATTATAAATTTATTTAATTTTTACTTTTAAATTTTTTTTTAAAATAATTATTAATTTTTTTTTAATGAAATGTTTTTTAATTTTAATTTTAAAAAATTGTTAATTTTTTAAAGTTACTGAATATTAATTAATTTATTCATTTTAAAATAAGTTTGTTTTTTAAATAAAAAACTAGTTTAAAATAAAAAATTAGTAATGATATTACTATAAATTTGGTCGTCATATTATTTATTTATTTTTTCACTTATGACCTACTTAAGCTTAAAAAGATTTATTAAATCATATACAAAAACTAAACAAAAATCAATATGTACGATACCAAAATACATTACAAATTTCAAAATAGTCATGTCATTACAAAAATGTTTGTCCAATGTATGTACGAATCCATAACAAAAATAGTTGAAGAAGTCAAATCTTAACATTTTTCCACATATAATACAATTATGCTCCATTTTAATACAAATTCATTTTTCTATGCACTTTTTCGCATATGGTCCCAACAAAATAGTTCAATTATAATACAAAGAAGGCATCTTAGAAAGGTAATTTATGCATTATTTTTTCCCTATCTACCTCTTGAGCCTTGTAGAACTCAATCCTATCCACCTCTCGATTCTTACAAAACTTGCACTTAGTTCCTTCATCACATACTACACTCGTAGATGGAACATCATTGACCTAGGTAAAGTGTTTGCATTCATTATTCCCCTACAATACCAAACCTTTGATAGTTCATATTATAATTTTCAGCCCATGTAGTAATTTATAACAAAAATATATTTGCATTCTTTTACAACCTTCTTCCTATTAGGGCAATGCCAAAATACATGCCCAAGTTTAGTTTTCGTGTGTGATGTCTTTAACAAACACAAAATGCCACATTAACACATTGGCACATTGAGCGAATCCATCAATCTATTATAAATAATGCATCATCAAATATTAAATTAATTAGATGAATATTATAATAAACTGTATACTTAAAAAATTAGAAACTCAGTACATAATTTTTCATGTTCACATTTTTTTATTATACTGCCCTGTATTTTTCAAGCTAAAAAGACATGAAATTAATATGTAGAAAAAAATTAATGTATTTATAGAGAAACATTTTTTTTTTAATAGTGAAAAGTACAACTGTATAAAAGAGAACGTAACATATGTCCCCTATTTTATCTTTTATTAGAGCATGCAAAAAATACATGAGAATGAAGGGAAATCATATAAAAAATATTGCTGATGAAGAGGATGGGAAACCATGAAGCATTTCATCCCAAAAAAAAGAATTGAAGTGATTACAGATTTGCACATATTACAATCTTTAAACCTTTAAATAGTGTATGTGCATTCATCATAGCCTACAACTCTATTAAATTTTCTATCTTAATTTCGCATGTGAAATGAAGTGATTACAAATTCCAACATATTACAATCCTTGAACAACATATGCACATTCTTCAAAGGATACAACTCTATTTTTTGTCTCTTGAGCTTGTGAAATGAACTGATTACAGATACCAACATATTACAATCTTTGAACAGTGTATGCATATTCATCATAGCATACAACTCTATTTTTTCTATGTTATTTTAACATGTGATGATAATGTGATATGCGCAAAATAGATTTATTGAAAAGTCTCTAGAAACTTTCAAGTTGTTCCACGTGCATTAAATTGTGAAAAGTAAAGACAAGGCAACCAAACTATTTGATAGGTTACTTGAAAGAGATGTCACTGATGAAATGAAATGGAATGGTTGCAAGATTCATAAAAGGAAAATTATTTTTTTGGGAATGTTTCTTAAAGCTTTCTAGCAAATACAATCCACAACAACAACCATTTACCAACATTCTTGCAATTGCATAATGGGAGTGGAGATGCATCAAAATATATAACTAGGGAGATTTTGTTATATTTGCAAAGTTTGTAGCAACAAAATTTTTAGATCATAGACGTACATGTAACCCTGGAGATGTAGGCATGGACCGTAAACAACAAGAAAATAAGTCCTAAATAAATGTGGCCTCTTAGAATACACAGACTATGAGACATGCACAAACTATTTTGTTGAAAATGCTTTAACAACTTTGAAGAAAAAGAAAGTGACAAGTATGCAACACATTCAAAAACTTTACCTATCATTCTCAATGCTTCCCTCAAATACATGCATGGAAATTGTGGAATAAAATAATACCCTTGAACTATTTAAGTGAAATCCTTGATTTAACCCAACCAAGGTAGATATCTAAGCTTAAAAGTGTTAAGCATTCTCAGCTATATGTTGGTTTATACTTACTCGACTATCCAAATAACTGTTGGTTTACTAGTTTCAAAAAAGCTTTCCAAGTGATTCCACATCATAAATTTACAAGGCTTCTTGCTACTCAAATACAAATTACCAGTCACAAACAATATTGAAAATATAAAAATAAAAATTACAAAATTCTTATCAATTTTGAATTGATTACGAAGAATGCAATGTAAAATAAGTCAACTTAGAGCTTAAATTTAGGGTGAATAACAAGGAGAGTGCAAGGATAGAACAAATGTGTGAAATTATGAGGCAACTATACTAGAAATTGCACCCAAAGAAGGTTGAAGGGGTACGTCAATAGGGAAAAAAGTGCAAGTTTGCATAAGATGGTTATATTTTTTATTGTATGTTTAAAGTTGCACGCCTAACATTCTAAGATATTGAGAGGATTGAAATCATGTAGGCTATAATTTCTCTTGCTCAGAAACCATGTCATAAATGCATACAAAGGAAGGATTACAGCTTATTAAGTAAATTATTCAAATAAAAGTGAGAAAAGATAGTCATTTTGATTGCATGTTATTGTTAGTTTCCTTCTTCTAGGTTTCATATAAATTGGTGTTTGTATCCTCAAGCACCATCAACTTGTGTAAGAAAAAAGTCATCCATTTGAAGTAAGATTCATTTTCTAGCTATAGAATCAAGAGGAGTTCAATAATATTAAATGAAAGATGTATTCTAGGAGTATTCCTTCAACATTCTACACGTAAAACCCTATTTTGAAAACTTGTGGATGAAAGCCAAAATACAACATAATTCAAAATCGTAAGAAATAACATTTGATTTATTATTGTTTTCCATGGTTTTTGTAGTCAAGACAAGTTATATTTAATATGTTATTATAGCTACAAACATGGTAAGGTTTATGTTATGCATTATTGCCTAATCAAATAACAAACATAGGTATTATGTGTTATTTAAAGTATATTCTGTTATAACTTGTTTCCATTGTTAGATATATGCAATGTAGACCAAGAAGAAGAGTTAATTTATCGCTCGAATCAATATAGTTTCAACATGTAAACCCCCATAAGAAAGAAAACAAGTCATGTTTTAGTTCTACAAATTTTGTTTGCATGGACTCTTAATGAACTACTTGTTTGATTGTCCTTACGCTATTACTTTAGTGATATGGAAGCTTTTGTTGAGCCAATTACTAAATAGTTTGGTTTGAAGGATTAAGAATTTTAGAATTTGATCCTTACCTTCCTCTTATTTATTTTACATTATTATTAATATTAAATAAAAAATTCATACAAATGATAATATGATTAGAACATTAAATTTCTAAATATTTACTTTTGTACATGTATGGCAATCTAGGTTTTGTTAGCTATGAATATCTAATATTATCTACATAAATATATAAATATAATCATACTAAGTTGACAATGTTATGGGATTAAGCTATGGAAGATGAAACATTTTTTTCTTTTGAATGAGAAAATTCTAGATTCTTCTTATAGTTATATTGATCCATGTCAAGTTATGAAACTACTATTAATATTCAATTGTGAATTTTTCAAGTCAAATTCATTGGCCCTTCTATCATGATTAATGGTTGGGATGAACCAATCTCTCAAAAGAATGAATGAACACTTAGCACTTATAGACAGCATTCACAAAGGTGAAGAATTGGTTCTTCCCATAAGATCACCCATCCCAACAAAATATTAAAACATTAGACTTTTACAATAACCAAAACTTGTACTTGAGAATAAAATTTCATCTCCAAATAAAAGAAGTCTTCCAAAATAAATCAATCCAAAAGAAAAGAAAAGAATGACTACCTTAACCCTTATTTCATCTAAATTACCTTGTATTACATGATCGAAATCTAATTTCTAATCTTAGTAAATAGAAAATAAATATAAAAGTTAAACTACTATTTAATGTTTTATCAAAAATTATAAAATAAAAAGTTCAAGTCATAGACATAAAAAGATTATGCATTCCTTGTTGTTTGGAATTTTGATGAAGTAACATACTGTTGAAACTGTGTAGTCTTTGTAAAATTTTATACTAGATGTAAAAGATGGAATTTTCATGGATTGTAAGGTTCATATGTAAATTTATTTAGTTCTTTAAGATATGCAAGGAAGCCACAAGAGGAGCTTTGTGAAATCTTCTTTAGAAATACTTGTCATTATCAAGACCAACACAACTACACTTAGAATGATATCTTGACTTTTATCATTGAGGTGTATGGTAAGCTAGCACTTGGGATAGACCATATTTCCATAATAGGAGATATTTTCCACATCAAGCCAAATTATGATATTTCCATCATGATTAATCTACCTAGTTTTTGAGTTAAACTTATTGACCCATTTTTCATGAGTATCGATTCACATGAACCCATCTCTCATGAAAATGAATGGAACACTTAGCACTCATTGGATCTAGGTGATGCTCACATAGGTGAAGCACCAAGAATTCCTAAGAGGTCACTCATTCTAGATCTACCCCAACTCGAGAACACTTAACTATGGAGTTCCTTCCATGGTTAAACCCACTCTACTTGCAACCCCATTTTCAAAACCTTCACCAAGTGGTGTTCCTTGTGAACCATTGTTTATAAAGAGCTTAAGCTCATCAATTGATATGTAGGAGATATTTTCCACAAGAAAAACTTTGATATTCCTATCAGGATTCATTTTTGTAGTCTTTTAGTCAAGCTCATTGACCTATGTTCCATGGGTACTTGTTAAGACAAACCCATCTTTGATGAAAATGAATGGAACACTTGGCACTCATTGGATCTAGGTAATAAGGAAGGCTTCCCTATTGCCCCTTCTTTTTTCCCGAATTGTAGATGATTACAAAATAAATAAATAAAATAAAATTTTTTGAATATTCAAATTAGTGCATGATTTTTTGACTTAATTCTCTAAACTTGGCTTGCAATTTTTTGCATCCTAGGTTGAGAAGGTATATGTGTGATGTGATTTCACTAAATAAGTGTGTGTGATGTGATTTCACTAAATAAGTGTACTAAGATTTCTAGACAAATTTTTACTGATTCATTGGCAGGTTTAAGCCTCTTTTGAGTGAAAGAAGATTGGGATGGCAACCCTGACCATCTACAATTTAATTCTATTGTAAACATTGTGAAACTATTCATTTTGAAAGTTTTTTGTAGGGTTGTAGGATAGAGATTTATCATCGATTTGTTAGACTTGACATATTAGTGTTGACATTAATTGTCATTTATGTCAAAACATGCATATTGTCACATTGTTGTACCATCTCATACTAGAAATGAGAATTGGATTATGGCCATTACCAAGAAACATGATATTGGCATTGTGTTGAATGATGAATCAAAGAACATATAAGGTGATTGAACTATTTAAAAGAATACCTTTTCAATATCTTCAATTCATTTATTTTTTTGTTCTGATATGACAAGAGAATTGAATCCAAAAACACCCCATTGAGCTTCCCAATTTTTTTCACCTATGATCACTCAAAGATAATGTAACTATATTCCCCATTTTGTGCTAAAGTTTTACAAATTAAGCTATCAAGATTTATAATGATGTAGATCTATAGGTTTGAGACTATGGGTCTTAAAGTAAGTTGTTGCAATAAAATGGAAGGCTCTTAAATTTAGTACTTGTAAGTTTGGTTGGGTGTGTTATATGAAATGGTGTTAGCTTATTCATGGGAAGGTTCATGGATCTCACTCCCACAATGGTTTCACATGCTCATTTCTATTTTTTCAAATTCATAAAGAGGCGAGGATGGCTTTATTGTCTGAGAATGAAAATTTGTTATTGTCTTTGGCTATTTAACTTTTACATCTTTCATCTTGGATCTTTTGAGCATTCAAGGACTAGTTATTAAAGTAATTTGATTTGGTGTGCTAAAATAAATTAGAATCTACGTAATCATCATCTAAGACATTTACAAAGTTGCTTGATTATTTAATGACCCTTTACATGAAAAATAAGCTAATATTTTTGAGAGGTTGACCTAGAGATGACATCTACCTCAACATTAACAACTCTTCATGTATATTCTTAAATGGTGGAAGTCTTAAGGGTATAAAAGATATTATTGAATTTGAAAAAGAAAAAATCAATGTGCATAAGTAATATAATCAAATATATGCAATAAGTGATAAATTCATAGAAATCAATAGGTAAGAAGAAACTTGACCTAAAACACACCCAAAAAAATACCATATCCACAACATGATGCACAGACTACATGCAAACCATGGATAATGCAAATTAACAATGGTAGTTATGCGAAATGGTTACAAATGAATATTACATTATCATCATTCAATCAAAACTCTCTAATAGCTCAAATATTAAGTACAATGCTCCATTGTGGAAAAGAAAACTCACTTGCATCCAGTCCATTATCACAAGTCTCCTATTCTCAAACATAGCAACTAAAATTGGGAATTTATATTAATGGGCTCAAAATTCAAATATAACTATCTCTATTGTGTTTCATGCCCCTTGATTGTAAATAAACATTATTAAATATAATTAATCTCTCTAATTACATCTTGAGTATCCATTTACACCTTCAAGAGCTTGTTGTAGATGCAAAAACACACATAAAATTTTAAAGACTAATGAAATACTTATTCTAATATTCTTCTTCCTAATATTTTAAATCATAAATAAATCTAGGAATCATAAATGAATATTTATGAAAATTAAATCTCATGATCATAATGCACCACAATACCAACTCTATTCTTATTGGTTTCATCCAAAATTTTGAGTGCCAACCTTTGATAAAAATACCTCACCACTTTCTACCATATCATACATAGCTTACTACTACACATCAATATGACCATTTATTCATTTCACAAGGGTGTGTTCTTGTAGTATTGGGTTGCACTTTTTGGTCAACTTTGATATTGAAATCAACATCTATGCTAGATCTTCACATTTAGTATCCATAGTAGAAAAATGATTAAGAATTTGAAGATAAAATAAATTAATCATTTTTGAGATTTTTTCTATAGATTGTTTATTTGTTATGATTTACAATTTTAATATTACATAAGTTTGTTCTAACATTTTTGTTTAGAATTTTGAATTGGGATCTAATTTTTATATCAAAGTTTTCACTTTAAAAATTATAATTAATTTAGGTTTAAAGTGTTAAATAGTCAAAGTAACTTTTTGCAAATATAATTTTTCCTTTTGTGTGTGGTGTTTAAATTGCACCATTTAAACCATTACATTATATCAATATGAAATATATTGATTGCTTTCATTCTTTAGACAATAATGTTACATTTCTCTATCAGATTTGGTGTCCCATTTTCTTGATGATGGACTATTGAGCCATCCTTAAACATCACAAACAAAGAAATAAATTAAGCTTGAAATATTATGTCAATTTTGACTATTTAACACTTTTACTATAATATACGATGTCTAACCTTGATAAATTGTTGCTATACATAAAGCCTATCTAAAAGTACATGGCTATTCCAAAAATTGAAGAACACATCCCATTTTTAATATAATTAATTGTGTGTTCTTAACCAATTTGATTTATTTGTATGATTATTTTTCTTTCTTGGACAAGTCAATTTAATAATAATAATAAGAAAGAATTTTAAAATCATTAAATTGGTACATTTTTTATATAGGTTGAAATTAAGAGAATTTCACATCAACATACTGTAATTTTCTTAAAGCAAGATTGTGTCAGATGCTTCCAGACAGACCTAGGAAATGACCCTAATATCACTTGGCCATCATCCTATCGATTTCCTCATAAGATATCTTACCTTGAGAGTCAACCATAATCTAACAACATTTTATTTGGTTAAAAAAGTGGAAAATAAATATATTTTTGTCGTCACAAATCTGCACTTCAATATTGAGTCAACCAATTAAAAATGTGACACGAACAAAAGACTTATAATAAGGTCTGATATAATTGCAATCGTTCTCACCATCTTTAAAAAAACATTAAGGGCCTATTTGGTGAGCAAAATAGGAATATGTATTCCAAAAATTTTGAATTCCTTGTTTGGATGCACCAAAACAAGATTGGAATACGAGGTAAAATAGGAATACGCATTCCAATTTTGGCACAAAAATGGGGTTTTGCAATTCCATCCAAATAGGTGGTATTGGAATACGTATTCTTATTTCATTTTTTTAAATTTTAGAAAACATAAATTTTTGGGTACGCAAATTCCCATCAAATATTTGCTGAACCAATCGGAGAATAGAAATATGTTCTATTCCAGAATATGTATTCTGGAATACGTATTCTTATTCCGCTCACCAAACAGGCCCCAATGTCTATTAATCTCTGAGATACGATAAAAGATCTCTTGCCTTGCCTTTATTGTAAAAGATTGCAAGCAGATCAAACATTCAACTTTTTTCCATACTGCATTTAATCAATACTGTGAATCACCTCAAAAACTACTTTAAGAGACAGACAGGTTTTGAGTGAAATGTATATCTATAATAGCCTATCAACTAATTAGAATGGCAAGTGGCAAGTTTTGAGTGAAATATCCATCTATAATGGCCTATCAACTAATTAGAATGGCAAGTGGCAGATAGGTTTTGGTGCTTGGTTGGAATATAAGGCAACAAATATTCATGTGAAAAAGTTGAAAAAGAAAAATTTGTCCTAAGAATTGGGAACTATAGATGCACAACTACTTTCCACCAATGTTTAAAAAAACAGATTACGCTGTTCCTTATTTACCCATTTACAAACAAAATTAACAAAATTTCCTTCCATAAAGGCTATTAATGTAATGTGACGTGTAGTTACTCATGAGCCATGGTCCAGCCGAGTTCCCTAAGCCAATGTGATTGATTAAAGCGAACAGGTGGGGCAAATCTTTACCCAATATCACACAGGTACCCTTGGGCGCCTACTTCATCAAACAATGTGTCGCATTGTATAAGTGACCTTGATCATGGACAGAAATAGAATAAAAGCACATTTGTGATGAACTGACTAAATTTAGCGATCCACAAGGGTGAAGCTAGATTTTTTTATGTTTTCTAGTGGTATTTTATCGTTGAGCTTCTTATGAGAATTTATTGAATGGCACCTATCACCTATCACAGTTGTTTGTTGCAATCAATATCATACGAGCAAAGTGTTTGGTTTGTTTGAGTAGTTGCAATGCCAGATTCTCCTTCCTAGAGGGTCTCTGAGCTCCATTCATCACTTATATAAGGTAGAGGACTCACTACTTGAGTGTGTTTCAATAGTTGTGACAGTAATTGTTAACTTAATACCCATACTTGTTGATTTAATATCCAACATTTTTTACAAGATTGTACCAATGGATATGACTTTAAAGTTTTTTTTGTTAATGATGATTACCCATAAGTGAATGAAAAGTGTCCATTTTTTCAAAAAAAAAAACAAATAGTGTGATGCAACGTCAGCTGCACAAGAATGGGGGTCTCCAATGCACTATGATTGGTCTCACTTTTTTTTTGGGGCTGTTTTGGACACTTTGACAAAAAGCATGCTGATGTGGCATCATATTTGATGATGTGGCTCTGAAACTTTAGTTATAAGCAGGGGACTTGCCAAGTAAGCTACTATAAAAAAATGAGAGTGATTTGAAATTTCCACATATGATTTTGAGAACCGCGAAGTTAGGGTGCACAACTATTAGGTCCTCTCCCCTATATACTGTTATAATTCATTATTTTTAATTAGAAATTATTTGGTGACATGAATATAATAAGATATCCCCAATTAAGTTTTATTTTTATATTTAGATATTTATTTCATCTGATCATACTTAACTAAAATTCATTACTTTTGAAAAGAAAATAATAAGTTTTATTAAATCATATCTACAATTTAATTTTTTATTTAATTTTAATCATTGAAAAAGGCTATTATTAAATAGAAATATATACAAAATATAAATTTAAACATTAAATAAATAAATAATAACAACTAAGTCTAACATTACATTATTTATTAATGGAGTAATTGGTAATTTTTTTAATATATAATATAATTTATTTTAAAAAAATTAATACAAGATTATTATCACATAAATTGTTTTTAAAAAATCTGAATTTTTATATATTTATAATTTTTGTACATTTATAATTTTTAATGTAAATACATGTAATATCAGTTGAATTCATACAAACATATTTTATTATATATTTTATTAAATTATTATCACATTTAAATTATTTAATAAAAAATTATTACAAGATCATTATCACAAAAATTATTTTAAAATTATCTAATTTGGTATTTTTATAATTTTTTATATTAGAAATAAGAGTTTGAGAACCAGAAAAAAAAGAAAAAAACACCAGAGTATCAATACGAATATACACAAGGAGGCCAAACCTCACCCAGAAGAGAAAGTATCAGTTGAACATACAAAGCAACAAAAGGAGGAAAAGAAAAACTATCTAGCTGAGAAGATCATAGTGATTGTCAACCTACGTAGTCCAGCCTAAGGGACCTTCCATCCAAACTATACTTTTATGGCCTTGAATCTGCACCATCATAAATAACTCTTCTTTTCTGGCATTCCCTTTTTCTCTAATATCTTTTTTCAATCTATTGCAAGCTTGATCAAAAACATGCAGATCATCCAAAGTACTATGCCACGGGTACCCACGCTTAAGCTCAAGGTAGTAAAGAGTAGCATGCCCATCACGAAGGAACCTCCTCATATTGTCCCGTTCAATCATCATAGTAGTCTACACTTGCAAGAAGATTTTAAAGTAAGTGAGTTTTCAAAAAAACTCAGTAAGATCCCTATGCTTACCTTGATACCTTTCCTCGTTCCTGCACTTCCAGATCTGCCAGAGAATGTTAGATGACAATCTATTCCAAAATAAATTGGTATCTTTAGGAAGACCATTAATATGGCCAAAAATAATATCAAAAATATTAACATTAATAGGATAAACAATGCCAAACATTTTTCAAATTTCTTTAGCAAAAATACAATCAAGAAGGATATGTCTACCAGTTTCAGGAACTCTACACAAGTTACAAATATCAGAATTAACAAAATCTCTCTTTATAGGTAGCTTGTCCAACAAAACTAGCCATTTGAAACATCTAATCTTAGGTTCCACAGGATTTTTCCACAAGATATCAAAATAATTTTTCAAAGCATCAGCATCATAAGAAGAGTACCAAACAGCATTAATATGATTGATAATATCAATATTACAATCAATGATTTTATAAATATTCTTAGCTTTGAGCAGAGTAGTAACGATACCACCAGGCCATTTGCACTTCAGGAACATGAGAGAATCAGTGTGGCAAACAGTGGGAAGACCAACAGAAGCTTGCACAATCATGTTATAAGTTCTTCTATGGGAATCCGGGATAGCATATTTATCCTTAAGAACATCCCAAGGCATAATTTGATCATACTCAAAGAGATACATAAATTGTTTAATACCTTTATTAGCCCACTGCTTGGCAGAACACCCTTGGGTAAGGCCAAAGGTTTACCATTTAGGTGGAGATTCCACCAAATGGATCTTTCACCATGGAGTTGAATATTGGAATGAAACTCCTTGTTAGTGATGAATTTCCTAACATGATCCCAAGCCTTCCAAATAGACCTGAAAACCACAGAGCCTTGAACCATGACAGTAAAATTACCAAGAATGAGGTTACAAAAGGGGAGGCTAGTCCAAGACTTAGCTTTTCTAGGAACACCCCTCTCAATATTGCTCCTAAGTAGCACTTTCCAAGGAGAATCACCCTCATGGACTGAAAAATCTATTTGGCAGACAAGGCTATACCTTGAGTTCTTAAATCCTTCAGCCCAAGTCCCCCAAGGGTCTTGTTAGTGTGGCACCAAGCCCACTTAACAGAGTGGATCTTTTTATTCCCTTTGCCATCAAACTAAAGGAATTGTCTAATGGACTTCTGGATTTCAGAAATCTGATAGTTATTAAAACACCAAGTTGAAGAATAATATATGGTGTATGAGGACAGTATCTTCTGGCAAACCTAAATCCTGCCTGCCAAAGATAACGCCCTGTTATGCCATTTGTTTAGCTTTTTATCAATCTTCTCTTTCACCCAAGATCACATGTCTTTGAGGTCAGGCTCCACTAAGAAAGGGATGCCAAGATATCTAATTATCCTATTAGGACCACCCCATTTAAAATTGTATTGGAGAAACCAGTCCGGGGGCCGCTCATCCCAACCTAAACAAATTGATTTAGCTTGAGATATCTTAGCCCCAGAAATAGAACAAAAAAGATTGAGTTAAACTTGCATGTTCCTGAAATTATTTTTTGAAAGTTCAAGGAATAAAGTAGTATCATCCGCAAATTGACAATTGATGAGCTCTTCATTATTAGGCAGATAAATACATTTGACCTCCAGAGATCAGGAATTATCTCTAAGGATATAATAAAGAGCTTCCAAAGCTATGACAAAGAGAGTAGGTGCCAGAGGAAACCATTGCCTAATGGATCTCCCAAGAGAAAAAGGAGCAGAAAGAATACCATTGACCTCAACCTGAGCAGAAGCATCATTAAGAAGCATAGCCATAGTGTTACAAAAGAAAGGAGGAAAACCAAAAGCATCCAACATCATAAGGATAAATCTCCATTCAATCCTGTCATAAGCCTTCTCAAAATCCAAAAGGAGCATGGCAAAGTTTTGATGAGAGTATCTAGACCAATCCATGGCTTCCCAGCTAGTTATGAGATTCTCAAGAATATATCTACCCTTGATAAAACTAGTTTGGGTAGAATTAACAAATTTAGGAAGAATATTAACTAGCCTAAGAGCCATAATTTTTGCCAAAATCTTGTAGGAAACATTAAGAAGGGTAATAGACCTCCAATTCTTAATAAAGGTTTTATCCCCTTCTTTTGGGAGAAGTTTAATAATCCCTCTATTGATATCCTGACCCAGGGTACCTTTATTCAAGGCTTCAAAATAAAGATCAAAGAGATCCTTACATATCCATTCGATGTTGGGCTTATAGAATTCAACTGGGAGACCATCAGGGCCCGACGCTCTATCATTATTCAGGGCCTTAATATCACCTTCAATCTCCTCAACAGAAATATTATTAACAAGAATAGCAATATCATCAGGATCAAGCTTTTTAGGAATAAGCTTCCTATAATGAACTCTAATCGACTCAGCCTCAAGAGAGTCTTCTGAAGCAAAAAGAGTCTCATAATAATTAGCAAAGGCCTAAATAATAGACTCAGGGTTAGAGATGTCTTGGTTATCAATCGAAAGTCTATCAATAGACTCTTTAATACATTTATGCTTAAGAAGCTTGAAAAAGAATTTTGATCCCCTATCCCCAAATTGGAGCCAGTGGGATCTAGACCTGATCTTGGCTCCCCAAATTCTAACATGTTGATGCTTCCTAAGAGAATATTTGGTAGCCATAACCTTGGAAAGAAGATCCATATTGGAAGAGTCATTTTGAATGTTCTCCTTGGCAACTTGCAGATCAGAAGATAATTGTTTTTCAACGAACCTATAGTCCTTAGCTTTTTTCTGCCCAATGGTTTGCAAAAATATCCTCCAGGAGGAGAGGTTAGTTCCATCTATCAATATGGGATAGGTTCTGAAGATTAATTTTATTTAATCCTCTAATAATCTGCATAGCAGCAAGGACATCCTCATCCATGAGGAGGCTAGTGTTTAAGATGAATTTACTGCTTCTAGACTTGTGTTGAAGGGGACTATTGTTAAAATTAACCTTAGTCAAAATAGGGTGATGGTCAGATAGCGTGGTGGCAATAACTTGAACAATAAATCCAGAGATGTCAGGAGGAAAAGAGATAAAATACTTATTGGCATAAAATCTGTCAAGCCTGGAATCAATCCTAGCATTGCCCTCCTGAAAGTTGCACCAGGTGTGCCATAGTCCAGGGTTGGTTTCCTTGTTACTAGCAATAGGATCAAAGAGATAGTTAGAGTTTAAAAATCTTTTCCAATAAATTTTTTCATTATCCTTCCAATGAAAGGTAATGCCCCCTGACTTATCATCCTGGGATTCAATCATGTTGAAATCACCACTAAAGAGCCGAGGCAAATCTGGGAGATCTATAAGCCATTTCCATAGCTCAATTCTTTCCTTAGGTTCATTTGAAGCATAAATAGCACAGACCCCGAAGGTCTTGTCATCAAACTATAAAGTTACCCATACTGCTATCTGACAGGGAGAACACCCATTATTAGTAATATGCTTTTCCCATTTATTACTAATAAGGGCGATTCCTCCTTTACCTCTTTCATGGTTAGTGCAAAACTTAATATAAGGAAACTTGGCAATAAAGAATATAACCGTTTCCACATAACCCATAATAGATCTAAAATAAACATAGAATTAAAATCCACATGCAAGAGAATAGACAACATACCCACAAAATGTGACACAAGATATACCCTGGCAAACCCTCATTGAGGGAAAAACCTAGCCTCCAAAAGCATCCATCACCATGTATTATTTAGCAAAAATACCATTTCCATACAACCATGGAAGCCTTCATAGCCATAGCCACAACTAAGAAAACTATGTGAACAAGCATGAATTCACACATCCCATGACATGCTTTCAACCTTCACAAATGCTCCCTTGGCTAAACTGTCAAGCCTTGTCCTGCTCGACTCTTGCCTTTCTTTCTCTTTGTCACTCTCTATATACAACAACTACCCTTGTGGTTGCTTATATAGTAGCAAGTCCCACAAAACCACCAAGTGGTATTACATAAACCATGTGCTAAAACCATGTGCTACCTAACCCACTGACCCCACATTTAATATTGGGCATTTAATTCTTTTCCCCAATATTAAATAATTACATAAAATATTTTCACAATGTTACAATACAACTCATCAAGAATATTCTATGGGAATATTTACATGTTGCATGTCCATCTAGGCACAACATTACATAATAAAAAATAAAATAATAAAATAACAATATTATGCAATGTGTACAACACTCATTATCTCAACAATCTCCCACTTGTTGTATAATTTGCATAGGGTCAATCCGTAGCCACATAAAATGAACAAGGGAACAATCCCTCCTAGCACATCCACCATCATGGATCAAAATACACCAAGTTCTTCATCCTAGTACCCGCAACAAAATCAAAGTATCCAGCATCTCAAACATGAATGATCTCACCTCCTATTATGCCACTCCCACTGGACATACATAGAAGCCATCCAAAGAGAAAACCATCCAACCTGTCACATTAAAAGATCATAAAATCCTGTACTAACTGAGATTCCAAGCACAAAAAAAAACCTGATCCAAAGGTAATCACATGTATCCATAGTTGTCAAAATATCCATAGCTGAAATAGCACCCACAGCAAGTGCCAAACCCATCCAACTATCCATACCTCAAAGGTATAACAAGTTAATCTCATATCACTGACATATCCAATCTGCAACTTGCAATCACAAGCCTCAAGAGCAATACCTGTCACATATATACCAAGAAGCTCCCACTGCAAATATAATGTCAAATCTATAACCAATCCACTCAAAACATCTCAAAGAAGTGAACCCATGTAGTATCAAGGACATCCACAATACATAATCCAATATCCTGCAAGAAAAACTCTCATAAAAAGTCTCCAATAGTCTCCCAAATTCTCCACAACCAACAAAGGAAAGAGATAAAGAAATAACCATGACATCTCTCACATGACATGCATGAGCACAAACCAGTGATCACAATCTCTAACCAATCTCAAATCCAATGTAGTCAAAACTGAACATCCAAGAAGATAACCAAGACCGGAGAAACCATGCAAATCATAACCTGTATCATGTCCTTCTACACACACCTCTAGATGTAAACTGTGCAAGTATGATCTCCTCCATTAAAACCTCAACAAGAAGCCTCAACAACACCCAAAGCATACCATATAACTCATCATGGATGTAAGCCTCTCACAAGAAGATCAAACTCAATAAAATCATTCCTAAATTAAGAAATAACCATTCCTAATCCAAGACAAATGCCCAATATAAACCATCTCCCAAACTCAACCAGCATAACAACATATGCACATGGAGATAACAAATGCTAAACCATCTCTCAAATGAAGCCTCCAGAACTAACTCATGTACCATAGCTCAAGATCCATATCGATGAAAGACAAGCATAAATATAATGCAACTGAGAGAAACAATGGGCTATACCTCTCAAATAGCAAACCGCCGAGTAGACCAAGAGTGGGGAATGAGAATGCTCATCAAGATACTCAAGTCTCCAACCAAGACTCATCTAAGAACAATCTCCTCTCAAGTCCATATCAGGTGACTACCCCTCGGACTTCCTGCTGAAGCCATCAACCGTCCCAACAAATACTTCTCTAATCCAAGAGAAATCAATGTCACCACCATCTCTAAGTATCCATGAGCACCTGTAACCAATCAATCCATGCCAACTCCAAATGAAACATAGCAATATCATGAAGTATCCAGCTTATGATCAGTGTACTCAATACCAAGAAACTAAACCAAGATCAATGTCAAAGTTCCAACCATGGCTTCAGGAACATAAACATGACAACATGATCTTACCATCTCAACTAAAGAGATAACATGCTCCATATGAACATACTATAACATGTCACAACTCTAAACGCGTATGAAGAGTATACCATGACATAATAATGAAACCATCCTCACACCAAGGATAACATGCCAAATAAAAAATATAAACCACACCTTTGCCAAGAACCCTGTGAGTCCTCAAGATGCAACCATCTCCATACACCATGAAGAAAACTATCTCCACACACCATGAAGATAACCAAGAACTCCATGAGTCCTCAAGATCTAACCATCTTCAAACACCATGAAGATAACAAGTGGACCACACAAATGTCAAAGATGCTTCTGCAGCAACAGGATCTAAGACAAACCTCCAAAATCTGCAAACACTCAATAAATATATCAATGCCAACAACTCCCACTCAATCGTGGTACCAAGCCACCTATGGCATCATAAAATCCATCTCCTACTTGAAGATCCAAACCAAACCAGGAACTAATCTTGCATTGTCACCCCATCACTGTCACAAGCTCTCACTAAACTGTGTATCCAAGCTATCCATGACATCATGATGAAAAATAACCATCCTCTAACCTTGACAACCAACCAAGGCATCAAACCATCAAAGAACTCAAAGTACACATCATGAGCTCCTCAAAAGAAACTAAATAACTATGATCCTCAACCAAGAAGATATACCACCATAAATGAATCAGAAATCCAAGCTAATGAACATCAAGGATGTACCTGTATAACCAATCATGTCATGCCAAAATCCATGACACCATGATCACATCTATGAACCGAGCATTTGGCTCTCAATATGTCCAACTTGTCAGCATAAAATAGTCAACCACAATCCTCCACCATGACTGTACCTGGTAACAACATCTCATCCCTTCTACATGAAGATAAAATCATGTGACTTGGGGCATAGACAACCCAAATCCAAGCCACCAATCTAAATATGCATCAATAATGAAAGATCAATGGGCAAAGACAACCCATAACCAAGCTATAAATGCAACTTGTAAGTATAGACCGCTTACAACACTGCACAACTTGTAGATCCAACAAGTCATCATGCATATCCAAATCCAAATACTGATAACCATATCATCATGAGACCAATCTGAAATATGAACTGAGTATACAATGACATCAAATCTTAAATCTCAAATGCCATAAACTCACAATGTTACCATAGTCAATATATATCTATAAACTGTTTAGATCAATATATCAATAAATAAATCATGCCAAACTTGCACCAAATCTAAACCAATGTGTAGAGCTCTCCAAGAGCTTTCCGTTGACTACTCGAAGTCCAAAATCCAACTCCGTATGCCCAAGTTATGCCCTAATCCATGCTCAAAATAAACAACATCTAACTTTAGGGCTCTAAAAACCTAACAAAATCTCAAAATCATAGAACCAAACCTATGCCATGTTGTAGTGCTCTAAATTAGCTTTCCAACGCCTATAAGAACTTTGAAATCTAATATTTTGAGAGAAAGTTATGGCCATTTTACTAGGACAGTCTTTTTACCATTTTCAGTACGATTTTTCATTTTTAATTTTTTTTAGTGACGAAAATTCCGACGGAATTAAATTTGATGGCCACCATGGGCTGAAACTAAAAAACTCTTTCATTTCCTCTGAACATGGCCAAACTAGGGCATAGTATATATCAAAATTTATGGAAATGTCGACCCGGATCCAATGGTGAGGTCTGTTTTTACCCAAGAGGTCATTTATGCATGCTACCCCCTAAAACCCTCATTTAAAATGAGACATCCGAAAAAAATCCTTTTGTCCAACAATTTCACATGCCCAAATATTTTTAACATCCCATCATAATAGCAAACCCAAAACCCTCAGATTTGCAATAAATCATTCATATATCTTGCCCTTTCTTTTATCCTCTCATGCATTCCCATGAATTCAATCTAGGGTTACAATAATAAAACCATAGCTCTGATACCACTTGTAAGGAAACTTGGCAATAAAGAATATAACTATTTCCACATAACCCATAATAGATCTAAAATAAACACAGAATTAAAATCCACATGCAAGAGAATAGACAACATACCCACAAAATGTGACACAAGATATACCCTAGTAAACCCTCATTGAGGGAAAAACCCAGCCTCCAAAAGCATCCATCACCATGTATTATTTAGCAAATATACCATTGCCATACAACCATGGAAGCCTTCATGGCCATAGCCACAACTGAGCAAACTATGTGAACAAGCATGAATCCACACATCCCATGCCATGCTTTCAACCTTCACAAATGCTCCCTTGGCTAACCTGTCAAGCCTTGTCCTGCTCGACTCTTGCCTTTCTTTCTCTTTGTCACTCTCTATATACAACAACTACCCTTGTGGCTTCTTATATAGTAGCAAGTCCCACAAAACCACCAAGTGGTATTACATAAACCATGTGCTAAAACCATGTGCTACCTAACCCACTAACCCCACATTTAATATTGGGCATTTAATTCTTTTCCCCAATATTAAATAATTACATAAAATATTTTCACAATGTTACAATAAAACTCATCAAGAATATTCTATGGGAATCTTTACATGTTGCACATCCATCTAGGCACAACATTACATAATAAAAAATAAAATAATAAAATAACAATATTATGCAATGTCTGCATCACCCATTATCTCAACACTTAATAGCATCTTTCAAAATAAAATTGATATTGGAGTCCAAAGTGAATCCCACAGACTTAACTTCCTACATCATAAAGAAATCTATAGAATGCAGAGAATTTAACAATCACTTGATAATAAATTTTCTATCTGGGGACTCAAGACCCCTCACATTCCAAGATAGGCAATTCATTGAGACAAAATGTTAGAGGTGGAGCACGCAATACCCTCTTGATCAGCAAGGGCCAAAAAATTATTTGAAGACTCCCTTGGTTGACGCACAAATGGCAAGGGACATTTTTTACAAGATTGTACCAATAGATGTGACTTTAAAGTTGTTTTTGTTAATGATGATTACCCATAAGTGAATGAAAAGTGTCCATTTTTTCAAAAAAAAAAACCAATAATGTGATGCAACGTCAGCTGCAAAAGTATGGGGGTCTCCAATGCACTATGATTGGTCTCACTTTTTTTTTTGGGCTGTTTTGGACACTTTGACAAAAAGCATGTTGATGTGGCATCATATTTGATGATGTGGCTCTGAAACTTTAGTTATAAGCAAGGGACTTGCCAAGTAAGCTACTACCAAAAAATGAGAGTGATTTGAAATTTCCACATATGATTTTGAGAAGTGCGAAGTTAGGGTGCACAACTATTAGGTCCTCTCCCCTATATACTATTATAATTCATTATTTTTAATTAGAAATTATTTGGTGACATGAAAATAATAAGATATCCACAATTAAGTTTTATTTTTATATTTAGATATTCATTTCATCTGATCATACTTAACTAAAATTCATTACTTTTGAAAAGAAAATAATAAGTTTTATTAAATCATATCTACAATTTAATTTTTTATTTAATTTTAATCATTGAAAAAAACTATTATTAAATAGAAATATATACAAAATATAAATTTAAACATTAAATAAATAAATAATAACAACTAATTCTAACATTACATTGTTTATTAATGGAGTAATCGATAATTTTTTTATATATAATATAAGTTATTTAAAAAAAATTAATACAAGATTATTATCACAAAAATTGTTTTTAAAAAATCTAAATTTTTATATATTTATAATTTTGGTACATTTATAATTTTTAATATAAATACATGTAATATCAATTGAATTCATACAAAAATATTTTATTAAATTATTATCACATTTAAATAATTTAATAAAAAATTAATACAAGATCATTATCACAAAAATTATTTTAAAATTATCTAATTTGGTATTTTTATAATTTTTAATGTAATACGTGTAATATCAATTAAAATCATTAAAATAAATTTTTCAAATTGTGATTGGTTATTAATTTGTATATCTAATACATACAAATAAACCAAATTAAGGCCTACGCTAAACTAATTCTACACTAATGTTCACCCTTTATCTAAATCTCAAAAAATATATCTTTCTTACTAATAATTAATATAAAATTACATTTCAATATTTTAATTGAATGGTAGATACCATGTAAACTATTGGAAATACAAGTTATGTAAGGTTACTGAGAAATGGGGGGAATCAGGAACCAATAAAACTTAGTCTTATTTCACCAATTAATTCTTCATGCAATAGTCTGATCTAATTGCATGCATGAAAGAATGAAAGCAAATAAACATTCATACCAATTTGACACAAGATATGGTGACTTAGAAACCTTCCAAATAGAAAGTAAAATTGGGGTGAGGATGATACCCAGAAGTTTTAGTACTGCAATATAAAGTTGGCTTGTTAAGGCTTACGATTGATCACTTCTAATGATCGGCCCTATTAGGAGCAATAAGGATTGTGACGTCCACCTTGTCAAAGGATTTACAAAGCATACAATGAAGTATGCACTTGGTAAGGAGATTTATCAAAGACTATTAAGTCTGCCCTATTAAAGGATTTGATTGATGCACCTATTAGGATGAACTAGTGGCTAATCTCTGATCTGCAACTTTGATTTTTTGGATGAGATTCCTTGAATTGTAATGATCACTTTGTTGTGATAGATAATACTTTGTTGCCCCTTATACTGCTTGTAGCCTTCCTTAATTCAAATTTTTCTCATCATATACTTACACATCTTCTCATTTGGATATGATGCAATGCATTACATATATACCAATCCAAATCACAACTTACTATAGTCGATAACAATACAAGTTTCACCAAAATCCACAAAGTCGGCCCAACTATTGTAACTCAAGTTCTAAAGACAAACTTGATGATGTTTTGATACTCAGCAGCCACTGTCAACACTTGGCATCGTCTGGCACTTAGTTGACGAAGAGGCTTGGTTCATACTAATCACTTCCAAGTAACTTGTACTTGGTCAACACTATGCGACTCGGTGAACACTACAAAACTTGACATATACTAAATCACTTGGTTGACACTCCATGGCTTGGTCAACACTAGATTCATATCACTAACACTGCTGGCTCGGTAGGCACTGGAGAACATGGTTAACTTGGTTGACACTATGGAACTCGAATAATACTGCAGTTTCCATCACTCGCACTAAACAACTCGGTAAACACTACTACACTCAACATAAATTGTACATAGGTTTTGAAGCTTGGCAGCAACTGAGAAACTTGGTGGCAACTGCATATTTACCAAGTGTGAGTCACTAATAGACATATGACCATAATATCAACAATCTCTTCCTTTGTCATTACTAACAAAAACACTTATCATCCAAAAAGTGAATACTCAAAATTATAAGTCAAAACATTCTTTTATCTCCATTCCGTGTCTACAACTCGGTAACATACTCTATTTTCAAATTTTTCAAAATTGCATTTGTAAAGGATGTTTTATGCTTATTTGTTCAATACAATACATATACTTGGAGTACTGCTCACCATACATGTATCCTTTATATATCTTTACATATACTTCTCCCTCTTTGTACATATATACATTCATCTATACTTCTCCCCCTTTTTGACATAAATGCCAAAGGTGTTTATTATATGTTAATACAAAAATGTGACAAGAATGCAGAGTGTACCTTCAAGATTAATCCCATTGTCTTGTCCCAATTTTCTTGTAACATCTTGCTTGTATGCAATTCAATCTAAACTTCTGCTGATAGCTCCATCATGTGATCAACTATGGAGAAGTTATTGTCATGGATGATTGTCTTAGCATGTGCAATGTGTTTTTGCAATGCATCCATGTTTGGAAGAATCATGCCTTGGATTTTTGCAAGTGTGGCCTTGATCCTGGCTTCTTTCTTTAGTAATTTTGCTTGTGAATTTGTCAAAAGTCTGATCTTTGAATAATGAGCAGAGTTGTAGCTTGGGTCAAGTGACAGATGGTGTGCACTTGCCTTCATCTCTTCATCTATCTTTGATATTTTAGCTTTAATTCCTTGTGTGAAGATAGATGTGTGACACAGCATAACAAATAATAAAGTGACATTATTTATAGATGTCTCCAATGAAACAAGAATAGTAGACAATTCTACTTGGTTTATTGCAATTTTCTGCACCACTTCTTCCAATACTTGTTCTCAAATTTTCCTTTTTCTCTTTGTAGCAACTTATCTTGTCTATTCAAATCTTCATTAAATTTTTGGACAATTTCTTCTAACTGATCCAAAATAGGTTGTTTACTATCAACCTCATTACTTAGTGCATTTACAAATATGTCATTTACATTTTCAAGTACTTGGGTTTTCTTTCTTTTCTCTTCTCTAAGCTTTTGTTGCTTAGCTCTTTTTTGCAATAATTCACCCATGGTGTTCATTTAATCAAGATTTAGAGTAGAGATATCCCAATTAGGAATAACTATATCCTCATCTAGAGCAATATCTTCTTCTTTGCCCTTTTCCTTATTTGAAGCTTCAATACTCGGCTGAGACTTGTTCTCAACTGTCATTGTACTAGCTATATGTGGAATAGAAGCAATAATAGAAACAAAGTGGCTAGAAACAAATGTAGATACGGCACTAATAGTAGAAATACCTTGTTTCTACGTGATAAAACTTGATGAAGGAGGTACTTGTTGCTTGGTAAATGAAGTATTGGCCACTTCAGTTGATGGAATACCCAGTTGAACATTTCCAAAGCTTGGTTGGGTGCTTGGTGTTGCAGTGGTAATCACAATTAACTCAGTAGAAGCTTCCTCAGAGCCAAATTATACTGAGGCTTTTCTTGGAGAATTAGGAAATGAAGCCATTATTGTTGCTGCAATCTTTTCTGCATCAGTTTCTTGAATACTTTGAACTCTAGAAGACTTCCTTCAGTATCTTCTTGTTCTTCCTCCTCATCATCCACATTTACATAATCTATTTCATCATATTTTATTTCCACATCTTCTTCCTCATCATCATCATCATCATCATCATTTTTTTCATTAACATGAACAATAAAATCACTAGGTTGAAGCAGTTTGTAAATATTCTTCCATGTTGATATAGCAAGCTTAACAACATATTCAATGTTTTTGAGAAGTATCATGAAAGTGTTCATCTTGAGAGTGAACTTCTGTTCATTCTTCTTGAAATATTCTTTCACCTCTTTTTCACTGAGACTCAACATGAGTTTCCTCAAAATCTATTCAAAGATGTCTTTTGTAGTCTTCTTTCCATGCTCCCATCTAGGCTTGATTATAGTTTGATCATAATGGTGTCTTCAATCTATCTTTTCTCATATGTATTCCTTTATTCATATTTGAAGAATTTGAAGCATGGCATCCTAGTTCCTTCTTCAATTTCCTTTAACTATTGTTCAAGAGTAGGTGGAGGCTTTTTTAAGATAATATGCTCAGCATCTTCCTCACATAACTTCAATTTCTTCCTGGATTTTGGTGTCCTTCTTGTGAATATAGCAGTAGATGACTTAGGAGGTTTGGTTATGATAACAGGTTACCTTTCTTTCTTATAGGTTCTTCTTCCTCAAATTTGGATTCCTCACCTTCATCCTCTACATTTTCTTTGTCCATGTCATCACCTTTTCCTTCTATTAGTAGGAGAGTTGAACTTGCTTGTTTCAGTTTTTCTATCCTCTTTCTTCCCTTGACAACTTCTTGAGGAAGCTTGATTTTAAGTTATATTCTTGCATTGGATTCTTCATAAGTCCCAAAATATGGTGCCTTAGGATCCATAGGCTCATTTAGAAGATCCTCAATGATATCTCTGGTCTTATCTATGTTAACCTCATACTCAAGAGGTTTAATTCATGTTATTCTAGGCTTGACTGCCTAAATATATGCCTTATCACAATCTACCATATGTTGATCTCAAATTGGTTTTATAAAATTTCCATTTTCTGATTTTTCATGATATTTCAAGCCTCAAATTAGATCTTTAAAATCAAACAACTAATATCCCAAGGATCCACCAAATTTCTCCAGAAACCCCAAATCGGGTATGCTAAAAATAGTGCCAAAAGCTTCACAACTTCACAAATTATTAATAAATCTGAAAATGGACATTTTTACAGAAATTTCAGCAGCATAAAAGCCTACAAAATGAAATTTCTAGATCCATATAGCCTGTACACAAAAGTTCACAAATGCAGGACAAAAACTATGCTCATCGGGCTCCCGAAATTAACACAAAAATACCCGGAAACACCACAAAAACACTAATAATCTATCTCAGAAGTTTAATCATGTCCCAATACATATATTCAGCTCTATTTTAACACTTTAAAGTCTGAAATACAGCAGCAACCCAAACTGATATGAAATACTCAATTGGAAACACCAAACTCATACAAAAAACACACCCGAAAACCCACAAATCTGCACTGTTGAACACAAAGGCAAACTCTGTATGAGCATGCACATGGAATGGCTTCAAAATTCCATCCTTAGCCTTCCTAGAAACCTGAAAAATACCATTCTTGGGTTTCCTTGGAAACCTGCAAACTCCCGTTCTTGGGTCTCCTTCTCCACAGGTTTGGCAGCCTCTGAAGAATAACAAAGAATGAGCAAAAATCAAGTTTTGGCATCAGCCCAAAATGCCTCCAAAACCCCTAAAAGAGGGCATAACCGTAACTCAAATCCAAGAGAGGTTAATGAAACATATTTTAATAATAATTTTCATTTATTAGTCCAACAGTTTCCAAAGATTAACCCCCTTTTTTCAAAACTTCACTTTCTTGGGCCTGCCTGCCTTAGCAAAGATTATTATTTTTTAATTATTTGAAAAGGGGACATGACAAGTCCTCCCCTCCCAAACATTGCTTTTCCTCAAGAAATGGCTGAACAATAAACCAATCAATCCACCTGGATCCCAAATGTAGTCATGAACTATACTACTACCAATTAACACAGTCTCCTGCAATATCCTCTGCAATATGACCAAGAGGAATCCATAATCAAACGGACAACTATAGCTCCACCAAACTCCAAAATCACAACTTCCATAGTCAAAAACTCATGAGACACAAACTCTTAGAACATCAAAACCCAAGTAAAGTGGACTACCAACACAGTAAATACCATCAATGCATTCCACTGGCCTATACGAAATGTACAATCCAACTCTGCAACAATGGTGAATGCTCCTGAATGAAACTATACCAAGTATGGAGAATCCACACACTATAGAATACCTGCAGTCAACACAACTCTGTAGATCACCGACCACTATCTCATAACCATAACTACCATGCACCCCTGATGGTGAAAAGCCATTACATGATAAATAGCAAGAATTGGAACCCAAACCAAATTTTCCTGCCATCCACTCCTCAACACAAGGATCAAATGCTAACTGATGCACATACCTTGCAATATAATGTTGATAAAAAAAACCAACCTTACTCAAAAACTCACCATGAACAAGTGATACAACCCACTGTGACTGATCACTAGCTAAGTCAGGAGATGTCATAGCCAAAGGAGTAGAATCAATAACAACACCCGTTGAAGCATCACTCTGAAACTCTTTCTCTAAGTCATGTATTATCAAGCTGTCAACTGTAGAACCTATCGCCATGTCATGCCCATCATAACCCTCATATTGAGGTGTCAAACTATCCCATAACTGATGACAAGCACTAGGAACCAAAGTACATCTTTGTATCATCATCTCATCAACATGGTCATCAAAGGTAAATTGATGAGTGTACCTCATAGTGTAATGCCGATAGAATGTGCCAATCCCAGTTAGTGGCTCAGACTATAATCCAGATGAAACTAACTGCAATTGATCATTAACCATGTTGGAACTAACTACTAGCTTCGAAGATATCACCAAGGGAGTAGTATTACTAGCAGGAACCATGCCAACTGCCGACTCACCAACATCACACATGATCTTTGATACATCTCTAGTCTCTGTGCCTTCAGTACTAGAGGCTACCACCCTATCAGGCATACAACAATCTACTACACCAGCCAACTCAACTAAACCTGACTCTAGTGGGAATGAACCTAATATGCCAATGTTAGTATCAAGGATGGATGCATCCCCATCTCCATTGTCTCTGACAATCTCAGCCATGGACATCCTCGAATCACCAAACACCATAGATTATGACTGTATAGAATCAGGTAAAGACTGTAGTCTCTCTAACTCCATGGTCACCTTAGCCAAATGAAACTGTGACTCCTTGAAAGCCAACTGTGTACTCTCAAGAATATCAGAAGTCACCTCAAGTTGCTCAGTAAGATCACTCACCTCATCTTCCTTGGCCAACAATGCATCATATGCTGTACTACCCCACTCCATAAGATAATCTCTGTCGGCTAGCAACTGCATATAATTCTATCTCAAAATCTGAATAGCCTCCCATAAAGAGTGGATCTCTGTCAAGGAAAGATAACTTCCTTCAGGCTCATCACTAGTAGAAGAACCCCATCCATAAACTACTAATAACTGACGAGCAGCATCAAAATGTTGGCAAGTGATAGCAATGTCTTGGTCACTAACTCTCAACTGATTAGACACATGATGGCACTGGGTTGACTATCTCCTACAAACCTCCTCTGATGCACTGTTTAAAGGAGTATAATCAATTGTAGATTCATACCTAACCCTAAGCCACCTTATTATTCTTAAGGAGGACGAAGCCCTAAATTTTCAAGAGAGTTAAGAGCATTGTGAAAGGGTGAATGATTAAATTAAAGTAGCGAACAAGATAGTTTGCAGAGCATTCAAGGTGACTTAGCAGTAAGACTGAATTGCAAAATTAGTTAAGTGAATCACAGAGGATAGAGGATACAATATTGTTACATCATATCTTGAAGGATTAATCAGAGACTAGATAGAGGTTATCTAGTATGAGGCAAGCAAGTGCCAACCACAAGTTCTATGCTAAGACATTTTGACAGGTGATTTCAGTTAAATCTCCTAGGTGGAGTAGTCCTAACATTCTTTACCAAATCCTTTAATAGGGTGGCATTCCAAGTGAGTGACCTAAAGTCCTTTAACCAGGCACACTTCTAACAGGGTGTTGATATCCTCTAACAAGGTGGAACTTAACAGTCTTTATGAGCCTTTTACAGGCCAAGCCTTTCACAAGGTAGATCATTTTTCATGGTCAAACAATTGTAACCTTGATTGGCTACACTTTATTGCTGCAGTAGTGAAGATTTGTGGGTGTCATCTCCACCCTAGTTTTGCCTTCTCATCTGGAGGGTTTTTGGATTATCATATTTGGTATCAAGTGTGTGTATTTGATTACTTATATGTTTTAGATGTATTTACTTTACATGTTATTTCAGTATGTTAATGCATATGATGTAAAGGTGAAAGTTTTATGGGTTGAAGTTCAAACTTCTAATTTGCCACCACCCCCCTCCCCCCGTCTCAAAATTTTATCTATTTCACTTGTAATTCCAACATTTGGTATCAGATCCAAGTTCTTAGAAGGAGAAGCTTTGCAGGTTAGAGGAGAGATCTTGAAATGGAAGTCTACAAATTGGACAAGACCATTGAGAACTAAGAGATTGAGATACATCTTATACTACATCAACTGAATAAAGTAAGAGAAGCTTTGAAGAGTTCCTTAAAGAGAAGGAAAGAAATTTCCATTGCAAAGAATGACAAACAATACAAAGAGATCGACACCACAAAGCTATTTACAGATGGTAACTCCAATAAATTTGATGCAATAATTGTAGATCTAATGGAAAAGAATAGAGCACAAGTTGAAGAAATCATAAGTCTCAAGTTGGACCAAGAATCACAAAATATATTGCTATGTGAGGTGACTAAATAGAAGAAGAAAACCATGGAAGACAAAGCCATGATTGAAGAAGACAAAAGAATTCTGGCAAACAGACTGGAAGAGAAAGCAATAAAGCTAACAAGGATCTCAAACATGCAATTGGATACCTTGAGCCAAATGATGAATGCTCACCATGAGTTGAATGTCGAGGACATTGAGATAAAAACATTAAAGTTACTAAAAGAACAACTATAAAATGACCTAAAAAGAGAAAAGGAATTTGATGAAAGTTTCAACAAGCCAAATGAAGCCATCAAATACTACGAGCAATTACTAAGATCCCTTAGATCCAATAGAGATACATCAGGATTGGGCTACACAAGTACTGAAGAATTAGAATCATCCAAAGTTGTTGAATAAAGGAACAACAAAGGTAAGAATTCCAAACCTACTTTTTATAATTGTGGAGAGAAAGGACATACTACTAATATGTGCAGGAGCAACAATACAAATCATAATGTCAAGCCTAAGGACATGGCTCATTGTCATAAGTGCAATAAACAAGTTCATTAGGCACATGAATGCAAAACTAGAACCATGCATGCACCAAAACTTGAAGGATATTGTTACAACTGTTAGAAGTATGGACATTGAGGCTTTGAATGCAGATCCAAGTCCATGTGGTCATCAAACAAGCTAACAAAGTAAGAAGCTATGGAAACTCTTATAATTGGGATTACAATACAAGATATAACTGCCACTACTATCAAGAAAATGGACATATACCTAAGAATTGTATTAGGACTCACATTAGTGGTAACTACAAAGGGTGGTTGAGTCAAACCACATGCTTTAGTTGTTTGAAGACTGGTCATATTAGCAAGCAGTGTCCAACTAGGTCAAAAAAAGCACCAAGTTGTGAGTTTGATAAAGGCAAAGACGAGGTTGTTGAACACATTAGGAATGAGATGAATAAGACATGGAAGAAGAAATATGGTTGCAATACATCAAATGGAGAAGGGATCACTTCACCCAATGGGTCAAGTGATCACACCTCATCAAACTAAGCAAACAAGTGTTATGTGGAACTGATATTCAAAGTATTATATCATACATTAGTTCTAAAAGAAGTTAGCACTAAAAGGACTACATTAGCATGAATGAAGATGCAAGATGTTGTTGAAAATTCAAGATTAAATTTTTAAGTTTTCATGTTGTTGTCGAGCATGAAAAAGTTTTCAATAGATGGCAAGTGGAATGCTAGTTAGTGCCAAGCTGCCAGGCTAGCTACTTGATGTCGAGTTTGTAATAGCTGCCAAGTGATGGTAATATCAATGAATGCTGAATGAATCTGAAATCAAGTTAATGCCAAGTTTACAGTTTTACAAGTACGAAGCATTCATTGCAAGGTTTTTTGAAGGGTATATGGTCATTTTTCACTCATTTCTTGTCATTTCAAATTTGAGCAAGAGCAAAAAGGAGTAGCAGGTGATTCAAAAGTTTGTTTGAAGTGACTACAAAGATCTCAGTGATGATTTCAATCCAGTTCTTCAAAATTTTAAAGGTATTTATCATAAGTTGATCTACATAGTTTGCATTTATAAAAACCCTAGTTTGTCACAATGGCATCTAGCTCAAGAAATGTGGAAGGGAAAGAAGTCTTGAATGTGCAATTAGTTAGTAACGAGGTAAAATAACTAGATCTAAAAGCAATTCCATATGTTGCTTACAAACAAGATCCCTTACACACATTGTCCATGATTCCCTCAAATGTCATTATGGTCCAAGATGTTAGAAAATGTTATAACTGAAAGATAGGAGGAATAGGTTACATGGATATAAGAGAAGCCTATGACATATTGTGCGAAAACAATGTCTTGAAATAAGAATTCAAAATTGTTGAAAGGAAGTGTTTGACACATGCCCTTGAATTTCCTAGCATATTCAAAACAGAATGGATAAGAATAGTGTTGAGTCAAATTCACAATGGATCCCTATGGATGGAAGGTGGACCAATAAAGATATGAAAGATAATAATTCATAGGGTTACTAATTTCCCAACCCTAGATTGGCCAAAGACTTTGCAGAGTGATTCAAAAGAGGTAATAGAGAAGAATACAAGAGCAATGTGAAACAAACAAGAAATGACAATTAACTCTATAATAGATCCACTACTAAACTTTTTAGTAAGCATTATTTCTCACAAGTTTTATCAATCCAATAGATTAAACAATGCACCCTATATTACAGTAGATGTGGGATACAAAATTGTGAAGAAAGATCAATACTTATGATATAGTTGAGCTTCAATTGCAACAAAAAAAGGAAAACCTCGAAGTAGTAAGGAAGACTAAGAGTGCACAGTGCAAATTTGGATCAATTCTAATTTTCATATTTTTCTATGTACATAATACATTCCCATCTTTTGGCAAAATAAGATAGAAGACAAATAGACCAGTTGATGCTAAGATAAATGAGTACATTAAGCATATGAGTGAGAATTTTGAAACTATTATGAAAAGTTATTTTGAAGACTTTAAGAAGTCTATGAAGCAAAGATGGAGGATACATGTTTCTTTAGCTAACCAATACTACAATGATATATGGTTTCTTGTAGACATTGATTACACATATGTACAGGCTGCTACAACTAGGGTCAGATGGCTAAGACCCTTAGGTTATGAGATCAATGTTGATGAAGCCTCAACAACAATTACTGCACTTCTAGCTAAGGAAGTTGATAAAATAGCAAAAACCTTTTGAAAAAATTATGATGTAATGTGTTGGAAATATTCAAGACTATACTAAGTTACTGAGAGGGGAGGGGTGAATCAGTAACTTCTTAAACTTTAACAATTCTTAATCCAATAAATCAATTAGCATGTAATTCATCACATCTGATCTAATTGCATGCATGGGAAACTGAAAACATGAAAGCATCCCTCACACTTTGACACAACAATTTGGTGACCCAAAAACCTTCCAAATAGAAAGTAAAACTAGGGTGGGGATGATACCCACAAACTTTAGTATTGCAGCATAAAGTTGGCCTGTTAAGGCTCACATTGATCACTTCTAATGATCTACCCTATTAGGAGCAATTAGGACTGCTAGGTCCACCTTGTGAGAGGATTTACAAACATACAATGAAGTATGCATTCGGTAAAGAGATTTATGAAAGATTGTTAGGTTTACCTTGTTAAATGATTTTGACTGGTTCACATATTAGGATGAAGCAGTTGTAGATCTTTGATTTGCAACTAGGTTTGCTGAAAGAGATTCCTTTGTGTACTGATCACCTTTCTATTATAGATATGTCTATATTTCTCCTTATGTTGTTATGGCTTTTACAATTCACTATTAACACAAATATTACAATGTCAGCCCACATGAAGACACTCAGATTTTGAAGACTAACTTGGTGAGGTTTTGATACTTAACATCCACTATCAATGCTTGGCATCATCATGCACTCGATAGATGTAGAAGCTCGATCCATACTGATCACTTTCAAGTAGTCTTGAACTCGGTCTACACTAGTGACTCGATAGATATTGTGCAACTTGAAAAACATTGAATCACTTGTTTACCATGTCAAAACTCAGTAAACACTATCACCTTGAGCTCAGCTAACACTGGCTTCGCATCACATGAACTGTGAACTCGATAGACATTGCAATGCTCGATAACCATTGATAAACTTAGGACACACTAAAATGCATGGTTTATACTGTTGGACTTTATACTGACTGAATCTGCTCAGTAAGCATTGGGATTTGTTCAAAGGACTTGGTAGCAATTGTAGAACTCAATGACAACTAAAATACTTGGCAAACACTATAAAATATACAATAAGCTTTATAGCTATACACAATAAACTATACAATAATCTCAATAGCTATACACAATCTGAATAAGTGTGTTTCACTAATAAAAAACTTGACTGATATGTCAACAATCTCCCCTTTTGGCATTAGTGGTAAAAACACTTATTAGCCAAAACTAAATACCTTGTATTCATCACCACATGATACTAGCTTGGTAGAGTATACTCCTTTTTTTTGAGAAATCATGATACTAGCTCGATAGAGTATACTCTCTTTTTTTTGAGATTTTTCAAATTTTATTTTGTAAGGTATACATAGTATACATCTTTTTTTATATACAACATGTCTTATTGATAATTTCACACTTGTTACAAGTTCTCCCCCATAGCATATTTCTCCCCATACTGTATTCTATCTTTCTCCTCATACTATGTGTCTCTCCCCCTTTTTGACAATAATGCCAAAGACTTATTCTAACTTATTTACATAGAAACACCAAAATGGGTTAAGAATTTAGAATGTATCTCAAGAATTATTTCCAAGGTTTCATTCCAACTTTCTTGGAGGACCATGCATGTATGGAGTGCAATTTGTACCTCTACTGATAGTTCAATCATATGATCCGCAATAGAGAAGTTATTATCATGGATTAAAATTTTTGAATATACAATATGTTTTTGCATTGCATCCATGTTTGGAAGGATCATATTTTGTATGTCAATTAATGTATATTTGATCCTTGCTTCTTCTCTTAACAATTCAGCTTGCATGTTTAACAAAAATTTGATTTTCTTGAAATTTGCAGAGCTTGAACTAGGGTCAAGTTGTAGTTGCTAAGCACTAGCCTTTAGACCTATATCTATTTTGGACAATTTGTCCTGTATTTCCTTTGTAAACTCAGAGACATCACATAGTTTCCCAAAAAGTCATGACACATTTGAATAGGACGATTCAAGATTGACCAAAATTGTAGAAAGCTCTATTTCATGAATGGCTATTTGCTGAGAAATGTGCTCTAGTACTTTATTATTAAATTTCTTTTCAACCTTTTCCACTAGCTTATCTTGTCCATTAATGTCCTCATTGAATTTTTGGACTACTTCTGTTAGCTGATACAAAATAGGTTGAGAAGAATCAATCTCAATTCTTATTGCCTCTGTCAAAATGTTCTGGGCATATTCAATTATCCTATACTCTTTATCTCTCTCCTCTCTTAGTCTTTGCTATTTAGCCTTTTTTTGGAGGAGTTCACCAAATGTCTGCATTTGGTCTAGAGCAAGCTTGTAAATATCCCAATTGGGGATTACTATTTCCTCATCTAAATCAATGTCTTCCTCCATCTCCTTTCCTTTTCCCAAAAAAATTGTGCTCATTTGAACCTTAAGCTCAACTATCCTTGCGCTTATTGCTTTAGCATTCAAAATGGAAACAATGGTAGACATACTTGGGCTTGTAGTAAAAAATGATACTATACTAACTGAGGGAATACTTACAAAAATACTTGAAGAATCCAAAATTGATGAAGCCAAAATTGTACTACCCAAAATTGAAGTAGTCAAAGTTGGTGTGCTTACCACTGATGTACTCAAAATTGAAGTAGCCAATGTATTCATAGTTGATGATGCCAACTCAGTTGATGAATGAGGAGTTTTTAGCTTGGCAGATGAAGTAGAAGTTACTTCTATCAATGATGTGTTGAGCTAAGTAGGGGCAAAGAATGATTAGACATTTGATATAACACTAGTGGTCATAATCAAACTTGTTGAAGTTGTCTCCATACTTGATATAGTCAATGGTTTGCTCGGGGAGTGAGGAAGAGAGGCAATGACTGCTACAACTATTTTGACTAGGTCAATCTCCTCATCATCTTGCTTTTCTTCCTTAGTAGCCTCTTGCTCCTTGTATTCTTCATAGTCAACTGTAACAAAATGAGTTGATCCTTAATCATCCTCTTCATCCTTCTCTTTGTCATCATCATCATCATCATCATCCTTTACTCCAATTGGAAATTCACTTGGTTAGTGAAGATGATAGACATTTTTCCAAGTATTTATTGCATTCTTCACAACATACTCAATATCTTTCATTAAAATTAAACAGGTATTAAATTTGAGAGACATCCTATCTTCATTTTTCTTCAGTGAGTCTTTTACCTCTACATCTAATATGCTTGGTAATAGTTGTCTCAAGGTTTGTGCATATATGTCTTTGACTATTTGTTTGCAAGTTCCCTTCTTGGCCTGATTTTGTCCAATAAGACACTGCGAATCTGAGAAGGTAGCTGGTCAGGGGAGTACTTCCATTGTCCCATTTTATCCATGATCAAATCTTCTATTTGTTTCTACTTAGCCATGGTCCTAGTCTCATATTTTAAATGCCTTGAAGTTTGTTATACTGGCTCCATCTTTCAATTCCTTTAGCCTATCCAAGAAGGTGGGTGGACGTCTACTAAATATAATGTCAACTCCTTCCTTTTTAGCTTTTTTTCATGACCTCCTTATGAAGACTATAGTGGATGACTTTGTTGGCTTGGTGATGATCACCTTGCCCTTTTTTTTCAAAGGTTCTTCTTTCTAAAATTCTTCCTCATCCTCTGCTTCCTCCACATCCTCACCTTTTCCTTTGGTTAACAAGAGAGGTGCACTTGATTTCAGCTTTTCTATCCTTCTCTTTCCCTTGTTGATCGCCTCTGGGAGCTTTATTTCAAGTTCAATCCTGGCCTTTACTTCATCATACATTCCAAAATAAGAGGCCTTGAGATCAACTGGTTCACTATCAAGAGCTTCAATGATGTCTTTTGCTTCATAATATTCACCTCATAGCCAAGAGGTTTCACCCACACAATTTTAGGCTTAACTGCTTGGATATTTACCTTTTCATTGTCCACCATAAAGCATACATCATCCTTATAGTCTTCAACTAACTTCTTTGGAATCCTAAACCTATTGTTCATTTTCTCCTTGAATGCATCGAAGTAGTTTTCCATGATACTACATTAGTTCTCACCAATCTCGGCAATATACTCATTTATTCAGTAGAGCATAGGCACATCTTTTCTCCAAACTACAGTCCCTTTAGAAGGGAAGGACTTATGTACATAAAAGAATAGGTAGGTCAAAAATGAACCAAACTTGCACAAGTTGTTCTTTGATGTTCTTATGCTTTCCATGTTTTTGTTGAACTGTCTCAACAATAGGTTGGCAAGGTCATATGAAACTTTGTTCTTAACCACCTTGTATGCCAAATCCACGGCTTCACATGACACATTGTTTAGTCAGCTTGAACTATATATCTTGTGTGCAATAACATGAATTCCAAATTTTAATTCTACATCAGTGATACTACTAATTTTCATTCCTCAATCTTTCATTGATTTGTCTTTCAGATTTCAGATCACTTTTCATTCTTTCATTGACTTGCCTTTTAGAATTTAGAGTATTCCTTATTCTTTCATTTTCAAATCTTAGGCTCATGATTTCCTCATTTGCATTGGAGAGCTGATCAATAAGGTCTACTTACTAAAGGGATTGGTTTTGGATTTCATTGTTCCTTCCATCTATCTCTTCTTTTATCTTGTTTCTCTATTCCAAGACTTCACATAACCTTACTGACTGAATCTCTTATTCTCTTCTTAGATTTCTTACTTCTTCTTGTAGGGAACCATTCTTTTCTAGGAGTTCTTTGATTTCTTCATTAGCTTTATCTGAGTTGTGAATGTCTTCAATTCTTTCTTCAGTGTAGAGATGATCATTCATTTGATTTGCAAGTTCCTTTCTTCTTGTCAGAGATTGGGAAAGTTTCTCCTTAGCTTTCTCGAGTTGGGAAATGGCCATTTCCAAATCCAACTTTTCATTGTCAATGGCTTTGTCAAGTCTGAATATCTCTATATCCTTGATCTTTTCTCAAGCTATTAAACTTTCTACTAAGAACCACAAAGCTCTGATACCAATTGTTGGAAATATTCAAGACTATGCTAAGCTACTAAGAGGGGAGGGGTGAATCAGTAACTTCTAAAACTTTAACAATTTCAATTCTTAATCCAATAATTCAATTAGCACTTAATTCATCACATCTGATCTAACTGCATGCATGAGAAACTAAAAAAATGAAAGCATCCATAACTCTTTGACACAACAATTTGGTGACCCATAAACCTTCCAAATAGAAAGTAAAACTGGGGTGGGCATGATACCCACAAACTTTAGTACTGCAACATAAAGTTGGCCTATTAAGGCTTACATTGATCACTTTTGATGATCTACCCTCTTAGGAGCAATTAGGACTACTAGGTCCACCTTGTGAGAGGATTTACAAACATACAATGAAGTATGCACTTAGTAAAGAGATTTATGAAAGACTGTTAGGTCTACTTTGTTAATGGATTTTGACTAGTTCACCTGTTAGGATGAAGCAATAGTAGATCTATGATTTTCAATTGGGTTTTCTGAAAGAGATTCCTTTGTATACTAATGACCTTTCTATGATAGATATGTCTATATTTCTCCTTATGTTGTTATGGCCTTTACAATGCACTCTTTTTCTACTGCATTCATAATTTGAACTTTCATATACATATTCACATTACATTGAATAGTCCAATGCATTACATATATATACCAATCCAAATTACATAATCACAAAGTCAACCATGATACAAGTTAACACAAATATTACAAAGTCAACCCATATGAAGACACTTAGGTTTTGAAGACTAACTCAGTGAGGTTCTAATACTCGACATCCACTATTAATGCTCTACATTATCATGCACTTGATATATATAGAAGCTTAGTCCATACTAATCACTTTCAAGTAGTCTTGAACTTAGTCTGCACTAGTGACTTGGTAGATATTGTGCAACTCGACAAACACTGAATCCCTTGTTTACCATGTCAAAAATAAATAAACACTATCACCTTAAGATTGATTAACACTAGCTTTGCATCACATGAATATTGATCTCGATAGGCATTGCAATGCTCGGTAATCACTGATAAACTCGGCACACACTAAAATGCATGGTTTATACTACTGGACTTTATACTGGCTGAATTTGCTTGGTAACCACTAGGATTTGTTCAAAGGACTCATTAGCAACTATAGAACTCTATGACAACTAAAATGCTTGGCAAACACTATAAACTATACAATAAGCTCAGTAGCTATAAAAAATATGAATAAATGTGTGTCACTAATAATAAACTTGACTGGTATGTTAGCAATAATGAAGTCAAAGGTGGAAATGGAATTAAAGACAACCTCTACACTGAAGAAGAAAGACAAGCTGGTGAATAAACTTAAGGCAAAATTTGGTGAGGGTGTTGAAGAAGAAGAAGAGGAAGGAGATGAAGAGGATGAAGAGGAAGAACAAGAACAAACTAAAGAACCTCTTGCATTAACCCAAGGCATGGGTGGGGACAAAGAAGAAGACGGTCTTGAGGAAGAAGAAGCCAAGGAAGCACCAACACATGCCAAGCCAAAGAAGAGAAAGGCCAAGGCACAACCTATGGCTAAAGCAAAGGAAGTTGCTAAACCAAGCCAAACAAAGCCAACAACACCTACCACCAAGGCAAGCACACAAGCTACCACACAAAGGCCAAGGAAAAAACCAAGTAGACGGAACAAGGAGGCCAAGTGGAAAAGAAAATGAGAAGGAAATATATTGCTCAACCTAACTCAGATGTAGAGAGAATTGAATCAGATGATCAAAGCGAATTCAAAGTGGTAAGTCATACACCACTTTTTGATCGTGAAAATCTATGTGAAAATGTTAGGAACAGTGCAAATCTATCTGGCCTTAAAATTATAAATTTTGATAATCTGGGAAAAGAGGAGAAAAAGTTAGTAGAAGAAGCCCTATACAAAATGATGTCAAAATTTAAGCCATTAGAATTTGCTAACTTAGTACCCAAGCCATTGTATGATTTAGTTGAGCAAAAATGGCATTAATTTTTAAATTTGGAAAAGAAAATAAGGGAAACTACTCTAGCCCGAGTTATGCTAGGACTAATAAAAGGTCAGATTTCTAAGGAAAATAAGAAATATGGAGGAAGGTTCACACAAAAATATAGAGCCTTCTTCATTATCCAAAATTACATTGAAGATGTTCTCAAGAAATCCACTCAAATGTGGAAATTAATCTATGGATTAACTATAGTAAAACAAGGAGAGAGAAGGACCCCTTTGAGGGTAAAAATGATGATAAAGAAGAAGATGATAGAGAGGAAAACAAGGAACAAAAAATATAGAGGAGGAGACTGAGAAGATGGATATTGACATGACAACAACTGACAACATCATGCAGAACAAAGTGTGTAAGACACACAAATGCCGAGTGCTAGTCCTCCTCATGATACCCTATAAAAACCATAATTGTCAAGGATGTCTCTTATGCATCAGCTTAGAACATCAACCCATTGACTGCATAAGATTTGAAAAAGATTTTAGACAAATCTACACTGGAAACACAATTATGTAAAGGAGCAAGAGGCCACCTGAGCATTGGTAATTTTACCAACATCTAGCTCTTCATCTACAAAACTTCTCTAGAAGCCAAGCACAAAAGTTATACACCTGCAAATCTCAGTGCTAGGCTCATGCTCTTCTAAAGTTGAAAAGGTAATTCATTATGGTGATATCACTTTAGATGAAGAGACAATTATTCCTAAATTTGACTATGACACTATGACAATAGATCAAATAAGCATTCTAAAACAAGCTTTAGAAAAGAAGAAACATCAAGAAATGCTTAGGAAGAAGTACATGCAAAAGAAAGTACTACAAGAAATTAAAGACATCTTTTTAGATGCATTTGGCTTGCCTACTACTAAAGAAACCAAGCCACTACTGGAACAATTGTCAAGATATTGTGGAAAAGGTTAATAATGAAGACCTGGATACAAATGCCAAACTTTTAGAATGGTCTAAAAGAAAGTTTCAAGGGAAATTAAATGAAAAGATATCTAGTGATATAACACTTAGTCAAGTTGCATTGGCAACCAAGGTTGAGGATGTGAAAAAGGTACTTGAGAATATCTTCTCATTGTACACCAAATTGTATGATCCCACACTCTTCACCTAAGATAATAGACATAGAATTTTGAGCCTGGAGAGGAATCTAAGCATATCAGGTACACAACTACCTAAGAACCTAGCTCAGAGTGAGAAGCATTTCCATACATTTCTTCAATCACAGAGTCAATTAGTTGTGTTAATAGTTGAAGAGGCTAAAATAAGAGCCAAATTGACACAAATTCAAGCCCACTCACCCCACACATAGAAATTCTCCATAAATAATCAAGCTATGTAGAAACTTTGTTAAAGAAAGATCCCAATCTTTCTACACTACATGACATAGTACACCTTGTAGTCGAGTTCACTATCCAAGTTAAGTCATTGGATGTTGCATGTGACAATTGCGATGTAGCTCTCAAAATAATAATGGAAGTCCATAAATCCTTTTTGGACAAATACACTATAAGTGTATAGCCTCTTTGACATAAATGTCAAAAAGGGCGAGATAGAAGCAAGGGGGAGTAAATATGCAAGGAGTTAAGGGGGAGTAAGTGAGTAAGTAAGAAAGGGGGAGATATCAATTTTGAGAAATGCAATGCAGAGATGGTGTCATGTCCCCTTTTCAAATAATTAAAAAAATAATAAACTTTGCTAAGGCAGGCAGGCTCCAAAAAGGTGAAGTTTGGGAAAACGGGGCTAATCTTTGGAAAAAAATGGACTAATAAATAAAAATTATTATTAAATTATATTTTATTAACCCCTCTTGGACGTGAGTTAGGGTTATGCCCTCTTTTAAGGGGGTTTGGAGGCATTTTGGGCTCATTCCAGAACTTGATTTTTGCTAATTTTCTTGTTGTTCTTCAGAGGCTGCCAAACCTGTGGAGAAGGAGACCCAAGAACAGGAGTTTGTAGGTTTCTAGGAAGGCTAAGGATGGGATTTTGAATTCATTCCATGTGCATGCTCATACAGAGTTTGGCTTTGTGCTGAATAGTGCCGATTTGTGGGTTTCGGGGTTATTTTTGGTTTGAGTTTGGTGTTTACAATTGAGTGTTTCATATCAGTATGGGTTGCTGCTGTATTTCAAACTTTAAGATGTTAAAATAGAGCTGAATATATGTATTGGGTCATGATTAAACATCTGAGATAGTTTATGAGTGTTTTTGTGGTGTTTTCGGGCATTGTGTGTTAATTCCGAGAGCCCGATTGAGCATAGTTTGTCCTACATTTGTGAGCTGTTGTGTAAAGGCTATACAAATCTGGAAATGTCATTTTGTAGGCTTTTATGCTGCTGAAATTTCTGTAAAAAAATTCCATTCTTAGATTTATTAATAATTTGTGAAGGTGTGAAGTTTTTTGGCACTAATTTGGACATATCCGATTTGGGTTTTATTGGGAAATTGGCAGATCTTTGTAATATTGGTTGTTTGATTTTAAAGTTCTGATTTGAGGCTAGAAATACCATGCAAAATTAGTAAAGGGATATTTCAGTGGTATCAGAGCCATGATCTTGCCAGCCTGAGGGTTTGTAGAAGTTGCATGTCAGTTTTAACAACTACCCAGATCTTGCATGTCATTTTTGACAACTACCCAGATCTTGCATGTCATATTTTATGGTTGCATGTTGCTTCTAATTAGTTGCATGTCAAAATTTATGATTGCATGCAACTAAGTGAAAGAGAAAAAAGATATTTGCAGCGAGAAAAGAATAAAAAAAATTTGATCAAACCCCCAGTTGAAAGAAAAAGTACAAAATCCAAGGAAGAAAAAAGTATGGCTGATACAGATGAGATGACAAAGAAATTCTTCCAAGACATCCAAGATATTCAGAAGCAAACAGTGGATGGTTTGGCGGAAACTAGAGAGGCTTTGCGAATATTGACAGAAAAATTACAAGGAGTTGCATCTATTAATGAGAAAGGGAGCACTTTAGAGGAGCCACGAAATGGGAGATCCACACCATCTAAATCAACCAAAACTATTTTCTTTCCTGTAGATGAGCCACCAGTACCAAATCCAGCCATTAATCTAGTGGAAGAGGTTACAGGTAACTTGATTACATTAAGAGCTACTTACAATGGCTTAGATGATGACTTTCGTAGTTTAGTTCCTTTTAGAGAATATGTGGATATGATGAACACTTTGATGCCCAAGAAAGAGAACAAGAGGGAGCATGACACAAGTGGAAGAGATCTCAAAAATAAAATAAGAAAGTTTACAGCACCTACGTTTGATGGAACAAATAAAATTTCAGCTAGAGCATGGCGACCAAAATTACAAACTTTCTTCACACTTAACCCCATGAAAGAGAGTGATGCTATTCAATTTGCAAGTCTACACTTGGAAGATGTAGCCTATGATTGGTGGTATCATGGAATGACTACTCAAGGTCATGATCAGGTAGCTACATTTGATGATTTCAGTCAAAGAGTGATAGATAGATTTGACCTCAAGGATGATGAAGAGTACTTTAAAGAATTGTCAAAGTTGAAGCAAACCAAATTAGTTAGTGAGTATATAGAAGAGTTTCAAAAAGTGGCTATTATGGTACCTGATATGAGTGAAAAGAGGATTGTTTATCTTTTTCTTGATGGTTTAGAAGATTTTGTTAAGGGTTTGGTTAAGGCTTTCTCACCCTCAACCTTACAGGAAGCTATCAAAAGAAGCTTGCAACTTGAAACTATATTGAAGTTGCCTCAGAATCTGATTTAGATGAGCATGAGAAATTTCATGATACTAAGGAGGAGGTAGAAGAAGAGAAAGTAAAAGAAATCAGCAAGGATGGCACTTTAGCAGCATTATCAGGAGTCCCAAGATACCATCCCTTCCGAATTCGAGAGGTACTAGCAGGGCAAAGGTTGACCGTTCTTCTTGATAGTGGGGCAACTCACAATTTTATTGATGAGGGATTTGTCATGAAAAGAGGGCTTAAAGAAGAAGATTTTGAGGGATTCAATGTTACTGTAGCTGATGGATTCACTATGCCTTGCAAACGGGTGGTGAAACAACTCAAGATGACCTTAGGAGATTATGAGTTATGTGATGACTTCTATGTGATTGGTATTGCGGAGACAGATCTTGTATTGGGTGTTCAATGGTTGCACTCTATCGGAGGCTATTACATGAACCATCAAACTATGGAGTTTAAATTTCATTCCAATGGGAAAGAAGTCATATTGAGAGGGTTATCGAATGGAGCACCTAAGGCAGTCTCTGCAAAGAGGATGGAGAGGAATTTTCGAAGAGGACAAGTAACATGGGTAGCAAGAGTCATAATCCAACCAAAAAGCTCTCCAAAGAATCAAGGTAATTTCCATTTTGAAATTCAAAATATTCTTGATAAGCATAGTATAATTTTCAATGATTTGCCTCCAGGATTACCACTAGATAGAGGTTTTGAGCATGTTATAGAGTTAGAACAGGGTGCCAAACCAGTTATAACAACCCCATACCACCATCCAAGAGGTTATAAGGAAGAAATTGAAAAAACTATTAAAGAAATCCTGGACATGGGATTCATAAGGCCTAGCTCTAGTCCATTTGCATCATCTGTGGTACTTGTCAAGAAAAAAGATGGTACAATGAGAATGTGTATAGACTACAAGGCTCTAAACAAGAAGACCATAAAAAATAGGTATCCCATACTACACATAGATGAACTCATTGATGAGTTACATGGTGCTGTATACTTCTCAAAAATTGACTTAAGATCAGGGTACCATCAAATCGGAATGAGGAGTGAAGATGTGGAAAAGACTGCTTTCAGATGTCACTATGGGCACTTTGAATTTCTTGTTATGCCATTTGGACTCACTAATGCACCTACAACATTCCAATCTTGTATGAATAAGGTATTCAGTCAGCATCTTTGAAATTTTTTTTTGGTATTTTTCGATGATATCTTGATATACAGTAAAACATGGGAAGAGCATCTAAAGCACATAGACACTGTTTTGGGAATCTTGGAGCAGCAATCCTTCTATGCTAAGCTATCTAAATGTGAGTTTGGTTTGACAGAGATCCTATATTTGGGACATATTATAAGTTCTAAAGGAGTACAGGTTGATCAACAAAAAATCCAAGCAATTTTGGATTGGCCTCCACCCACTAATCCTAAACAATTGAGAGGTTTCTTCGGGTTGTGTAGCTACTATAGGAGATTTGCCAAGGGATTTTCTCAGCTTGTTGCCCCCTTGACTGATTTGACAAAGAAAGGATCTTTTGTTTGGACAGAAGAGGCACAAAAAACATTTGATAAGCTTAAGGAGGTAATGAGTTCATGCCCTGTGCTTGCAATTCCAGATTTCTCTTTACCTTTTGTTGTTGAATGTGATGCTTCTGTAGAAGGTATAGGGGCTATCCTAACTCAAAGGGGACATCCAATAGCATTTGAGAGTAGAAAATTAAATCAATCAGAGAAAGGTTACTCCATCTATGATAAGGAAATGTTGGCAATCATGCATGCACTTCATAAGTTCAGACAATATTTGGTATGTGGGAGATTCATTGTAAAGACATACCATAATAGCCTCAGATTCTTCTTGAACCAAAGGGATTTGAATGATCATCAACAAAAATGGGTAAGAAAATTGCAAGCTTATGATTTTGATATTGAATACATGAAAGGAAAGAATAATGTGGTTGCTGATGCTCTCTCAAGAAAGCCCACTTTGTGTTCCTTATCATCTATCTCTGCTGATTGGAAAGTCTCCATAATTTTAGAGTATGCTAAAGATTCATTTGCCACCAAGATTTTGGATAAGTTAGTGGATGATAACAGGTACAAGGTTTTTGATGAATTTATTTATTACAAGAACACGATCTTCTTAGTGCCAGGGTCAAAAACTAAGGAGAGGATATTGAGGGCCTTTCATGACACACCTTTGGCTGGTCATCAGGCATACTTCAAGACATACAGGAAAATTTGAGAGTGGTTTTCATGGAAGGGTATGAAGGAGGATGTCCTTAAACACATTAAGGAATGTATGGTATGCCAACAAAGCAAGAGTGAGCAAAATTTTCCTGCAAGGTTGTTGCAGCCACTTCCTATTCCCAAACAAAAATGGGAAAGTATTTCCATGGATTTCATCACTGGGTTGCCCAAGGTTCAAGGTAAGGATTGCATATATGTGGTGGTAGATAGACTAACTAAGTATGCACATTTATTTCCTATCACATCTGATTTCAAGGCATCACAAGTGGCTGAATTGTTCTTCAAGGAAATTTTTAGATTACATGGTTTGCCTAGAAACATTGTTAGTGACCGGGACAGTAGATTCCTCAACTCTTTTTGGAAGGAGCTCTTTCATTTGGCAGGAACTAGAATCACTCCTAGTACTAGCTATCACCCTCAAATAGATGGACAAATAGAGATAGTTAATAAATGGATAGAGGGATATTTGAGGAACTATGTTTCAAATCAACAACATGCTTGGGTGAAATGGTTACACCTAAGTGAGTATTGTTACAATACATCTCATCACATGTCTATTGGTATGCTTTCTTTTCATGCTCTTTATGGTTATGATGCCCTTTCCTTTGTTGATCTAATACTTTCTAATAGCAAAGTACCCGCAGCAAGTGATTTCATCAAGCAAAGCCAAGACATAATAAGGTCCCTCAAAGATAATCTACAACATGCACAGAACCAACAAAAGATATATGCTGACAGGAAAAGGATTGAAAGATATTTTGAGGTGGAAGATTTGGTATTTTTCAGGTTCTAGCTATATAAGCAAAGCACCTTGAAGAGGAGTGGGGCAAAGAAACTCAAGCCAAGGTTTTATGGGCCTTATAAAATCATCAAGAAGGTAGGAGAGGTAGCTTATGAATTGGAGCTCCCACCAAACAAAAAAATACATAATATTTTTCATGTATCTTGCTTAAAGAAGGTTCTAGGCTAGCAAAACATGGTATCTACAAAATTACCACCTCTTGATGATGAAGGGAAATTAGTTTTGATACCAGAAGATATTTTGGATACAAGAGAGAAAAGGTTGAGAAATAGGAGCATCATAGAGCATTTGGTCAAATGGAAAGGATTACCACTAGAGGATGCAACTTGGAAGGAGCACATATTCTTGAGAATTCCAACCTTCATTTCTTGAGGACAAGCAATATCTGGGAGGGGAGGACTTTTCATGTCCCATTTTCAAATAATTAAAAAAATCATAAACTTTGCTAAAGCAGGCAGGCTCCAAAAAGGGGCTAATCTTTGGAAACCAATGGACTAATAAATAAAAATTATTATTAAACTATATTTTATTAACCCCTCTTTGACGTGAGTTAGGGTTATGCCCTCTTTTAAGGGGGTTTGGAGGCATTTTGGGCTCATTCCAGAACTTGATTTTTGCTAATTTTCTTGTTGTTCTTCAGAGGCTGCCAAACCTGTGGAGAAGGAGACCCAAGAATAGGAGTTTGCAGGTTTCCAGGAAGGCTAAGGATGGGATTTTGAAGCCATTCCATGTGCATGCTCATACAGAGTTTGCCTTTGTGCTGAATAGTGCCAATTTGTGGATTTCGGGGTTGTTTTTGGTTTGAGTTTGGTGTTTACAGTTGAGTGTTACATATCAGTATGGGTTGCTGCTGTATTTAAATCTTTAAGATGTTAAAATAGAGCTGAATATATTTATTGGGTCATGATTAAACCTCTAAGATATTTTATGAGTGTTTTTGTGGTGTTTCTGGGCATTGTGTGTTAATTTCGAGAGCCCAATTGAGCATAGTTTGTCCTACATTTGTGAGCTGTTGTGTAAAGGCTATACAAATCTGGAAATTTCATTTTGTAGGCTATTATGCTGCTGAAATTTTTGTAAAAAAAATTCCATTCTCAGATTTATTATTAATTTTTGAAGTTGTGAAGTTTTTTGGCACTAATTTGGACATACCTAATTTGGGTTTTATTGGGAAATTGGCAGATCTTTCTAATATTGGTTGTTTGATTTTAAAGATCTGATTTGAGGCTGGAAATACCATGCAAAATAAGTAAAGGGACATTTTAGATGGAAACAAAGAAGAGAAAATATCATCAAACGAAAAACATAAAGAGTATAAGTGCATTGAAGTCAAAGAGTATCAATCAGCAGAGACAAATCTACTTAGAATGGAGAACAGATTTTGGTTATAGAATAGACATTGAGGTACATAGGTTATTGCAAAATTTTAAAATTTTGAAGTTCTATATATAAGCAGAGTCATGGATATGTTATTTTTGAGAAGATTAGATTGATTATGTATATTCAATTGTTTTTGACACTCATGTCAAAGGGGGAGATTGTTGATCTTAGATTGGTTTTGACAATTGAGTGTCAACACACTTAAGAAATTTACTTAGTTCATGTCAAACTAGTAATACATGCCAAGTATAACATGTAAATATAAGACCATGTCGAGTTGCAATGAGTGTTGAGTCACTCATGTGTCGAGTCACTCAAGTGTCAAGCAGATAGACCATGCTGAGTGATTCAAGTGCCGAGTGAATAGTAGATACCAAGCAATTCAAGTTTCAAGTTAGAAGCATAACTATAGTATATGTCGAGCATCAATAAATACATATGCTGAGTAACACAAATTGGACATATTTATTTGTTATGGCACAAACAATTATGTAAACCATTTTTCAGTTGACCTAAGGATAGATTTTCATTTTTTAGAGATAAGGATGAATCTATATGGAGATTCCCTATGCAATTACATGCAGCCAATCAAAAAATGGGAAGGATTAAGCAGCAAAATGGATGAATCTCAGCCATAGATTCATACGTAACCCTAAGCCACCTTAGTCTTCTTAAGGAGGATGAAGCCCTACATTTTCAAGAGAGTTGAGAGCATTGTGAAGGGGTGAGTGATCGAATTGAAGGAGCAAACAAGACAATTTGTAGAGAATTCAAGGTGACTTATCAGTAAGAATGAATTGCAGAATCAGTTAAGTGAAGAATAGAGGATAGATGATACAATATTGTTACATCAGACCGTGAAGGATTAATCAGAGATTGGAAAGAGATGATCTATTATTAGGCAAGCAAGTGACAAACACAAGATCTATGCTAAGACATTTTGACTATTGATTTTAGTTAAATCTCCTAGGAAGAGTAGTCCTAACACACTTTACCAAATCCTTTAATATGGTGGCATTCCAAGTGAGTGACCTAAAGTCCTTTAACCGAGCACACTCTAACAGGGTGTTGAAATCCTCTAACAAGGTGGGACTTAATAGTCTTTGTAAGTTTTTAATAGGGTAGATCATGTTTCATGGTCAAAACATTGTAACCTTTAATTGGCTACAATTTATTGTTGTAGTAGTGAAGATTTGTGGGTGTCATCCCCACCCCATTTTTTCCTTCTCATTTGGAGGGTTTTTGGGTAATCATATATGGTGTCAAGTTTGTGTGTTTGATTACTTATATGTGTTAGATGTATTTACTTTACATGTTAGTTCAATATGTTAATGCATGTGATGTATGAAAGGTGAAAGTTTTATGGGTTGAAGTTTAAACTCCTGTTTCACACCCCCTTAGTTTATCTTTCTCACTTGTAATTCCAACACCATAAAACATATATCATCCTTGTAGTCTTCTACAAGCTTCATAGGTATCCTATATCTACTCTACATCTTCTCTTTGAATGTTTCAAAGTAATTATCCATGATGCTATCAAAGTTTTCACCCATTTCTACTATATACACATTTATTTGATATAAAACAAGGACTTTTTTTTTCCATACCATTGATCCTTTAAAGATGGGAATAATTTTTGCACAAAGAAAAACAAGTCAAGACTGAACCAAACTTACACGGATTGTTCTTGGAACCTCTAATACTTTCCATTTTCTTATTGAATTGATTCAATAACAACTCAGCAAGGTCAAATGACATGTTATTCTTCACTACTTTGAAAGCTAGATCAACTGTGTCACATGACACATTGTTGAGATGAATGGAGCTATAGATCTTATGACCAATGATATGGATGCCAAATTTCAGTTCCATGTTAGTTACATTGTTGATCTTCATTCCTCTACCATCCCACTTAGTAGGACTTTTCTTTTCCAGTTGCACCCAACCTAGGGTTTTGGTCACTTTGGCTTTGTCCAACATTCGAAGACCAATAATTCTATGAATCATTTTCCTTGTGATCAGAATGGGTTGGTCTAACCATAACTTTCCATGGTGAACTTTGCTCAAGATAAATATTATCAACTTTGACTAAAATTTCCTTGGCATATGTGAAATATGCGTTAAGCCCTTAGCTTCTAGATGCTGATGCTCAGGCTTTAGAATGCCATTCACACATAACTTGTTGAATGCTTCATTTATCTCATGAGTTCCTAGAATTTCTTCAACAACAAACACTCAAATTATTCTTAAGCTCTGAAACCGCTCTTCTCAACTAGCTTTGGAAATTCATGGTGAACCAATGCATTCACTTTCTCCTTTTTAACAAATTTCCTCTTTACAATCACCATTAATGCTTGGTACATTTGTTCGCTTGGTGATAGGTTGTCTTCCACTTGGTTCAACTTTTAATGCTTAATAGACATTCATAGCTTGACATAATCATTATCCCTTGATATCCACATATAATACTTTTGTGTCTCCTAACCTTGCTCGCTAGGGTCTTGCGACTGACCTAGCTCGGTAAGGTCTATGATTTCTGTGACCACTCAGTGATCCTTGTGCATCTTAAATAATGATATGGATCTCTTCTTCTAGCTAGCTAGAACTAATGAGAGATGTTTTCTTTAGAGTCTTAGTTCAATTTATTCCCATAGGGATTCAAGTTGAGATGCTTGAGTCACCAAACTCTTTGGTGACATTTGATTTATGACTCGGACTTGCATTCTCAAATTTTTTTTGGTATCCATTGTTGCTTCATCTGCTTTCTAATATTGTCAGCTTTGGCCTTCTTTTCATCTTCAACTCTTCCTGTGTTCATACAGTTCTTGGCAAGATGCCTAAGTTCTGTACAAATAAAGTATCTTCTAGTGGTATCTCTTTTCTTCATATGATGTTTTACACAGTTAGCTCCAATGTGCCCAAATTCACCACAGTAGTGGCATCTACACCATGTGTTGTAATCCCATCCAAATATTGCTTTCACAATATGTTCTACTAGATTCAATATCTTGGTTTTTCATTCAAAAGATTGTGTCCTTGTTTCTTGCAATTATGACATTTACCTTCAAACTTAGGTTTCTCCTTGCATTCACTTGCTCTATGACCATGCTTATTGTAGCTGTAACACTTCCATTGAATTTTTGTTTACCATTACTCCAATATTTGTTTGATGTATGACCTATCTTACCACAATGATTGCAAGTAGGCCTTTGATTCTTTAGAGCTCCTTGTCTGGATGATTCACCTTCTTCTGTATAACCTAGTCCTGCTTTGCGTTTGTGTCTATACTAATTTTGCTCATTCAAATGATTCATGCTTTCTTGAGATTTCAGCATCCTCTCATTGGTTTTCTTTTCAGTGTTTAGATCATTCTACTGTCTTTCATTTTCTAACCTAAGATACATAAGTTCTTGAACTCAGTCGCTTGAACTCTTCCAACACAGTGTATAGATCACTTCCAAGTAGCTTGAACTTGATCAACACAATGTGACTCGGTGAACACTACGAAACTCAACATATACTAAAGAACTTAGTTGACACTCCATGGCTTGGTCAACATTAGATTCATATCGCTAACACTACTAGCTCAGTAGATACTGGAGAAAGTGGTTAACTTGGTTAACACTAAAATTTCCATCACTTGCAATAAAAAGCTCAATAAACATTGCTACACTCAGCATAAACTGTACATAGGTTCTAAAGCTTGGTAGCAACTAAGAAACTCGATAGAAACTGTATATTTACTAAGTGTGAGTCACTAGTAGACAAATTGACCATAATGTCAATAGTAAACATAAAGAGTAAATATAACCCAAAAAACTAAACAGAAATGTGTCTCTGGACTCAACTAAAAAATAAATATAACCCAAAACTAAACTCTATTTAATGCATACACCAAGAAAACCAAAAAAAAATTAAAACACAACACTAGACAAAATTAAACCATCTACATAAACATATAAAGCATAAACTCAATCCTAACCTAATTTTGAACTTAATTTTACACAGTCCTTTATAACTTCGAGTTAAAATCATAATTGTTAATGGAATTGGATTCTATCCATTTTCACAATTGCATACGAAGACAAATTATAAAATAAACCTAACCATTAGATATTATGCTTACTGTAAACAAAATGTTATCAATACATGAAATAAAATATCAATTAAGTCTTCCCCTTTTCAAAATTGCTTAAGACACATTATTACCTAAACCTAACTATTAATCCACATATAATATTTTAAAAATATCTCATTGTACCCTAACCATAAACGAAATAATTCTATTTGATAAAGAGTGGTGCTATATTATATAATAATAAAATAAAACAATAAAATAAAATAAATTATAAATATAATATTTGGGACTCAAACTATATATTATATAATATATATATAAAGAATTATAATACATATAAAGAAAGATTGGAGATATGGAGGATTTTAATTTACTTCAAAAAAATACCTTCACATTTAAAATTAAAGCTTCATTCTTTATATATTAAATTTAAAAAAATAATTTATATATATATATATATGTAGTTTAAGTATATATTTTTAAAATTAAAAAAATTACTATTTTATTAATAATATATATTTTAATATTCAAATTTTATTAGAAAGTAATTTAAAAAATTACTATTTCGATGACAATACATTTAAATGTTTGCATTTTTATATTTTAATTAATGTTTGATATTTTTTTATCGATATTAATGTTTGATACATTTAATCTTTATTAAAATTAAAATTTATAAAATAAAATTAATGTTTTATATAAAGTTATACTGAATATATTTTATAAAATAAAAAGTAAGGTTAAATATAGTTATATTATTGTTTGATATATGAATGAGTTAGGTGTTTGATATATGTATGATTTATTATTAAAATGATTAAGATGATTTTAAAATTGTAAATAACTATTATTTGATTAAAAAAAATGTAAATAATGAAAAACATAAACAATAATTTTTTTTAAAGGAATTGGAAATTAAATGAAACTATTTTAAAATTTGTAAATAATCATGGATACAAATAATTATGATTAAATGATTGGATATATTAATATGTTTTGATCAATTGGCTCATATAACAATTAGCATATTAATAGCACATTAAACAAGTGCTACATAGTGGCATGTACTTACCTTATAGTAATTTGTATTGATTTTATTAACCATAATTATTAATATGTAGTATATTTTTATTAAATTTTATTCAATACAATAAAATTATAATGAATAAATTTTAAAAGAAGTTAGATAGCTTAGTTTTAAAAAAATTACATTTCTATATATATTCTCCCAACTTAAATAGTTTTGAGTTAGAATATGTCCATAAAAGAAATATTGAATAGAGCATATTCCATCAATATATTTATGATATTTATAATTGTGATAATTAATTTTTCCTCTGAAAGAAATTCAAAATTACAAAAAATTGAATAGAATACATATAAATGAATAATAAAAGTTTTTTTGATTTGTGATTCAATGATAATATTATTAAATATAATTTATATTTAGAAATTATATCAATTGTAATGCATTAATGTCTTCTAGTATTAATTACCAATATACATGATATTAATATATCTATTTTTATATAAAATTATTTTAATTTATTGAATCTAACAAAAATTTACAACAAATTCAAATATAATCTATTGACAATTTATCTAAAGGATTAAGCATAAATTAAGATATAATTGAAAAGTGCCATGTAACTATCCATTTTCATAAATTTAGTCAAAAAAATTGTAATATGGAGAACCTCTAAAAAAAGGGCTCCTATGACACAAAACCTATTGAGCCATCAAATAATTTGTATAGTATATGAAATTTATAATTAAATAATTAAACTTTAGAAAGATTTTAATTATTTAAAAATATTTATATGTGATTGGTTTAAACTAATTGAGTTTCAAAGAAATGGAATGCAATAGTACATTGCCTAGGGCAAGTACAATAAACAACAACATATAGCTTGCCTCTATAAAAAACAAAAGCATAAAATTTTATTTGATTATATGTTATTTGGAAAAAAATAAAGAAAAAGATACAAATGAAATAGAATTAAAAGTAGTACTCATATCATTTTTTCGAAATAAAAATTGACCAAAAACAAGGGAGTCAGCCCTTACAACCAAAATGTTGGTAACCAACACATCACCAGCAAAGACCAACAATGAACACTACTATAGTAAAAACATACTAAAGTTCAAATTAACCACAATAATACTATGCAAGTAACTAGCCATCATACTACTATGAATAGAAGCAACTAAACTATAATAGAAGTCTATAATGTTTGCTATACTACTTAAGTTCATCATAAAAACTATTGGAGCAACTAGGCCAACCCAAGTCTAAGCAACAATTGGAAACCAAAAAATCAAGTAACAATAGATTAACGAAAAAACAACTTGGGTCCAAGGATCCTTTAAAACTAAATAACTTAATTCTCATTTTTTTCCTTTCCCTTCCTAGCTAGCAGAACTCGAGCCCGGTCATCAACAAGGAATTTAAAAAGGAGCTTATAAACCTCCATGTCCATTCCTATTTCTTCTTTCTCTTGTGCCAGCAAGTGGAGGGTGGTGGCTACAACGTGGGTGACCTTTAGAGAAAATTTAGAGAAGGTGACAAACCCTTCTTCTAAAGTTTTAACCCTTTTGTCAAATTTGGCATAGTCCTCCAATTGCTCCTCAATGTCCTCCTTATTATCTATTCCTGCCTTTTTTGCTTCCTCTTTAGCTTTTTCCACCTGGTTATTATCCTGTAAAACCCTTGGATTAGTAAAAAGCTTAGATTTTTACTTGACTGGGGAGGAAATGGTAATGGGGGAGGTGTCCACTTTACTACTATCTCCACAAAAAGTAATGGGTTACAGGGTGAAGCTGGCCGAAACATGGGTAGTCTCTATGGTAACAGCATTTCCAACCAACACCTGAGTATTTTTAGCAGACATTTGGGCATTGTCAACATAATTGTCTATAGAGTTAACACTTTTTTCTACCTCCTCATTCCCTTTATCTCTCTTGGAATTAGAGTTATCCTCCTCCTCCCTCTCTTCTTCATTATTTTTTGAGCTCTCCTCTTCCACCTCCTCAACCTTGAATCTATTAGATTTTTTCTTGCACCTTCACTAGGACTAGGCAATTCTTTATGATCTTCTCCTACCCTTTCCACATGTCTCTTCCTTCAATTCCTTCTCTTCCACCTCTACAGGTTTTTCCACTTTAATCTTTTTACTACCCTTTTGTTCTATAGCCGCATTAGGTTTCATTTATTTTCACAGCTAGGGGAGGGTTGCGAGGTATGAATTATGGTACTAGTATTGGTACTCGGGGGTGAATTCTACCGGTGGCGTTGGTTATCAACTACCACCACCCTAGGAGGGCAAAGGGCAAGATGGAATTGGTATAGGCAAAAAATTAGGCCTTGGTGGATAATGGTGAAGTTATTCCCTTATTCCTCTTCTCGCTAACATCACTGACCATGTCCTCTAGAGAATGTAGTAGAAAAATGGGATAGAAATAAAATCCCTAATTCTAAAATAATTCAATAAGGGAAAATGATAGTAGTAGTAAACACTGAACCTGCCCTCTAGTGTAAGGTATTTCATGAGAACCAAGCAGACATCGTCCCATAGGATTGGTAGCTTATCCCTCTTAAAGCCTCCCTTATAGCACATTAGTTCCTCACCCTTCACAAAAAGACTGGTCGTACTAGCCTTGTTAGTGGTTCTAGTGACCTTTCTCCATTTTTTTCCCTTTCATTGAAAGACCAGTAGCCATTGCGATAACTTCCTCATTCACTTGAAATGTGATTCCATTAATAGTTACCTTGTGGTTGTTCCACCCATTGATGAACTAGAGGGAAAAATTCTCGTCATACCCCGTCATTAACTGCATGTAAGTTAGAAAACCCCCCTCCTTTAGTAGGAACCAGGTAGCAATCTTGTCTTTTAAGTTCTTAATTTTCGTGGGCTCCAGCCTATTCAAATCTCCACCCATATCTTCCTCACCAATTTCCAGTTCCTCCACCTTAGTGATGTGCATTTGAACCTCCTTGTTTGTGAGAACACTGTGAATACTATCAACCCTGAGATTTTTAGCAATGACCAAAAAGGTTTTACAAACCCGTGCTCGACAAGCTTCAAAATCCCAAGCGAATTCATTATGGGAATTGTGCTTTATTAACATCATAATTTTAATACCCCAAAAATCTCTAACAATCTCAATAATGATATCATTCATACTTTCAAAGAGGAAGTAACTTGAATTTCGTAGTGTGTTACCATAATGATAAAATGACACTCTTCTTAAATTGCATTCATTCACTTTTTCGTTTGTACGACCACGACTTCTCCTTGTCTCCCAAAAACCTTTATTAAATTTAGTGCAGTTCGACTCCCCAAGGAAAGTATTGCCAAATTTGGCCCCAGCCTTAAATTTTATGGCCATAGTTAAATGATACTCCCCCCTCTTTCCTTGTGTATCAAGGACTTAATATCCTTGTTTAGATTTTCTATATTTCTCTAGCACGTGACTACAGTTAATTTAAACCCCATTTCAGCCACCACATCGGCCACCTTATTTCCTTCCTTGTAGATGTGTTGTAGGTGGACACTTTCCATCCCTTCTAACATATGCCTAATGTCCATAATGATAGTTAGAATATTCCATCCGAGTTGGGACATTCCACTAACCCAATCAATAATTAATTTGGAGTCCCCCTCTATGGTTATTTCCTTAAGTTGCATTTCACTAATCATCTGAAGAACCCAAAGCAAGGCCATTGCCTCAGCCAAATTATTACTTCCACTCCCCACCTTCCCAGTGTAGACTAACAACGCATATCCACTCTTGTCCCGTAGCACTCCACCCGCCGCTCCTACACCTCCTCTAGCAATACCATCAAAATTTAGTTTGAATTAAGCAAGGATAGGTAGTTTCCATCTCATTTGTTGTCTCTTTAACATTTTTGAGTTATTGAAAAGGTAAAAATCCTCTTGAATACCTTATTTTTCAACAATTTGACCTTCTTGCCTACTTGGTTCTTCCTTTGGTAACTTACATTTGGCAACCCTAATATTTTCCTTCAATTTTTTCTCCATTATTCCAAAAATCACCTCCACTGATTTTTCCTCCTCCCAAAATATTATGTTATTTCTTTCTTTCCATATATGCCAGCAAATATATGGTGGAACAATTTTCCACAGAAAGACCAATTTTGGGCAGTAGAAGGGAAAACACTAGCTCTCCACGAATTGACATAAGTTGTCTTTCATAACCCAATTCAGACCAAATCTCTCCTACACCATAGCCCATATCTTTAAGGCATACTGGCATTCAAGGAATAGGTGAGAGATACTCTCCTCCTTATCCTTGTAGAGATAGCATCAGTTTGTTATATAAAAGCCCCTTCTTTTCAGATTGTCTATAGTTAAAATTTTTCTATGTTGACCCGTCCACCAGAAGAAATTAATTTTAGGGGGAAGGTTACTAATCCAAGAATTACTCCATGATGGTGGACAAAGGTCCTTGCTAAAGAGGTGCTTGTAGGCCAATTTGACTGTAAAGTTACCACTCAAAGTTAAGTCCCAGACTCTATTATCCTCCTAGATCAGAAGTGGAGGTCTTTGTGCTCTTATCAGCTCTTCCAACTCCTTGAGAAGTTGAATATCCTCTTTGGAGTAATTATCTTTATATAACTTCTTCCACTTCCTCCCCTGGTCGATATAGTCCTCCACCTTTCTTCCCATGTCTTCCTTAAGTAACTCCATTAGTCTTTTAAATTTGCTGAAAACCAACAGTTTCCCTTCGATCCAATTGTCTTCCCAGAATTTGATGCTATGACCATTCCCCACTATCCACCTTGTTCCTTCCCTCAATAAGCCTCTATTCTTAACAATATTCATCCATATTTTAGAGCCTCTTGGAAGATCATTATTGAAAAAATTCCAATTGAAAAGGGAATTTGACAAATATTTAGCTTTCATAATATTACCCCAATTAGTATTATCTTCTCCCAATCTCTAGCCAATCTTCGTAAGGAGGGCCTTATTAAGGTAACAAAGTCTTCTTACCAGGGTATACTTTAAGAAACCCCTCCTTTAGAAAAGGTGTAAAAAATTGGCAAAAGGTGTAAAACACCTGACAATTTTTTTTTTTGTTGCGAAAAAAATAGTTTAAAAAGAAAAAATATAAATCTCCATTGGTGAATCATTCATAGTCTCTCAAAAAATGTGTAAAATCTAGGCAAATTGTGTTATTTTAAAACCACAAAAAATTTATACATTGGCGAACGAAAAATAATAATCATAGTAAAAATTTTATTTTTTGGGCAAATCATTTCATTGTATTCAAGGTTAAAAAAACATATGCAAAGTCAACAGCATCGAAGGTTCACAAAGGGTTTCATCAGTTTGAAGTTGGCAGTTGCGAAACTGCTAGAAAGGTTTACATGGATGTTGACCTTATCAAGGCACTGGTAAATGCATTTAATCTAACCACTTGGTCCTTTCATAGAAAGGATATGAGCATTCTCTGTAAGTTAAGTAAGGATGCTTTTGTTGAAGCATTTGATTTTTAGGGTCCCATGTCGGTTCTTATTAACCTGGAAAAATTGGAAGTAGCATTTGAGAAATAGAGAGATTTCTATACAACACATGTAATGTTGCAACATATCCCGAGGGAAAATAAAAAAAATATGAAAGGAGAATTCTTGAAAATGGTTACTGATTTTATACCCTTGTCATATTTGTGTACATACTTTCATAAAACAGTTTTTGGATTAAACAAACTATTGGGAGTAGATGGATCCATGGATGCCTCCCCAGCATTATATGTGATAGCTCTAGACATTCATCACCCACATACTAATGTGGGGTATGATTTTGGAACATTCATTGCTGATAGTATTCATCAGCAGATGGTGACAGCTCAACAAGGTGATCTTGACAATTTCAAATTTCTACATTACTCGTTGCTTATGCATCTCATCCTCTTCTTAAATGTGGACCATGTGGATTCCAGTTTCATTGAAGCTTTGGACAATTTTGGAGAGGCATTACCTGTTCAAAGATGGACAAGATTATGGCAGAGGTTTTACTCTTTTTCTAATTCCCTCTCCTTTTATAATAATTTTGTTGCAAATATTCATAGGATGTTAGGTTCAAAATTGGAAAGATTACCTAGGTTAATCAGGAAGATTGTTAGACCAACTATGTGTTTTGATGATGAGGGACCAATTGATCATGATTGGGGTAGTGCTTTTGTGTTAGGAAACTGTATAGTGATTAAAATTTTTGGTTGTTCCCAACCCCCTCATTTCTTTCCAAGATATGTACCAGAGAGGGTGGGTGTAGTGGAAATTTTCTGGCAGTTGTTATCCATGAATAGAGAATATCTAGGGTTAACCATTAAAAAGGGGTCTTTTGTGTGTAGAAATTTCAAAGTAGGGGATTTTGAAATTGGTAAAGAGGCTATTGAGGAAGTTGATGCCTTCCTAAGAGAGTTAAATTTCCCCACTGCCCCCACTAGGGTTTATGACCCATATAACATTGTTACAAGTGCTCTTAAACAAATGAGGAGTTATATTGTCATCATTGGAAGGAAATTTTGGGAATAGGATTTCATTAGGGATGTATTGTGTTGGTCTGATTTTTTGCGTATCAATTTAAAAAAAATCAGATGAGAAGTTTCTGACAAGTCATAGGGTTTTGGGTTTTGTTTAGTATATTCTATACCTTTGAAAATTAGTGAAAAACCCTAGGTTTGGATTATAAAGTTTAACCTGGCACGAATTCTTTTTTTTTTAAAAAGAGGGGGGGGGCAGGGGCAAACAACGAATATTCTTCTCCTACCTATTTGGACGTCGTGGTTGAGTCTTTTGAAAAAAGGGGTTTTTAGTCATACCGTCAGATCCGATTTGAATCCACGGTTGTTGTATACTTGCTATGGCAAGATGCTCACATGTTACACATAGCAAGATAGCGATCAACTAAAAATTATCTGTGATACTAAAAAGTGGAATCTGATGTCGCAAAATGTGTTCATGAGAAGATCTTATGACCATGTGATACATCCCAGACCTGTCAATTTCAAGAAGAAATGCACGTGGAAAAAACTTGCAATGTGGTGTCATCGGAGTTCAAATTTGTCCGACGATTCACTAAGTTGCTAAGGAGAAATACTTTTGATTTTTTGGTGGCGATATAGCGAATGCCTAAATTTTCCAAAGATGGCGTCCTTCTGAGGTAAGAATTAATTCTGAGGATCTCAGAGAAGATATGGTGCATGTTTCATTTTTGTTTCTCTACAGGTTAATGTCTTTTGTGGTTTCTTTTTTGGGAGTTGTTTTTAAATGTTTACTGAAACTCACCATATCGCTAGCCAGGTTTGTTGGTATTTATGCCGGTAGCAATGTAGCGATTGCTCAAAAAATGGTGATGTAACTAAAAATCCTCAAAGGTGGGCCCCAAATGAGTGAAATGATAAGGTTGAGATTGTGCAGATTGAGTTACACGGTGGCATCCTATTGAGCATCTTTGAGCTAAAATTTGTTGATTCGTCGGAGCTCACCATATCGCTACCTAGATTGTTGGTATTTATACCGATAGCGATATAGAAACCCACTTGAAATTCACAAACACGACGAGGCCCAGGACATATGATGTCATTAAGAGATTAGAATATATATATATATATATATATATATATATATGTGTGCCAGCATATTGAGCCAGCTTAGCAATAGCGGTATCATGGACCCACTTCCCGTGTATAAAGTACAAATATTTTTGATTGTGAGATCGAGCCAGGATCAAAGGCCATCGTTAACTTGCTATAAAGAAGTGCTTGGAAGTTATGTATAGCAAGTCAGCAAGTCATGGCCCACCACTATTGCAGTAAATTGATGTCCACAGGATCAAATCTAGATTGACGATGCTCATTAACTTGCTATGAAGAGATGTGCAATGAATAAGTATAGCGAGTTAATAAGTAAGGGACCCACCATTGTGTTCTTAAAGGTTGTTTCAATTATCTGCCACATGATTAAAGAAAGATCAGTGGTCATCGCTAGCTCGCTGTGGAAAGATGCTCGAGAGTTATGCATAATGAGTTAGCGAGTTGATGACACGTGTCCGTGGTCATCCATGGGCCCAGTTTGAAGCGCCAGCCTTGAAGGAAAGGTACAGGAAGAGGTACTTTATTGGCTTGACTGCCAATGTGTTAAGAAGAAAACTGAGTTATCTTAGTTGTCATTCCCATGTATAAAGTACAAAGATTTATGATCGTGAGATCGAGCCAGTATCAAAGGCCATCGTTAACTCGCTATGAAAAAGTGCTTGGAAGTTATGTATAGTGAGTTAGCAAGTGATGGCTCACCACTATTGCAAAAAATTACTATCTATAGGATCAAATCTAGATCGACGATGCTCATTAAATCACTATGAAGAGATGTGCGATGAATAAATATAGCGAGTTAACGAGTAAGGGACCCACTGTGTTCTTAAAGGTTGTTTCAATTATCTGCCACATGATTAAAGAAAGATCAGTGGTCATCGCTAGCTTGCTGTGAAAAGATGCTCGAGAGTTATGTATAACGAGTTAGCAAGTTGATGACACATGTCCGTGGTCATCCATGGGCCCCGTTTGAAGCACCAACCTTGAAGGAAAGGTACAAGTGGAGGTATTTTATTGGCTTGACTGCCAATGTGTTAAGAAGAAAACTGAGTCATCTTAGTTGTATATTGACCTTAGGTGGTCAATATCCATGCATGGAAGCTTTAAAAACCATTAACGTCTACTTTTTGAAAAATTTCTAATGGAAATGAGATAAGAAAGGAAAATGTAGATAAGCTTCTAATTAAATTAAACTACTTAAGCTCAAGGAGAGTATTTTATAGCACAACTGCACATACCAGTGTACCACCACTTGTGGAAGCTATCTTTGGAGTCTGAGTCTTGCTCGCGATGTGTCCTACGCTACCAAAAATTTGATGGAGTGCCAACAGTATTTATTGAATGTCTCATTGCTTGGGCGAATTCGAATTTATATACAAATCAATACAATTACCAATTTATCGTGCCAAATGAGCCAACTCCTCCACGACAAAATAAAAGTGTGTTGGCGAAACAAGCTGACTCCTCCACTTCCCATAACGTGAAAAAAGCTGACTTCTCCATGGTAAAATGAAACTGGGATGGCGAATTCTCCCATACTGCATTAAATAAAAACTTGAAACTTGGTGAACATTCCACGATAAGTGTTACCCGGTCGGTTGCGTGAAAGGTGAATACCACCAGGGAAAAACTCAAATGTAACATTTGCCTTGGCGATTACAATGCTAGGAAACTAGGTAAACCCAACAAAGCTTAGCAACCAGGAAACCATGGAAGGGCTCAGAAATCACCAAAAATAACACTAGAAAAATGTCAAATTTGCCAAAAAATGAAGATAAGTATCCGGGAGGTTGGTAGACTGACAACCCAAAATGTTTGTTATCCTCCTTTGTAATGAGGCATCAGTATTAAAGAAATAGATCTTACTCTTGTGGTAATTAACTTGTTGACCTGAACTTTCTTCATAATTGCAAAGAATAGTCTTCCAAGCTTTAGCCTCCATAACCAAAAATTCTCCAAAAAGGAATGTATCATCTACAAATTGCTACAAAACTTCAGTATCAACACTAGTTGTAGGTTTAACCCCTTTGACACAACCTATATTAACTAGTTTAGAGAAGGACCTCCCTAAGACCTCTACAACCATAATGAAAAGGTAGGGAGAAAGAGGGTCACCCTATCTTAGACCTTTCTCTACTCCAAAATTGCCCCAGGGGGAACCATTTAGAAGAATAGAGTACTGAACTGAGCCAACCATCATCTTAAACAGATTTGTAACCTTGTCATTAAACCCCACTCTTTCAAGCACATTATAGAGAAAATCCCACTTAACCTTAGCATAAGCCATAGATATATCCAATTTGAAAGCCATTCTAGGTCTTTTATTTTTTCCATTGAATGAATGATCTCATGTGTGGTTATCATCACATCCAAGATTTGTCTCCCCAAAATAAATCCTTTCTATGGAGTGCCAATTATTTTTTTCTAAGAAAGGCTTTATTCTATTAACTAGGACTTTAGCAAATATCTTATAAATATATTACATAGGCTTATAGGTCTAAAATATAGAAGGCTCAAGGGAGTTAGAGTTTTAGGGACTAAATCAATAAAAGTCTTATTGATCCTCTTTAGCATCTTCCTAGTTCTAAAAATATCTCTAGTAGCCCAAACTAGTTCAGATTTAACAACTTCCCAAAAATGCTGGAAAAAAGCTGGAGAGAAACCGTCTGGACTTGGGACCTTATAAGCTTTCATAGAAAACATAGCACATTTCACCTCCTCCTCTGTAATGTTTCCTAGAATGTGATTTTTTTCCACCACACCTAGCACTTGAGGGATCGTATTAATCAAGCTTCTTATGATCACTGGATTTCTTGCTTTATTTTCCTTAATATATGCCTTGCTAAAGTATTCCATCGCATGTCTTCCCATCTCCTCTTGATCCTTATAAATTCTTCCCCCTTCACCTTCCAGCCTACAATTGTGTTTCTTCTTTTACGGTTAGAGGCTGACCTATGGAAAAAAGTAGTTTTTTTATCACCCTGAGTTAACTATTGGACTCTTGATCTTTGCTTCCAAAAAACTTCCTCCCTCAAAATAATATCCTTCAATTTTTTTCTATATTCCTCTTCTTCCTAAGTAGCTCTTTCTAGGTTAATTCCTATAGAAATCTCCCCTTGGATTTTTTAAGTTTTTCCTCCACTTCTCTTTTGACTTTAAACAAGTCTCCAAAAGAACTCTTAGCCTAGCCCTTAGAATTTCTCCTTATATTATCAAGTTTTTGGGTCAGTCTATCCTTATATTCCACCATTCTTGAACTCTATCCTTGAATTATGGATGAATTCTCCACATTATTTCATATCTAAAAGGTTTTGACCCATTTTTAAAACCATCCTCCCACTGAAAGATTAAAGGGGAATGATCAGAAGTAGTTCTAGTGAGGTTTACAAAAAGGGAATTGTCTAGTCGATTCCAGTTCCCTGTCACCATTAGCCTATCAAGTATAACTTAGATAAGGTCCCTCCCCTTTCTATTATTGGTCTAAATAAATGGATTCCCTCTTAGTTCCACATCAATAAAGTCCATTCTACTCATAAAATCATGGAGATCTTGCAAGCTTACCTCTTAGTTCCCATACACATTACTTGCTTATCCTTCATTTTTTCTAGGATCCTAACCAACTTAACATACGTTTCTTTTCCCCCTACCTTTCTATTAGAAGCATAGATACTGATGAGCCCCCAATGTTGAATACTAGTTTTTGAATCAATAATTATGAAATTTCTATCTTTCCAAACCTCAACTCCTGTCATAGAGTATGGGTTCCATAGAGTAGCAATTCTCCCCAAGGCTCCTTCAACATCCATATGAATGTAAGCAACACCCAACCAAACATGGCTAACAATTTTATCAAAATTAGCACTAGACATTTTAGTTTCTTGTATAAACACATAATCAACTTTTTCCTGAAATATGCACTATTTTAGAGCATATTGCTTCTTGGGATTATTCAACTCTCTTAAATTCCAAGAGAGTAATTTCATTTCTCACCTCTAGTTATGATCTTTAGTGTAAGTTTCTTACCACTGGCCACATCCCTTGCTACTTTTTTTGTCCTGGTTGCTCTGCTAGATGATCTTCTAGCTATCCCACATGCCCCCACATCTGGTTTTTTCCCCCCTTCTCTTTTTTTTTTTGAACCGCCCATTCCCCATTATCCCCCTCCTATGGTGAGGTGGGGCTAAGCTCCTTTTCAGCCTTGTCAATGCTTGCCATTACTTTAGCTACAATCTTCGCTGGGGATGTTTTAACCATCCTTAAGGGGGTAGAAACCCTCTCCTGGGTATCACATTCTATGGTGTCTTACCAAGATTTTACAATATATCATAACATCTATATTACATAATTTAACCATCTACATGACCATTTACTAATTAATATAACTAAATGCATACAAAATTAAACTCCAATGTAACTCAACTAGCAATTGAGAAGAAAATTATTATCAATATGAAAATGTTCTAGCATCCTTAATGGAGTATCAATGCTCACACAATTTTTTTTTAACACATTCCAATTCAAAGTATAATTAAATTTTGTCTCCAATATTGAAAATCTACAACTAATTATATTCTCATGCAATTCTATGAAGATAAAGATGTCAAATAAAAATACTCAATCCATTCACCATGATATAACATGATATAAGTTCTTTTCTCCACCCATACCAAATTTAAGCAATGATAAAACACCATCAACACAACATCAAATAATCACAAGGTGATGGAGACCTTACTCACAATACACAATGAAGAATCACACAATAGGATATCTCAACAATCACACAACAAGATATCCACTCGTCACAATACAACGAATGATCATCATGAGGTGAATAACTAAACATGCTCATTATCTTGCACATATTGAACTTCATGGCATCAAGCTTCCAATTCTTCAAATGATAATCTACAAAAGAAAGACAAAATAGGAACCATGGAGGCTCACCTCCCAACCTAGGCCTCAAGGAGGCCAACCACCCAGCTCAGGGAAACAAGGCATAAACAGTTGCACTCATCACAATCTCATGCCATGCAAATACACAACATTAAGACCAGATTTAACACAAGACATCACAACACATCCCACCCAAGGTTATGCACAAAGATTCAACAAATAAATTTAGTACAGGATGAAGGTGGGCTCTCGTCATGCGGAGGATTGCGTACCCTTCAAAATTCACATCTTTTCAATATCAAAATGCCCTTTCGAGGCAATCAACATTCTCAAAATGCCCTTTTGGGGCAATCAACATTCTCCCTTCTGCATACCTCCTTGTACCTCCCAAAAAGCAAGGGAGCAAGATCATTCACATTCCATAGGATACATACAACCATCTCCACACAAGGGATGATTCCTCAACTCCATGCATGAGCCCAACTAACCCCTTCACCCCAGGCATCTCTTCCCTCCCAAGGGTGAGTGATGCCTCACACCCAATTGACAAGACATAGATCATGAAACAACAAAATCAAGAAAGACCCACACAACTCTACCCATATGCAACATACCACAAATATCCATTCGCAAGCACACCACAAGACACCACAATACCATCATGAAATGAAAACCATCATTTCTATTCTACATGTAGAATAAAGAAGCTTCATGGATCATGTTACCAACCTTCCTCCAAGCAAGGCAATGAATAATTGTGGTAGAGCTCCCTCCTTCTTCAAACCCTATTAGTCTCTATAGGTAGAGAGTTGCCAAGTAAGTTTCCCATTTAGCCATACCTCTATATATATATCCTTCTCATTTTCTGATTCAAGGAAGAATGTCATTTTCATGGGGTCTTCTAGGTCCACTAGACACCATAGAGGTCATTAATAGCTCCCTAACCTATAGTACTAACATGGGTAGGGTTAATTTTAATCACAACTTACCTTAAAGTTACCTTATGACCCTCCCAAAGCTAGGTGATTCAAATTTCAAATTTCCCCAAGGTGATAATCTTATCCTTTTACTAACTAAGGCACTAATCCAATTCCTTAATTGAGGCATTTAATCACAAAATAAGGTGGCCACATGATTCATTGACAAATAAAATGTCATTTCACATAGCAAGCACAAGTGTCAAGTGACACACACAAAATGCACTAAAATTTAACACATGACACATTCAAAGTCGACACATGAAAACCATGCCACACACATACATCTCATATTACAAAAGAAGCAAATCACAATGAGGTTTACAAATCTTACAAAGAATCACCTTGGCAGAGTCATTTGAACATGTGTCTATGCCTTGTTTCCCCGTTAAATTTCCACAGTTCCTCTTCTTGCACACTCAACTTAAACATCAATAGCTCAATAAAATAATATAAAAATAAATAAAGATAAGTGCAAAATAATCTGATATCACATATTTTTCATAACATATACAATTAACTTCCATCTAATAATCCTCATAAAATATTCAAAACATTGAAATATCAAATATGCGTATCAACAACAATCTTTCTTAATATAACTCATTATCATTCTGAATATTATCACAACTCTTTCTAACATAACAATGAAACTCTAAGTCCTCTTTAGTAAGTCATGAAAACATATAAATGAATCTTAAAATATATGTCCGAAGTGAAAATCGCTAATGTGCAAACTAGTTAACTAGTACCTTCCAATCAAGTTAGGTATAGTGACATTCTTAGCAATATCTCTTTATCACATTATGAAGGGTTTGTATGATTTTCTAGGGTTAACTCCTTAGACTAATAGAATATTTTAATAATTATGTCATAATAATTTAGAACCAATTTCCAACCATATCCATATGTCTTATTGTCATCATACCCTATGCTCCTAGTTGTTCTTAGTAGAATGGATGTTATTTTATCTTTCCTAATTGCCTGGTAGAACATCCCTAGTATCTCGTAGCCAGGTTCTTAGCTTGAACAGTTTCAATTTCACTTTCATGTGGTATTATCTTATTGACCTATTATTATTGGATAGGGTATCTAAAATCTAGATCAGTCTCCAAAAGAATCTCATAAATCATTATTAATAGCAAAAATGTCAATCATGACTTAATTTATCTCCTGATCACATTCATTCCTTAAGATTTATAATAGGATTTTAGTGTGGTCCTTACATGTGGCCATAAGTTCCTGCAAGCTCTCGCCTCTCTGCTTTGTTAAGGAGCAAGGAAGAGGGTGGCGATTCACAATTTTGTCTTCCTCCAACAAATCTCCTTCCTTAAGTCCCCCCATGGGTGAACTCAATATTTCCTCCAACTCCCATGTAAAGGGGTATTCTTCCAATTTCTTCTTATCCTCCAAAGCTTCCTCCTCCCCAGTATTTGTATGCTCCCTTGGTTCTTTACTTGGGGTGGATAGTATTGGGTTATCCTCTACAAATAGTGTATCATCAGTTTCTTTCTCTAGTCTTGGGACTTCTGACGGTTCACTCACAGCTTCCATAACAATACTCGAAGAACCCTCCTTTTGTTTATCCTTCTACATTTGTGCCTTATAGTGAACTATAAGGTGTCCAAATTGACTACATTTTTGACAGAATAGGCCCATATTCTCATATTCAATGGGTTGGACTTTCTCTCCCCATTTGGTCTTAAGAGTAACCACAGTTGGTAGTGCTTAATTCGAGGCTACATTCACACAGAACCTAGCATAGACCATTCATGATTTTTGCATAGTCACTTTGTCCGTAGTGACAAAATGACCATAAGAATTCCCCACCCACCACGGGATTTTCTCATCCCAAAATTCAATGGACAATCTAGGTAATCTAACCCAGATTGGAGCTAGCTTATTTAACTCTGCACTAGCATCAAAGCTCGGATGCCACTTTGTTAAGGTGAGACAATGTTTCCCATAATACTAAGTCCCTAAAGGTATGAGGTTGATAGCCTCTTACGTCATGAATTTGAAATAGAAGAGGCCACTAGGCATTGCTGAAATGCCCACACTACCCCTAACTTTCTATTTTTTACTCATCTATTTATGAACCATCTCAATTGTGGGTCTAAAGGCAATGAATCTACCTACAACACAAAGTTTGAGGCTAGAGGTCACACTTTCCACCAAACTATTAGGGAGGAAGATCACAAGACCATCTATGCCACGAGCAATCTTGGGATCCTCCATAGAGACATTAGCCACCGAAGAACCCACAAGAGCATTCTTCCATCCACTTAGTGTCCCATCTGTCGGCTTTTGACCACCATCCAGAGGACAACCAGTAGGAACACCACTACCCAAAGTAACAGTCTCAAAAAAAGTCTTCCCTATATCTCCCATGGGTCCACATCCATCCATCGTGTCCTCCAAATCTCTGCACAACACAAACACCATTTGTAGATCAGGGCAGGGTGGAGGATTCAAAGGCTTAGGACCTGTGTAACACTACCACTAACGAAAACAAATAACTTGAAACAAAGAACAGGAACATAGAATGAATAATGACGCAATAATTTTTTTAAATTTAATTCAACTTATTACAAATACAAGTACAAGGATTGAGCCATTCTCAATCTGAAAATCTCAAAAGATAAGTAGACATCATCCAAATATGATTCCATTAAGATTCTAATACATATTGAGTTCAGTACAATAAGGAAGTACAATTTCATTCTTGAACACCTATGCCCAACATATGGACCCTACAAGTAATTAAATGCTGATTCAAGAAGAACTTCAATGAACATCCTTAGCTACTTGAAAATTTGAAGCACCTAAAAAACACACATTAGGCAACATGACACAAAAGGGGGCTCAGTAAACACCGAGTTGAAAAAAAAATGTAATCCACCTGCATACATGTTAAAATAAATATATACCTAACCATAATGCAAATATCTGATCCACCTATCGTAGTGCAATTCTAAAATTAATATGCAAGAAGTAAACATTTACTTAACAATGCAAAATTAAACTCGCACTAAGAATAACCCATAAATGAATCATATATATACTAAGGTGTCATCGTTATGGCACTAAGATTCTGCATCCATGTATGGTATGCTCATAGTTAACACATAACGGTAATCTCCATTATACTTGTCAATGACAGAATAGAGATATGCCTTGTTCTCGGTACTTAACCGTATAGATTTAAGTCATAGGTAAGGCCAATCATCTTTTAATAAGTAATTAACCCACCCAATTCATTTTAAATTATCACTGAATTAATTAACTGAATAGGATAAATCAATAATCAGCCACCTCGATATACGATCATTATAGATATCCTAAAAATACACATCAAACAGATATTCTAGAAATGCACAAGTAACGAATAACAAATTAGTTTACTCATGACAATTACAATCTTCATCTTTTGAAAATCTCATCTTTTACTGCCAAATTCAAAGGTAAACTTAGACTATTTTAACAGCAGAAATAAATACTTACAATATTATGTTCTCGTAAATATAACTGAAACTGATACATCAGTTCAATGATATTTACCAGTCATAGTACTATACTACATATTCCTGCTGCTATAATAAACTAAACTTATCTTTCGAAATGACCAAGATAATAAAACAATGCTCATATGATAATCTTGCTTTAATTGATACATTATCAAACATTTATCATAAATCTGCCTCATACACAAAATAACTTTCCATTTCGATTATGAATTGAAATACACCTTTACAATAAACAAATTTTGTTTCAAACATCTTATGTCAATATGACCTGTAAATGCTATTAAAGCACTTCATAATCAAAATTAAACATAATAGAAACTAAGTACGGCCAATGCTTAACACATAACCATTAATGAGGTTATTAAAAAGTAAGTGTCTATTTAAGTTTTACCTCTATTTGACAATAAGCTACCACTCAACTATAAATACAACAACATATAAAATCATAATATCTGAAACAATATAAAACGCAATTCATAGAATTAGCATTGTAACTTCTACTTGTTTCCAATTTACCACCTAACTGTTTGATAGATTTTCAAGACTGTTATTGGGAAATAACTTCTATCAAAAGTTTCTGAATATCATTGATAGACAAGTAATTCCAATCACAATTAAATTCCCATGACAAGAATCATTAACAACATTTCTAACATACAAATCATAAAGCTGACAAATGTTGTTACAGTCATTTTTATAACTTCAAGCTAATTGTTTGACCAATTACCATCCTCAGTATAATGTATGTGTTCGATGGTGTACCTATGTTTTAAGTTCATACAATTTCACATACCAAACTAAACTTTTAAAATATTGATGTTTAAAAACAAACACTGTGGATCAGACTGAGTCTCATACTCATATGCAAATATAAAATTCAAAAGATAGACTTGGGTTTTTTTTTTATACCCAAATTCTTTCCACAAAATAGAGATACATCCACAAAACTTTCCAATTTAAACTTATACCTTAACTTCCTGCAAACCATATGACAAAATGCCTTAGCTTTTACTATAGAGTTCTACAATGTTTAGTTTCAAACTAACAGTCGAAAGCATGTTTTTACGACTTGATGGAAAACATGAATAGATTTATATACATATATACAAACTGTTTGCCCAAAATTAGGTCAACTAAAAACCCAACCTAAATCTTGCTAAAGTTCCAACAGAATAGTCATATCAAGAACGCATGCAAACTGTTTCTATCAAAATGTTCATTAACAAAATGCATCAAAGTTTCAAACACATAGAGCACGACTGAAAGAAAACTGAAAACATCACTATAACACTTATTACCATAACCCATAACAAATACACTAAAGCATGGCTATGTTACCATAGCAATCTCACCATACCCACATCCAAATGTGGAAATATACAGAGCCCAACAAATTAATTGCTGACCCTGCATACTTCCACCCTAGGGTGTCAATATGCGAGACCCTAAACAAAACATTTTAAACCAATCTAGTTAACAATTTTAAATGAAACACACACAACCGAGAGAGTATAGGGTATAAGAAAGGCCCCCTACCTCAAATCACAATAGATTCCAAAATGCTCGATGCAAAGCTTCTACAAATAACTCGTTGCCAAAGCCCCAAAACAAAAACACACTCCAAAATTGGACACACTAATATGTGAAAGAAGGATAATGATTGATAGGGAGATCCCAAACTAAGCCCAGCTTCATAAACATGAATGCTCTACTGACTAATTCCTCCATGTTGCTATTTTTTAGCAACCATCAACCCATATGCATAATAGAACAAAGTTGTGAGGGAAAATTTCCTGCCCATTTCAATAAGAAAATCCCAAATCGCATACATATAAGGTCGGCCAAACTTCAGCGCCATAAAAACTCATAAATATGCATTGAATATAACTGCAACACCATCACTATACTGAGTACAAATAACAGATATTTGCCACTGCAATATATGGCTTTTTAAAACAATAAACATAATACCTTATGCAAAACATTTGACACCCATCTAGGGTTACTTTCCAATAAGATGTTATTAAACCTACTTAGGGTGATGAGCAATAATCCAATCCCTTCTTAGTCACACAAATGTGGATATAATAACAGGTTCCAACACATACAACATAAAGCATACAAATTTAAAGCTTTCTTTCCAATATAATTAAAACACAAAATACTGTTTACATCCAGTCCGAAACATAACAAACATGACCAATACCCAAACAACATGAAATTATAGTTTTCAAATCGTAACATTATAAGTAATCTTCAAAACTAAACAGTAGTTCTGAACAAAAAATACTTTCATCATAAGTCTCAAATTCCAAAAGATACAAAAATATAACCAAGTATTGTAGTGAAATACAAAATATCAATTGAAACGATCACCAAACTGTAAAGTCTAAAAATACTGAAGAACAGAAGTAGTGGTCAAGCATGACAACCTACCATGGAACAATTCAAAATTCAAATTCAAAATTGGGCAGTAACAGGTCAAGAAGTTGCAGAGCTCTTTTACTTTCTAATATGTTAAATTAAACAATAATAAAATAATCTTTTAATAAAATTTGAAATGTTAAAGAATAATAAATTCAAATTAAATGAAAAATCATTCACTTTATGCAAAATAGGAATCTATTGCCGCATGTAGTAAACATTTATTTAATCTGCAATGCTAGTTATGTTTATTTTATTTGGACATGCAAGTTTACATAATCCCAACAAATTATACATTGTTTATTTATTGTGTGCTATGATGATAGGGCTAGAGCTTAGCTTTCTTAACATTATTAAAAATCTCACACTAACATGAAGGGAAGAACATGTAAATCAACAATAGTTATGGGAGAAGAGAGAAAATGGTAAAAAGAAAAAATGACAAAGCCCTCAACTTCTTGTTGTTTTCAAAGTTTAGCTTGGGTATTCTCACCCATTTCAAAAATGACATGACAACAGAGCTTGGTAGGGTATTAAATTTGTTTCATGCCAAGTAAATAAAGAGTTGTAATGAGTAGTAAAATTATTGATCTTTGAACGTGATGGAGATAATCCTTGGATGCAGTGCAGGGTTCCGATCCCTAAATAAATAAATAAATAAATAGTAATGTGGGCATGATGATTTTGTACTATGCATACAGTGGAGAGTTCAATTTTGCATCTTGGGGAGATGAGTTGGTGGGGCATGGTAGTAAGGTCGCTTTTATTGTGGGTAAGTGAGATGAAGTAATGTCATTAGCCATCAGAGATCAAGTCATGTCAGCCATGATCATAATATTAACCTTAGATGTGAACAAAATCCACCATTGAATGTAGGAAAGGAAAGAAATAAAGAAAATTTCACAATCTTCAATAGCCATAACATACCTAATAGGTTTCCAATGTTGACCCCAACACTCGTTCATGCATCATAGTGATTGCAATCCTCACAAAATTTTTGGAATATTAGGGATAGACTCAAATCGTATGTGAAGATTTTCTATTTTGATGTTTACTATCTTCCGATTTATCATGTTCAAATGTTGTAATGTCATGCTGTTTGATAGATTGTGTGTTTTTCTCAAGAACATACCTGCAAATTGTGCACGTAGATCTAAAGAAAGGATAAACCAATTGTTCAAATGCCATATTGTATATCTTTAGAGTTGATATTTTATTTTCTATTAGATATAAGATTTACATGTGATATATTAATTAATTATTAGTGAGTTACTATTGGTGTAACTTATTCATGAGAAATAATAAATTTTTGTAGTCAATCTGTTGATTGTAAAGGAAGTATAATATTTTATCTATCATGGGAAAGAATGCTAGAGAGAAAAAAACATCCTAATGATGCATAGCTTCTTTCCCCTAATGTTTAAAAAGACAAATTATGTGGTTCCTTATTTACCCATTTACAAACAAAAATTAACAAAATTTCCTTCCATAAAGGCTATCAATGTAAAGTGAGGACAAGTACTTACTCATGAGCCATGGTCCAGCCTAGTTCCCTAAGCCAGTGTGATTGATTAAAGTGAGCAGGTGGGGCAAATCTTTACCCAATATCACACAGGTACCCTCGGACGCCTACTTCATCAAATGATGTGCCGTGTTGTATAAGTGACCTTGATCACGTACAGAAACGGAATAAAAGCACATTTGTGATGAACTGATAAATTTAGCGATCCACACAATGGAAGCTAGATTTTTTATGTTTTCTAGCAGTATTTTATCGTTGAGCCTCTTATGGGAATTTATTGAATGGCACCTGTCACCTATCATAGTTGTTTTTTGCAATCAATACCTTTTTATAAAAAAAAAAATATCATACGAGCAAAGTGTTTGGTCTCTTTTGAGTAGTTGCAATGTTTGTATCTGGAATGGCAGATTCTCCTTCTTCCCAGGCAGAGGCAGAGGTAGAGTGTGAGAGGGTCTCTGAAAAAGGAGGTCCCTCCTCGCCCTCCAAGAAGGGGCCCAAGGGAACAAGTGTTGATGATCACGAGCCTTCTGCCAAGAAACCAAACAATGAAAAAGAAAAGGCAAAAGTGGAGAAATCGGCGAGGAAGAGCGGCACAATATGGAAAAATATTGATGAGATAACATTCCTGGAACATCTTGTGGCCGTGTGTAACGAGCGCGAATGCATTCCCAAATCTCTATCTTCTTTTTACGAGATTTTTAGGCCCCATTTAAAGGATGATTTTAGCAATGACCAGCTTTATAATAAGAAAAGATTCTTCAAGTCTAAGTATTACGCTCTGAAAAGGAAGAAGGAGGATATGGAATCTGGTAAGCTTGGGGGTCATGAGAAGAATGTGTACAAGCTACCGAAACAAGTGTGGGGAAGGTGGCAGGAGGAGGATGTGAAGAAGAAGAAGAAGAAAACTGATGAAATGGCGGTGGGAAGCAAGGCGGTTAGGGGAACAAACGAACAAGTGGGCAATCCATAAGAGTAGCGGGGAGAGGAAGAAGAAGCGCCTCTACCTCAAGTGCGAGCTGAGGAGGAGAGAAGGGAAAATAAGTCCCTGGGAATGGGAAGGAAGGTCGACGTTGAAGCTATTGTTGCAGCAGTGGTACATCAAGAAGATGTTCTTTTTCTCATGAAACCCTCCTTAATTGGTACACTGCACAGTTTTTTGTTATTTGTTCAGATGCATTTTTATTTTTATTTACTAAATGTTTTCCCTTGCCACAACTAATGCATGCTATTATACAGTTAATAAAAATTATTATTGTGATGATCGTGATGATATTATTGTTTAAAAAATTAGTAATTGGTGGTGTATTATACATTCTTTGTTTAGGTTTACATTGAGCACATTTAGACTTTAGTTAGGGTTCAATGATAGTGACAGTTGATAGATTAAACCCAAGAGTTCTTGTTCTGATATTGAATCTCCAAGAAGAGTTTTCCCATGAGTATGAGATAATTCTGGGTGTCTGAAATGCACACTTTTGTTAATAGTTTGGACTTCCTCCGTAGTCGTCTTTATGGTGGACATGTCAATGTCTTCCCCGATTGCATAGTATGTTGTCGTTAACAGTTTAGAGTCTGTAAGCAGTAGATTAATCAAACTATGATACTGTTATCGAACTTTTGATGATCAAAATATGATATTGTTATCGTAATTTAGTTGTTCAGTTTTGAAAGATATATTTTAATTATCTGTATCTAGGAGATGTTTACACATTTGAAGCATTGAACATTTGAACACAGGAAACTATCAGAATCATTGAGGCCCCTTTTCTTGCATTTGACTTGGTCAACTAACCAATCATGATACATAATTAAATTTTCTTCAACATCCTTGTTATAGTTATTCATTATTATTTATTTATTATAATTTAAAAACATGCCTTCTCTGATTTTTCATTTGTTACAGTAGGCTGATTCAATTTCGTTATAAATATTGAGAATTTTTCAACGTTATCTCAACCTGAAAAAATTTATCCGAATATTATACTTCATCATCAATATTCTTGAAGCTTCACTTCATCTCTAATGCTCTGGAAGCTTCGTAGATGAGGACGTCAAAAAATATCTGTTGCCCTGAATTGCATTTGGGCCTATATCCACCAGGCTCTGATGCCCTAAATTCGCCCCCATGTTGCTTTCCTCTACAATGAAAGGTTGGGTCCCCTTGGTCCTCCCAATCTAATGGTTGAGTTCCACATCCTGGAGTGGCACAATTTAGTATGGGCACTTCTGTATGGACCAGAAGAACTCCCTCTGCAGCGATCCAGTCGTAAGCGGAGTAGGAAGAGTATTGTAACTGTTTTATAGGTCCCCATTGATTTCATTTGTAGATTGTTTTTCAACTTGTAAAGCACAACAACGCGTGGTGTGCTACAGTTAGTTCAAAGATCCCATTTCATTGTTTTCCTCATATACTTCACATGATTTTTTAGAGTAAACTGTGAAAGTCTTAAAGATTTTTTAATAATTTGTCTTTTTCTAATGTTTTGAACTTTGTGAAATGGTAAGAGATTTGTGCCTCCTAAAAAATTCGCTTGGTTTTTTCGAGGCTTGGCTTTCGCCGCCTTAGTGTCACTGTTTCAAATTTCCAATACTCCCTTATATGCCATCTTGTTGGAAATCCATGGTTCCTTTCAAAAACCCTCAATTCCTTCTTGAACCCCTCGTCAGAGTTCATATCCTTCATTTTAAGGGCCACAAGGTTGAAAAATTTAGGAAAATTGGCTATCAAGGATTTATCTCAGGCATTTTATATTGTGTGTGAGCTTTTGATCTGTGATCAAGCTCTATATGGGAATGTTCCATTGTATTTTGTGTGGCTAGTTGTTCTCTAGTGTTTGCAACTTTAAAATTATTGAAAATTAAAACTATAAAGAAACATGGTGACAGTAGATAAAAAAATTATTTCATTGATCTGGTTGCTCACCAACAACCAATTACATAACCTCTATAAATAGAGGACTTCCAGTTGTTTAGAGCTTACATGTGGATCATCTAATGTGACAGCACTAGCACTTCACTTAACAACCTTCCCATGTGTTTGGAGAAAAATTCAATTGTGCATACATGTGGTGGAGTTAACTACAGTCCTACAAAACTGATGGCTAGAGAATAGGGAGCAGCAGTCAACTGTTAAACCGAATAGCGAATTTCGTGCAACAAACTAGTGACTTATTCCAACATCCTCCCTTGATTTATACCATTAAAGACTCTTTCAGTGGGAGAAATTACAATAAAAAATTTAAACATGATGGGTCCCGGCATTAAGCCTTTTGAGGTACCCATTTACAACATAGAAATTTTTAGTTTCCCCTATCACAATCACTATGAAAAATTCATTTTTCTTGTTAAGTGGTTTTAGCTTACCACAAACTCTTCGGAAAAAAATGTTTTAGGAACTTTCTCCCAATCAAGTGGTTTTGGTTTACCACAAACCCTTCAAGACTTTTAAGTTTTTCACCTAAATAATTGGTTTTGGCTTACCACAAACCGTTCAATAGATTTACTTAAACAAGTGGTTTTGGATTACCACAAACCCTTCAAACTTCACAAAACCATTGATCCAATGATAGGTAAACCAACTCTAAACTTTTCTCTAGCATACTAATATTGAGTCCATATGAAAAATAATCCATCTACCGAGTCACATGGGTACCCAGCCGATGTGCTCGCTACTTCTCTAAGAATATTTTTCAGATACATGGTTCATCAATATAATAAAAACTTTTGAAGTATCGAGTACAATTGATAGTACACATCTTGCTACAACCATCACTATTGTGATCTTCATATTGCAAACATTGACTTCAATGATCAGCCTTTCTTTTCATTTGACAACAACATATCTTCTCTAGCTTGCTCCAACTTGCATTTCCACAACTCCTTTTCTCTATCAGTTTGTTGAGGTTTCCCAATTTCTTTATTTACTAACCTCCATAAAGCCTTCTCTCTTAGAGCATTCTTGACTGCAATCTTCCAATCTGCAAAACCACTTCCATCAAAGATAGGCAAAACTTCATTTGAAGAACCCATGTTAGCAAAAAAATCAGCCTTCAAACAAATCTAGCAATATTCTAGCAGCATAACAACCCTGCAACCAAATATCACTCCAAAAAAAAATCAGCCCTACAAACAAACCATTTCCAGCAATATATTTTCCTTCAACAAAACCCTCTATCAATATTTCTAGCTCTGATACCATATTGAAAATTAAAACTATAAAGAAACATGGTGACAGCAGATAACAAAATTATTTCATTGATCTGGCTGCTCACCAACAACCAATTACATAACCTCTATAAATAGAGGACTTCCAGTTGTTTAGAGCTTACATGTGGATCATTTAATGTGACAGCACTAACACTTTACTTAACAACCTTTCCATGTGTTTGGAGACAAATTCAATTGTGCATACATGTGGTGGAGTTAACTATAGTCCTACAAAATTGATGGCTAGAGAATAGGAAGCAGCAGTCAACTGTTAAATCGAATAGCAGATTTGGTGCAACATGATAAAAATAAGAGATCTAATATTTACTAAGATCTGAAATAAGCACAAATACTTGGCAATGGAAAAAATAGAAATAAATAATTAAGAGAGAAGCAAATTTTATTCATCAAACTGATTGCTACAAGGCTATGCAATGGCCTCTATATATAGAGAGCCCTGAGATGAGAAGATGATTCTAGAGGATAAGGTGATAAGGTTGTATGACCTAGTATCAAGGTGTACATTCATATCTTCTTAGGATAATTTTGTATGACCTAGTTTCATGGAGGACATTTCTATCTTGTTACCAATTTAATAGGAAATGCGTGGCATACTTGTTGTTTGGTTATAACAACATGATTGTTTACTATTTCTAACATCCTCCCTTAATTTCTACCACTAATGATAATGTATGGGAGAAATTACAATAAAAAATATAGATAGGATAGGTCCCAGCATTCAACCTTGTTAGGTACCTATTTACAACAAAAGAAAGAGAGGGGAACATGACATGACTATCCCCCTTAATTCAATCATGCTGAGCATGCCTCGTAGTTTTAGAAATTTGGCCTCAAGCATACTCTTAGTAAATATATCTGCTACTTGGTCTTCACTTGGACAAAAGAGAAGATTAACAAAATTTTCTTGAACAAGATCTCGAATATAGTGAACATCAATCTCAATCTGTTTTGTTTTAGCATGAAAAATAGGATTATTTGCAACTTGAATAGCACTTTGATTATCACAATACAAAGGAGTAGCTGAACTTTGTGCAAAACCAAGCTCAAATAAACGGTTGCGAATCCAAACTACTTCCTTTCCAGCTTCTCTTGTTGCTCTATATTCTGCTTCACATGAGGACAATGATGTAGTAGTTTGTTTTTTGCTGCTCCATGTAATTGGACCTGACCCAAGCTGAAAAATATAACCACCAGTAGATTTTCTATCATCAATGTCACCTCCCCAGTCTGAATCTATGAAGCCAGTCAAAGAAATTGAAGACTTGTAACTATAATGAATGCCATAGTAAATGGTGCCACGAATGTATCGTAAAATTCTTTCGGTAGCCAACCAATGAGTTTCTTTTGGTTCCTGCATAAATCTAGATACCAAATTGACTGCAAAACAAATGTCTGGTCTAGACTGTGTTAGATAAACCAAGCTATCAACAAGCTGTCTATATAAAGTTGCATCCACCTTCTTGGAAATACATTCTTTAGTAAGCTTAATTCCAGATTGAAAAGGAGTAGGGGCTGGCTTACATTCAAGCATGTTAAATTTATCTAAAAGATCCAAAGAATATTTTGCTTGATATATAAATAACCCATCATGAAGTCTACTAATTTGCAAGCCAAGAAAATAATTCAGTTCACCCAAATCACTCATATGAAATGCCCATTTAAGATCTGATTTGAAATCACTAATTAACCCAATATTTGGTCTAGCTATGAGTAAATCATCCACATAAACTGCAACAATAATAATTTCATTTTGCACTCTCTTCACATAAAGATTTGGATCTGATTTGCATTTTTGAAACCCATGAAGCTGAAAATACCTATCAATCTTCTCACTCCATGCTCTTGGTGGTTGTTTAAGTCCATAAACTGACTTCTTTAATCTACAAACAAGATTAGGATGTTGCTGATCTACAAAACCTGGTGGCTGATCCATATATATTTCTTCATATAAATCTCTATTTAAGAAAGCATTTTTTACATCCATTTGATGAATATGCCACCTAAGACTTGCAGCCAAAGAAAGAATAATTCTAACTGTATTCATTTTAATGATAGGAGCAAAAGTTTCTTCATAATCAACACCCTCTTTTTGATTAAATCCCTTAGCAACCAATCTAGCTTTAAATTTTTCTATAGCACCATCTGATTTAAATTTTTTTTTATAAATGCATTTGCAACCAATGACATTCTTACCTTTGGGAAGTTGTACAAGTTCCCAAGTTTTTTTTTTCACCAAAGCATCATATTCTTCTTCCATAGCTTGCTCCCATTCTTTCTTCCCTCTAGCTTCCTCATATGATCTTGGGTCATTTACTTGTAATACTTTGGCCATGAGAGAACTACCATTCCTCCCTTGGATCTTTGAGCCTTGCGTATATATTTCTTCAACACTCCTTGTCTTTTGGCTAGCTGAAAAGTTATCTTCTCCATCATTACTACCTGCAAAAAATGTCTGATTACAAGCATTAGTTGTGTTGCACAACTCATCCTCATCAATGTAGTCTCTATTTCCTCCTAAAATATCTAAAAAATGAGAAGCATTTTTTGTTGTAGAGTGAGAAGGAGTGGCTATAAGTTGTGAATGCTCATCAAACTTCACATCTCTACTAACAAAGACCTTGTTTGTTTTCAAATCATATAACCTATAAGCCTTTGATTCTTCACTATAACCCATAAACAAACATTTATGACTCTTTGGTTCTAACTTTTCCCTTTGTGCATCAGGAATGTGTGCCCAAGCAATACACCCAAATACTTTAAAATACCCAATGTGAGGTTTCTTACCACTCCATTCTTCTTCTGGGGTGATATTTGTGAGAGCTTTGGTGGGGATTCTATTTATAATATGTGCAACACAAGAAACAGCCAAACCCCAAAATTTATTATGCAAACTTTTAAAATGCAACATACAACGAGCCATTTCTAAAAGAGTTATATTCATTCGTTCAGCCACCCCATTTTGTTGAGGAGTATAAGGAACTATTCTTTGCACCTTAATACCATAATTTTCACAAAATGACTACAAAGCATAATTGCAATATTCACCCCCATTATCTGTCCTTAAACATTTAATTGTTTTTCCACTTTGATTTTCAACTAATGCCTTAAACTTTTGAAATACTTCAAACACTTCTTTTTTCCTTTCAAGAAAATAAACCCATACTCTCCTGCTATAATCATCAATAAAAGTGAGAAGGTACCTAGCACCTGAAAGTGAAGGATATCCTGGTTCACATAAATCACTATGAATAAGTTGCAATGGATGATTAGCTCTCCATGCTTTACCTGAATCAAAAGGATCTCGATGATGTTTCCCTAATACACAACCTTCACACACACCTTCACAAGCTGAAATTTTTGTTAATCCTCTAACCATATCCATTCTAACCATATCTTGTAATTTTTTATAATTTAAATGTCCAAGTCTAGCATGCCAAAGTTGTGATGTATAATCAGTCTAAGCAATAAAAGCATGAGAGAGTGTATATTTATCATCAAGAAACCCCATAAATTTAAATAGATTCTCTTCATGATCAACTCTACCAATAGCAATTATATTGCTTGGGTCTTTTCTATCTCTAACAATAACTTGATCAGCATTGACAACAAACTCATATCCAGCTTGAACTATTTTGTATACTGAAATAAGATTCACCCCCAACCCTTTAACCAATAAAACATTTTTCAAAGACCCATGTGTTACATTAACAGTTCATGTTCCTAAAACTGGAAGTTTCATTTTATTGCCAATAGAAATTTCTTGATCTGAAATCTTCCCTTCATAAAAATCAATAAACAAAGATCTATCCCCAGTCATGTGAGATGATGCCCCTGAACCTAAAATCCATTCTTTATTAGAATCTGAAGCAAAGTATCCCCCTTTAACACTAGATTTACTTTTGGGTGTAGCAATTACCTCCTCATTTGATTTCTCTTGCCTTTTTAAAGAGATAGCTACGAAACTATGATTATCCTTCTTTCCATCCTTAAACCTTTCTTGCTTGGGCTTTTATTTCTGCCTTTCATTGTCCCTCTTCTTCAAACAAAACTTCTCCATGTGATTCTCACCTCCACAATACCTGCAAATAAAAGGCTTTTTTCTAGCTTGCTTTTCTACACCATCATTTCTAGAAAAATGATTAGAACCTTCATGATTTAAAAATTTATTATTTCCTCTCCAATTCTTTTTTCCATCATTTCTAAAAAATTTACTTTTGGCTGTATATGCATGATTCTTCTTAATATGCCCTTCTTTAATAAGCTGAACTTCTTCATCTAAAACAGATTTGCAAAATTGATCAAAATTTTGCTGGGGGGTATTGGGATTTATTTGAAGAACCCTTTTCCTTGATTCCTTAAAAACTTTATATGGCTCTGATACCATATTGAAAAATTGGAAGTCTAATATCTACTCAGAACTGATATATCAGCAGCAATACAAGTACTAGACAATGAGAAAGATATCAGAAATAAACACTCTTACAATGAGATTGAAAAGAATAGCATATTGTTATTCACTCATCTGATTGCTACAAGGCTATGCAATGGCCTCTATATAGAGAGATCCCTAAGATGAGAAGATTATTCTAGAGGATAAGGTGATAAGGTTGTATGACCTAGTATCAAGGTGGACATTCATATCTTCTTAGGATAATGTTGTACGACCTAGTTTCATGGAGGACATTTCTATCTTGTTAACAATTTAATAGGAAATGTGTGGCATACTTTTTGTTTGGTTATAACAGCATGACTGTTGACTATTTCTAACACAAAAAACTAGTGACTTATTCCAACAAAACTTCTCCTTTTGTTGGTGTTTAAATAACACTCTGATCTTTGGACCAAGGTTTCTGTTGTAATCCATCTTTTTGTTGTATTCAGTAATTCTTGATTTACAGATTGTGATTTTTGTCAGCTATTTTATTTCTTTCTTATATGTTGGTGACTTTCTTATTCATTCATTTCCTAACCTCCAATCTAGATCAAATGAATTCTATTATTTCCTAATATCTTTATTTCATTGCAACAGTACTTTGTGCTCATTTTAATTGGTACTGCCAGTGCTGGATTTAATTTTTCATTCGGTAGTTGCTATTTCTTTGCAAACTAGTTGGCATCAGTGGAGTGATGCATCTTATTAATTATTAATTGGTTTAGTGCGATGTCTCACATGCCCTATTTACTTGATTAACTTAATGAGACCAAGTCTCCTTGGCATCGTATTTGTTTTGGACAACATCTGGCATTTACCAAAATCAGAAACACTGAGAAGGTTAAAGAACGAGTTACATGATTTTTTTGGTCAAGGACTGATATTTTTAGTGTTGCACTATAAATTTATTTTAGAATCAGCTACTTGAAAGTTTGTTATTCTACTATTTGCTAGTTGTGTTTGGTTTGTAACATGTATGAATATGAAATTGATCCTTTTTAATTTTTGCAGGGTTAATGATGCAATGGAGTCTAAGAGATGGCTGTTGTGCAATCAAATTTTAATCATTTCTTTTAGTAGTTTGGTTTCATTCTCTTGTTCAATCATTTATTTCACATTGGAATGGTTCCTATGTGCGTGTACATGGGCATTTGAGGACCTTCCAGAACAAGAAACATGTTAATGCTTTCTCTGTGAGGTGTGTAGTGAAAACTGATAAGTTTAATTCATAAATGTATTTGGTTCAGAATGAATGCATTGACTGAAAAAGAATAGTCTTCATTAAATCCAATTTTACAAGTGATTTGTATGTGAGTTGTATGTATTTCTAGTGCTTTAGGATGCTTTGGTTTCTATAGAATATTATTTGATGAAATCCCCTGATTAGATTGAACATATGACTTTTCTTTATTCCCCAGATTACTTCATGACTCCGTGATCCCTACAGCCTTTTTCTGTGATAAGACAAATTTGGTTGATTCTAAATCTAACAATGGCTTTGAATGTTGTTATGTCACGTATGTTTGATACTGTTTCTAGGAAATGATATTTCTCTCAATTTATTTGGTTTTATTTAATGATGATAATGTGAAGTACCCCTGTTTCTTGTTGGAAAATGAAGATGGGGTAACTGAGAGGGGAGGGGTGAATCAGTTACCACAAAAACAAATTCAATAGTCCCAAAGATGCCTTAAAACTTAGTTGCTGCTACTACTCGGTAAACACATAAATTACTGCTTAAAACTTGATAGATGTTTAGTTAATTTATTAAGCATTTACTGAAATAAGCAACCATGCAAAGGAAAGTAATCATGAACATAGTAGACACCAGATTTACGTGGAAACCCAATATGGGAAAAACCACCAGCAACTAGTCACCAATTTTCACTCTTCTGAAGTGATCCCTATTAGGAGCCAACCCTGTTAAAGGTTACAAAACACACTGTTAGGTGTGACCCTGTTAGAGGATTTAATCACCTTGTTAGGAGTGGCCTTGTAAGAGGTCTTTAGAACAATTCAACTGAATTGCCACCCTGTTAAAGGATTTATGGAATGGCTATTAAACCAACTCTGTTAGGAGATTTTGGAATCACTGTTACAATGGTTAGAAAGCAACAATGAATGATCTGAAAATACATGCAACTTATCTTGCTGAATACAGATCTCAGTTTAGCTCCACAAGATCCTTACTAATTAAATATATCTTTGCAGCTCCAAGATTTCCTTCTGCTCAACTCTGCTTAGGCACACACAAGTCTCTTCATTGCATTTCCTTGCACTATTCGTATAGTCTCTTTTTTCACACTTTTCCGCATCTTGAGCCTCTCTTTATATACTATACATGATACCAGGTCGGCCCAAACAACTTGACAAAACATATTCCAAAAGTCAACTTGAACTAATAATAAAAACAAAATTCTTCACTGGCCGACTCTGCTCAAAAAAAAAAAAAAATTGCTTCCTGTGTTAACCGGTAGAACTTGGTAAAAACTATAGTTACCGAGGAATTCGGTAAACCTGCCACTTCCTTTGGAAATCGACTAGACCTGGTAAAAGTTGTCTTCAATTACCAAGTGAGCTCGGTGAAAACTAAGCTTTCCCTAGCTTACCGTGCGAACTCGGTTAATACTAAATGTTCGCTACAAAATCCTTTGATACCTGAGTGATCTTGGTAAGAACTAAACTTTCCTTAGCTTACCGTGTGAACTCGGTTATCACTAACTCACCATGTGACATACAGGAATGCTCGGTATACACTACAAAAAGGCTTTACTGACCGACTGAGCTTGGTATACTCTGTAAACTATTTTTTTGACCGACAGAACTCGGTAGACTCTGTCTGATAACTGATATGGCATTTATGTAACATCAAGGACAATACACAATTACTTAATTGTATCCAACAATCTCCCTCTTTGGCCTTGATGGCAACACAACATGTCATAGCAGAAATGAAATTTGAAAACAAGTCTACAGCAACACAACACAATTAACAATTCTCTCTCTAAGATAGAGAACTCTCCCTCTTACAGTAATCTCCCTCTGTGAAGGAATTACATAATCAAATTTCAGAAAGATATGATAGTAAAACTCTCCCTCTTTGACAACACATGCCAAAGACAATCCAATTTCAATGAATTTCATTGTACCTTTAGTACTAATTCATATGCAATATTTCCTTGATTTGCTGCATCAACTGATGATTGTTCAATTTTGTAAGAGCTGATGCATCACTAAAACTTATTTTTAGTGAACTTCAGATAGGGGAATGACCCCTAATTTACCTCTGAGATACAAAAATGCATCCTTAGGTAAAGGCTTTGTGAATATGCCAGCAATCTGTTCCTTTGTATGGACATATTCCAATTTGATTTCCTTGTCCTGCACCAATTCTCTGACAAAGTGATACTTGATTGCAATGTGCTTAGTCTTAGAATGCATTACTGGATTCTTAGATATGTTGATTGCACTTGTATTATCACAAAACATGACAACTGGTTCCTTGATTTCCATCTTCATGCCTTGTAGCAATTGCTTGAACCAAACAATATTAGAACAGTTTACTGCTGCAGCAACATACTCTACCTCTGCTGTTGATTGAGCTATACAATTTTGCTTTTTGCTTGTCCAAGAAACCAACCTCTTTCCAAGAAAGAATGCACCTCCACTTGTGTTTTTTCTGTCATCAAGGTTTCCTGCCCAATCAGCATTAGTAAACACTTTTAAGTCTAGGTTTCCTCCAAATTTATACCATAATCCATAATCTTCAGTTCCTTTCAGATATCTCATTATCCTCTTGATTGCCATCATGTGATTTTCTCTTAGTTTGGCTGAAAATCTTGCCACAATTCCAACTGCAAGAGCAATATCTGGCCTAGTATGAACTACATATTGCAACTTTCCAATCATAGATCTATACAATGTCTGATCTATTTTCTTTGAATCATCTTCTTTGGTAAATTTTAGTCCAGTACACATGGGAGTTCCAACTGGTTTACAGTCTTCCATACCAAAATTTTTCAATATCTCTTTGATGTATTTTGCTTGAGTGATGTAGATGCCATTCTTGTTCTGCTGAATTTGAAGTCCAACAAAGAATTTGATTTCACTGAACATTGACATTTCAAATTCCTTGCTCATTTGTTCTGAAAATTCTTTGCAAAGATCATCATTCCCTGTGAAAACAGTATCATCTACAAATATTTCTACCAGGACAATCTTATTTTTTGGTCCTTCCTTCATATACAAACTACTGTTGTCATTATTTCTTTGAAATCCAATTTGAATAAGATAGCTATGCAATCTTTCATACCATGCTCTAGGGGCTTGTTTCAGACCATACAGTGCCTTGTGCAATTTGTAAACCATGTTCCTTTTATCTGGATCTATAAAACCTTCAGGTTGTTCAATGTAGACCTCTTCATCCAGTATACCATTTAGAAATGCTGACTTGACATCCATCTGATAAAATTTAAAACCTTTGTAAGCAGCATATGCTAATAAGGTTCTAACACCTTCCAATCTAGCAATGGGAGCAAAAGTTTCTCCATAATCTATGCCTTCCTCTTGAGAATATCCTTTGCACACTAATCTAGCTTTGTTTCTTGATACTTTACCATTTTCATCCAACTTATTTCTGAAAACCCACTTTGTACCGATTGCATTTTTGTCTTTAGGCCTGGGTACAAGAGTCCATGTCTTTTTTTTCTCTATCTGCTCTATTTCTTCATTCATTGCTTCAATCCAATTATCATTTTCTAATGCATCTTTGACAGTTCTAGGTTCAAAATCAGCAAGTAAACAAGTACCTTTCAACTTACTTCTTGTGATGGTTCCTTCAGATTTATTTCCAATGATCTGATCTACTGAATGATGTCTCCTGACATATTTGGCTAGAACAGGTTCTTTTCCTTTTGGATGAATCTTGTCGTTATCTTCTTGCATTTCACCTTCATGCTTTATTTGGTCTGGCTCAGTATCAACTGGCTCGATATGCACATACTCGGTTACCTCTGGCTCGGTAATTTCTAACTCGGTATTCTCTGACTCGATAGACGTTGGCTCGGTAGATGTTGGCTCGGTAGATGTTTCCTGCAACTCAGTTAGTGATGACTCGGTAGATGAAGGTTTCTAATTCTTAGATGTAGTTGATATTAAATCTGGTTCACTGAAGATGAATCTTTTGTAATCTTCTAGTTCTCTTCTTCTTTCTTCTTTAGTCTTTTCTGCAAACTCATCAACTTTCACATGTATACTTTCTATGACTTTGTGAGTAGATAAGTTCAAGCATCTATATGCTTTACTCTTGCATGAGTATCCAAGAAATATACCTTCATCACCTTTTACATCAAATTTACCTTTTCTAGATTCTTTCAAGATATAACATTTGCTTCCAAATACTTTCAGATAACTTATATTGGGTTTATAGCCATACCATAATTCATAGGGAGTTTTGAATGAGTCTTTTTTTAATTGTACTCGGTTTAAGGTATGAACTGCTGTACTGATAGCTTCCTTCCAGTATTTGATAGCAACATTCTTTTCTATCATCAAGGTTCTTGCACAATCCATGATGGATCTGTTCCTTCTTTCAGCTATGCCATTTTGTTCAGGAGTACCTGGTGCTGAAACCTATCTTTTGATTCCTCTTTCAATACAAAAGTTATTGAATTCATGTGAAATAAATTCACCACCTCTGTCTGACCTTAGGCATTTCAATCTTTTCCCTATTTCTTTTTCTACTCTTGCTAAATACCATTTGAACTTTTCAAATGCTTCTGATTTGTTCTTTAGGTACATGACGGTCATCATTCTTGAATAATCATCAACAAAAAGAATAAAATATTTTTCACCAGTATAGCTTTCAGTTTCAATAGGTCCACATAAGTCAGTATGCACAATTTCTAATAAATCTTCAGACTGATAATTTTTTCTTTTGAAACTAGACTTACCCATCTTTCCAATTTGACAATTCTTGCATAAACTGACCTCTGGTTTCTTTAAATCAGGAATGCCTCTCACTTTCTTGAATTTTCTTATCTTTACCAAATTGTCAAAATTCACATGACATAACTTTTTATGCCATAACCAACTCTCTTCTACTTGAGCAATAAAACATGAATGTTCACCAAGTTCAAGATAGAACAAGTTACCTTTAGTTTGAGTACTAGATCCAATTAGCTTTCCTTTACCGTTCAGCAGTCTTGCTTTGCCTTGGATGAATTCTACTTTGAGTCCATTGTTGAGTAACTATGCCACACTCAACAAATTGTGCATTAGGCCTTCTACCCAATAAGCATTATCACATACAAGTTCCTGGGTTAGAGTGATTCTTCCTTTTCCTTTGATGCAACAAGGTTCATTGTTTCCAAATCTTACACTGCCACCATCATATTCTTCAAATTGATCAAACTTTGTTTTATCTCCAGTCATATGATGTGAGCAGCCACTATCAATGATCCATGTATCATTCTTACTTATGTGAGAGATGAGTGTCATTTCTTCATTGTCAGATTCATCTTTTACAGCAATGTAAACAATCTCATCCTCTTCTTCATCATTAGAATCATTAGAATCTTTAGCCATAAAACATGATTTCTTACTTTTATCCTTAAATGATTTGAGATCCTTTTTACTGTTCCATTTATTATCTTTCTTTTCATCTTTATCTTTCTTTTTTGGACACCTTGCAACAATATGACCGACTTCTTCACATGAAAAGCAGATTAAGGGTATTTTACCTTTGTATTTACCTCTTCTTCTTGAATATTTTCTTGCAAGTAGAGCTTCAATTACTTCAAGGTCACTGTCAGAACTCTGATCTGATTGATCTTCACTCTCTGACTGAGATTCCTTCTTCTTCTTTCCTTTGTCCTTGAGTGAAAGCTTGGCTTCAAATGCAGACTCAATGTTCTTTGCTACTGGAACATAATTATCAAAATTATCTAGTTCAAATGCTGTCAATCTTCCAACTATGGCCTCTAGGTTTATCTTGTGATTGGCCTCACACCTTCTTTCTTGAATGGCTGATACCCTGATGGCATAAAATGGAAGTAGGGTTCTAAGAACTTTACTTATGACTATCTCTTCATTGATACTTCCTCCAGAAGCTTTGATAGCACTGACACATGCTTTAATTCTTTCAACATATTTGGCAATGTTTTCATCTTCTTTCATTTTTATCTGATCGAACTGTCCTCTCAGACTTTCAGCTTTGGCTCTTCTGACATTGTCATCTCCACCATAGATCTCTTTCAGTCTTTCCCACATTTCATAGGCAGTAGTGCAGTCCTTGACATCATCAAACTATTCATAACTCAAGGCAGATGCAATATCAATCATCATAATGTTATGAGTCTTCTTTATAGCAATGTCATTGACTGATAATGTACCTGATGGTTCTATATATTTTTCATCAAGATATTTCAGACCAGTGTCACCAATGGAAGCTAGATGAAGTCTCATTAATCCCTGCCATGCTGAGAAGTTGTTTTGGTTAAGCCTTGGGATTTCCCTCTTGTAAGACATCTTGATCTTTGGCTTAGATTTTTGAAATCTCCTCCTGCAAGCACCAAAGCTCTGATACCAATTGTTGGAAAATGAAGATGGGGCAACTGAGAGGGGAGGGGTGAATCAGTTACCACAAAAACAAACTCAACAGTCCCAAAGATGCCTTAAAACTTAGTTGCTGCTGCTACTCGATAAACACATAAATTACTGCTTAAAACTTGATAGATGTTTAGTTAATTTATTAAGCATTTACTGAAATAAGCGACCATGCAAAGGAAAGTAATCATGAACACAGTAGACACCAGATTTACGTGGAAACCCAATATGGGAAAAACCACCAGCAACTAGTCACCAATTTTCACTCTTCTGAAGTGAGCCCTGTTAGGAGCCAACCCTGTTAAAGGTTACAAAACACACTGTTAGGTGTGACCCTATTAGAGGATTTAATCACCCTGTTAGGAGTGGCCTTTTAAGAGGTCTTTAGAACAATTCAACTGAATTGCCACCCTATTAAAGGATTTATGGTATGGCTGTTAAACTAACTCTGTTAGGAGATTTTGGAATCACTGTAACAATGGTTAGAAAGCAACAATGAATGATCTGAAAATACATGCAACTTATCTTGCTGAATACAGATCTTATTTTAGCTCCACAAGATCCTTACTGATTAAATATATCTTTACAGCTCCAAGATTTCCTTCTGCTCAACTCTACTTAGGCACACACAAGTCTCTTCATTGCATTTCCTTGCACTATTCATATACTCTCTTTTTTCACACTTTTTCGCATCTTGAGCCTCTCTTTATATACTATACATGATACCAGGTCGGCCCAACCAACTTGAAAAAACATATTCCAAAAGTCAGCTTGAACTAATAATCAAAACAAAATTCTTCACTGGCAGACTCTTCTCAAAAAAAAAAAAACTGCTTCCTGTGTTAACCGGTAGAACTCGGTAAAAACTATAGTTATCGAGGAATTCGGTAAACCTGCCACTTCCTTTGGAAACCAACTAGACTCGGTAAAAGCTGTCTTTGATTACCAAGTGAGCTTGGTGAAAACTAAGCTTTCCTTAGCTTACCGTGCGAACTCGGTTAATACTAACCATTCGCTACAAAATCCTTTGATACCCGAGCGATCTCGGTAAGAACTAAACTTTCCTTAGCTTACCATGCCAACTCGATTATCACTAACTCACCGTGTGACATATAGGAATGCTCGGTATACACTGCAAAAAGGCTTTACTAACCGACTGAGCTCGGTATACTCTGTAAACTATTTTTTTGACCGACAGAACTCGGTAGACTCTGTCTGATAACTGATATGGCATTTGTGTAACATCAAGGACAATACAAAATTACTTAATTGTATCCAACAGTTTCTTGGACATTTTTTAATAAATTTTCATATTTATTGGTCTCAGTCACTATGTGATTTTTGCCTTTAACAGATTTGTCTACCAGTTTTGAGCATAACTCAATGTTAGTAGCTCTTATTAATGATATGAATAAGTTGGAAATTTGATAGGGCAAGATACCATAACTTAAAATCAGTGAACAATATTAAAAGTTGTCTCTATGTGGGTCTCATCCTAATATAATGATCTATTGTGTTTGATAATGAGTGTGCATTAACAATGTAGATTGTTGTAATGAAATCATCCTCTTTCTCAGACCCGCTGCATGTAATTGGGAAACAGCCTTGTGTATTGAAAATTCTCTTAGTGTATCAAAGATGTGTGGGATTAGATTTAAAAGTGATAGGTGAAGATTGAATGTAGCTCAGGATATCTCATATTTTTATTCTATTGTTGTGTGATGGTTTCCAATCCTTCTTTGTGTGATATTGAATTGAAATTCTTTATAGTTTTCACTTTGGTTAGACCTGTCCCAAACATTGATGCCTATATAATAAGGATTTTTAGAAACCTTCAAGTGAAAGAAACTACAGAATATCACAACAAACCTTTAACAAATCCAAAAAATTCCTTTTAGTTTGCCCTAAAATTTGCAGCACAAGTTGTCAATTAGGAAACTATTTTTCAGAAAACATTTTCAACCTGATTATTTGGAGTCAATAGTTCAAGTTTCATTTGGAGCTGCTATCTGTTTCACAGGGTTCCACAGATTTGATTTATGCAATGTCAAATCCATTGAAGTTTTTGAGAAACCATAAATTCATGTTTTCACTCTCTGCAACAAGATATTCATTCTGCCATTACAGGGGCTGGATAGTCATTTCCAATGTTGCTAGTATATAATCTGCTTGACAAATTTTTTATTCAATCAATATTGTTAGAATTTATTGGTCTAGGTGTGCTAGTAAGGAGGCTAATTTCCTAGGAAAAAAGGTACAGTAACTTCTCAAATTCACGCTGTTGTTCTAGAGTGTAGATCGCATCAAACCATACTCATTTAGAAATACTCTAGTTTTCTGCACTAGACACATTGACCTACGCCTGAATTTTTATTATGTCTATTTTTTAGGCTACTATTCAATATCTACACGTGTTTGCCTAAAGGTATGAAAAAAAACTACTTGATTTCACTAGTCATGTCCTCAAGCTCCACTTCCATAGATTGTGCTCCACCAGCCTCATCACAGTTCCCAGCTACTAAAACAATATTTCTCCAGAACTGGAATCCACCCCCAAACTACAAAGCCTCAGACTGTGGTTAGTAAGTGTTAAAAAATAAAAATAAAATGAGGGAAACAATACACAAAAATTACTAGGTATAACCGACATAAGTACTTTTTGGAATTGGTGTCTCAGATCACAATCATTTCAAAAATCTTTTGAATATAAATTTCATAACAAATGTCACTATTCATAAAAGCCACCATAACAACAAGGAGCAAATATTAAATTGAAAAATTAAGATTTGTTTGGTATTTTAAGCATAAATCTTTAATTGGTCATCATAAATTAAATCTTTATTTGGTCATCATAAATTAGACAAAAAGAAGCCAAAATCTATCTATATCATATTTTTAATCAATTTTAAAATAAAATTAATAAAAATGTATTACAATTTTTTTTTAAAAATATTAATAGAGTTTGTGGGCTTAGCTAGTAGTTGTGAGAAATCGATTAGATGTTTATATGTCCTTTTAACACTTGAGTTTTGAAAAATAATATATATATATCAGAATTAACTTTTTAAAATTTGCATCATGATATACAAAATAAATTAGTTATAGATCTAATGTTCCAATCACTGTTACTAATATAGGTAATCGTAAGTATAAGTTGTTAGATATTAATTTCACATAATTTATTGCAAGATATTTAATTGATTTAAGTATGATCTATTATTTTCATCTCTTCCTCCTATCTCTTAACCAAGTCTCTCTCTCTCTCCTCTCATTCACACAACGTCTATCTGATTTTATTCTTCTTCCCCCACCCTTCCAAGTTCATTTCTATTCTTACTCACTTCAAACTATCCAAACTTAACGTAGGTTTGGAGTCACAAGCTCAATAATGAAAAGGCAAAGCAAGGCCTTAGAAGGTAATCCCTTCTTATCCTCTAACTCTCTCTACTCCTCTTTCAACTCTCTCTCTATCTCTAACCCTTTTCTTTTTTTACTTTTCACAAGAACTATGATGCATTGTGTCTCTTGTTTATTCAAGTGTTATTTTAATATTAGTGTGCTAATTCTAAGATTAAGCCTATATGATTAGATTTGTTATCTAATTTAGAGAATTTCCAACAAGTGTTTTGTATAGTATAAATTTCTCTTATAAAAAAATTAGTTATAGAATATTCAAACATTTTAGATAATTAGTTAATAGGTAGAATAAAAGACAAATAACAGAATTAGATATTTTTATTCTATATAAACATTTCAACAATTGAAATCAGACTTTGTAATATAGGGAATTACTTAAGATTAAAGTATGATACTATTCTCATCCATATCAACAATACATCATTTTCCCATATGATATTATTTAACAACTCACCCTTGATGCTTCCATCTCCATAGATTTAATTAAAATGATACGGAAAAATTAAGGCCACTTGGCAATGGAAATTTAGCAAATGTAATGTTGGTTCTCTTGGTGAATAAGAATAGTTCCAACTATGTGTTAATTGCATTCTCACCAAGGTGCATTAACTACACACTATGAATTATATGTTATGCAAATTTGAGTGTAAGGCTAGTTCACTTGTTCCTTCGCATGATTTGCTCTTTTAATAAGAGTTTATTTTAGTATAAAGATTGCATTACTATGCATACTATAAATTAATCAATGAGAAATAGTTTATTCATTTTTAGCAGCTATGTTTTCTCTCTTTCTGATCTGTGAGCTCGCTTCATTCTTTCAACAAGATTCTTAAGATTCTTATTTGTTTTTGCTAGTTACAAAATCTTTCATGGTATAGAGCAGACATGCTAGAAAGGAAGAATTTTACTTTATTTGTGGGCATTGGAGGTCAGAGTTAGTTTAGGGTGATTTTTTTTTCCCCCATTAGATTGGGGGTTGTTAATGTGTTTTCTTTTATAATGACAAATTGAGATATAGTTTTATTTTTGGGAGAGATCAATTGGAATGCTTACCCCTAGTTTACTTTTCATGTTCTATTGTCGAATTCTTTTAGGTGAGCTTTATGATTATGTTTTGTGGTTAGCAGTACTTGATTACTTGATTTGATTGGATGTTATTTCGTGCTCAGTTTATATCTTTGATGAGCTACTTGTCATGTTTTCATGATTATTCTTTTGATGATCATACATGTATGTTCATATAGTGATTTTAGTTATTTCACGATGATAGTTAGATTGATTATTTATATGTAGTTTTCTATAGTTATTTACCCCATGCTTGCATATATATGTTGTACTTATATGTTTTATTTTATGTTTGCTGTTTCGGATGTGGTTGAGGGAGGGAGTTGTAGTCACTTGCTAGTCAGGATTTACACGATGCACTACTTCTTGCCATTGTTTGTTTAGTTTAGATATATATGTATATGTACATTCTTGGGTTTTATGCAGATTGCAAGAACTGGACATCGACTTATCTGAATTGTTAGGATGATTGTGTCATATCATAGTATCTCAATAAAAAAGAGGGGAGATAGTTCTTGAGTCCAAATCCTGAACTTAAGCCAATTGTCTTAAAAAAAGGATAAGTATTTGAGTAATGTACCTTTCTGAATTTGTCAAGTGATGTGAATTCAAGATTTTGGCCCTTTGAGTTTGATTTTGTACCCTTATTTTTTAGATGGGTTTTCTTATTTAGTTTTTAGATTTGTTGTGATTTCTAATTATTCTTAAACCAATTAAAGCTATTATTAAATGATTTAATTTAAAGAAATTTTTATAAAGAAAAATCAAATTTTAATTATATTTAATTAATTGAGAAATTAATAAATAGAAGAAACAAATTTATAGATTTAATTGAAAGTCCAAATTTGGCATAGTTATATTTATTTAATTTATTTATAATTAATTTAGAAGTTTAATTTTAAAAAATGATCTCTAAATATTATTATTAGTTAAATTAATAAATATATTTTTTTAAAATGTATTATTTGATAAAAGTAAGTGGGAATTATTTAAATAAATTTTATTATAATTTACAAAACTTTATGATTAGATTTGTTATCTAATTTATAGAACTTTCAACAAGTGTTTTGTATATTATAAACTTCTCTTATAAAACAACTGGTTATAGAATATTGAAACATTTTAGATAATCAGTTAATAGGTAGAATCAAAGGAAAAATAACAGAATTAGATTTTCATATTCTATATAAACATTTCAACAATTGAAATCAAACTTTGTAATATAGAGAATTAGTTAAGATTAAAGTATGATGCTTTTCTCATCCACATCAATAATCCATCATTTTCCAATATGATACTATTTAACATCTCACCCTTGATGTTTCCATCTCCATAGATTTAATTAAAATGGTATGGAAAAAGTAAGGTCACTCAGGAATGGAATTGTAGTAGATGTAATGTTGGTTCTCTTGGTGAATAAGAATAATTCCAACTATGTGTTAATTGCATGCTCACCAAGATGCATTAACTACACGCTATGAATTATATGTTATGTGAATTTGAGTGTGAGGCTAATTCACTTGTTCCTTCACATGATTTTCTCTTTTAATAAGCGTTTACTTTAGTATAAATATTGCATTATTATGCAAGCTATAAATTAATCAATGAGAAATAGTTTATTCATTTTTAACAACTTTGTTTTCTCTCTTTCTGATGTACCAACTGGCTTTATTCTTGTTACCCGGTCATCAAAATACCTCAATCTTGACCTTTTTGATCCTATGGATATTTGCGAAATACACCTCATTTTAATCATTGAAATGGACATTTCATTGCTGAATTCTTTTGAATTTCTGAATCTTCATATCTTAGGCTCATTCCCAACTTTGACCAGCACTTGAAATTTTCAAAATTCAGCTTCTGAGCTCCAAGTTATCGCAAATTAATGGAGGGACCCAAAATACACGTTTTCAAGTTTATCATTAACCATTAAACTTTGAAAAAAGGTTAATGATAACTTTCAAATCGTGCATTTTGGAGTAGGTTAATTAACCTCTCAAAAAATGTATATTTCTTAACCTCTCAAATAGGTTAATGATAACTTTCAAAATGTGCATTTTGGTGCAGGTTAATTAACCTCTCCAAAAACATGTATTCATTAACCTCTTTGAGACAGTTATTAACCTCTTCATTTAGCTGATTAAGGTCAAGCACTAGAAGTAAGATTATCTAACAGGAAAGTGTCGAGATGAGAGGCATATTGAAGGCTAAGAAGAAACATACTAACGAATTTTTTAAATCTGTTTGCCAAAAGGCCTGAACTCTTGTGGCTTGATATTCATAGGATAGAGGATTACTTTAGGCCGGTCAGACTAAAAAGCATACCTTCATGGATTCCTTTGTGAAAATTGCTCTGTTTATCTATTTTTTGTACATAAGATTTGTGGAATAGTTCTCAACAACAGATACAGACCAAGACACAGGCCAGTTTCAACTTGAGACGGTTGAGGATTTACGACTCCCCATGGTTGCAAAAGCTTCCAGATTTGATAAGAATGTTGAGTCATTTGGAAGAATTAAATAAATATAATTCACTAGAGAACACAGATCCAACATCCTTGGTGCATTCACTTCTAGGACTTGATGATCTTAAATTAGTGGAATTGATGAAAGACAATGATGGCCTCTTTAGTGGGCATCTGAATTTGAGCAAAGGTGGAGCCCCAATTAATTTTATGGCTTCTACAAGTAGCTACATGGAAAACCTCAAAACCATAACTCTTGGTGATCTTTTTAATATATCAAAGTTATCAATCAGTAGAGATGTGTGTCCTAGACTCAGATCACTTAACGTTAGGGGCATGGATAAGCTAAAAGAAATGAACCTAAACAAGCTAGTGAGACTGAATATTCTAGAAGTTTCTTCAGACCCATTACTAAAAGGAATTTTCAAGTTATCTTCTCTAACAGGACTTCAGTCTCCTGAGTCTGGAATTGTTCCACACTGGAAATAGTATCAGTCTCTTCTTTAACAGGTCTTCAGTCTCTTTATGTGGGAGAATTTGACAAATTGGAAATAGTATCAGGGTTATGTTCTCTAACACAGCTCTAGTCTCTTGAGGTGGGAAGATGTCCTAAATTGGAAAAATTATCAAAGTTATCTCCTCTAATAGAAATTAAAGTGATTGAAATAGAGGAGTGTGGCAAGTTGAAATCGTTGTCATCCCTTGCACATCAACAACATCTAAAGCAAATCAATCATGGTTTGGTAAAAGGGAAAAGTTGAAAGTGACAGTGATAGTGATAGTGATGATGAATATTTTCAATATCCTAAGAAACAGATTCCTGATGAGCATCTACAAGTTGAATTCTTGAAGAATTTCTATGGCGGCAGGAGGTTAGATCCTAAAATTGTTCATCTCCACTTACTTCAAGTTTTTCAAAAGATTGAAGAGGAGGATGGAAATGGTTGTGGTTTTCTTTATCATGATCAAGAATTATTTTTGGAAAAAGATTCAGTGTATAAAGATAAAGAAGGCTTTGCTAAAAAATGTGTTTCATCTAAATCGGCAATGAGGAATACTAAAAATGTCTCTCATGCACCCGTATCTCAGCAAAATTGGATTGATCCTAAGCAGGCAAGCCTCTTGAGAAGTTTCTGTGGTGGACAGAAACTTGACCCAGGAGTGATTCATGCATCTTTGCTTCGAACTTTGTAAAAGATAGATGAAGATGATGGTAAATATAATCAATTTTTCTCTCACAGACCCAAATCATTTTCAGAAGGAAGTTCCACATGTGAGCATAAGGAAGAACTTGATAATAAAAGTGTTTCTTGTCAATCAAAGATCGATAGTGGTGGTCAAAAAGGTGTCCTCATGCTTGCACCTATTGCTCATCAAAATCATACTTCCATTGATCCCAATCAGGTTGAATTTTTGAAAAGATTCTATGGTAATGCACGCCTGGATCCTAACAAAGTACATCCTTCTTTACTTCCAATGTTACAAGAACTTGAGAAAGAAGACCCATGCAATAATTATTTTATTGGTAGTAGAACATCTCCCAATCCAAATGTTAGAAAGGATTCACCTAAATCTTCATGCATGAAAGAAGACGAGGATCCTATGTGTAATGAAGGAGATGGTCGAGGAATAGAATCTATAGAAGAAGAAGGGTTTGCTAATGCATCATGGCATGAATGCGAAGATTTCAAAATCTAGGAGAAATTATTCAATCATCTCAATCCTAATGAGAAAGAAAAAGAATTATTGAAACCCATGGAAGCTTAAGAATTATCACATTTTGGTACGCCATGGTATCTATTTTCCCCAACCAGTGAATGGATTTGCATGATTATACCTTGAGTCATTGGAGGTAGGAAAACCTACCTTGTATATAGTCTAGTTAGGAGTTTTTGTTGTGCCTAGTATCCTTTCAGTCATCTAGTTTTTTGTGCTAGTTTCCTCCATTTTGTAGAGTGATCCTCAAGTGACTCTATAACCCCATGGATAAAGCACTGCCCTAATTATTTTGGATTTGAGATTCATCCTTGTCAGTCCTTGTCCCCAGATAGAGCCAGCTGTTACATGGTCATCAAAATGCCTCAATCTTGACCTTTTTGATCCTATGGTTTATTTTTGAAATAAACCTCATTTTAATCATTGAAATGGATATTTCATTGCTGAATTCTTTTGAATTTTTGAATCTTCATATCTTCATCTCGTTCCCAGCTTTGACTAGCACTTGAAATTTTAAAAATTTAGCTTCTGAGCTCCAAGTTATCGTAGATTAATGGAGAGACCCAAAATAAATGTTTTCAAGTTTATCATTAACCATTAACCTTTCAAAAAAGGTTAATGATAACTTTCAAATCGTGCATTTTGGAGTAGGTTAATTAACCTCTCCAAAAATGCATATTTCTTAACATCTCAAATAGGTTAATGATAACTTTCAAAATGCATATTTTGGAGCAGGTTAATTAACCTCTCCAAAACATGTATTCATTAACCTCTTTGTGATAGTTATTAACCTTTTTATTTAGCTGATTAAGGTCAAGAACTGGAAGTAAGATTATCTAACAGGCAAGTGTTGAGATAGGAGGCATATTGAAGGTTAAGAAGAAATATACTAACTAAATTTTGAAATCTGTTTACCAACAAGCCTGAACTCTTGTGGCTTGATATTCATAGGACAGAGGATTACTTTAGGCCGATTAGACTAAAAAGCATACGTTCATGGATTCCTTTGTGAAAATTGCTCTATTTATCTATTTTCTATACAGAAGATTTGTGGAATAGTTCTTAGCAACAGATATGGACCAAGACACAGGCCAGTTTTGACTTGAGATGGTTCAGGATTTATGACTCCCCATGGTTGCAAAAGCTTCCAGATTTGATAAGAATGTTGAGTCATTTGGAAAAATTAAATAAATATAATTCACTAGAGAACACGGATCCAACATCGTTGGTGCATTCACTTCTAGGACTTGATGATCTTAAATCAGTGGAATTGATGAAAGACAATGATGGCCTCTTTAGTGGGCATCTGAATTTGAGCAAAGGTGGAGCCCCAAGTAATTGTACGGCTTCTACAAGTAGTTGCATGGACAACCTCAAAACCATAACTCTTGGTGATCTTCGTAATATATCAAAGTTGTCAATCAGTAGAGATGTGTGTCCCAGACTCAGATCACTTAATGTTAGGGGCATGGATAAGCTAAAAGAAATGGACCTAAACGAGCTAGTGAGACTAAATATTCTAGAAGTTTCTTCAGACCCATTACTTAAAAGAATTTTTAGGTTATCTTCTCTAACAAGACTTCAGTCTCTTAAGTCTGGAATTGTTCCACACTAGAAATAGTATCAATCTCTTCTTTAACAGGGCTTCAGTCTCTTTATGTGGGAGAATTTGACAAATTGGAAACATTATCAGAGTTATCTCCTCTAACAAAAATTAAAGTGTTTGAAATAGAGGAGTGTGGCGAGTTGAAATCATTTTCGTACCTTGCACATCAACAACATCTAATGAAAATCAATATTTCACGCTGTCAATAGCTACACATTGTACATGGTTTTGAAGAGTTGCAAAGATTGAAAAGCCTAATAATTGAGTGCCTGAAAGTCCACATTGATATGAATGGGTATGGGATTGCATATATGGAGTAAGGAGGTTGCTGTCAGAGTTTATTGTTGTAGCATGGAGAAGGCTCGTGAATTGTTTGATGGAATGTAGGAATGAATGCTTGTTTCATGGAATGTCATGATTGTAGGGTTTGTAGTGAATGGTAATAAAGAGTTGGCTTTGAAGCTTTATCAACAAATGCACCTAGTAGGGTTATGCCCAGATTCAATGACCTTCATAGGTATACTTCCGGTGTGTGCCAATTTCGTTGCTCTTGAACATGGTAGGGAGATCCATAAATTTTTTTATTGGAAATGGATTGCATCCTCATGTTAATGTGGCTAATGCTCTGATCGACATATATGCAAAATGTGAAGTTATTCATAAGACATGCTATTTGTTTGATAAACGTATCAATGAGATGTTGTCTCATAGACTACGATGATCATGGGGTATTCAATTCACAACTACAGCAAGGAGGCCTTGGAACTCTTTGAGCAGATGAAAACCAGCAGTGTGAAAGCAAATGAAGTCACCTTTGTTTGTGTTCTATCTTCTTGTAGTCATGCAGGTTTAGTGGATGAAGGCTATCGATGCTTTAAAGACATGAGTGAACTTTATTAAATCATACCTAGAATGGATCATTATGGTTGCATGGTTGACCTTCTTGGTCGTGTTGGGCATCTTGATGAAGCACATTATTCTATCAACCAAATGCCAGTTCAACGTAAAGCTGTTGTATGGAAAAGTCTTCTTAGTGCCTACTGGCTATACAATAATATAGAGCTAGGGGAATTGGCAACAGAACACATATTTGAGTTGGATTCTAAAAACACATGCTCTAACTCTTCTTCAACATTCAAGATTAGAAGGAGGAGATCCAATGGCTATCAAGATAAATTAGTCAACATTCTTTTCATTAAGGTTAATTTTGTGGAGGTTAATTAACCTCATCCAAATCACATATTTGTGGGGTAGTTACTAATCACAGAAGGGTAGTTATTAACCTCTGTGTCTATATAAGGGCTCTTTTGGGCTTTGTAAAGAGACTTTTTGGCTTTGGAAAAAGGGAGAACTATGCTAAAATTTTGATTAGGAGATGATATTTGGAAAGTATGTACAAATTTTGTCTTTGTAATAAGAAATTCTTCTTGAGTTCTTGGTGCAAGAAAATAAAGGAATCTACAATTTCAGTTCTCTTCTTCTAAATCTAAATTGTTAGAAATGTTGATTCTCTTTGTAGTGAGCATTCTCACGGTATGGTGGAGATTTTTATGAATCCATGGATCATCATTGTGCTAGTAATAGTTTTCAAGCGTAAATCTTGATTGTGGTTATTAGTGGTTTTAATTCAGTAGTTCGAGAAAGCCTTGGAGTTGTGTGGTGCATTTGTCATCATGAGCTTTCTCCCCTTTTCATTTTAGATTCTTTATTCGAAACGCTTCAAAATCATATCATAGGAGGGAGCTGCCCCTCTAAACGTAGAGGAAGGCTGCATACCAAGGGCCTATCCAACTATTGTGAACGGTTTGCCACACTCTCCATTGGGAAAATTCTATTGTGACAAATCTGTTTACCAACAATTCTTTTAGGAAGATTCTTAAGATTCTTATTTGTTTTTGCTAGTTGCAAAATCTTTCATGGTATAGTGCACACATGCAAGAAAGGAAGATTTTTAAGGTGATAGGCTTATATGTGGGAGCTTTGTTCCTGGTTTTTGTAAATTTTCATCGGAAAATTGTCAGCCTTTCTCATTTTTTATATTTTTCTAACATGTTTTCTCATTATAAAACTTACTATTTTGTTTTCCACTTTTTAAATGTCACACTGTACTCTATATTTCTAATTTTGTTTTCAATTTTTTTTTTTCTTCCTAGTAGCATGGATTTTAATTAGCTTTTATTAATAAAAAATAAATTGTTTCCTTAACAAATTTGTGGTTTCCTTAACAATCTATATATTTATTCTCATTATTATTTTCATTAGTTTCTAAAGTGAGCAATCTAAATGAATTAATTGATGAGATAAAAAAAAATATTGCTTTTCATAAATTAAAATTTATTATAAATAAAATTTCTATCTAAATTAAAATATATGAAATATGTTTATTTTTCTTCTATTATACAAAATTTTCACAAAAAATTACATCCATATTTATATCTAAAAAAAATAGAATTTATTACCAAAACTTTAGTAGAACATAGAATAAAACAAAATTTAAATATATTAAAAAGACTTACTAATTATACTTCTTTTTCTAGACTTATTTTTTATTTCTAATATATTTACTAAACCTCTAATTATGATAAAAATAAATTTTAAAAAATAAATATAGTAAGCAAATGAACTTTTTTTTTTCTTTGATGATTAAAAATTCAACTCTTAAATTACAACCAACATATCTATATAAGTTATATTGTGTTCTATTTGAAAACATGTATCACAATGTTATAATAACATAATCATTTGAGGTCCAGGTTTAAGAATAGTTCAAAAATATAAAAAAATATTTTGGTAGGGAACATATATAGTTATTCACATTATTATTTTAATTATTTTCAAAACTAAACTATATAAATAAATTAATTGATGAGGTAAGGAAAATTGCTTTAACATATTCATAAATTAAAATTTAATATAAATTAAATTTCTATCTAAATTAAATTATACATGATATGCATATATAATTTTTTTTCTATTATAAAATAATTTAACAGTGAATTTTATACATATTTATTTCCTAAACAATTAATAGAACTTATTACCAAAACTTTAGTAGAACTTTAATAGATCGTAAGATTGGATAAAGAATTGTTTATTAAAAATAGAATAAAATAAATAAAAAGAACTTTTTTTTTAAATCTCTAATATATTCACTAAACCTCTAATTCTAATAAAAACATATTTTTTATAAATGCATATAATAAGTAATATACAACAACTAAATGTTTTCTTCTTAGATGCTCCAATTTCAATTCTTAAATTACAACCGACATATTTATATAAGCTATATTGAAGTCTACCTTATTTTTAAAAATGTTAATAATTTTATTACTATTTTAGTTACACATTTATGAGAAAAAATAAAATAAAATATTATTCTCAATAGAAAATAGTTATTAATAACAAATCATAGAACTTTATGTTTTAACTTATTAATAGTCTATTTATTATTTAACAATTTTTAGGGTGTGACATGTATATATTTCTATCAGTTTATTGTTGCATGTACACAAACATGCAACTGCTAGTTATTTTATTTGTAGGCATAGCAGATCCAAGTTAGTCTAGGATGATTTTTTTTCCCCCATTAGATTGGGGGTTGTTAATGTGTTTCTTTTTGTAATGACAAACTGAGATAAAGTTCTATTTTTGGGAGAGATCAATTGTAATGCTTACCCCTAGTTTACTTTTCATGTTCTATTCTCAAATTCTTTTAGGTGAGCTTTATGGTTAGCAATACTTGATTACTTGATTTGATTGGATGTTATTTCATACTCAGTTTATATATTTGATGAGCTACTTGTCATGTGTTCATAATTATTCTTTCGATGATCATACATGTATGTTCATATAGTGATTTCATTCATTTCATGATGATAGATGGATTATTTATATGCATTTTTCTATGGTTACTTACTCCATAATTGCACATATATGGTGTACTTGTATGTTTTACTTTATGTTTGACGTTTTTGATGTGGTTAAGGGAGGGAGTTGTAGTCACTTTCTAGTCAGGATCTACATGATGCACCACTCCCTGCCACTGTCTATTTAGTTTAGATTTATATGTATATGTACATGCTCGAGTTTTATGCAGATAGCAGGAACTGGCACCGACTTATGTGAATTTCTAGGACGATTGTGTCGTATCATAGTATCTCAATGGGAAAGAGGGGAGGTAATTCTTGAGTCCAAATCCTAAACTTAAGCCAATTGTCCTCGAAAAAAGGACAAGTACCTAAGTAATGCACCCTTTTGAATTTGTCAAGTGATGTGAATTCAAGATTTTGGCTTTGAGTTTGATTTTGTACCTTTTTTTTCAGATGGGTTTTCTTATTTAGTTTGTGGGTTTGTTGTGATTTTTAGTTATAATTAAATTAAATAAAGATATATTATTAAATGATTTAATTTAATGAAATTTTTACAAATAAAAATAAAATTTTAATTATATTTAATTAATTAAAAAATTAATTAAATAGAAGAAACAAAATTTAAAGATTTAATTTAAAGTCCAAATTAGGCGTAGTTATATTTATTAATAATTAATTTAGACGTTTCAGTTTAATAATGATCTCTCTCTCTCTCTCTTTGTATATATATATATATATATATATATATATATATATATATATATATAGATCATAAATAGCCAAAGCCTAGATTAATTATTATTATTATTATTTTTTAGAATTGATTTTTACTATTATATGTTAAGCGAAGTAGATTCGAACTCAAGACCTCCCACATGAGAGGCTTGCAAGTTACCGCTGCATTGTAGGCTTTTGCCTAATCTCTCTAAATATTATTATTAGTTAAATTAATAAATGTATTTTCTAAATATGTCTTATTTGATAAAAGCAAGTGGGAATAGTTCAAATAAATTTTATTATAATTAAAACACAAAAATATGCATAAAGAATTAAATAGATTAAAATAATAAAAGAAAAGGCTTTTGCATGTTTGTAAAATTGGAGCCTTGGGTTGAGAAATTCTTTATTAGGAGATTAGAGCTCATTTCTCCACATAGGTTTTGTAGAGAAAAATTTAGAATTAGAGCAAAAGAATTGTTGAATGTTTTGAAGGGGTTCCGATTTGTATTCATTCATAGGTTGTCTCAAATTTTAGTTATTGTTTTGAGGTAGGGTTTGAAAATCCATTGTAGAATTTTAGTGAAAGATTTGTCTACTTTGTGTCTTCTGGGCGCTTGCATAATGCTTATTATTATACTGAATTGAAATTTGGATAAAGAATTATGTTGTAGATTTTGAAAAGAAAACTTATTAATTAAGAAAACTTGGCCATGGAAAAACTGTAGAAAATTATTATGACTATATTCTTTTAAATCCCTTTTCTAATATAGATAAAATTCTATTAAAGACAATTGGAAGTAAACAATAAATTGAATAGAAAGGCATTCAATTTTAAACTTGTCATTAGAATCATGTGATTATCATGAATTTTCTAATTATAGATAAATATTTTTCTTATACCTAAAATGATTTGATTGCAATATTTATTGTTAAAACAAAAGATTAATTGAGAGAACATGTTCTTCCATAGATTTGCTTCGAATCATAAGAAATGGAACATCATTACCTCTTTGAAGGAGGAAGGAGCGAGGACCCCAAAGGAACAAGAAGATATGGGAAGACACATGGTGGAGTTCTTCACAAATTCTTATAAAAGGGAAGATGAGCAGAGCAACAATTTAATTAGGAGAAGTATGCTCAACAATATCCCAACTGTCTTAGGGGGTGAAGAAAATGATAAGCTCAAGGAGAAAGTCTCAGAAGAGGAGGTTAAGAATGTGGTGTTCTCCATCAAAGCCTATTAGGCTTTGGGCCCGGATGGCTTCTTGCTTGCATTCTTCTAGCAATTCTATGAAGTGATAAAAAATGAACTTGTTTGGGCCACTAGGGATATGATCAGAATTGGGAGGATGCTAAGGAGGATCGATAAAACCTTTATTATCCTTGTGCCTAAAATCTAGACACCAAGAACCATAAGGGATTTTAGGCCATCCAGTCTTTGCAATACCATCTATAAGGTCTTCTCTAAGGTGTTATTTCACAAGGTTAAACCTTTCTTGGACATGGTTATTGGGAGCTCTCAAAAGGGGTTTGTCTTAGGATGTCAACTCCTAGATGTTGTGATTAACACACATGAAATCATCCACTCGGTGGAAAAAAGTGGAAGATCAGGTATGGTCCTCAAATTGGAAATCTCCAAGGCCTATGAAAGAGTCAATTAGTCTTTCCTCTACGATGTCCTAAAACAAGTGGGGTTTAGTAAGAACATGGTGAATATCATAAAAACTATGGTGGTAACCACCCAATTTGAGGTGTTGCTTAATGGGACTCCCTGGGGCAACTTTCAAGCTAGAAGAGGCCTGAGACAAGGTAATCATCTTTCCCCTTATCCTTTCATTATGGTGGATGAAGTGTTAGGAACATTGGTTACTAGGTTGGCTGGTTTGGGAAGCTTGAAGGGTTTAAAACCAGCTACTACTCTAACACCTAAGTTCTATCCTACAATTTGTGGATGACACTTTTCTTTTCAGAGAATCCTCTATCTAGGAAGCCAACACTTAAAGGACCCTCCTCACCAATTATGATAATTTCTCAGGTCAACAAATTAACTTGGTTAAAAGTAAGATTTATTTTTAATACACCTGAGGTTTTGCAAGTGAAAGTTAAAAAGATACTTGGTTGCCAGTTAGACAACCTCCCAGATACATACCTTGGCCTTCCTCTAACTACCAAGGAAGTATATTCTACCACTTTTTGGAACTCTATTATAGAGAGAATGCAAAAAAAATGGCTCGATGGAAACGGAAATTATTAAGCAATGCAGGTAAACTTCAACTCCTGGTGGCGGCTCTTCAAGGAATACTAATATACTTCCTTTCAATTTTCAAGACAAACTCGAATATGGTGGATAAACTTGAAAAGTTACAAAGGAACTTCCTTTGGTTTGGAAAAAAGGAAAGAAACAAATGGAGCCTCATTAGTTGGGAGACTATGTGCAAACCTAAATATAAAGGGGGCCTGGGAATTAGAAGAATTGCTAATACAAATAAGGCTCAACTCACTAAGGTTAGGTGGAGAATGGGTGAAAATAAGATTGGTTGGGGAAGGATGATGAGTGCTAAATACCTAGCTAACACTCTTTAGATAACCTCTTTAATAATGACCTCCCTAAGGGCATGAAGATTTGGAACAACATCCTCAATTGCAAGCCCCTCCTATGGAAGGGTGTGAAATGACTGGTTGGAAATGCTAAAAGTATAAGATTCTTGGAGGAAAATTAGATAGGGGGGAAACCACTCATCTACAACAATTTTAGTGGGCTACAAGAACCCTTAAAAAGGAATATGGAAACAAAGGTGGAAGATTATATTGATAATCAAAGGAAATGAAAGCAGTTATCCACCTTGGATATCCCTAATAGAGAGGATCCCCTTGTTAAAGATTTGGAGGAAATGATGTGCCACCACACTCTCCCTATACATGTACAATGGATGAGGTGGTTTGGGATAGGAGGGCTAATAGTTGGTTCTCGGTTGGCTTTGCTTACCAACTTATTTTTGAGAATGCTCAAACCTTGATTAGTTGGAGTAAGGTCTAGAATAAACTCTTATTGCCAAAAACAATTTTTTTGTGGTCGACAGTCATGCATGGTAAGATCCTTACTATTGACAACCTCCAAAGGAGACGTATTTAGATAACTAATCGATGCTACCTCTACAAGGAGGACAAGGAAAGTATTGTGCACCTCTTTTTGGAGTGCCCCTATTCTTTAAAAGTCTAGTCCTACAATCTAGAATAAATTTTCAATGGCTTAGGTCATCAATAAAGGTTTGGAATAATTCATGTAGAATTGGGACTTCCTCTTCATCTTCCCATGACTTAGAGTCCTTTGGAATCTCCTCCCCCAACATTTTTTCTGGGGTATTTGGAAGGAGAGAAACAACAAGGTTTTGAGGGAGGAGGAAAGGGATGAGGTAGTGGTGGGAGGAAATTTGAGTAAGCTCATCACAAAGAATTTTATGGTGGAAAAATTTAAAGTGCCATAGAAACCCTCAAGCAAGAAGGAGATGGATATTGCTGGGAAGCAAAATATTCTCCCCAACTTCCAAATTTTTGATAATTCAAAATTGGTTGCTAGAAAAAAATACCCATTGGTTCCCAGCATTGGGTCCATGGTCAAACTAATTTTTGATTGTGTTGTGCCAAGGGGGGGGGGGAGTGACAGCTAGAGGTATACTGAGGAAAGAAAAGGGTGATGTGCTAGTTGCTTACTTAGGACATTTGGGTTAGGGAACCAATAATGCAAAAGAGGCTACTACCTTACTTTGTGGGCTAAAATTTACTATGGAATTAAAAGTTTAAAGAATATCCATAGCAGGGGACTCTAAACTCATCATTGACTCTGTTCAAGGGGTTACTTAGCTTGGGTGGGCCCTGCATCACATTTTTGGTGACATTTGGCAGTACCTCACAACCTTAGATCATTACGACTTACAACACAACTACATGGAAGGCAATGAAGTGGAAAACACTTTGGTTGGTTTGGGGTTTAATTTGGAGAACATAAAAAGCTAGAAGAGTGCTGAATCGTTGCCTAACTATATAAATTCCTGAATTATTAGGGAAAAGAATCCTCTAAATCAGGTTAGATGGCCTTCCAATTTTGGAGAAGGGGCCATTTTAGCAGAATAGTTATCATTATGATAGTTAAGATCATCTTGAGTTTGACAAGATATTTTGCAAGGATTGATTATGTGGATTAATTCATGAATGGGCAAAGAGAAGGGAATGCAATTAATAATACCAGATTCAAAATTTGTGCCATCATTTTTCAATATTATGGCATGATTACGGAAAGAAATCACATTATGACTAAGGCTATATCTTTAAGGTATTTTTTGTGGATTTCTTACATTCTTATTAATGATACTTTAAAATAGTAAGTACATTCTAGAATTAATAGTCTTGTGAAGCATAATCTGAAAGACAATTCTTTTATAGTTGGTTACTACATTTCTAGGTCCACCTTTGTGATTTTCTAGGTGCAAATGAGAATTATTAAGATTGAGGAGGGGGATATCATTGAGAAAGTTGTTCATATGGGTGGAGATCTGAACAGGTTGGAGCCCACTAAATTGGAGGACCTCTCTAGAAAACATGGCACTTGGATTCTGTTGAAGGAGGGAGGGTTCGTACCCTACATGTAGGCTATGGAGGGCTACAATAAGAACTGCTTGCGACAATTTTTTGCTAGCTAGAAGGATAGGCATGTGAGCAATAATGACATTACGTTCTAGGTGAATGAGAAGTCTATTCCCATGGTGATGGGATTGGACATTACTGGATGAAAATGACAGAAAGTTACGAAGGTGTGATGAGGCAATGAGGCTCCAAACCATTATAGCAGTGGTTTTAGGAGGGACAAACTGCTAGAACCTTGGGATGATGTTTGTCTGATAATCATGAAATACCTAACGTTGGAAGGAAGGCACAATGTGTATTGATTTTATCACTTCCTGCTTATTAACTGTTTTTGCAACAGGGAGCTTGTTTGCATATCTTTCTTTTTAATGCACGTGCTTGAAGAGATTGTGATGGATGTTAGACGAAAAAGGAATAAAGGGGCTAACTTCACTATCCTTCACCAAAGGCTCATGTTTCTCCTTTTCCAATTTCACCTAGCTCTTTTCCCACCCCATGTGATTGCATTTGACAATGTTCTCCCCCCTAGGGCTCCCTATGCTTGGAATTTGTGGGTGGCAGTTATGCCCCACCCCTGAGCCTTCCCCTAGCCAAACCCCTTTTAAGGGTAGGAAGAATAAGTTGGCCTTGGAATAGACCACTAAAAAGAGAATTAAAATGAATAAAAGGGTGGAGGTGGAATTTGGGGATTCAAATGAGGAAGTTGGTGAGGGTAGAAGAAGGTCGTGAAGATATGCTAAGACCTATGGAAGAGTTAAGCAACTAGGTTGTCGCTCTCAGGAGGATGAAGAGGATGATACTAACTCTAAAGAGAGTGACAAGAACTCAAGGAATGACCAAGAGAAGGGGAATGATGAAACAGAGAAATATACTAACCCACTTTTAATAATAACATATTTTAAATTATTATGAAATAATCTAAATTAAGTATAACTTATATTATTTTACTAAAGTTTGAAATTTACCAAATTTATATTAAATAAGACTTAATTTTAAAATTGAAAACTAGAACTAATTTTAACATTTAATTAAATTTTTAAATAAAATAATTTTATCTTTATATCATTTATATAAATGAAAACTAATTTATAACTAAATAAATTAATAAATTATTTAAACAAACTAACTCATACTAAAAATAGAAAAAAGATTCTTATAAGAAATCTTACTTACCCTCCCTCTTAACTTTGATTTAAAAATAAACAATAAGTGAAGAGATTTAGGCCCACCTCCCCTCTTACCCACGTAAGAGTAAGGAATGCTTGCTAATTTTAAATAGAACAAGACAATTTATGTTTACTTTAATTATGGCAAATAAAATGTCTTATGGACATTTTTTTTCACACAGATTACTTTCCCGATGAGCAAACTACCCAAATGACCCATTTCCCTTTCCCACCACTCCCCATCCATCATCCCGTCTCTATATGCCATCCCCCATCCCATTAAACTTGTTGTTTTCTTTATCTTGAAAAATTGAGATTAACTAAATTTAGTGTCATTTTTTTCAATTGATTTTTAATAAATTGAAACACTATATTGAAATGCTATATGATAAATTTAAATCTGTGAGCTTACAATCCTAAAATTAAATCAAGAAATAATAATAAAGTTATTTGAGGCTCATAAATAAAATAAAAATTTAAATAGAATGACCAAATTAAATTAAGAGATCTATTAATCAAGAAAAAATAATTTTACACTCTATTAAATTTTTAATAATATTAATTTATTTGTATATTTTATATTTAAATATATTGACTTTATTTATTTATTTATAAAATTTTAATAAAATAATAAGTGTCACATTCGCAATGTTAATAATAAGATTTACTCTAAGCAATAAAAGTAAATCAAATATAAGAAAGGTTCTAGGAAATTTAACTGTTCGATGATAGATGTTCATGAACATTTTTAGTTAAAATAAATAGAAATAATTAAAAAAAATTAAAAAAGTTATTTCAATACGTATAAGTTAATTTATTTTTAATTTAAAATATTGGTAAATAAAAAAAAGATATCTATAAAATGCATTATATTTGTTATTGTTTTAAAATTTATTATATAATTTTTGAAAAATAAGATAATAATAATAATTTTTTTGAACATTATGTTTATCATGTTTTAACATATAACAAATCAAAAGATATTTATGTTTTAGATAACGGTGAAAATAGGTTTTGAAGGGACCCCAAAACCCTTTCACATCCTCAAAAAAGGAAAAAATAAGCCATCCATCATGAAAGAGTCCTTAAACCTACTATAAGCAGTACCAAAAATAGGTTTACCTAAAACAACTAACAAAGTCCAAATAAAGTACCCAAGTTTTACAAGGACCTGGAACCATCAATATAGTTTAAAAACTAAAAGCTAGCAAATAGGACCAAACACAGGAACCAGAAGTAACAACGAACAAATAGGACCTAAACAGGAACCCAACTAGAAAAGAAGACCCAGGAAACTATTGCAGTTTTATAATCATCATAACTACCTCCTTAAAAATCTTAGCCATATCTTAGATGGAGTTAGCAGCTGAAGAAGCAACAATAATCAAAGCTTTCTTCCTCAAACTCTATCTTGTCCTCTTGCTAGGGCCTTCTGAAGATATGGTTCCTTTATTTTCTCTTTTACCCAATGTCACCGCAGCAACACAGATGCTTGAAGTTACCTGCTCCATTTTTGTTCCACTTTCCTTGATAAGAATTCTAAGATTCTACTTGTAATCCTAAAGTTTTTTTGGTATATCTCCCATTTGCACCTCCATGTGTTGAATAATAGCCCAGTTAGCCTCTTGGTTATGTTGCAAGGTTTTCACTTTCTTCTTCAGCCCCATTATTTCATTATATATCTAGGAGTCGACTTGAAGGAAAGAGTCAGCTTTTTGTTTGGCAGAGTGTAGGAAGGAAAGTTTGGTTTCCCTCTTTGGGGAGTCACCCGCGTCATCAACAGTGGTGTGTCGCAAGGGGCCAACTTTATCAATTTGTACCTCCCCATCCAACAGCTCCTCCTCACTAGACTCCATAAGGAAATGTTGACTTGGGACCTCCTTATCTTGTCCCTTAGTCTCCTTTACAGGAATAGAAGCTATCCCCATGTTTTCCTTCTTACCTAAAATGGTTGGATCATCGATTAAATTTTCTTTCTCTTTATCACCTCCCCCAGACACAATATGAGTACCCTCATTATCAAACTTGCTTTGTCCCGAGTTATCCTCAGTAGTATCTTCCTCTCTCCCTTCCTCCTTTTTTGCCTTTCGTATTCAGATAACCATCCAGGTTAGAGCTGAACTCTCCAGCATCTGTCCCTTCCTCTTCCTTAGGGAAATCCTTATCTGAGTCTTCAGTACTCTCCACCTCTGTATCCTCTTCCACAATTTGTCTTTGAGAGCTGGAGGGTTTCAGTTTAGCCTTAACTTTCTCTTTAACATTCTCATCAGTTTTACCTTTTAAGGGTTTAAGATTCTTATGCTTACCAGTGGAAGGAGATGAAGCAATGGATTTATTTTTACAAAAACCCTCAATGATCAAAATTAGAACTTCATGTGAGATGGGTCGAGACTGTTTCTTTCCATGGGCATTCAAACTTTGGAGCAAAAAAAATTGCAAATAGAAAGGGAAGGAAATTCTGTCCTTGTACCTGAAATGGTTAAGAAAGACAAAGTAGAATTTGTGCACCCTTTTATTCCTTTCATCAAAGATAAAATAATCATGAATACAACCAAGTACATCATGCCAAATACCTTTAATCTATTGCACATCAAAGAAGTCTCCATTTTTCTCCAATTGCATCTCCTCTTCATCCCTCTTTAGAAATTTTTTGTAGGCCGTATTGGAAATACTGGTCTACTTCAAGAATTTGATACCTTTCATGGGGAGACCAGTGACCTTGGCAATGAATTCCTTAGTAAGCTTTACAAAGATTTCATGTAAATTAACTTTGTTGTCCACCCAATTTTTGAAGAAGGCAATGGTGACATGGGGTTTGAACCCATGCAACTGCTCTAGGTAGATGACCACCTTCCCTTTCTGGAGAATCTTCCAAATGTCCTACCTAGCCTTCCAATTGTCACATTTTTTGGCTTCTACTTCCTCGGTTCACCCCCAATATTACAGAGTGAACAAAAAACTAGAGACACCCAGATATTGATAGCAGAGAGGTTGAAATGAGGCTAGTTTTTTGTGACACGATGTTGAGGTCACCTTTTTGATGATACATCCAGAGAACATATAACCTTCACATGAATCTACCTCCTTGGGGATGGTAATCTGATAGTCGTAAGGCCACTCCCGGAAATCATTAAATTTCTAATCCAAGTAAATATTTCCCACTTTGGAATGAATAACATCATAATTAATAATCACTTTAAGATCCACATGCTTGATTAATTCATCAAGGGACCTCATCTTTTGCCCTCTTTGAATTGCACGATTTACTATCCAATCAACTACCCCTTTGGCTTCTTTATAAGTATGGGAAATGACCACTTTTTCAAAAATTTGAAATAAGGTTTTGATTTTCATAATTGTAGCCTCTATAGACCATGTGATAGAATTTTTATTATTAAGGTTATTAATAATATTCAAAAAATCACCTTCTAACCATAATTTGGAATACCCCAATTCAACAGCTAAAATAGTGGTATAAAGGGTAGCAGTAGCTTCAGCAATATGGCTATTGGAGTGACCAATAGGGATAATAATAGCATCAATAACATTTCCCATATGATCTCTAAGAACACCTCCACATCCTTCTCTTCCCGGGTTACCCTTAGCAGCTCCATCAAAGTTCCCTTTGATCCATCCATGAGGAGGAACAAGCCATTTCATGATCGATCTAGGATTATCAATTTTCAACATAGATCCTTGAGATCTTAAAGGGTAATCAAGTTGGAAGGTTTGAGTAGGCTCCCTTTGGGATTTAAAATTCTCCTTGAAGGCTTTGATGATATTCTGACCAAGCACCCATCTTGGAAGATCTTTATTTTTGAATATGTTGTTATTTCTTTCTTTCTATATGCCCCACCAAAGGTTGGGAGGGTTGGTTTCCAAAGAAATTGATCATCAGGATACTTTGAGGGGCATCTCCAACTCTTGAAAGAAAGATCCAAATTTTTTTGATGGACCCATGTCATACCCCAAAAATTCAAAATCTCAGTCCAAACTTCCTGGGTAAAAGAGCACCTCAAAAACATATGATCTCTATCTTCAAGTCCCTTTTTACATAAAGAACGCCTATTTACCAAATTTATACCTTTTTTTTGCAAGTTGTCAAGGGTCAAAATTTTGTTTTGGAGAAGAGTCCAAAAGAAAATGTTAATTTTGGGTATGAGACCCTTAATCCAAACTTGCGACCAGAGAGGTTGATTACTTTTATCCTTAGAAGCAAAGATAGAAGCAACTTTAAATTGCCCACTAGGATCAGCATGCCAGATAATCTCATCCTCAAGATAAGGGTAAAGAGAGATAGCCTTTAGGGATAATTGGATATTATTGAAGCCTTGATGAACATTAGTTAAATACACCCATGGGTCATTCTACCAGTAATGACTAACAAGAAAGCCAAATCTCTGCTTGCATCGATCAATTAAGGCTTTGTCATGAAAATCTTTGATCAAGGGATGGTCCATATGCCAAGTATCCTCCCAAAATTTCACTTTTAGCCCATTACCAACTTTCGAGGAACAACCTTTTCCTAAAGTTTTCTTGGTCCCCTAAATAGCTCCCCATATGGAGGAAGATTGAATAACATCAGGAGAGTCGAGGTAATCAGGAAGGGAAATAGCATTGAAGAGATACTTATGTTTCTAAATGGTACTCCACTCTTTCTTGTAATGGTGAACTCTCCACCCCTATTTGGCTAAAAGAACTTTTTTCAAACTTCTAATTTTTTTAATTCCCAGTCCCCCTTCACTGCGAGGTTTACATACTTGATCCCAAGCAATTAAATGCATTCTCCTTTTTTCCTCAGAGCCAGTCCATAGGAAATTTCTTTGAATTTTATCAACTGACTTAGCAAATTAAAAAGGAATTTTGAAAAGACTTAGAGCATAAGTAGGAATGCTTTGGAGACAAGATTTGAGAAGAGTTAACTTACCAGCTTGGCTTAAAAGAATTCCTTTCCAACCTGCCAACTTTTTGCTGAATTTGTTAATAAGATCTTCCTAGAAAGCATCAAGGACTTTCAAGCCTAGGGGCAGCCCCATGTAAGAGGATGGGAGAGATCCTATAGAACATCCTAGGATTTTATCAATTTTAAATTGTTTGTGGATAGGGGTGTTAATGAAGAACACAACACTTTTACTCCAGTTATCCCATTGTCCAAAAGCAACAAAATATAAGTTAATAGGTTGCTTTAAAATCCTAGCTTCGTTCACTTTAGCCTTACCCATGAAGATGGTATCATCAACAAATTGTCCATGAGAACAAATTAAAGGATGGGAAGATGGTTGTAAGCCCTTAATCAAACCTCTTTGGACCAAGTCCCTGATAAATCTCCCCAAGCAATAGCCATAATAAAAATAAGGATGGGGGATAAAGGATCACCTTGTCTCAGCCATCGAGAAGGAAAAAAGAAAGGAGCGGAGCTACCATTAACCAAGACCACAATAGAGATAGTAGAAACCAATTGATAGATCAAACCCACAACCTTATGGTCAAAGCCAAAAGCAAGAAAAATATTACAGAGGAAAGACCAATCCACTCTATCATAGGCCTTAGCAATGTCCACTTTCATAATGAAGCCCTAATTGTTAGAACAAGACAAGGAATGAATATTCTCATGAGCAGAGATGATAGAGTTAAGGATTTGTCTACCAACGATGAAACCATTTTTTTGTTTCAAAATAATCAACGTGATCACCTGAACAAGTCTGGAGGTGAGAACTTTGGAAATAATTTTATAGAAGGAATTACATAGGCTAATCAGTCTAAACTAATCTAGAGAGTTACCCCAACTTTCTTAGGAATAAGGCACAGAAAGGTGGAATTGATTTCCTTAAGCATCTATTTTGCCCCATAGAATTCCTTAACAACATCACAAACATCTTTAACAATAACTTTCCAAAGCTTTTGGAAGAAAAACATGGGAAATTCATCAGGACCAAGGGCTTTATCTCCTCCCAAAGAGCTTACAGCTTTGAGAATTTCATCATCCTTAGGAATTGAACATAACATTTTATTTTGTTCCATTGTAATCAATGGAGGAATCACTTTGAGGAATTCAGCCTGACTATCCACATTGATGTTGGAATCATCCATCATAAGGGAGGAGAAAGAGGTCACCATCTCATCCATGATAGCCTTGTCTTCAACAATTTTCACATCTCCCTTTTTAAGATATGATATGTGAGTTTTGGCCCTATGCTTCAGAGTGGAGAGATGGAAAAACTTTGTATTTTTATCCCCTTCCCTCAACCATATCAATCATGATCTTTGTCTCCAATAGATTTCTTCTTTAGTGATGGTGCCATGGTATTGGGCAAGCTTTTCATTTTCTTCAAGGAGGAGATCAAAAGTATAACCTTCCTTCTAGATTTTTTCCTGCATATTTAGAATTTCCCTCTTAACAGTAGTCTTGTTCTCAAAAATGTTCCCAAAGTTATTCTTGTTCCAATTTTGACCTCCCTTTTAATATTTTTAAGCTTGGAAGAAACTCTAAAGAGGGTAGTGCCTTCAAAATAAATATTCCACCATTCTTTCAATTTAGTTTCAAACTGTGGGTGTTGTCAAGCCTAGCCTGAATACATTCATTACCAACTCTCTTGTTGCTCCACATGAACTGGATTCCATAGAGGTCCAAATCCATTAAGCCCTCATTATTTATGAACTCCATTAAATCCAATCTTCCTTCCAACTGAGTAGCATCACCTCCCATTTTCTCATGGTCATAAAGAGGGACATTAAATTTTTCCACAATGATCCATCTTCCATAATAGTCTTTGCTTATAAAATTAGAAACCAAATCCTAGACCTTTTTCCTTAGATGCTTTGTGTTTGGAGCATAAATATTCACAATATACTAATCTTCCTTCTGGTCTGAACTAGTAATTTTGGCTATCATAAGGTGTTTACTAGCAATCAAAATTGTTCCAGAGAAATAGTTCTTCTTCCATAAAATCAGAGTTCCACCTGATGCCCCTTCTGAACTGCTAGCATTTATTGAATAGTTATTAAAAGCTTTAATCTGTTATGTTTTCTCTTTATTCATCATAGTCTCTTGAAGCAGGGGAAAATCTGGCTTTTGTTCTGTAAAAAAATTCCTAACAATGTCTAGTTTATGAGTACTGTTCAACCCCCTAATATTCCAAGTAATGATCTTCATATCCAATTTTTCAGAGTAAAATCCAGAATAGTTGCTTGCCTACCATCAGTAATATTCTGCATACTTTCTAACTCTCTAATTTTCTTAGTAGAACTTCTTCCAGGTTTGACCGGGGAACCAACATCCAGTTTCACCTTACTGTGTTGTTCTATTCTTTTCCTATTTTTTTTTGGATTAGAAACAAGAGGTTTTATCTTGCTATGCTGATCTATTTTGTTGCTTCTAGTCTCTACCCCCTTAGTATTATTGTTTTTTTCAGCCCTTTTCCTTTGGTTTGGTTTATGAATTGAGCTATTTTCTTTCACATCATCTAGGGGAGGAGGCTTCACTATAGAAAGGTTATTTTCTACCTGGGTTTGCACCTGAATCTCCCTAGATTGAGAAAAAAGAGGATCTCTTTCCTCAGGTAAATTTCCAATATCAGCCAAGATTTCACCATCCTCAAGCACAATTTTGTCATCAATATCTCTCCATTGTTCTTCTATCCTCTGATAAATAACAATTTGTTTTGATAAATCTGCCCAATTTTCCAATTCTTGTTTAGGTAAACTAGTTTCAAACTATAAACTAGGACCTTCTTTCTTAGAGTTGGCTTCTTCAGAAGTGAGCTCTTTCACTGCCTCAGCCTATGGAACTTGAAATTTTTCATTACTTTTTTGTTCTTGGCACTGACCTTCTTTGGGTTTCCATAGTTTCTTATGCTAAACCTTTTTCTTTTTCCCTTCCAAACCACTGCTAGCCTGGTTTTTACTTTTGGAAGGACTGTTTTTAACCAAATTCCCCTGCTTCTTACAAGCATAGCAGGAATTAGGAAAATCTTCAAAAAGGATTTCTTGAGTTCTTCTACCCAACTTGGAAATTAGATCCACCTTTACTGGGAGGTGAGTCAGGTCTACCACCTTAACAAAAAGTTTGGCACATTGAAGTTTGGATCTAAAGGCCATAGCATTATCCATAGCTACAAGTTCTCGAAAAGAACTAGTGATACCTTTAAAGATGTCTTCATGCTAAAATTCTAAAAGGAGTCCAAGAAGTTTGGCCCAAATGGGAGTGGCTAAGAAGAAAGAGTTTGAAATATCCATGTTGGGTTCCCAATTTTTAATGGTGAGAGATTTTTTACCAAAAGACCATGGCCCTCCACAAAGAACTCTATCCAAGTCTTCTTTATAGTTGAAGATAAATGAAAAGAATCCATTCAACATGGGGGCAATATCTACCTCTTATCTAATAACCCATTTCCTTTTCACCATCTTTCTAAGTGATTCAAGATCTGGTCTAGCGCCTAAAAATTTGCCCACTTAAGTGAAATCCATGGAAGACATGGCAAAATAAACTAAAGGGTCAGGAATAAAAACTTGAAACCCACCTTTCTCCAAGCAGGTCTTGGCAGTCACCAACATGAAGAGAGACTTTCTAGTTGGTTTCTTTCCAAACAGGGATGACCAAGTTTTCCATTCTGAGACCCCTTGCTTCTGCCCTCCAAAGGGCTTTTCCTTGAAAGAAACAACATTTTCTTTCTCCTTCAAAAGATCCTATACCGACACATGAGAAGCAAACATAAAATCCAAAGGTGGGACACGAACCCCACACAAAGGTTCAAAACCTCCTAAAGACTTTCCATTGTCCACATCAACCAAAGATTCTGACCCCGTAAACTTCTCAGTATCCTCTGTCATTCCCCAAGGGTATGTACTGCTAGCCAGATTCTCCCCAACCAGTTTCTTGCCTGCATGCAAACTAGCTAATTCAAATTTTGAAAGGGTACCCATCAGGCTTTGTTTACATATTCATCTTGTTAATGTGTTCCTGTACTTTCTTATATAGATTTTTGATATCCTGAAGATATCTATGTTAATATGGTAATTTAGAACATTATTTTATTGATGTAATTAAGTCAAATTTAATTTACAAAACTATTAGAATAAATTATTTCACTAAGAATTTAATATAAATTTTAGTATATTCTAAAGTTTTATTTTACTTAAAAATAAATAAAATTATATTACCCTTATACATTAAATTTTCTTTCTCTAGATAAAATGGTTAAAATCTCCTGAGAAAGTTAGTCAATTTTTAAAAGATTCAATACTTGTCCCACTCAAAAGTATATAAAATATTTATATTCATCTACAAGGTATTATTCCAAGAGTCAAATTCTAAATAGAGTTAAAACAATCATTAGATAACTCATATTACACTAATTCAAAAAATGATTATCCAAAAATATATGGACCATGACCCTTCATTATAGTAACATCCATACGTGTAAAGACATGAACTAGTTATAAAATGAATTTGCAGAAGAAAGATTCAAAATTGATTAATTTTGAATATCATAATGTTCTTACCATCTCTAGTTCCCATTGCATTTACTATTGTTGATGTTTCTTGATTAAGATCCAAATATAGTTTTTGACTATTTTGTTGATCGATTAACACTACAAAAAGATGTACATTTCACAAATCAACTTAGGTAAAACCAATATACAAATTAAATACTCAAAATTAACTAAATATTACTTCATGTTTTTCTTACCATCTCTCATTCACATTGCATCATCCATTGGTGTATAGTTGAGATCAATAGAATAGGCAAACATATGCGCTTCTACTTTATCATTTAAATCTATAATAACACACAAATTTAAAATTTAAACTTAATGAACCAAATAAAAATTAAAGATTTACAATGAAATCCATTTAATAATTTTTATACCATATCCAATTTGCATTCCATCCATTGTTGTTGATGTTTGGTTGAGATCCATACAAAAGGGTAACCTATGTGGATCATTTTGTTTTTTAACATTGAAAATTGAAATAATGTTCACATTCAATGACGATAAACTTAGATAACATTTTCAAGTGTAAAAATATATAATATAACTAGTATATAAATATTTAAAATGTGAATTACCATAAATGGATTGTTGAAATGTTTCCTCAGGGGAAACATTCAGCATTGATGCTTCATCTCCATAAATTGTATCTAATTTGTTTGCATATTATAGAAAATATGTTAGGTACATGATTAAGCAATTTTCTATAAATAAATAGATAAATAAATTTAATAGTTAAAAGATACCATCTACGAGGTGTGTTTCACTTATTATTGTTTGGTTTAGATTAATTGGAAAATGTAACCAACCTCATGGATTACATTTTTGAGCATACAAAATTGTAATTCAACATATAATTAATAAATGAACTGATAAAAAGTCATACTTCTATAAATTAACAAAATATTTTTGAATGAATGTACTCACCTTTTTGTTCCCTACTAATAAGAGTTTCTTTTTGTATTGCTATACTTGAGCGATTATTGCCCTTCTTTTTCTTTTTCTTTGTACATCCTCTAGAGGGGAATTGAAAGGTTTCCTGCTCAACTCTTTCACTTAAGTTTTGACAAATGGTATCACACCTTCATTGAGTAGAATGGTGTTTGTGCATTGTGCATTTTGACAAATATCTATATAAATTTGAAATAAGAAATATTAAGGTTTGATTATCATAGAATAATCTAATATTTAACTATAAAAATATTGTAGAGATTACCAATAGTGATATTTTCATGATTAAGACTCCCTCTATCATCATGGTCACCATTTGACAACAAAGCAACTTTGTGTGTAACTTAATAACATTAAACTAGTTACATTTGACACGAATAATATTAATAATTAAATATTTTAAAAATAAACATGTGTGAAATAAAACATACTTATAACTTGATATTTCACATTTGTTTTATCTCTCTTTAGAAGATCTAAAATCTTCAATGCATGTTTGCGTGTGTTTCCTTTTTTTCCCCAGTGACAATCACATACATGTAAATTAGGTCCACATTTTTTGACAAAATACCATTTTGTTGGAATTGTTTGGCTTCTTATGTTATAACCATTATGGAGGTGATCATTAGGATAACAATTTGTACTTGGTAAATTGTTTTTTATATTTCTAGTGCATTTTTATAATACTATTCTTTTTTGAAGTTTGTTACAAACTGAGCTAACTACAAAAATCTTTTATTTTTATAGAATGGCTCTACCCTATGAAGAAATACATGGATGAGCAATTTCATTCTCATTGTGCAATTCTTAGAATGATCCAATAAATAATGACCCTTGATGTGACAATGGTAGGATTCTATTGAAGCATTGGTCTCTTGATTTGAATGAGAAAACTTTCAAAAATTCTTGGCCCACATTTCTACAAAAAAAATATAATGAGGTGACACAAAAATAGCTAACATGATGTAAATGCATATAAATGTAATGAATAATCACATGATCTTTACCAATATGACTCTTATGATGACATTGAGTTTTTTGAAAGTAATCAATAAAAGTCTTCTTCTCTTTGAATTCCTTCGTGAAATTCTTTATTAGGTGAGTAGTAATGTCTTTATAATCACTCATTGCATACATAATATACCCAATTTGAATATTTTTATTCCAATTTCCTTATTTCTCACATGCCTAAATTATAATGTAAAATATCAAGATATGATGTTTCGAGGTCTATAATATTGATTTATTTCAATTTAAAATTCACTTACATGTACACATTCTTCAACTACACCTTACATACATGCCAAATACATAAAAGTATTTGAAAATTGAAGGATAGCCTACAAGTTCAATTATAGTAGCTCATAAATAGTATTTGAACAAAATTAAATGTTATACTTATTCAAACAAAATAAAAAATATAATTTTATAAACTAAATATCAAGAAATAAAAACTTGATTGCCTCAATCTCAACACTACCATCATCTATCATGAATGCATTAACATGCTAGTCTTCTTTGGAATATTTCCCTATTTTATAAACCTCACTTATCCATTCATTTATATCCTCAACTTTATTTCTTGAGGATATGGCCCATGCAACAGGAACACCAGCCTCTTGCTCATTGAATACAAGTAAAGTATATATCTCAAACTATACATTATTACACTATACCAATAAATAAAATATATGCATGAATTTTAGAGATTATAACTATCAATAATAACTTTACAATCCATAGATATGGGTATCACATTTTTACTTACACCATATATTTGTAGATAATGTGGAATCCATTGTAATGAGTGAGTTATGTGAATGTTTTACCATCATTTCTCAAATCCAGAGTGTTTGGATCCCTATAAAAAATGGAACATATTTCATTTTGTTTGGCCTCTTATAGTAGAAAAATTTGTCTGTGTCCTCTGGATGCCATAAGCTTACACTTTTGGCATCATATTCATCTTTCTATGATCAAAGGGATTACACTCCCTTCCATGCATTGAATACATATTTTCTTAATAAACATGTATCCATTTTATTCATTAAATTAGTTAGACTATGATGTAAGTTGGTTTTTCTCACATATTGTGTCAATTCTAACCATCAGTAATAAAGATTCAATGTAAGATTTGCATTCATTTGATAATATTGGTGCAAAACTACTATTTGGCACCAACAGGGTCATCCTTTCCATGACAAAAGTCACCATAAGTATCATAATGGGTAAACTCATAATATGCAATTATAACAACATCTAGTGTTGGAAAACTAATTGAAAAGATCATTGATGAATAAGATTGATTGAAAGAGGGAGATTGTTGTTAAGAGAATATTTTCAATCATTATTTTTTCATTGATGTCAAACCTGCTATGTGTAGGAATGACATTTTCTTATAAGATCCAAGTACTGACAAGGATTTGATCAACAACATGTAACAAGAGCACCTAAGGGAAAGGTTGAGTTATGATATTGTAATGAAGTACAAGGATTAGTTAAGCCAATGGTTAAATGATGTATTGATAACATACTTGAAGATACAGAGGTTGGTCACACTTAGAAAAATTAGAGGAATAAGTTGTAATAAGGTTGACTGCGAAGCTTAAACTAAGTTCATTAGTGGATGCCAAGCAAGCTAGTTGAAGCCAAGAAAATTCTTAGTTGGAGCCAAGCAAATGAAAAATCTAGTGTGTGCTAAATGAACTTCAGGTGTCGAGTGAAGTTCAAGTGCTAAGCAAAGTAATAGGTGCTGAGCATCAAAAAATCTTAGTAGGTACCAAGTGAACTTTAGGTGCCAAGCATCACTAAAATGTAGTTGATGCTGAGTAACACAGTATGCATCGAGCACCGATATTTCAATAGTGTCGAGCTACTGCATTATTGGAAATGTCAGAGATTTGCCAAATCTGAGTCGACATAGTTGTTACGGTTAATTTTGTGAACTAGTTGGAGGATAAGGATGCTGAGCTGGTGGCACAAAATTCTGTGTAAACCATTTCTAGACAAATTCAAAAGGATTATTCAAGAAGTTTCTACAAGAAACATAATACTGGTTAGATTCAATGAATCCTATCTAATCCATAAGAATTGAAATTAAAAAAAGAAAGAATCGAGTGGGAAAAGGAACTCCATACTTCTATTTTAGGAGTCACATACCAAGAAGCAAATGCTACTATTACTAAAGTGCCAAAATTGTGAAGTGATTAGAAGGGTATCAATGACAAGGCATCTACGAGAAGGAAGAGCACAAAGGGTCTACTTTGATGAGTGGTCAGAGAGAGATGATTGCACTAGTATATTGAGCATGGAGACTCAAGGAGACTAAGCTTGAAAGGAGGGCAAGCTGACAGAGCTGCAAAGACTGAAAGTTAGGCAATGTGAAGGAGTTGAAGAGTGATATAAAATCTGCAAGTTGAGTTGTATTCTATAATCAGGTCAAAACCCCTTAATGTTACTCTCTAGAAATTGTATCAGTTAGGATAAAGGAAAATACTATGGACTTAGATTGGTTTAATAGCCATTTGTAAATCCTTTAACAAGGTGGCATTCCAAGTGAATGTTTTAAAGTCCTTTAACTAGGCTCACTTCTATTAGGGTGGATAAATCCTCTAACACGGTCACATTTAATAGTGTTTTGTAAGCCTTTAATAGGGCATCACTTTAGAAGAGTGAGAATTGAGTAGCATGTTACTGGTGGTCTTTTCCAAATTAGGTTTCCACGTAAATCGTTTTGTTATGTGTTGATCTTTTTCTATGTTATGCTTGCATGTTGATTTATAGTAACTTGTTGAATAGGAAAGATAAAAGCTTGGATGAATGAATAGTTGAATAGGCTCACTACACTTAGTGAAAAAGTTTGAATTGGACATTAGGACCTTGAACTGATTCACCCCCCTCTCTTAGTTATTCTAAAGCATTTCTAACAATTGGTATTAGAGCCATCTGTTGATTTAGTTTCAAGGTACTAGAAGTAGGAAGATCAAGATGTCCAAAAGAGAAGCTCCCAAGTTCAACAAATACAACTTTGTTGCATGATAGAGTCTGACAAAATTGCACCTTGGATCAATAGGTGATCATGCAAAAAACTCAATTGAAACAGAACATGTAGAATTAGTTGGACCTCTTATTGTAGATGATTTGAACAAAAAGAAGGAGCACAATCAAGCAATGCTGGAGATTGCCTCTGCACTTAGTTATGTTGAATATGATGACATCAAAGGATGTGATACTATATTAAAGATGTGGAAATCCATGTTAGATATCTATGGAGGAGATTAAAATGTTCAGAGAGAAAAGACAGAAATCCTCAGAGGAAAGTTTGATGACACAAAGATGGAGGAAGGTGAAAATGCTGCTCAATATGGATCCAGAATGAAAGAAGTGGTAAGTGCAATAAGAAGTTTAGGTGGTCAATTAAAAGAAGATACTATCAATAAAAAATACTTGAGAACCTTGCTCCCTATCTATGCTATCAGATTTTTAGCCATCTAACAGTTAAGGTGTATACCAAGAAATGCATTGACCTTTGAAGGAATAGTGAGAAGACTTACTGCATTTGAGTTGTCCAATTTTGACAACTATAGACCTGAGACCCTTGAATCTACTCTCAAGGCCAAGTTGAAAATGAAATACACTGAGGAGGTGACATCAAATAAGAAAAGTAGAAAAGGAAAAAATGCATGCAGTGATAGCAGCACAGATGAGGAAGATATAGAACAGTTGGAAGCACTACTAGCTAGGAGATTTTATAGAGACAAATGTAAATTCAAAGGTAAACTCCCTATCATTTATTTCAATTGCAATGAAGTAGGTCATATTGATACAAGATGTACATAGAAGAAGAACTACAAAGAAGGAAACAAGTACAAAAATAAGAAGGAAGATGATAGTAGAGACTACAAGGACAAAGGCAAAAGATGTTACATTGTTGAAGAAGATTTTGATGAGAATGATGATGGGGTAGTCGATGTGGCCATGAAGGATGAATCAGATAAAGATCAATATGAAGCAAAAACATTTCTAACTTGTGTGAACAAGAATGACAAGTGGATCATAGACAGTGGTTGCTCACATCACATAACAGGAGATAAAAGTAAGTTTATTACCTTTACTCAATATGATGGAAATAGTGTTAGATTTGGAAATGATGCTCCATGTCAAATCAAAGGGAAAGGTTCTATTAAACTTACTAAGAAGATTTCATATGATAATACATACTATGTTGAAGGATTGAACTACAACTTGTTGAGTGTATCACAGTTAGGCAATGTAGGATGCAAAGTAGAGTTTGGAAACAAAACTGCCAAGATCTATGACATTGATGGAAATCTGATAGGAAAAGGTGAACAAACTAGGAGTAATCTATTTTACGTAGATATATAAGATGCAACTTGTCTTATTGTTCGACTTGATGATGTGTGGTTATGGCATAGAAAATTATGTCATGTTAACTTTGACAATATAATTAGCATCAGCAAAAAGAGGAAAGTCAAAGGGTTGCCTAAACTAAAGAAGCCTAAAAACACAATGTGCAAACAATGTCAACTAGGGAAGATGACTAAGTCTAGCTTCAAAAGCAAAACATATACTTCTAAAGAAGTACTAGAGCTAGTCCATACAGACTTATGTGGACCAATAAAAGTGAAAAGTTACCTAGGAGACATATACATAATGCTATTTGTAGATGACTATTCAAGGATGATTACTACTATGTTTGTAAAGAAAAAATCTGATGCATTTCAAATGTTCAAGTGGTATTTGGCCAGAGTTGAAAAAGAAATAGGGAAGAGTCTAAAATGCCTAAGGTCAGATAGAGGAAGTGAGTTTACATCAAAAGAATTTGAAATATTTTGTAATGATAAAGGTATCTAAAGGCAAACATCAACACTAAGAACTCCACCCCAGAATGGTATTGCTAAAAGAAAGAATAGGTCAATGATAGACTATGCAAGAACCTTGATAATGGAGAAAAATTTTGCTCTAAAATATTGGAGAGAAACTATAAGCATTTCTATTTACACCTTGAATAGAGTCCAAGTCAAGAAAGGTACAAATGCAACACCTTTTGAACTATGGTATGGTCACTCACCTATTGTAAAAAAATTCAAAGTATTTGGTTGTAAATGCTACATTCTTAAAGGTACTAGAAATGGAATTTTTAATGCAAAAAGTGATGAAGGCATATTCCTTGGCTACTCCACTAGAAGGTATATAAGTGTTTGAATACTAAATTGACAAGATTGTGGAGAGTGCAAATGTAAATTTTGATGAGCATGTAGAAGTTCAAGTTGATGAGTCTAAGCAATCAAAATATTTTAAATATTTTGTATACTTCTATGAAGGAATGCCTACTGAAGATGATGCTACTAATCAATTTGGGAATCGACAAGAAATTTCAGTATCAATCGAGTTACACCTAGTAAATGCTGAGTTGCATTCAAAAGCTGAGCTATAGAACAAATGAAATGCACATTCTGATCCTAAAAATAGTATACATGAAAGAAATGATGAAATACCAGATGGAGAAGAGAAAAATAACTCTAAAGTTGAAGGATCAAACATGGAAAGAAGAATAGAACCAAGATTAGCAAAATATATAAGAAGACATCACCTTGCAGATCAAATAATTGGTGACAAGGATGCAAGACCAATTAAAAGGAATAGACTAAGAAATTAATCATGTTTTCTAAGCAAGATTAAACCTAGAATAGTGATAGATGCACTACAAGATGATGATTGGTATAAAATGGAAGAGGAGATAGATCAGTTTGAGAAGAGCAAAACTTGGACCCTAGTTCCTATACTAGTTGACAACAATGTAATTGGTATAAAATAGGTATTTAGGAAAAAACTTGATGAGAATGGTGAGATAACAAGAAAAAAAGACATTAGTTTGCAAAGGCTATGCACAAGAAGAAGGACTAGATTATGGGGAAACATTTGCTCATGTTGCAAGAATGGAAGGAGTAAGAACACTACTTGCATATGCTGCATACAAAGGTTTCAAAATCTACCAAATGGATGTCAAGTCTACCTTTCTAAATAGTATACTAGAAGAGGAAGTCTATGTTGAACAACTAGAGGGATTCGTTGATGAGAACAACAAGGATATGGTTTGCAAACTACATAAGGCACTCTATGGTTTGAAACAAGTATCTAAAGTATGGTAAGAGAGATTCCACAGATACCTTGTGAAGATAGGATTTGAAAGAAATGATGACAACAATAACTTGTACATCAAGGCTTAAAAAGGTAAAGACATTTTGATATCTAAAATCTTTGTTGATGATATAATATTTGGAGGAAAAGATGTTCTATGCAAAGATTTTTTCGATCAAATGAAACATGAGTTTGAGATGTCAATGTTTGGAGAAATCAAGTTCTTTGTTGGTTTACAAGTACATCAATTGAAACATGGCATATTTGTGATCCAATAAATATACACCAAGGAGATACTCAAGACATTTGGATTAGAAGAGTCAAAACCAGTTAGCACACCAATGGAAATAGGATATAAGTTATCCAAAAATGATGAATCAACTAAAGTAAATCAGACAATGTATAGATCAATGATTGGAAAGTTGCAATATGTTGTACATAGTAGATCAAACATTGCATTAGCTGTTGGGATAGTGGCAAGATTTTATGCAAATCCAAAAGAAAATCACTTGATGGCAGTAAAGAGAATACAAAGATAACTAAAAGGAACTGATGGCTTTGGTTTATATTACAAGAAGAGTGAAAAGTTTGAGCTAAGAGGCTATACTGATGTAAATTGGGGAGTTAATATTATGATAGAAAAAGCACTAGTGGAGAAGTACTTTTTTTGGAAAAAAAGATTGATTACATGGACAAGTGAAAAAGCAAAATTGTACCTCACATTCCACAACATAAGCTGAATATGTTGTAGCTGCCATAAATTGCACCAATATTGTATGGATCAAACATTTGCTACAAAGTATGAAGGAAGAGGTAAATGAGCTTGTAATACTTTATTGTGATAATATAAGTGCTATCAACATATCAAAGAACCCTATAATGCATGCTAAAACCAAGCATATTGCAATTAAGTATCACTATGTAAGAGAATTGGTGGAAGACAAACAAGTGAAGGTGGAATATGTTAACTCAAAGGAATAGATTGCTAAAATCTTCACAAAAGCACTACCTAAAGATACTTTTGAGTATCTTAGAGGTATGTTTGGGGCAATACCCCTAGCCAAGGCTACTTAAGAAAATGCAAGACTCCCCTGCATCAAATGAATTGACTGTTGAAATATTACACATTGATGCAAAGGATACTTACTTTAGGATTCATGCCTAAAGTAATTGAAATAATGAAGTTCCAAATTAGTCACAAGAAAGGTGACAGAGGGAGAATGTTAAAGAACCTACAAAAGCTACACTTTCATATTGATATGCTCAAACAATATGTCTTTGGCATTATTTCCAAAGAGGGAGAAGTAGTGAGAAATTGATCAACAACAGGAGAAAGAGTAAAACAATTCAATGGATAAAATATTTGATCAATAGATTAAGGGAGAAGATGAAGAAGCTGATCAGAACATAGAATAACAGAAGATGAGCAATACATATAGAGGGAGAAACTATAACAAGGAAGAAAGGAAAGAGAAAGGATACGGTAGCCAAGAAGGAAAGATAGAAGTAAAGAAATTGGGAGAGTAGATCAAGAGAAGGAGATGTGAAAACTGATGGTAATTTTTTGGCATTTGACTTACTATTCTTACCCAGTTAGTACATGGTTAAATAGTTTAGTCTGATGGTTGATCAATTTGGTTTGCCATCAATGCCAAAGAGGGAGATTGTTAGAAAACTAATTGAAAAGATCATTAATGAAGAAGATTGATTGAAAGAGGGAGATTTTTTTTAAAATAATGTTTTCAATCATTGTTTTGTCAGTTATATTAAACCTACTATGTGTAGAACATTTTTTTATAAGATCCAAGTACTATCACTTAGTTGATTAATGAAGAGGATTTGGTCAACAACATGTAACAAGAGCATCTAAGGGAAAGGTTGAGTTGTGATATTGTAATGAAGTGTAAGGATCAGTTAAGCTAATGGTTAAATGATGTATTGATAACATACTTGAAGATACAAAGGTTGGTCACACTTAGAAACATTGGAGGAATAAGTTGTAATAAGGTTGACTACAAAGCTTAAACTAAGCTCATCAATGAGTGTTGAGCAAGCTAGTTGAAGCCAAGAAAATTCTTAGTTGGTGCCAAGAAAATGAAAAATCTAGTGTGTGCTGAGTGAACTTTAGGTGCCGAGAAATCTTTAGGTGCCAAGTGAACTTCAAGTGCCGAACAAAGTAACAGGTGCAAAGCACTAGAAAACCTTAGTAGGTACTGAGTGAACTTTAGGTGCCGTGCATCAGTAAAATGTACTTGATGCCAAGTAACCTAGTATGTGCCAAGCACCAATATTTCAATAGTGTCAAGTTGCTACATTATTGGAAATGTCAAAGATTCACCAAATCTGAGCCGAGATAGTTGTTACCTTGAATTTTGTGAAACAATTGGAGGATAAGGATGATGAGCTGGTGGCACATAATTCTATGTAAACCATTTTTGGGAAAATTCAAAAGGATTATTCAAGAAGTTTCTAGAAGACACATAATATGGGTTAGATTCAATGAATCCTATCTAATCCATACAAAATGAAATTAAAGAAAAGAAGAATCGAGTAGGCAAAGGAACTCCAAACTTCTATTTAAGGAGTCACATACCAAGAAGCAAATGCTACTACTACTAAAGTGCCAAAATTGTAAAGTGATTAGAAGGGTGTCAAGGATAAGGCATCTAGGAGAAGGAAGAGCACAAAGGGTCTACTTTGATGAGTGGTTAGAGAGAGATGATTGCACTAGTACATTGAGCATGGAGACTCAAGGAGACTAAGCTTGAAAGGAAGGCAAGCTAACATAACTACAAATACTGAAAGCTAGGCAATGTGAAGGAGCTGAAGAGTGATATGAAATTTGCAAGTTGAGTTGTATTATGTAATCAGGTGAAAAACCCTTATTGTTACTCTCTAGCATTCGTATCAGTTAGGGTAAAGAAAAATTCTGTGGACTTAGGATGGTTTAATAGCCATTTGTAAATCCTTTATTAGGGTGGCATTCCAAGTGAATGCTTTAAAATCATTTAACTAGGCCCACTTCCAATAGGGTGAATAAATCCTCTAACAAGGTCACATTTAACAATGTGTTGTAAGCCTTTATCAGGATGGGGTTTTCACAAGGCATCACTTTAGAAGAGTGAGAATTAAGTAGCATGTTACCATTGGTTTTTCCCAAATTGGGTTTCCACGTAAATCATTGTGTTATGTGTTGATCTTTTTATGTGTTATGCTTGCATGTTGATTTACAGTAACTTGTTGAATAGGAAAGATAAAAGCTTGGATGAATGAATAGTTGAATGAGCTCACTACACTTAGTGAAAAAGTTTGAATTGGACATTAGGACCTTGAATAACTGATTCACTCCCCCCCACCCTCTCTCAGTTATTCTAAAGCATTTCTAACATTTGGTCTACCATACATAACCCTAACTAGAAAATGAGCTTGATAACCACTTTTTTGGGTAAATCTTCTTTTACTTTCAATGTTTTTAGGTTTTCCTCTATTGTCCTTAGGGCCATAAGCACACCAATAACTGTGTATACCTAAAAACAAAAATAATTGACTTGATAAAAATGTATTAATAGATATGACATTTAATTACTCTATTAAATATAGGCAAACCTCGAGTATATCTTTGTAGTGTGGTTAGTAGGTTTTTTTGAGATGAACTTTTTATGCTTCTTAACTACAAAGTCTATCTCTATACTATGCAAAAAATCTTCCCCTTTGACACAGTGAGGGAGCCTTTCAATAGAGATTGCAATACATAAGTCCATATCACCACCATTTCCAATAGGTGTCCATTCAATATTATCACTTGAGAAATGATTTCCTTGGTTTAGAATATCTTGCCCACCTAGTTCAATGAATGATTCCCAAATTTTTTTGACTCAATATGAGTAATATTAAAATAATTAGTGACTATCATTTTCAAAATGTAGAAATAAATCTATTAGTTTTCTAATCACTCAATAGTATCATTCTCTTTACCTTAGTGTTTTTGATATAAAAGAAGCCAAAACTAGGGGTGGCCCTTTACAAAAGTGGCGGCACAACCAGTAAAAAGCCAGCCGATAACCAACAGAAAACTACACACACCGCTCCTAATGTTTTACATAATTATCTTTACCTTAGTGTTGACACTTACTTTTGAATTCACAACAAGAACCAATTTAACAATATACAAATTATAGAGATATAATTAAATATCTAAACAGTATAAAATGGTAGATACAAAGGTTCAAAGTTTTTTTTGATATATATTATTATAAGTAAATGTATGGTATATTGTTAGATTTTGTATTGCATGTGATGTGATACAAGATAACTCAAGGTGGACTATAGTGAGTTGACTATAGTAATGGCATAGGAAGAGGATTTATTTTAGGATATTCTGATTTTGGAAAAATGACTAAATTTCAAAGCAAGACTTTTCTATATGATTGGACAATAGTAGTGCCTTACGAAAGAAATTATGATGTTTAAATTTAATTAATAGAAATATTTTAGACATGTCTTCCAATAACCCTAAAAATCCTTGGCCATGTGAAAATGAAAGATGCACAAAAATATTAAATGGAAAAGTTAGAAAATGTTTAACTAAGAATTTTAAGTGAAACCTTATTTTTAGCTTTGTTTAATTTTTATGCAATCTAACTTGAAGGTGCTAGAAGACTAAGAACATTCACTATTCTAGCTTTGTTTAGAAGACTAACATTAGTTGAAACATTAGCTATAGATTTGGTTAGTTTTTAAGTAATCTAATTTATACTTTATTCAAACCCTAGCTAGATTTTAGATCAATTTCTCCAACCACATTCTCTATTATTTAATATCAAAATTTCTAAGATCCACGCCTTTTTATTTAAAAACAACAATTCAATTCAAAGATACCAAGAAGACACAAAGAATACAGATCTTTTAAAAGAAATTTATTATCATAGGTTTTCAAAACCCTACCTTACTTTGATGCTAAAAAAATCTTGACAATCTGGTGAAACCCTTACCAATCCAAAACCCTCAAAGCTTCCATAAGTCATTTTGCTCCAACTCCCAAAATTTTCTCTCCAAAATTTATATGTGAAATAATGAACTAAAATCCTCTCATGTAAAGCCCTCACTTCTCTTTAGGGTTTCTATCTCTAAAAACTTTGAAATATAATTATTTTATTTAATTAATCCATAAATATGCAAATTTAACTCACTTTTTAATTAAATAAACTCTTTCATTTTATTTTATTATTTAATACAATCATGGTAAAAATAATTATTTAATATTTTAATCAATAAAGCTAATTAGAATAAATTATTTAAATGCAACTCTAATTTTGATCAATATTAATTAAATCTTTAGACTAAAATAATATTTAATATTTAAATTCTTTTTATTTAGTTCTCTAATTTAGGACTTTAAATTGAAAATTTTTATTTAGTTAAATACAAGAAATGAAATATCGACTTATTTTAATATTTTTCTCTTTTTAATTAAATAATATTAACTAATTCAAATATCAATGATTAATCCAAATATCATAAATAAGCATTTTACCAAGCAAATCACAAAGTCAAACCACATGAAATGCATAAGTAAATCAACCAACCCGTTCAAGTCAAACAACACACGCACATAAAGACTCACAGGTTTGAAAAGGGTAGATGGTGAATTATAAGTCCTCCTTGCAAGACAAGTATTTGGGCTATGGTTGCGATTGGACCCGATCATTATCTTCCCATTCTTACCATTTAGTTATTGTGATAGGGTATGCTCATCCTGAAAAATCAAGGAACTCAATGCTCGATACCTAAATTATGCATAAAAGATAAGCATACACACACACACACCAACACACACACACACACACACACAAACTAAATAGACAATGGTAGGGAGTGGTACATGATTAGATCCTAAGTAGAAGGTGACTATGACTCCCTCCCTTAACTAAGTTAGGTAGAAAAGTAAAACATACATGCACACCATACACATACAAGTATGAGGTGAGTACGATAATTAATCATGAGTACAAGGAACATCATATTTCTATATAAATTTATTAATTTTCATGAACACACAATCATCATTGTTTAAAGACATAGTGTAAGATATAATTATGAAAGCAATTGCAATTACTAACTAGAAGTCCTTAAAGAATCATCATTATGAAAGTATTCAATCTAAACATAAAATCAAGTCATGGAATACTATCATATAAGTAGAAATAAAATATATCTTAAACTAACACATGCATGAAAATATGCCTAAAATAGTTCAAGACATATAATAGAAGGGAAAAACATGGGTGGGCACTACACATTTGTTGTGAAGATGAACAATTCAAAGCTATAGGTTTTGCCCTTTGTTTTACCTACAAATGGGTAGAATGGAATATAACTATGGTGAACATTACCACAATTACCAAAAGAGAAAGATGTTCTTCATTTCCTAGTCAATTCTTTTACATTTTACTCATTTTTCTTAAGTGAATACAATTCATACATATTTATATGGTGCATTAGTTGATATTGGAAACAAGTTTGAAGAACCAAAATAAGGTTAGTATTGAAGTATATGGCATTAAGATTTCTAGTCAAATGGATGGTACATGTTTTCCCTCTAATCAATTCCATGAAGTTAGGAAACATTTGAGACCACACCATAGCTTTGATCACATTTTTTCACTCTATAGTACATCTAATTTGTTTTCCCTTGTCAATTAAATGATACACATTGCACATCAATGTTCATCTTCAATGTCTAAATGTGGTGGATATTTTAATGATATCAACAAATCTCTTGTTGCAACTCATATAAAAAAGAACATGTTTTATGCTACCTCCAAAGACAAACTTAGAAGGCAGCTTGATGGTGTTCACTAAGAGTTGTAGGCCACCGATCCTATTGAGATGGAAATTCATGTCATTAGGGACTGACATCTAAAGAAGATATTTCCTAATAGTTTTGTTCATAAAGATATGTATTTAAACCAAGGATCTTTTGTACTACACCATTAAACTTGGTGGATGTGTAATATGAAGGTGTTTGAGTGATTTTATGTACTTCACTATGAGCTATAGAGTTAAGGGAAGTCAATATTATTATTCAATGATGGATATGTCATATCCATGGTGTACATTTTTAGTTGTGGTTGAGCAACACCCACATCATTTTGTAAGAAACAAACATTGGGAATTAATTAATTAATATGATTTTTCTTGTCAAGTTAGTTTGTTATGCTACGTTGTTGAGTGTCTTAGTGAATATTTGTAATATTTTTTTGTGGAAACATTAGATTTTGAATCTATAAGCAAAAAAAATATTGTTTTAAAATATTCTTTTAATAGGTTTGTTCAACAATGTCTTTGATAGACAATAATTGGATGTAAAAACATACTGTCTCTCTAGAGATATTAGTTGAGATTAAAGTAAAGTATCACTAATGACATGAAGTTAATTTTGTTTCCTATTGTCTTATAGAAACTATATCTTAAGACATATTTTAAGACACTCGATTAAAGATGAGATGTGAGATGATACACAAGTTTTTTATTGTTGCAAGTGAAGACAATTGATAAAGGAGTTATCTAAAAAAATTCTTTATTCCTCCTATAGGTAGTAGTGTGTATAAAATATATTAGATATTATTGTACTTACCATAGGCTAGAGCTATTGTATTCACTTTACACAACTAATGAATTAGTTCTGCACATATGAACCAATTATAGTGAAGTATTCATATTTCATTTTAATAATTCTAAAGTTTCAATTTTTTTTATCAATTAAATCTATTTAAAAAAATAATTTATCTCAAATATAATTGGGTCAAATTATTTGGTGATATAGGACCCCTTTTTTTCAAACTTTGTCATGGTGCATTTTTAATGGTGACATTTTAGGAGATTATTTATAAATATAAATATGTAACATTGTAATTAAACATAATTGCATTCATTTATAAATATACATATATAGGTCCACTGTAATCAAACATAATTTCAATCATCTATAAATGTAAATATGTAAACATTGGAATGAAAATTAATTGCATCCGTCTCTGAATATAAATTTGTAACAAATATAATTTTATTCACATAAAAAAATTTAAAAGCATGATATATTTGGTTTTTCCATAGATGTATTGAAAATTTGTGCTTCAAAAATTTAAATTTATTAAAGAAAATATAAGTTAAAACTCTAAATTTAGGGCAACAAAAATTTCAAATTATTTATTTTAATAGTTATTTGTCTTAAAATGTGCTCAATTCATTAAATCAATATAATTAACTTCTAAAACATATATTTTGATAGCTGCAAAACCTATTTTAACATTTCTATACAACAACTACATCATTTCCAATAAAATATTCTATTTACACAAATTAATTGACATAATTTTTTTTTCTCAAAACACACACTAATAAAGATGGTTGGGCGATCAAAAGGGTGATTGAAGAAATTAGGCATTTGTTAACCATCTTGAAAATATATAACTTGCACCATATTTATAGCGAGGGCAACATAGTAGCAGATTCAATGGAAGCATTAGGTCTGAGTGTGCAAGGCTTATGTTGCTGGAGAGAAATTGGAGAGTTACCAAATTTGGTAAAAATTTTAGTGAAAAAAGAAAATACCCATGATTGGGTCCACTTAGATAGATTTTATGGCTTTAAGTGACAACTCAATGCTGAGTCAACTGATGGGGCCGGTTCACTGTGGACAAATGGCAAGGAATGAGGAAAAGGGTACTTCCAATAATAAATTTGTGTGGTTCAAAAGGGAAAGTAAATCAAAGTATGATTTGAGGGTATTTTTAATGATTTTCTTTATTATAAATTTGCACAAGATGCCTAGTAATAATTCAAATTTCAAAAGGCTTCGACTTCTTAGAGATGATGAGAAAGAGTGGTATTGGGGAAATGATAGATGTCACATGATAAAAAGTCAAAGAAGTGACATGGTATTCATTATAGTAAAGGATTGTATGAGTACTTTGTGCAACTTACATTTTCGCATAAGTGTGACTATATTTTTTAAATTTTCCTATAGTCTAGAGCTTGGAAAGGAGTGAGATTTGTGGTGAAAGTTTCTGCAATGGGGGAAGATTTTTTTCGTATTGAGTCTTCAATGATTGAGGATAGTTCTTGTAAACCCCCAACCTATTACATTGTTGGAGAGGGGGACTGATCCCGTTTATGGAGGCATTGAATGGTTTTGATGAGAGTTGTTCTCAACTATTTGTGAATTCTTGAGATGATAGAAAGGTGACGGTTAATGGAATTACATTTCAGGTTTCTAAGGAAATTATTTCATTGGTGATGAGGCTTGTAATGAAAGGGAGAAAATGGCAGAAGGTGATGAGGTATATGGATGAAGCTACCCTGAACCGCTTCTTCTAGGAGGGTGACGAACCCATTCGCCATCATGGAGGGTTTTTGCATGAAAAGCTTCTAGAGCCATGTAATGAAGTTTTCTTGGTGTTGATGAAATATCTGACCCTAGAATTGAGGTATGGTGTTTCCTATTACTACCCTTCCCCCTCCTAAATAATTTCTCCCATCATGATAATACTTCTATTCCTTTCTTTCTATTGCATCAATTAGTTGATATTGAATATCATGTTAAGGAAAATATGAAAAAGCGGGTTAATTATACAATCCTCTACTAGGGGTTGATGTTCCATCTTTACCAATTCTATTTGGCCTTATTACCCCCTAGAATTGTGGAGGTTGATATCCCAACTCTTCATAACCCTCACCCCCACGTATACCTCTAAGAATTACTAGGCCTAAAGGCCCTACCCGTCAACCTTCACCCCATCCCTTGAGGAGAGGAAGATTTTCCCCCTAGTAAAAAAGTGAAAATGGAGAAAGGGAAAGAAAAGGAGTTGGAGGACTCGAAAGAAGAGGCTAAAGGTGGAAGGCAAAGGTCTAGAAGAATAGAAAAAACTATTGCCAAAAGGAAGATGAGGTTTGTTGCTTCATAGCAGGAGGATTCTGATTTTGAAGAGATGAACCGCCCCAAAAAAAGAGTGAAATAGATGAACTATGGCTTGGGGAATGAGAAGGAGAAGGATGTGAAAAATTTAGACTCTTCTATGTCAAGCTCAGATGGTGAGGCTAATGGGAGCAAAGAGATGACCCATGTCTCTACTTCTATTACCATGGGTAGAGTGAACCATACGTAGGACCAGCTCCTAAAAATGATGGAAAGAGCCCCCTCCCCTATGATGGTGTCCTCTCCAAATAGGGTGATACCTAAAGAAAAGATTATTTCTAACACCCTAGTTTTGTAGAATAATGACAAGGACATGGTGAAAGGTAATTTGGGTGGTAAGCTAGAGGTTTCTAAAGAGATCCATAAGTTGGAGGCTAAAGAATTAAGTGAGAGGATGCAGGCTTTGGAGGAAAGGGTTAGACTTTTGTCTAAATTCACCATCAAGGTGACACATGCGATGGACACTACCCTACACCTGGTGAAGGATAACCAATAGGAGTACTTGACTCATGATGATTCTAGAATGTTGTTTGATTTCCTGGTAGCATATTGGGCCAACATCCTCCTTAAAGGGAAGGATGAGAAGAATCCAAATTACAACCTTCTCCTCTTTTTATTTGGTGTTTAACGGTTTGCTCGTTTAGGGACATAGTCACTTTAAAGGTTGTTCTGCCTTTGTTTAAAAATTCTTTCCTTTGAAGTAGTACTATTTTAGGAAATCTTAGTAGGATGGCTGGTTGATTTATTATTATGCTCCTTTGACTGATGTTTTTGTTTTGATAAGTAGTAGTAGGGGGTAATTTTGTTTGGTTGGTAATATATTGGTTGGAGGCCAACTTGTCTTTGTAACCCTAGTACATTTTGGCAAATATGTGACTATGTGACTAAAACTTTTAGTCACACTACTAAAACTCTTAGTCATGTTACTAAAATTGATCATTTTTCAGTATTTCTTTACAATTTACAAGTATAGGTGACTATTTTGGTCACCTTGTAATATCACAAGATCAACCAAATAGAAATGACAAATTAGACTGCCAAATAAATGACTAAATAAGAGATTAGATAATTAGTCACTTATACTTAGTCACCTTTACACAAGTGATTAAATAAACTACCAAATAAATGATTAAATAAGTGATTGACAATTAGTCACCTAAACACAAGTAATTAAATAAACTAGAAAATAAATGACAAAATAAGTGATTGGGTAATTAGTCCCTAATAATTAGTCATGTGTACTTTATCTCTTCACTTTCTTTAGGGCTTATTTATTAATGAAGCTTGAGAGAACACATAATTTCATCATATGAAAGTTGTCAAGGGACAAAAAAAACATGAAAGAACCTAGTTCAAACTATTAAAACTAAAGGCTAATTAATATTTCAAAGTGAGATTACTAAGCTTTAAGTATATTTTTTCTTTCATTCTACGTACAAATTTTGTCACTTATTTTTCTTATCTTGTTGGAGACTTTGGATGATTTCAAATTGAGATTATTTCTTGAATTATTGACAAAATAATAGTAATTTCTTTATTATTTTAAATTTTTTATTGACTATGTAAGTATAAATTTAGTTCTATAATATTTTTATTTTATTATATGTATAGATAGATATATAAAATAAATAAAAATTTATAAATGATTTATCCTAAATTTTAAATCATTTGACTTCAAAAAACATAAATTACCAAGGATTCTTTTGCTATGGTTCTTGCCCACGAAAGTATTTACTTTCGGATTATTTTGGTGCACAAAATCTCTCTCGCCAAATGAATTAGAGCACAAAATCTCACCTGCCAAACACATCAGGGCACATATTTGGTTATCAAATCTCATAAGGACTCTCTAAAAGAGATAATACATGGAGAAGATGGGTATTGGAAAGGGTTTTCACAATCTACGAAGGAAGGTAATCGTCTGAACCTAAATATAAAAGGCTTTTATAGACTTCAAATCTTGTATATGATCATCTTAGAGGGTTTCTCTCGATTATTTATAGGTGAATTTCTAATTCGACTTCAAAAGAGAGTACTAGGTTCTAAAGTTTTCCATAGAGATTGACTTTGTTGCTATGTCTATTCCAAGTGAGTAACTTTTTGTACTTGAAATTCTCTCTTCTAATGTCTTTGTGATTCTTAGGTTTTATGAGATGAAGATTTTATTCTACAAAATTGAATCCCCATTTATAACCATGTGTTCTTTTTTGGTTTACATCATTGAGAATGATATAGTTTGGATGATTATGGAAAGTTAGCTTTAAATAATGTTATTTTGTCTAGTTTAATGACTTCACCTCTTTTGAGGTAGCATCTGCTCTGGTAGCAAGCTTCATTTCATTGTCACTAAAAATCCTATGATAATTCAATTTGGACAACTTCATGGGTCTACGCTTTCTATCCTACATGGTCTTTATTTTTCTGATAAAACACCATGGCCTTTTTGAGGGCTTTGACTTGACTTTGTCACAAATTGAGGGGTTCATATCTGATGCAATAATGCTTGCTTTACTTGCCAAAAAAGGGTATTCTACAAATCTTCTCACCATGAGCATCAACATTATAAATTGATCTCATTCGTAGGGGATCTAGCCCAAAAAACACGACCAACCTAGCTTTGGTAATAAATGAAAGAATATAAAAAAGAGTAGAGCTCTCACACTACTAAATGAATGTCAAAAAATTTCAAAGATAAATAAAACATGAATAGAGAATTTTCAATACTATGCATATAGTAGAGAATAATATTTGTATTGTTTCTGAACTGTATTGACTTCTTATAGTAGCATGCATATATAGAAAGTTAGATCTGGTCTTCACCAATTAAAATTAATTCGAACTAAAGAAGACTACAAAAAATATCTATCTAAGCAAACTAGACTCTAATACATCAAAAATGATGACAAAATTAGAAATGCACAGAATTACACCCGATAGCTAAAAGAGCATATACACAAGATGCATGTTATATCTTCGCATAATACATTTTGGATCCACTACTCTATGAATATTCCCACTATATAACATACTCAAATCATAACATCATTCTTGACTCAAAACATGCTAACTTTAAATATCATGGCTTGAATCTCATGCTTATTCAACTTCGCAATCAAAACCAACCAACAAAAAATGCTTGCCAAGAGTAGCTAATTACTTCGGCAAGCACTATATTTTCATTAAAGGAGACAATCAAATTTATCTTTTCAATGGCTTTGATTAATACCCTAAACATTGAATTTTTACATGACATGTTATCCTCTAATTATTCATAGGGATGTAAAGTCAGAAAACATTCTTTTGGATGATAGATTTGAAGCATAGGTATGTATTCTTTACGAATTCTAATCATAAAATGTTTTATGTATATATTTGGGAGGGTCACTTGCTAGTTTTTCCCTAATTTTTAATTGATGATGGCATTTTCATGTTCCAGGTGTCCCATTTTGGACTCAAAAAATTAGCATTAGATGCTTATACTCATGTCAAAACATGTGTCATAAGATGCAGATTTTGCCATTTTCATTATTTTCTTTGTATTGGTCTTTGCATTTCAATGGAAAACTAAGAATTCTTGGTTGCTGCCTTATGAAGTTTTAGTTTATGTGACATTTATTTGAATACTTTAGGTATATGGCCCCAGAATATGCAAGAAGGGTAAATCTTACTCAAAGATCGGATTTATTTTCATTTGGTGTCATGTTGATACATTATTACTAGAAGGAAACCTGTTGATGCATCACAACCTCTTAGGGATGAGAGCTTGGTTGACTGGGTACATTATTGATTTGATTTATATATTGCATTGTTGATAGTTGAATGTAGGATCACCACAAAGCATTAATTTGTCTATGCAAGAGGCTACCATTACATATTTAGTTGCTCCCTCCTCTCATAAGATAAGGAGCTTGTACAGAAGATCTCCTACTGTGGACAACTCACCACAAGCATGTTTGGTGGTGTCTAGTGGAAAGAACACAAGGAGTGGAGGGTGGAGAAACTATGTTGTGGTTTGAAATCAGCAGAACTGACATAGGAATTTTGGGAAAAACTCACGATTGTTTTGATATACTTAAAAATTCCTTGTTGTGTAGCCCATCTTAGAAAATGTAGGATGCAATTAAAATCATAAATGAATGATTATTATTCTACTATTTCCTTCTTTGGAACCTTCCTATGTTTCTTTTAGAAATTTCAATGGTATTTCAAGGAACACATACCTGTGTTTTCACAATTCATATGATTATAATATGAAGCAATTAGATAATGCTAGACCAATTAGAGATCTTTTAGAATGTTTACTTCTAAGGCATTCAAAGAGGCAAGAACTCTTTTGAAGAACCTTTTTGTGAATTGTATCTTATATATTCTAATTTAAGTCATTGCAAATGTCAAATATGTCAAAGAAGAAAGGTTAAAAATCCCTTCACTGAGAAAATTGATGTTCCAACAATATTTTTTTAGTTTTTACAAATATTTTTATGAAGTTAACAAATCTATAGATGTGAAGGGTACTGTAATGGAAGAGTGATTCCTATAGTCTTATCTATTTCACTTATCAATTACATTTCATAGTTTTAAATGTTCTACCTATAGATTTCTCTTTCCTCGTTCAAGAAAAGGATAAAAAAGTCACATTATAATTGAGGACATTCCTCGGAAAAAGGGGATTGTTTCTTTGTAGACTCTCCATACTCAGCCACTAGGTATGCAAGGTCTACATTTCCTTTGGAAGAGATAAATTTAAAGCCAACTATACAAATTCTAGTCATTGTGTTCTTGTCAGCACAAGGACGATTTATCCTGCCAACCACTGCTTTTAAGCTAGTCCTTCCCGAGTTCTTTTGTTAATGGCTCTAATTTTTCCAAGAACATGGATCTTCTTAGTATTTGTTCTTAATCAAATTTTCCTTGTGTCTCACAAATTTATTTATTTCTTACATTGTTTTTAATAACTAGCTAATTTTTAATTTGAAACAATTAATTAAAAGTTAATTTCCATGTATTCATAACTACTCTATTCTAGTATCAGATACATCCTTGGTTATAGAACCATTTTCCATTTCACCTTATTAGATATTTTGTTTCACAAGGCAGAAAAGATAATGGCTTTAGCTTGACAAAGAATTTTGACTTTTACAAATAAGCTTAATGAAGCAGATAATGTTGTCATTCTATTCAACCACTATAAACAAATGGTCATGACTAACTCTTTTGCCACCTACTTCGGTTTAGCAAGAGTAGAGATAATAAGTATTCTAGACATAATATTGATAATTACAGCCATTGGTAGCTTGGAAAATGCATATTATTACAGGCTATCTAAGTTAAAATGCAAAGCAATTGGTAGCTAAAAAAAAGCAATTTTAGCATTCTCACTAAGTTAAAAGCAATGGAAAACTACCATGCATGCACTCTGACATTATGGTGCAACAAAGCACTAATTCACTTAAGTATTTGGAGTTATAGACTAAATCAAAACATGATACCAAGTGCAAAAGGAAGATAGTTAATAGCAAAATCCAAAATGGTGACCCTCTTTAAGAGATTTGTTCGGGCACATTAGGAAGAACACAAAATGTAGGAAAATAGATAGATTTTATCAATTTGAGAAAAAATCTTACATCTTGTACCTTCCACCTACCTAATAGGGCTATTTGAAGGTCTTCCCTAATGGTTACAATTGGTGATAGAATACTAACAAGGTGATTGGATAAGACTTTTCCCAAGCATAATTTAGTGGGAAGTGTTTGAAGTCTAAAGAAGGATGAGTGAAAGTCAATACACGTTGAGTGAGTTTTTTGGTGCTAAGATAAGGTCTAATTTGATATTTTTTTGTAGTAATGCACTGGACTATCATAGCATATGCTAAGGTCTATATGGAATATTACCAAATTGGTAGAGCCAAGGCTAACTGAATGTTAAGAGTTGGTTGTATGGGTAAAGTCTAGAGTACTTGGGTGTTATAAATGGAAGTGGTTAAAGGATTAATTGAGAGGAAGAGTCCTATTGTTGAAGTCATAGTGAAATATGATAGGGATTATATAGGTAGTAAGTCCTACAATCAGAGAATGAACATGCAATCAACATATTGAATTTGTGATCTGAGATTGAAAGGGTATTGACATGTGAAGAGTATTGTGGATCTTAGGTGAAGGATTTACCTTGAATAGATTTTTTTTTTGTGAGAATTAGTTGGTTAGATATAGGGTCTAACCTATAGAGGAATTTTGTGGTATAGTTACAAAAATGACTATTGAAAATTAGAGTTCCCTATGAATTTGTATCAAGTTGACGGTGTCTCTGCATCACGCAAGATGAGAAGAAAATAAATGAATAATATAATACCTCATTATATTCAAGAAGATGTAATAATTGCAAAAACTGATCCAACTTAAAGTTCAATAGTGAATTAAATAAATAAGAAGTTAGTGCATACAACCAACTATTAATAAAACAACAGTCGGACCCATATCTAGTCCATTGATCTTTTAAGTTACTGTTGAGATTTTTCTACTTGTAATTGGGAAGCATTTGATGATCCAAGAGTCCTTGATCAACTTTGAATGATATTGCATTAGTCACTATTTGTCGTGACATTTCTTGAATACTGTAATACGATTGTTGTGATAGTGGTATTGGAATCTTATTTACTTGATAAGAAGAGTTAGATGGTTACTAGATTCTTATATATTGAATGGGGTATTTGATTAGGGTATGTATTATTGAAACGCGACAATCAACTAAGTGTATTGACATATATAAGCTAAGAGTTATATGCCTTACATAGAGCTAATACAAAGGCTTTAAAATGACATCTATGCTTCTCTGACTTGGAACAATAAAATTGATGCTGAGAAGGATGATAAAATTAATCATAAATTTAATGTAAAAATAATGATGGATCTCTAGAAAGAATTCCATTTGTAGACATATATGATAGAAAATGGAAGTAATTTCTAATATTTAACCATTAAAACTGAATCTTAATTACTGGTATCATTATTAATTGAAACTGAATCTAGTGCTTGGTCTGCATGCATATGTGTGTGGGCCACATTCTCCACATAAGTGGAAAAATACACTACTCGTGACAAAAGTCATCAAATAGTTTAAAAGAATGGAACCAATAAGAATCATTCAACTAATACCATTATTTTGAGCATGTAATCAATTCCACCATCAGTTTTCTTGAAGAAAACACTGTTGGCAATGCAACAATAGCTCTGATGGCAGGTCTTGCACCAAAGACTAAGGTATTCATAATTTATTACATCACTTAATTACTTTGCAAAAGGTGTCAGCAAAGAAACATTATTTTTTCTTGGAGCTAGAGCTTCAAGAGTCAAAAATCAAGATGTACTTGATGCTACTATTGTTGGAACTTTTGGCAGATCCAAAATAGATACCACCCAAAAACTTGCCCTATTTTAATTTTTAATTTTGTGTTGATTGTTAGTTGAGATTTTATTATATTTTGTAGATTATTTTTCTTTTGATGGGGAATGATCTAGGAATTGGAATTTATAACTTTGATGCAGAGTTCCACATTTTGTACAAATGTCTGCAAAATATTTCCAACTACACTATCCAAATAACAATCCCCTCCATCATAAGATGGATGTCCATACCCTATTACAAAGCTCCCATTTTTGCATAGATGGGAAGGATGCTAGCAAAGGTTGTCCAATTTGGTTTAACACATGCTGATTGCAACAAGTAATTATTTTGAATATCCCGCAATCCTTGAAACTATAGTTCTTTAAGGAATTTTGTTACTACACTGGCCTTGTTTATGCTTTTGACATTTTGGATAAATGTCTAGTGAGGCAACTCAATTTTCTAAAAATTCTATAAGCGTGGCATTCATTGAAACTGAATTCATTTGAGCCACTTTGTCACATAGTTCACTAGTCTTTTCTATGCCATTTTGGATAATTTTCTAATAATGTAGTTGTTATATATAATAGTATTCAGATTTTTCTCTCACAAACCACCAAATCATTGTAATCATGCCCAAACAGTGTTTCTATTCACCATGGATTGTGGACTTGATTTTTCTAACTTAGCAATGAATATAATTTTTTTAGTTTATGATTTTTGAATAGTTTATTAAATATATGCTTCAGATTGCATTCTACCTGTTCTCCTGGAGAAAAAAATGGTATTATTAAGATCAAGGAAGAAATACATTTTTCAAATCTAGAACATTTCTAACTTAAATTCACATTCTTACACATCAGTCTCTGGTTGATTTCACCTAATAATGAGGGTGATTAGATGCATGGTACTGCCAAAGAACTTTCTCTTCAGGCTTGGAAAGTTTTCAGTGTTTGCAGTGAAAAAGAAAAAAACTATTCAATTATTGCCATTCAGTAGCAGGAGGTTCCTGGATCAAGGAGTAGGATTGCAGAAAAGGCATGGGAATCAGCCAATAATTCGACAAGAGAAACTAAAAGTACTAAAGCCCTACCAAACAACCAAGAAATTATTCGTGCAACTACTACAGCTGCATTAGAAGATAATGATTCTCACATTCAAGAGAAGATGATCCTGAGTTCTAGCTTATTTATTTTCTTCTCTCTACCACATGCAAAGGTTGACCTCTATGGCTTTGAGCTCATCATGATAGTCAATCTTCTTGGTGATCTCATTGATTGTGTTAGTTTTGATGATCACACAAGAATATCTTCAAACTCAGAAAATCATCATAGTGAAAGATAGTCTTGCATGAGTGAAGTCCTTTGCTCAAAGTTATCACAAATATCATTTCTCTTGGAGTCTAAGGTTGTTGATATTGAAATGCATTTGAAAGAGTTGTTGGACATAAGGGTATCAATGAAGAAGGAACTTCCTAGTTTATGGGCTAACTTTACGTTAACAGTTCATGAATTTGCTACTTTGTCAGTGTCAAACCTAGAAGGTGTCTCTGGTGCCTCTTACTTTTGGTTGAGTCATGCTAAGGGATTGCTGCAAGGATCACTGAGGGATGGAATGGAAAAAAAAATTGAAGAAAACAAACATTTTTTTCTATTACAACGCAAAAGGAATGTTTTAAGGTGTGGTGATGGAGGAGGGGCAAATATATTGTCCAGTGGTAATGCAAGAACAACAATTATACATGTTGGCCAACCATGACAATTGCAGAGTATTACAACTTTGCTCCTAGTGGTCGGCTTGACTAGTTGACTTCAGTCATTTCATTCTTTAATTAATCTACTAATAATAAGAATCAAAGTCCCAATATGGGTGCAAGAGAGGGAACTGATACTAATTCACAAGATAGTTCCTATGCCACTTCCTTTAGACTAGAATTAGTAGATGTTGTTGTAAGTTATGAACCTTATTTTAGAGTTCCAACTAGAAGCAATTCTAGGACAAGTGTTCCTCCAAGTTTTAGTACCCACAGTAATTTTATTGAAGAGGAATGTTTACCAGTGGCTTGTGTTTTGACTCCAGCTTCAGTTTGTCTTTCAATTTAGACTAATTCAAACACTATTAACAAAGAGTACACTATCTTTCTCCAAGATGTAGGAATTTTGGTTCTAGATATATCAAAATGAAGAAGTATCAAATGATCCAAGTTTGCAAAAAGATTCTTATAGACTTTTTGATTGCTTTACTGTGAAGGCTTAAGTCATTCATGTGTTTGGATGGGCTTATTTTTGTAAAACATAGCTCTACTTTGGCATTTGAGGAAGTTTAAGACTACAAATATCCTTTGTCCTTTGAGTTGAATTTATTGATATTAGAATTTTAAGAAAAGATGACGAAATCTGCAAACTCAAACAAAACTGGTTAGGCCCATACTCAGGAAAGGAGGATTATGGTATTGGTGCTTCTATCAATGTCCATTAAAGGTGAAATTTTTGAATGATTCTATAAACTCTTTGAAATTAAAAGTTGCTTCATATAGCTTGCTCAGCCTTAATTGAGGAAGAAAGTGTTTCATATGAATGATTGATCAATATTCTTCTTCTAATTGATATGATAAAAATAAAAATTGGTACATAAATCAAGTTTGATTGTGTTCTCACCTCTAAAGAGAATCTACTCAAGGACATTTTTATTGAATTTGTGACTACTTTTCTTGGGAAAAAAAATTTTCACGTCAATGTTGATTTAGGCCACCCATTAATTGTGCTATTACTAGTAAAATTTATATGATCATCTAGTACTTATCTTTGTGTAAGCTTAACAAGCATAGACTTTTCCAACTCATTGTTGACCAGTGAAACCTGAGGACTTGCACCCAACCCAAAACCTAATTGTACTTGGAACGGGGGCTACTTAGGATGGGTACTTGGAGCACCCAAGTACCCCCACCACCACTCTAGCTCCACTTATTCTTAGCTGCACCCTTGCTACATTGATTGGGTTAATGGGGCCCTTCTTTTCCCTTCCTGTAAACTTGTCTCGATGTCCCACTATGTTGTTGTTACACTGTTGTTCACTAGGTTAAAGGAATCATGATCAAGGAGCAACTAAGTAGGGTGCAAAAAAAAGCTTAGGGGTAGAGCTAGGAACCTTAGATTGATTGAAAAATAGATTAGAGATTAGTGGTTCCTTATTTAGGCACTTCAAAAAATTGCTAGAAAGCTTTTGGACTATCAATTAGATATTTGGCCATGCTGAAGTTGATTAATGGTGTTAACATTTTTATGTTATTTAGAGTCAAATGATAATTTGTGTTGGGTCAAATGTGTAACTTGTGGGTTAATGGTTTACCCTACTGATAATGTTAATCGATAAGAAAGATTTTGAAATATTGTACCCAGTTTAACTAGCATTCATAAGGTATGCTAGAGAGTTATCCTAGTGTATTGTAGCATAATGTGACCCTACCTTAAAGGTATATCAGTACTCTCCATTTTTATTATATGCATTTTTATCACTCGAGTCTTGAAATATTCCATTACTAGATGTTTGTGAGTGATTTTGATCAATTACAAACAAATGCAACCAGTCACAACTGTCCAACCTTCCAAATAAGATATTGACAAGTGATAATTATCTGATAGTGTGATGCTCTGATGTTATGCTTCTTTGGGTATATTGTTGAAACTTATTTGACATTGTGCATAGTTAATTCCAATGCATCTTTAATTTTAGATATTAAGTATACTTGTAGCTATTGTTGCTTTGATGCTTCACACTATTCTTTTTATGATTGTTGTCCCCCATAGGAAGCTGACCCATACATGCACAATAGTCTAAATTTTGTAGATTCTTCAAACCAATCCATCTAATTTTCTCAATTGAGGGAAGGGTTTGACCTTTGTATGCATCTTAATTAAGTCTTAATGCACTCCTTTGGATTCTTGTTCATGATCGTTTTAAGGTCCATTTTCTTTGTTTATCTTGTGATTGTGACTTGTGATTCTCTAGTTCTTCTTTATGGCCTTCTTTCAATTCTTGTTTGTTTGGGGCTTGTGACTAACTTACAACTATATTCTCATTGACACTGTTTAGTTTCTCATGTTATATAGAGTAATTGTTATTAAGACTTTGGCAATCATTGCTAGAGTTAAGCAAAGAATTAAAGATCAAGGCTGAGTTATTGTTTTTGCACTTGAAATTATCTATTTGGAGTAGTTTATTCCAGAAATTTATATTTAGTAGTATATGTATCATTCTTTTTTATCTATTTTCATAAATCTCCATCATGTATGATGTTGCTATTCCCTACTTTTAATCTTTTGAGAATTCTTAAGCATCTAAGCTTGCTCAGAAGTTGTTGCACACAATTTTTATGATTGTATCTCTTTGTCTGTATGTTATTCATCTAGTCAATAAAAATAGTACCAAGCTTCATATTTTTTCTAGAATAAGAAGAAAATGACCCCATTTTTCCATGCACCAAATTCATAACAACCATCTAAAGATGGGCAGTTTCATGTTTCTTAGTCTCTAATCTAGCCAAATGTTGCTTCCTCTCTTTAGCAAATTCCTTCCCAAGTTAAGCAACCATCACAATAGTAGTCAATGCAACAACTATCACAAAAACAACCCTCTACTCAGCTATTACAACATCATGTGCCTATTGTGTAGAGCAATGTTCAACCCCAACAACACCTTTCATTTCAAATGTAGATCCAGTCACCTCTGGTACCAACACCTTTAGCATAGGCCTCAACTCAATCCCAAAACCAACCACTCTTGATGCACCCTCAAAAAAAGAAAGTGCAGGATAAATATTGCTAATAAATGTAATGACTCAAACTAGTTTAGTGAATGTGAAATATCTTAAGAACACTTATTCATGATTTTCATTTTTCAGAGTTATTATGAAGTGGCTCCAACACAATAATCTAGACTAAAACAAGTCAGTAATGCATTCATGACTTAGTTGTTGATTTATTTAGGACTGTTAATGTGGTATAATATTAACATTGTTCAACCTTAATTATCAATTGAGTTTCCTTTTATATAATGTTCCATGTGGACCCATAGGAATAAAATATAATAGTAATTTGGCACTTAAAATTTTGATATGAATTTTTACTCGAACATTTGTGTTAACCAAAAAAATAGAGCAACTAAGTTTTCAATAATGTATAAAACCCCTTTAGCCTCTCTAACATGGAATCTTACAAGTTGTCACCTCCAAAGTATATGGGTGGAATTAGTTGTCCATTTTTTAAAGATAATTTATTTTAACAATGGAAATATAATTCATGCCTATGAAACACTTTGCATGCTTATTTGTGCTTTTTGATGTGGCTTCAAGGAAAATTTTGACTTTTGAATTTGTGTTCTTGATACATTTTCACTTACTTCCTTTTGGCTACTATTACTACTGAAAATATTTTTTTTTTCCTTATCTATGCATAATGTTATGTGGCCTTAGTAGTCACCATTTTATTTTTAAATGAAAAATACATTACAATCAATTTTTTTCATCTATTCTTGCCTTAAAAAATAAGCATTATTTTGCGTAACTGCATGGTCAAAAGGTGGATGCAGAATTTGCAGTTGCAACTGCATGTTTGATGCATGACCTCAGTGATGTTACATCAAAATTTAAGGCCATACTTAAAATATAAGTGGAAGAGCAATTCTTGTACCTAAATGCAAGCACTTTACTATGCAAATATTGCAAGCTAAACGATCTGAGAAAGGCATAGAGTATAATTTACTCCTTGCAATACTTGATATAATGAAAGATAGGATTGAAAATAACTTCAACTCATCTAGCTCTGGAACTCCTAATGCTATGCATAACCTATTATAGCTAAATATACTACTAAGTATGCTTCAAAATGTACTCATACAATGCTATACACATTGTATGATTATTCTTCAAAGGGTATTAGCTCAATGGAAGAGCACTTAGTTTTAAAGTAGGAGGATGGTGGTTCAATTCCATCATGCCCTATTATAACTAAATATACTACTAAATATACTAATTATGTGACCAAATAGATCACTACATTTAAAACTAAATATATGACTAAATCAACTTTCAAATTTATGACTAAATATTTGATTAAATATACTATTAATTATATGACAAAATGTGTGACTAAATCAATGATTGAAAATAGTGACTTAGATCAGTCAAGTGACTATTAGTAGTTAATATCTAGTCATTTATAACACTACTAAATATACTATTAAGCGATTTTAGTCACTGATTTTGATCTATGACTAAAATATACTACTAAATATAATACTAATTTAATAGTATATTTTAGTCATAGATCAAAATCAGTGACTAAAATCACTTAATAGTATATTTGCTAGTGTTATAAATGACTGGATATTAAGTACTATTAGTCACTTGACTGATTTTAGTCACATATATACAATTTTTAGTGGTTTTTTTTAGTCATGTATTGTTATTTTTGTACTAGTGATAGTACGTAATAACAACAAGAATATGACCATTGGGTGATACAAAATCAACAAATTCACTCGTAACTACATCTTCCAATTTCAATATTAAGAAAGAATTTAGAAATAACTTTCTTGAACCATTTTCCTAATTTTGTATTTGTGATATGGTGGCACCCTTGTTGGCAAAGCAAGAATCTCTCCACTATAATATTAGGGACTCAATGCAAAGGAGAAAAATCGAGTGGGGTGGTCATTTTGTTCCATCACCCAATACATATTGATTGCACCTCTTTAAAGAAGGTTTCTTCAGGGTCTTGCTCTTTTGCATTTACGATGGATCTCATATTTTCAATCATTGAGTCCATTCCATCATAAACATCCCCCAAGCATGGCTTATCCATGACAGTAAAGCATATTATATCTAGGATGGGATCTGAGAAACTAAGAAGGTATTTTGCATGATCCCACCAAGCATCATCCAAAATCCTTTTCCTGATATTATTTGCCCTATCAATACTGGACAACCTTCATATGGTCCATTATTGGCTAATCACCATGGCAGAAAGTGCCTCTTGAACATTCACCATCTAACTCAATACAAATAGTATTCGATGCAAATCTAGTCTTAGCAACCTATTTGAAAATAAAAACAAGTAAAATAAAAAATAAAAAAAAGTGTAAATATATACTTTTGCTTAAATAAATCATTGAAGTAAACCATAAAGATAAAATATTTGAATTTTGAATTACCATCAATTGCTCTAGCCGCAAGAATGATCTAAAAGTAGCTTGCGAGAAGTGGTCATCTATTAGAACATTTGGACATCTTGAACTTCATCATAAACTTTTTTAATCCAAGTTATTTTAGTAACCAACTTGTGTAGCATGAAGTTGAGCAAATGTTTCAACTAACACACTAGCTACTCTACAATTATTTGCATTGTTCATTACAACTTGGACAACATTTTGAGGACCTACTTCATTAATGCATTGTATGAGAATGTTAGCAATGAATTGTTCATCCTTCGCTTGGCCCTCAAAATCAACAACTTTTAGAAACTGATGCAGGAGCATCCAGAGGTATAAGGGCAATCCTGTGTCACCCAAAAAAATGTACTTAGACTTAGTTTCTGTTTCATGTCTTTACATTTTTGGATACCCATTTGGCTCAAATAAAGGTTCCAACTCTCATAGTTCAAATATCAGTGCGTTTGAAAATTCTGAAAAAATAGGAGCATGTATTTGGGCCATCATTTCAGTAAACTAGAAGGTGTGAATTGGCCAGATGAATGTAATCATGATTTAGAGCATTCCAGAAAAAGAATCAAGTCAATAGGCCCCACGGTTTGAAAGTTATTGCAGTTTTTTGAGTTTTGGAGACCTCCTAAGAATGCTTTAAAGTCAAGTTTGGGGCATTAAATGACCTTGAAAAAGGCCAAAAAATGTGGGATGAGCAAATCTGGTCCATAGGGCTATAGAGCGCTTCGAGAGCTTTTCGAAAATGTAAATGGTTTGTCAATCGGAGCTACGGTTCAAAAGTTATGCCTCTCAGAAGTTCGGTTACCATTTCTGGATTCTTCTAGATTTGCACCGACTTCTAATGCAGCTTCTAGAACCTTCTATTTCATTGGTGGATGCCTACTAGAAGTTTCTAGAATGTACTCCTAGTCCTTAACCCTTCAGGGTCTATTTAAGGAGATTTTCGGCATTGTAAAAGGCAGTTCGGAGTGGAGTTTGAGAGGAGGTGCTAAAAGGAGAAATATTCTCCAGATTTATGCTATTGTAAGCCCTTAGGGCATGTTTTGAAGTTTGTTTTCTCTGTACTATTTGTACTAGCTTATTTTCTTAGTTAATATAATTTTCCCTTTCTGTTGGTTCCATTCTATTCTTGGGTTGTGTCCCCATCAGAAACATTGCTCGTTTAAGAGATATTGCAATCACATTAATTAAGGGTTTGATTTTGGCATCCTTGCACCCATAAAAAATAATGGACACATATGTTTCTTTCCATGAGACCTTAATAGGAGCTAATGAAGTTTCTATATGTTTGACCTCCTTTGTCAATAAAGTGGTACAAACCTTCTCAAAACCTAGGCTTATGTACCCCTTTGGAGCTTCATTTATTTTTCTTACCATGTCTTGCCAATAGAGTGATAAACCATTTACATAGAGGCACCTAGAAAGAACTTCATTAACAATATCCCTAGCATCATTATTAAATGACATCTCCAATAGTACTCTTGCTCTCTTTGGATTACCAACCTCATTTTCATTTCTCCTCATAAATGGATGGCTTTCTACCAGAATAACTGGTATAGGTACATTATCTTTTCCTGGACCAGCTTTGATTCCCTTTCCAAGAATTACACATAAATGCCCTTTCACTCACCTGTAGGAACTTGTGTATTACATGTCACACCCAGGATATATCCAGATACACGTCCCTCCACCAAGAACATGCTCTAATATGTTTGCATGCCTCCATAATGGTGAAACTAGGTCAATAGTAATTGGAGTAGTGCCTATCATAATAAATTTGTATAATTGCTAGAACACAAGCACCTTGTAATTATATAGAAAAGCTTTTAAAAAAAATAATTTTAATTAAATTAAATAATTATACTTGATAAATTTTTGTATTAATTTTTTTATTCAAATATTGTATTTTTTACTCTTAAATTGACACAAAAAAATTTGACTAGGTTTACCATATCATCAAAACTCACTGTTTCATCAACCTGCTAGGGTTGAATGTCAGCTCCGACTTTTGAACAAGGACTAGTAATTGTCCACCTCCACCTCCGCCTCCATCACCAAAAGTATAATCTTGGGGTCCCCATCCAAACAATGCAACATTCAAACCCCATGCACTGTGTTGCTCATGTCAAGTCCACCACAAGCCCATTGTTGCCCAAAGTTCTTGTTCCCTCGAGACATCCAAGAATCAAGAAGATCCTGATCCATCTCATCCACAAGAAGATCAGAATCATCATAATCATCCATTATTGATGCATGATAATGTTTGGACGTCCTTGGGCCACTTTGTCTCTCACTACGTGCATTTTTTATTCCCATTCCTTTACAAGTTGGAAAGCACAATTTCTTTCTTTCTTTTCCAGGAGACAACCTCCTCACTTGAGTGTGATTTTAAAGAGAATATCGTCTCCCTCCTTGTGCTTCTTTGACCTCTTTGGCCTTTCCCTCTCCTTCTCCCTCTTCTTGTTGTTCCTCTCCTCCAACCAATCCTTAGCCTCTGCCTCATCTTCCTCCTCTGACAATTCTTTCTATTCAAAATCCTAGATGGCCGATGTTGATATTCGAGGCCTAAGTCCCCCTTGTCATGGAAAAGATGCACTATCACATCCCTTGTTGGACCACTCTACTACTCATCCAGACTAGGGTCCACAACATTAGTAATTGATGGCTGATATATTTCTCTCTGCACCCATTTAGACCCAAACTTATTATGTATTGCATATATTACTGGGGTTATCTTTACAAATAAGCAGAAAGTAATACAAACAACAGAAATAGAGGAGATTGGAGAAATCCATACCATTAAATTTTTCATCATGTAAGGCTATTTTATTTGTTTCGTGATCCTCTAAATTGACATAATCTTCCCTCTTTATGGTAGAACAACACAGAGTAGATGTATGTGCCTACCACTATAGACAATTTCAGATAGTCTCAAATATTCCCAACTCAAAAAACATAGATCAATGAGAAACGAACTTGTACCAATTTCAAATATTTATTTTTAAGACACAAACATAAATATTTTACAAAACAAAGGAAAGCACAATACACAATTATCTGTGCCAAATGGAATCCCAAAGAACAAGAGCATATTGAATCTACTAATGAAATAGGCTTAGTCAAAAGTTTACATATGCAAACCATAGAGCTTTAGCACTAAACTTGACTAAGCTACATAGTATAGAACCTAATACTTGTAATAGAAAAATATAAAGATGCCATAGTTATAGTGGAATTAGCTACACTGCATAGATTGACATTGGACTGCAGCAGCATTTTATAGCATCCTCCTTTCTAGCCCTTGCGACTTCGTTGACTATTTCCCTTCATGGGAAAATTTTGTTGCATTAAATCTCAACAATGGGCGGTATAATTTCCTTCATATGAACTTTTCCTTGTACTTGTTGTAGCTCACAAAGAAGCGATATATCTGAATGTAATTTCTAGCAGTAGTGGTTTGGCTTGTGCTACCTTCTCATTTTCTGCATTTAGGCCATACTTATGTCAAATTTAGGTACTTGTAAAGTAGGACTATTCTTTGAATCAATCCTCTTGGACAACAATTTGATAGTTCTAAATTTTAAATACCAAGATTTCTACATCACCCACATGAGAAATACCAAGATATAGAATGGAACAACCCATAACCTGCAAGAAGCAAATATACAGACAATGGTACAGCCATAGTTTATTTTTATTTTTTCAGAAACCATATTACGATATATAGAAGAGAACAAATATGGAACCCTTTCAATATTTTAGAGGAAAATACATATTCATGGAGGTTGTATCCAACTCCACAATGCATAAATTGAAGTTTATGTAGAAAGGATATCATTCTCCCTTTCAACTAAGAAGCCAAAAAAGAGTTGAAGTAGAACCTCTTGATATCTTTCTCCCTTTGGACCTATGACATCATCAACTCAAAAATCTTATTCTAATTTTTTAGATGCATTAATATCATACAAAGGTCTTTATTGAACAATTGTTTTTTAATAATAAAGCAATCAAAACAAGGGCTAGCCCTTACAAAAGGCAAGTTGGCCTACAACCAACATATTATTATCCAAACAAAATTTACCTTCTACTATTGTGTATGAAAATAAAAACATCATTCGAAGGAGCATAATAATAAAGTCTATTAGGCATCCTACTAAGATTGTGTATAAAAATACTACTTAAAATGAAAGTATTATTAAACAAAGATTGAACAACTTTTAAACAGACTAAGTCTTTAAACCAACAAACCTTCAAACATAAAAAATAGAGAGGAGCAGGCCATAATTGGGCTTCATTTCATCCTTCCCTTTAAGGAGGATGTTGGCCCAATTTTCAAGCATTATGGAATCCTCGTGAGTCAAGTCCTACTCCTAGTTATCCTTTTCTCTAGTTCCTATATCCTCTCTCTCAACCCTTCAACCTCCAACTAATGGGTCTCCTCAGAAACCTCTAGCTTACCACCCGAATTGTCTCATCTAAACAATTGTTATTTCACAAGTTTTCTTACAATGACGAGTAGGAAGATACATTTTTATGCATTTGGTTCTTCAAATTGAGGTTGAAATTTTATTTTTAATTAATTTTTTAATTTTAAAATTATAAATTTATTTAATTTTTACTTTTAATTTTTTTTTTTAAATAATTCTTAATTTTTTTTTTAATGTAATGTTTTTTAATTTTATTTTTTAAAAATTGTTAATTTTTTAAAGTTACTGAATATTAATTAATTTATTCATTTTCAAATAAGTTTGTTTTTCAAATAAAAAACTAGTTTAAAATAACAAATTAGTAATGATATTACTATAAATTTGGTCAAGTCATATTATTTATTTATTTTTTCACTTATGACCTACTTAAGCTTAAAAAGATTTATTAAATCATATACAAAAACTAAACAAAAATCAATATGTACGATACCAAAATACATTACAAATTTTAAAATAGTCATTTCATTACAAAAAAGTTTGTCCAATGTATGTACAAATCCATAACAAAAATAGTTGAAGAAGTCAAATCTTAACATTTTTCCACATATAGTATAATTATGGTCCATTTTAATACAAATTCATTTTTCTATGCACTTTCCCACATATGGTCCCAACAATTATAGTTCAATTATAATACAAAGAAGGCATCTTAGAAAGGTAATTTATGCCTTATTGTTGCCCTATCTACCTCTTGAGCCTTGTAGAACTCAATCCTATCCACCTCTCGATTCTTACAAAACTTGCACTTAGTTCCTTCATCACATACTACACTCGTAGATGGAACATCATTGACCTAGGTAAAGTGTTTGCATTCATTATTCCCCTAAAATACCAAATCTTTGTTAGTTCATATTATAATTTTCAGCCCATGTAGTAATTTATAACAAAAATATATTTGCATTCTTTAACAACCTTCTTCCTATTAGGGCAATGCCAAAATGCATGCCCAATTTTAGTCTTCGTGTGTGATGTCTTTAACAAACACAAAATGCCACATTAACACATTGGCACATTGAGCAAATCCATCAATCTATTATAAATAATGCATCATCAAATATTAAATTAATTAGATGAATATTATAATAAACTGTATACTCAAAAAATTAGAAATTCAGTACATAATTTTTCATGTTCACATTTTTTTATTATACTGCCCTGTATTTTTCAAGCTAAAAAGAAATGAAATTAATATGTAGAAAAAAAATAAATGTATTTATAGAGAAACATTTTTTTTTTAATAGTGAAAAGTACAAGTGTATAAAAGAGAACGTAACATATGTCCCATATTTTATCGTTTATTAGAGCATGCAAAAAATACATGAGAATGAAGGGAAATCATATAAAAAATATTGCTCATGAAGAGGAAGGGAAACCATGAAGCATTTCATCCCAAAAAATAGAATTGAAGTGATTACAGATTTGCACATATTACAATCTTTAATTTGGCATGTGAAATGAAGTGATTACAAACTCCAACATATTACAATCCTTGACCAACATATGGAAATTCTTCAAAGGATACAACTCTATTTTTTGTCTCTTACTTGAGCTTGTGAAATTAAGTGATTACAGATACTAACATATTACAAAATTTGAACAGTGTATGCATATTCATCATAGCATACAACTCTATTTTTTCTATGTTATTTTAGCATGGGATGATAATGTGATATGCACAAAATAGATTTATTGAAAAGTCTCTAGAAACTTTCAGGTTGTTCCATGTGCATTAAATTGTGAAAAGTAAAGACAAGGCAACCGAACTATTTGATAGGTTACTTGAAAGAGATGTCACTGATGAAATGAAATGGAATGGTTGCAAGATTCATAAAAGAAAAAAGATTTTTTTGGGAATATTTCTTAAAGCTTTCTAGAAAATACAATCCACAACAACAACCTTTTACCAACATTCTTGCAATTGCATAATGGGAGTGGAGATGCATCAAAATATATAACTAGGGAGATTTTTTTATAGTTGCAAAGTTTGTAGCAACCAAAATTTCAGATCATAGACGTACATGTAACCCTGGATATGTAGGCATGGACCGTGAACAACAAGAAAATAAGTCCTAAATAAATGTGGCCTCTTAGAATACACAGACTATGAGACATGCAAAAACTATTTTGTTGAAAATGCTTTAAGAACTTTGAAGAAAAAGAAAGTGAAGAGTATGCAACACATTCAAAAAATTTACCTATTATTCTCAATGCTTCCCTCAAAGACATGCATGGAAATTGTGGAATAAAATAATACCCTTGAACTATTTAAGTGAAATCCTTGATTTAAGCCAACCAAGGTAGATATCTAAGCTTAAAAGTGTTAAGCATTCTCAGCTAATGTTGGTTTATACTTACTCAACTATCCAAATAACTGTTGGTTTAATAGTTTCAAAAAAGCTTTCCAAGTAATTCCACAACATAAATTTACAAGGCTTCTTGCTACTCAAATACAAATTACCAGTCAGAAACAATATTGAAAAAATAAAAATAAAAATTACAAAATTCTTATCAATTTTGAATTGATTACGAAGAATGCAATGTAAAATAAGTCAACTTAGAGCTTAAATTTAGGGTGAATAACAAGGAGAGTGCAAGGATAGAAAAAATGAGTGAAATTATGAGGCAAATATACTAGCACTTGCACCCAAAGAAGGTTGAAGGGGTACGCCGATAGGGGAAAAAGTGCAAGTTTGCATAAGATGGTTATATTTTTTATTGTATGTTTAAAATTGCACGCCTAACATTCTAAGATATTGAGAGGATTGAAATCATGTAGGCTATAATTTCTCTTCCTCAGAAACCATGTCATAAATGCATACAAAGGAAGGATGATAGTTGATTAAGTAAATCATTCAAATAAAAGTGAGAAAAGATAGTCATTTTGATTGCATGTTATTGTTAGTTTCCTTCTTCTAGGTTTCATATAAATTGGTGTTTGTATCCTCAAGCACCTTCAACTTGTGTAAGACAAAAGTCATTCATTTGAGGTAAGATTCATTTTCTAGCTATAGAATCAAAAGGAGTTCAATAATATTAAATGAAAGATGTATTCTAGGAGTATTCATTCAACATTCTACACGTAAAACCCTATTTTGAAAACTTGTGGATGAAAGCCATAATACAACATAATTCAAAACCGTAAGAAATAACATTTGATTTATTATTGTTTGCCATGGTTTCTTTAGTCAAGACAAGTTATAGTTAATATGTTATTATAGCTACAAAAATGGTAAGGTTTATGTTATGCATTATTGCCTAATCAAATAACAAACATAGTTATTATGTGTTATTTAAAGTATATTCTGTTATAAGTTCTTTCCATTGTTAGATATATGCAATGTAGACCAAGTAGAAGAATTAATTTATCACTCGAATCAATATAGTTTCAACATGTAAACCCCCATAAGAAAGAAAACAAGTCATGTTTTAGTTCTACAAATTTTGTTTTCATAGACTCTTAATGAACTACTTGTTTGATTGTCCTTCCGCTATTACTTTAGTGATATGGAAGCTTGTGTTGAGCCAATTATTGAATAGTTTGGTTTGAAGGATTAAGAATTTTAGAATTTGATCCTTACCTTCCTCTTATTTATTTTACATTATTATTAATATTAAATAAAAAATTCATACAAATGATAATATGATTAGAACATTAAATTTCTAAATATTTACTTTTGTACATGTATGGCAATCTAGGTTTTGTTAGCTATGAATATCTAATATTATCTACATAAATATATAAATATAATCATACTATGTTGATAATTTTATGGGATTAAGCTATGGAAGATGAAACATTTTTTTCTTTTAAATGAGAAAATTCTAGATTCTTCTTATAGTTATATTGATCCATGTCAAGTCATGAAACTACTATTAATATTCAACTGTGAATTTTTCAAGTCAAATTCATTGGCCTTTCTATCATGATTAATGGTTGGGATGAACCCATCTCTCAAAAGAATGAATGAACATTTAGCACTTATAGATGACATTCACAACGCTAAAGAATTGGTTCTTCCCAAAAGATCACCCATCCCAACAAAATATTAAAACATTAGACTTTTACAATAACCAAAACTTGTACTTGAGAATAAAATTTCATCTCCAAATAAAAGAAGTCTTCCAAAATAAATCAATCCAAAGGAAAAGAAAAGAATGACTACCTTAACCCTTATTTCATCTAAATTACCTTGTATTACATGATTGAAATCTAATTTCTAACCTTACTAAATAGAAAATATATTTAAAAGTTAAACTACTATTTAATGTTTTATCAAAAATTAGAAAATTAAAAGTTCAAGTCATAGAGATAAAAAGATTATGCATTCCTTGTTGTTTGCAATTTTGATGAAGTAACATACTCTTGAAATTGTGTGGTCTTTGTAAAATTTTATACTAGATGTAAAAGATGGACTTTTCATGGATTGTAAGGTTCATATGTAAATTTATTTAATTCTTTAAGATATGCAAGGAAGCCACAAGAGGAGCTTTGTGAAATCTTCTCTAGAGATACTTGTCATTATCAAGACCAACACAACTACGCTTAGAATGATATCTTGACTTTTATCATTGAGGTGTATGGTAAGATAGCACTTGGGATAGACCATATTTCCATAATAGGAGATATTTTCCACATCAAGCCAAATTGTGATACTGCCATCATGATTAAACTACCTAGTTTTTGAGTTAAACTTATTGACCCATTTTTCATGAGTACAGATTCACATGAACCCATCACTCATGAAAATGAATGGAACACTTAGCACTCATTGGATCTAGGTGATGCTCACATAGGTGAAGCACCAAGACTTCCTAAGAGGTCACTCATTCTAGATCTACCCCAGCTCGAGCACACTTAACTATGGAGTTCCTTCCATGGTTAAACCCACTCTACTTGCAACCCCATTTTCAAAACCTTCACCAAGTGATGTTCCTTGTGAACCATTTTTTATAAAGAGCCTAAGCTTATCAATTGATATGTAGGAGATATTTTCCACAAGTCAAACTTTGATATTCCTATCAGGATTCATTTTTGTAGTCTTTTTGTCAAGCTCATTGACCTATGTTCCATGGGTACTTGTTAAGACAAACCCATCTTTGATGAAAATGAATGGAACACTTGGCACTCATTGGATCTAGGTAATAAGGAAGGCTTCCCTATTGCCCCTTATTTTTTCCCCAATTGTAGATGATTACAAAATAAATAAATAAAATAAAATATTTGAATATTCAAATTAGTGTATGATTTTTTGACTTAATTCTCTAAACTTGGCTTGCAATTTTTTGCATCCTCGATTGAGAAGGTATAGGTGTGATGTGATTTCACTAAATAACTGTACTAAGATTTTTGGACAAATTTTTACTAATTCATTTGTAGGTTTAAGCCTCTTTTGAGTGAAAGAAGATTGGGATGGAAACCCTGACCATCTACAATTTAATTCTATTATAAACATTGTGAAACTATTCATTTTGAAAGTTTTTTGTAGGTTTGTAGGAGAGATATTTATCATCGATTTGTTAGACTTGACGTATTAGTGTTGACATTAATTGTCATTTATGTCAAAACATTTATATTGTCACATTGTTGTGACATCTGATACTAGAAATGAGAACTGGATTATGGCCATTACCAAGAAACATGATATTGGCATTGTGTTTAATGATGAATCAAAGCACATATAATGTGATTGAACTATTTAAAAGAATACCTTTTCAAAATCTTCAATTCATTTATTTTTTTGTTTTGATATTACAAGAGACTTGAATCCAAAAACACCCCATTGAGCTTCCCAATTTTTTTCACCTATGATCACTTAGAGATAATGTAACTATATTCCCCATTTTGCCCTAAAGTTTTACAAATTGAGCTATCAGGATTTATAATCGTGTAGATCTATAGGTCTGAGACTATGGGTCTCAAAGTAAGTTGTTGCAATAAAATGGAAGGCTCTTAAATTTAGTACTTGTAAGTTTGGTTGGGTGTGTTATATGAAATGGTGTTAGCTTATTCATGGGAAGGTTCATGGATCTCACTCCCACAAGGGTTTCACATGATATTTTCTATTTTTTCAAATTCATAAAGAGGTGAGGATGGCTTTATTATCTGAGAATGAAAATTTGTTATCGTCTTTGGCTATATAAATTTTACATCTTTCATTTTGGATCTTTTGAGCATTCAAGGACTGGTTATTAAAGTAATTTAATTTGGTGTGCTAAAATAAATTAGAATCTACGTAATCATCATCTAAGACACTTACAAAGTTGCTTGATTATTTAATGACCCTTTACATGAAAAATAAGCTAATATTTTTGAGAGGTTGACCTAGAGATGACATCTACCTCAACATTAACAACTCTTCATGTATATTCTTAAATGGTGGAAGTCTTAAGGGTATAAAATATATTATTGAATTTGAAAAAGAAAAAAGCAATGTGTGTAAGTAATATAATCAAGTATATTCAATAAGTGATAAATTCATAGAAATCAATAGGTAAGAAGAAACTTGACCTAAAACACACCCAAAAAAATACCATATCCACAACATGATGCACAGACTACATGCAAACAATGGATAATGCAAATTAACAATGGTAGTTATGCCAAATGGTTACAAATGAATATTACATTATCATCATTCAATCAAAACTCTCTAATAGCTCAAATATTAAGTACAATGCTCCATTGTGGAAAAGAAAACTCACTTGCATCCATTCCATTACCACAAGTCTCCTATCCTCAAACATAGCAACTAAAATTGGGAATTTATATTAATGGGCTCAAAATTCAAATATAACTATCTCTATTGTGTTTCATGCCCCTTGATTGTATATAAACATTATTAAATATAATTAACCTCTCTAATTACATCTTGAGTATCCATTTACACCTTCAAGAGCTTGTTGTAGATGCAAAAACACACATAAAACTTTCAAGACTAATGAAATACTTATTCTAATATTCTTCTTCCTAATATTTTACATCATAAATACATCTAGGAATCATAAATGAATATTTATGAAAATTAAATCTCATGATCATAATGCACCACGATACCATCTCTATTCTTATTGGTTTCATCCAAAATTTTGAGTGCCAACCTTTGATAAAAATACCTCACCACTTTCTACCATATCATACATAGCTTACTACTACACATCAATACGACCATTTATTCATTTCACAAGGGTGTGCTCTTGTAGTATTGGGTTGCACTTTTTGGTCAACTTTGATATTGAAATCAACATCTATGCTAGATCTTCACATTTAGTATCCATAGTAGCAAAATGATTAAGAATTTGAAGATAAAATAAATTAATCATTTTTTAGATTTTTTCTATAGATTTTTTATTTGTTATAATTTACAATTTTAATATTAGATAAGTTTGTTCTAACATTTTTGTTTAGAATTTTCAATTGGGATCTAATTTTTATATCATAGTTTTCAATTTAAAAATTATAAATAATTTAGGTTTAAAGTGTTAAATAGTCAAAGTAACTTTTTGCAAACATAATTTTTCCTTTTGTGTGTGGTGTTTAAATTGCACCATTTAAACCATTACATTATATCAATATGAAATGTATTGATTGCTTTCATTCTTTAGACAATAATGTTACATTTGTCTATCAAATTTGGTGTCCCATTTTTTTGATGATGGACTATTGAGCCATCCTTAAACATCACAAACAAAGAAATAAATTAAGCTTGAAAAATTATGTCAATTTTGACTATTTAACACTTTTACTATAATATACGATGTCTAACCTTGATAAATTGTTGCTATACTTAAAGCCTATCTAAAAGTACATGGCTATTCCAAAAATTGAACACATCCCATTTTTAATATAATTAATTGTGTGTTCTTAACCAATTTGATTTATTTGTATGATTATCTTTCTTTCTTGGACAAGTCAATTTAATAATAATAATAAGCAAGAATTTTAAAATCATTAAATTGGTACATTTTTTATATAGGTTGAAATTAAGAGAATTTCACATCAACATACTGTAATTTCTTTAAAGCGAGATTGTGTCAGATGCTTCCAGACAGACCTAGAAAATGACCCTAATATCACTTGGCCATCATCCTATCGATTTCCTCATAAGATATCTTACCTTGAGAGTCAACCATAATCTAACAACATTTTATTTGGTTAAAAAAGTGGCAAATAAATATATTTTTGTCGTTAGAAATCTGCACTTCAATATTGAGTTCACTAATTAAAAATGTGACACAAACAAAAGACTTATAATCAGGTCTGATATCATTGCAATCGTTCTCACCATCTTTACAAAAACATTAAGGGCCTGTTTGGTGAGCAGAATAGGAATACGTATTCCAAAAAATTTGAATTCCTTGTTTGGATGCACCAAAATGGGATTGGAATACAAGGTAAAATAGGAATACGCATTCCAATTTTGGCCCAAAAATGGGGTTTTGCAATTCCATCCAAATAGGTGGTATTGGAATACGTATTCCTATTCCATTTTTTTAAATTTTAGAAAACATAAATTTTTGAGTATGCAAATTCCCATCAAATATTCGTTCAACCAAACGGAGAACAGGAATACGTTCTATTCCAAAATACGTATTCTAGAATACGTATTCTTATTTTTCTCACCAAACTGGCCCCAATGTCTATTAATTTATGAGGTATGATAAAAGATCTCTTGCCTTTCTTTTATTGTAAAAGATTGCAAGCAAATCAAGCATTCAACTTTTCTCAATACTGCATTTAATAAATACTGTGAATCACCTCAAAAACCACTTTAAGAGATAGACAGGTTTTGAGTGAAATGTCCATCTATAATGGCCTATGAACTAATTAGAATGGCAAGTGGCAGATAGGTTTTGGTTCTTGGTTGGAATATAAGGCAATGAATATTCATGTGAAAATTTTGAAAAAGCAAAATTTGTCCTAAGAATTGGGAACTATAGATGCACAATTACTTTCCAGCAATGTTTAAAAAAGTCGATTACGTCGTTCCTTATTTACCCATTTACAAAGAAAATTAACAAAATTTCCTTCCATAAAGACTATTAATGTAATGTGATGTGTACTTACCCATGAGCCATGGTCTTGCCCAGTTCACTAAGCCAATGTGATTGATTAAAGTGAACAGGTGGGGCAAATCTTTACCCAATATCACACAGGTACCCTCGGGTGCCTACTTCATCAAACGATGTGCCATGTTGTATAAGTGACCTTGATCACGGACAGAAACAGAATAAAAGCACATTTGTGATGAACTGACTAAATTTAGTGATCCACAAGGGTGAAGCTAGATTTTTTTATGTTTTCTATTGGTATTTTATCGTTGAGCTTCTTATGAGAATTTATTGAATGGAACCTATCACCTATCACAATTGTTTGTTGCAATCAATACCATAAGAGCAAAGCGTTTGGTCTGTTTGAGTAGTTGCAATGTTAGATTCTCCTTCCTAAAGGGTCTCTAAGCTCCATTCATCACTTATATAGGGGAGAGAACTTACCACATGAGTGCATTCCAATAGTTGTTACATTAGTTGTTAACTTAATACCCATACTTGTTGATTTAATATCCAACATTTTTGACAAGATTGTACCAATGGATGTGATTTTAAAGTTGTTTTTGTTACTAATGATTATCCATAAGTCAATGAAAAGTGTCCATTTTCCCAAAATAAAACCAATAGTGTGATGCCACGTCAGCTGCACAAGTATGGGGGTCTCCAATGCACTATGATTGGTCTCACTTTTTTTTTGGGTTGTTTTGGACACTTTGACAAAAAGCATGCTGATGTGGCATCATATTTGATGATGTGGCTCTGAAACTTTAGTTATAAGAAGGGGACTTGCCAAGTAAGCTACTATCAAAAAATGAGAGTGATTTGAAATTTTCACATATGATTTTGAGAAGCGCAAAGTTAGGGTGCACAACTATTAGGTCCTCTCCCCTATATACTGTTATAATTCATTATTTTTAATTAGAAATTATTTGGTGACATGAAAACAATAAGATATCCACAATTAAGTTTTATTTTAATATTTAGATATTCATTTCATCTGATCATACTTAACTAAAATTCATTACTTTTGAAAAGAAAATAATAAGTTTTATTAAATCATATCTACAATTTAATTTTTTATTTAATTTTAATCATTGAAAAAACTATTATTAAATAGAAATGTATACAAAATATAAATTTAAACATTAAATAAATAAATAATAACAACTAAGTCTAACATTAAATTCTTTATTAATGGAGTAATCGATAATTTTTTTATATATAATATAAGTTATTTTTAAAAAATTAATACAAGATTATTATCACATAAATTGTTTTAAAAAAATCTGAATTTTTATATATTTATAATTTTGGTACATTTATAATTTTTAATGTAAATACATGTAATATCAATTGAATTCATACAAACATATTTTATTATATAATTTATTAAATTATTATAACATTTAAATTATTTAATAAAAAATTAATACAAGATCATTATCACAAAAATTATTTTAAAATTATCTAATTTGGTATTTTTATAAATTTTAATGTAAATACGTGTAATATCAATTAAAATTATTAAAATAATTTTTTCAAATTATGATTGGTTATTAATTTGTATATCTAATACATACAAATGAACCAAATTAAGGCCTATGCTAACCTAATTCTACACTAATGTTCACCCTTTATCTAAATCTCAAAAAATATATCTTTCCTACTAATAATTAATATAAAATTACATTTCAATATTTTAATTGAATGGTAGATACCATGTAAACTATTGGAAATACAAGTTATGCAAGGTTACTGAGAAATGGGGGGGAATCAAGAACCACTAAAACTTAGTCTTATTTCACCAATTAATTCTTCATGCAATATTTTGATCTAATTGCATGCATGAAAGAATGAAAGCAAATAAACATTCATATCAATTTGACACAAGATATGGTGACTTAGAAACCTTCAAAATAGAAAGTAAAACTGGGGTGAGGATGATACCCACAAGTTTTAGTACTGCAGTATAAAGTTGGCTTGTTAAGGCTTACGATTGGTCACTTCTGATGATCGGCCCTATTAGGAGCAATAAGGACTGTGATGTCCACCTTGTCAAAGGATTTAAAAAACATACAATGAAGTATGCACTTGGTAAAGAGATTTATCAAAGACTGTTAAGTCTACCCTATTAAAGGATTTGATTGATGCACCTATTAGGATGAACTAGTGGCTAATCTCTGATCTGCAACTCTGATTTACTAGATGAGATTCCTTGAATTGTAATGATCACTTTTTTGTGATAGATAATAATTTGTTTCCCCTTATACTACTTGTAGCCTTCCTTAATTCACACTTTTTCTCATCATATACTTACACATCTTCTCATTTGGATATGATGTAATGCATTACATATATACCAATCCAAATCACAACTTACTATAGTCGATAACATTACAAGCTTCACCAAAATCCACAAAGTTGGCCCAACTATTGTAACTCGGGTTCTGAACACAAACTTGATGATGTTTTGATACTCAGTAACCACTATCACCACTTGGCACCATCTGGCACTTAGTTGATGAAGAGGCTTGGTTCATACTAATCACTTCCAAGTAACTTGTACTTTGTCAACACTATGTGACTCGATGAACACTATGAAACTTGACATATACTAAATCACTCGGTTGACACTCCATGGCTTGGTGAACACTAGATTCATATCACTAACACTGGTGGCTCGGTAGACACTAGAGAACAAGGTTAACTCGGTTGACACTATGCAACTCGATTAATACTGCAATTTCCATCACTCGCACTAAACAACTCGGTAAACACAACTACACTCGACATAAACTATACATAGGTTTTGAAACTTGATAGCAACTGAGAAACTTGGTGGAAACTATATATTTACCAAGTGTGAGTCACTAATAGACATATGACCATAATATCAACAATCTCTTCCTTTGGCATTACTAAAAAAAACACTTATCATCCAAAAAGTGAATACTCAAAATTATAAGTCAAAACATTCTTTTATCTCCATTCCGTGTCCACAACTTAGTAACATACTCTATTTTTCAGATTTGTCAAAAATTGCATTTGTAAAGGATTTTTTCTACTTATTTGTTCAATACAATACATATACCTAGAGTACTCCTCACCCATACATGTATCCTTTGTATATGTTTACATATACTTCTCCCTCTTTATACATATATACATTCATCTATACTTCTCCCCCTTTTTGACATAAATGCCAAAGGTATATATTATATGTTAATACAAAAATGTGACAAGAATTCAGAGTGTACCTTCAAGATTAATCCCATTGTCTTGTCCCAATTTTCTTGTAACATCTTGCTTGTATGCAATTCAATCTGAACTTCTGCTGATAGCTCCATCATGTGATCAACTATGGAGAAGTTATTGTCATGGATGAGTGTCTTAGCATGTGCAATGTGTTTTTGCAATGCATCCATGTTTGGAAGAATCATGCCTTGGATTTCTGCAAGTGTGGCCCTGAAAATGGCTTCTTTCTTTAGTAATTTTGCTTGTGAATTTGTCAGAATTCTGATCTTTGAATAATGAGCAGAGTTGTAGCTTGGGTCAAGTGACAGATGGTGTACACTTGCGTTTGTCTCTAGATCTATATATGATATTTTAGCTTTAATTCCTTGTGTGAAGGTAGATGTATGACACAATATAACAAATAATAAAGTGACATTATTTACAGATGTCTCCAATGAAACAAGAATAGTAGAAAATTCTACTTGGTTTATTGCAATTTTCTGCACCACTTCTTCCAATACTTGTTCTCAAATTTTCTTTTTGCTCTTTGTAGAAACTTATCTTTTCTATTCAAATCTTCATTAAATTTTTGGACAATTTCTACTAACTGATCCAAAATAGGTTGTGTACTATCAACCTCATTACTTAGTGCATTTACAAATATGTCATTTACATTTTCAAGTACTTGGGTTTTCTTTCTTTTCTCTTCTCTAAGCTTTTGTTGCTTAGCTCTTTTTTGAAATAATTCACCCATGGTGTTCATTTAATTAGGATCTAGAGTAGAGATATCCCAATTAAGAATAACTATATCCTCATCTAGATCAATATCTTCTTCATTGCCCTTTTCCTTATTTGAAGCTTCAGTACTCGACTGAGACTTGTTCTCAATTGTCATTGTACTAGCTATATGTGGAATAGAAGCAATAGTAGAAACAAAGCGGCTAGCAAAAAATGTAGATATGGCACTAATAGTAGAGATACCTTGTTGCTATATGATAAAAATTGATGAAGGAGGTACTTTTTGCTTGGTAAATGAAGTATTGGCCACTTTATTTGATGGAATACCCAGTTGAACATTTCCAAAGCTTGGTTGGGTGCTTGGTGTTGTAGTGGTAATCACAACCAACTCAGTATAAGCTTCCTCAAAGCCAAATTATACTGAGGCTTTTCTTGGAGAATGAGGAAATGAAGCCATTATTGTTGCTGCAATCTTTTCTGCATCAGTTTCTTGAATACTTTGAATCTCTGGAAGACTTCCTTCAGTAGCTTCTTGTTCTTCCTCCTCATCATCCACATTTACATCATCTATTTCATCATATTTTATTTCCACATCTTCTTCCTCATTAACATCATCATCATCATCATCTTTTTCATTAACATGAACAATAAAATCACTAGGTTGATGTAGTTTGTAAATATTCTTCCATGTTGATATAGCAACCTTAACAACATATACAATGTTTTTGAGAAGTATCATGCAAGTGTTCATCTTGAGAGTGAATTTCTGTTCATTCTTCTTCAAATATTCTTTCACCTCTTTTTCACTGAGACTCAACATGAGTTGCCTCAAAATCCGTTCAAAGATGTCTTTTGTAGTCTTCTTTCCATGCTCCCATCTAGGCTTGATTATAGTTTGATCATAATGGTTTCTTCAATCTATCTTTTCTCATATGTATTCCTTTATTCATATTTGAAGAATTTGAAGCATGGCATCCCGATTCCTTCTTCAATTTCCTTTAACTATTGTTGAAGAGTAGGTGGAGGCTTTTTGAAGATAATATGCTCAGCATCTTCCTCACCTAACTTCAATTTCTTCCTAGATTTTGGTGTCCTTCTTGTGAATATAGCAGTAGATGACTTAGGAGGTTTGGTTATGATAACAGGTTACCTTTCTTTATTATAGGTTCTTCTTCCTCAGATTTGGATTCCTCGCATTCATCCTCTGCATTTTCTTTGTCCATGTCATCACCTTTTCCCTCTATTAGTAGGAGAGTCGAACTTGCTTGTTTTAGTTTTTCTATCCTTTTTCTTCCCTTGACAACTACTTGAGGAAGCTTGATTTTAAGTTATATTCTTGCCTTGAATTCTTAATAAGTCCCAAAATATGGTGCCTTAGGATCCATAGGCTCATTCAGAAGAGCCTCAATGATATTTCTAGTCTTATCTATGTTAACCTCATACTCGAGACATTTAATTCATGCTATTCTAGGCCTGACTGCTTAAATATATGCCTTATCACAATCTACCATATGTTGATCTCATATTGGTTTTAACAATTTAGTGTCAACACACTTTAGACATTTACTTAGTTCATGCCAAACTAGTAATACATGCTAAGTATAACATGTAAATATGAGGCCATGTTAAGTTGCAATGAGTGTCGAGTCACTCAAGTGCTAAGCAGATAAACCATGTGATTGATTCAAGTGTTAAGTGAATAGTAGATGTCAAGAATTAGTAACACACATTGTACCCATTTATTTATTATGGCACAAACAACTATGTAAATCATTTTTCAATTGACCTGAGGATAGATTTTGATTTTACAATATATGTTGAGTAACACAGATTGGACACATTTGTTTATTATGGCACAAACAACTATGTAAATCATTTTTCAATTGACCTAAGGATAGATTTTGATTCTTTAGAGATAAGGATGAATCTACATGCTTATTCTCTATGCAATTATATGCAGCCAATCAAAAAATGGGACGGATTAAGCGGCAAAATGGATGAATCTCAATTGTAGATTCATACCTAACCCTAAGCCACCTTAGTCTTCTTAAGGAGGACGAAGCCCTAAATTTTCAAGAGAGTTAAGAGCATTGTGAAAGGGCGAATGATTAAATTAAAGGAGCGAACAAGATAGTTTTTAGAGCATTCAAGGTGACTTAGTAGTAAGAATGAATTGCAAAATTAGTTAAGTGAAGAACAGAGGATAGAGGATACAATATTGTTACATCAAATCTTGAAGGATTAATCAGAGACTAGATAGAGGTGATCTATTATCAGGCAAGCAAGTGCCAACCACAAGTTCTATGCTAAGACATTTTGACAGGTGATTTTAGTTAAATCTCCTAGGTGGAGTAGTCCTAACATGCTTTACCAAATCCTTTAATAGGGTGGCATTCCAAGTGAGTGACCTAAAGTCCTTTAACCAGGAACACTTCTAACAAGGTTTTGATATCCTCTAAGAAGGTGGAACTTAACAGTCTTTGTGAGTCTTTTACAGGCCAGGCCTATCACAAGGTAGATCATGTTTGATGGTCAAACCATTATAACCTTAATTGGCTACACTTTATTGCTGTAGTAGTGAAGATTTGTGGGTGTCATCTCCACCCTAGTTTTTCCTTCTCATTTGGAGGCTTTTTGAGTAATTATATTTGGTATCAAGTGTGTGTGTTTGATTACTTATATGTTTTAGATGTATTTACTTTACATGTTATTTCAGTATGTTAATGCATACGATGTAAAGGTGAAATTTTTATGGGCTGAAGTTCATACTTCTAATTTGCCACAACCCCCCTCCCCCCCTCTCAAAATTTTATCTTTCTCACATGTAATTCCAACAATTGGTATAAGATCCAAGTTCTTAGAAGGAGAAGCTTTGTAGCTTAGAGGAGAGATCTTGAAATGGAAGTCTACAAATTGGAAAAGACCATTGAGAACTAAGAGATTGAGATACATCTTATACTACATCAACTAAATGAAGTCAGAGAAGCTTTGAAGACTTCCTTAAAGAGAAGGAAAGAAATTTCCATTGTAGAGAATGACAAGTAATACAAAGAGATCAACACAAAAAAGCTATTTACAGATGGTAACTCAAATAAATTTGATGCAATAATTGTAGATGTAATGGAAAAAAATGGAGCACAAGTTGAAGAGATCATAAGTCTCATGTTGGACCAAGAATCACAAACTATATTGCTATGTGAGGTGACTAAACAAAAGAAGAAATCCATGGAAGACAAAGCCATGATTGAAGAAGACAAAATATTTCTGGCAAACAGACTGGAAGAGAAATCAATAGAGCTAACAAGGATCTCAAACATGCAATTGGATACCTTGAGCCAAATGATGAATGCTCACCATGAGTTGAATGTCAAGGACATTGAGATAAAAACATTAAAGTTACAAAAAGAACAACTATAAAATGACCTAAAAAGAGAAAAGGAATTTTATGAAATTTTCAACAATCTAAATGAAGTCATCAAATACTTCAAGCAATTACTAAGATCCCCTAGATCCAATAGAGATACATCAGGATTGGGCTACACGAGTATTGAAGAAGGAGAATCATCCAAAGTTGTTGAAGAAAGGAACAACAAAGGTAAGAATTCCAAACCTACTTGTCATAATTGTGGAGAGAAAGGACATACTACTAATATGTGCAAGAGCAACAATACAAATCATAATGTCAAGCCTAAGAACATGACTCATTGTCATAAATGCAATAAACAAGGTCATCAGGCACATGAATGCAAAACTAGAACCATGCATGCACCAAAACATGAAGGATATTTTTACAACTGTTAGAAGTATGGACATTGAGCCTTTGAATGTAGATCCAAGTCCATGTGGTCATTAAACAAGCTAGCAAAGCAAGAACCTATGGAAACTCTTATAATTGGGATTACAATACAAGATATAACTGCCACTACTATCAAGAATATGGACATATACCTAATAATTGTATTAGGACTCACATTAGTGGTAACTACAAAAGGTAGTTCAGTCAAACCAGATGCTTTAGTTGTTTGAAGACTAGTCATATTAGCAAGCAGTGTCCAACTAGGTCAAAAAAAGTACCAAGTTGTGAGTTTGATAAAGGCAAAGACGAGGTTGTTGAACACATCAGGAATGAGATGAATAAGACATGGAAGAAGAAATATGGTTGCAATACATCAGATGGAGAAGGGATCACTTCACCCAATGGGTCAAGTGATCACACCTCATCAAACTAAGTAAGCAAGTGTTATGTGGAACTGATATTCAAAGTATTATATCATACATCAGTTCTAAAAGAAGTTAGAACTAAAATGACTACATTAGCATGAATGAAGATGCAAGATGTTGAAAATTCAAGATTAAATTTTTAAGTTTTCATGTTGTTGTCAAGCATGAAAATTTTTTCAATAGATGGCGAGTGGAATGCTAGTTAGTGCCAAGCTGCCAGGCTAGCTAGTTGATGTCGAGTTTGTAATAGCTACCAAGTGATGGTAATATCAATGGATGCTGAATAAATTTGAAATCAAGTTAATGCCAAGTTTACAGTTGTACAAGCACTAAGCATTCATTGCAAGGTTTTTTGAAGGGTATATGGTCATTTTTCACTCATTTCTTGTCATTTCAAATTTGAGCAAGAGCAAAAAGGAGTAGAAGGTGATTCAGAAGTTTGTTTGAAGTTACTACAAAGATCTCAATGATGATTTCACTCCATTTCTTCAAATTTTTAAAGGTATTTATCATAAGCCGAGCTATGTAGTTTGCATTTATAAAAACCCTAGTTTGTCACAATGGCATCTAGCTCAAGAAATGTGGAAGGGAAAGAAGTCTTGAATGTGAAATTAGTTAGTAACGAGGTAAAATAACTAGATCTCAAAGCAATTCCATATGTTGCTTACAAACAAGTTCCCTTAGGCACATTGTCCATGATTCCCTCAAATGTCATTATGGTCCAAGATGTTAGAAAATGTTATAACTGCAAGATAGGAGGAATAGGTGACATGGATATAAGAGAAGCCTATGACATATTGTGTGAAAACAATGTCTTGAAATAAGAATTCAAAATTGTTGAAAGGAAGGGTTTGGCACATGCCCTAGAATTTCCTAGCATATTCAAAACAAAATGGATAAGAATAGTGTTGAGTCGAATTCATAATGGATCCCTATGGCTGGAAGGTGGACCAATAAAGATATGAAAGATAATAATTCATAGGGTTACTAGTTTCCCAACCCTAGATTGGCCAAAGACTCTGCGAAGTGATTCAAAAGAGGTAATAGAGAAGAATACAGGAGCAATGTGAAACAAACAAGAAATGACAATTAACTCTATAATAGATCCACTACTAAACTTTGTAGTAAGCATTATTTCTCAAAATTTTTATCAATCCAACAAATTAAACAATGCACCCTATATTGTAGTAGATGTGGGATACAAAATTGTGAAGAAAGATCAATACTTATGATATAGTTGAGCTTCAGTCGCAACAAATAATGCAAAACCTTGAAGCAGTAAGGAAGACTAAGAGTGCATAGTGCAAATTTGGATCATTTCTAATTTGCATATTTTTCTATGTACATAATACACTCCCATATTTTGGCAAAATAAGATGGAAGACAAATAGACTAGTAGCTGCTAAGATAAATGAGTACATTGAGCATATGGGTGAGAATTTTGAAACTATTATGACAAGTTATTTTGAAGACTTTAAGAAGTCTATGAAGCAAAGGAGGAGGATACATGTTTCTTTAGTTGACCAATACTACAAGGATATATGGTTTCTTGTAGAAATTGATTACACATATGTACAGGCTGCTACACCTAGGGTCATATGGCTAAGACCCTTAGGTTATGAGATCAATGTTGATGAAGCCTCAACAACAATTACTGCACTTCTAGCTAAGGAAGTTGATAAAATAGAAAAAACCTTTGGAAAATATTATGATGTAATGTGTTGGAAATATTCAAGACTATACTAAGTTACTAAGAGGGGAGGGGTGAATTAGTAACTTCTAAAACTTTAACAATTCTTAATCCAATAAATCAATTAGCACTTAATTCATCACATCTGATCTAATTGCATACATGGAAAATTGAAAACATGAAAGCATCCCTAACACTTTGACATAATAATTTGGTGACCCAAAACCTTCAAAATAGAAAGTAAAACTAGGGTGGGGATGATAGCCACAAACTTTAGTATTGTAGCATAAAGTTGGCCTGTTAAGGCTTACATTGATCACTTCTAATGATCTACCCTATTAGGAGAAATTAGGACTACTAAGTCCACCTTGTGAGAGGATTTACAAACATACAATGAAGTATGCATTCAGTAAAGAGATTTATGAAAGATTGTTAGGTCTACCTTGTTAGGTATACACAATCTGAATAAGTGTGTGTCACTAATAAAAAACTTGACTGATATGTCAACAATCTCCCCTTTTGGCATCAGTGATAAAAACATGTATTAGCTAAAACTAAATACCTTGTATTCATCACCACATGATACTAGCTCGGTAGAGTATACAATTTTTTTTGATATTTTTAAAAATTTATTTTGTAAGGCATATATAGTATACATCTTTTTTTATATACAACATGTCTTACTAATCATTTCACACTTGTTACAAGTTCTCCCCCATAGCATATTTCTCCCCATACTGTATTCTATCTTTCTCCTCATACTATGTGTCTCTCCCCCTTTTTGACAATAATACCAAACATTTATTCTAACTTATTTACATAGAAACACCAAAATGGGATAAGAATTTAGAATGTATCTTAAGAATGATTCCCAAGGTTTCATCCCAATTTTCTTGCAGGACCATGCATGTATGGAGTGCAATTTGTACCTCTACTAATAGTTCAATCATATGGTCCGCAATAGAGAAGTTATTATCATGGATTAGAATTTTTGAATATACAATATGTTTTTGCATTGCATCCATTTTTCGAAGGATCATATTTTGTATATCAATTAATGTATATCTGATCCTTGCTTCTTCTCTTTGCAATTCAGCTTGCATGTCTAACAAAAATTTGATTTTTTTGAAATTTGCAGAGCTTGAACTAGGGTCAAGTTGCAGTTGCTAAGCACTAGCCTTTAGATATATATCTATTTTGGATAATTTGTCCTATATTTCCTTTGTAAACTTAGAGACATCACATAGTTTCCCAAAAAGTCATGACACATTTGAACAGGACGATTCAAGATTGACCAAAATTGTAGAAAGCTCTACTTGATGAATGGCTATTTGCTAAGCAATGTGCTCTAGCACTTTATTATTAAATTTCTTTTCAGCCTTTTCCACTAGCTTATCCTGTCCATTAGTTTCCTCATTGAATTTCTAGACTACTTCTGTTAGCTGATACAAAATAGGTTGAGAAGAATCAATCTCAATTCTTATTGCCTCTGTCAAAATGTTCTGGGCATATTCAATTATATTATACTCTTTATCTCTCTCCTCTCTTAGTCTTTGCTATTTAGCCTTTTTCTGGAGGAGTTCACCAAATGTCTGCATTTGGTCTGGAGCAAGCTTGTAAATATCCCAATTGGGGATTACTATTTCCTCATCTAAATCAATGTCTTCCTCCATCTCCTTTCCTTTTCCCAAAAAAATTGTGCTCATTTGAACCTTAGGCTCAACTATCCTTGCACTTATTGCTTTAGCATTCAAAATGGAAACAATGGTAGACATACTTGGGCTTGTAGTAAAAAATGATACTGTACTAACTGAGGGAATACTTATAGAAATACTTGAAGAATCCAAAATTGATGAAGCCAAAATTGTACTACCCAAAATTGAAGTAGTCAAAGCTGGTGTGCTTACCACTGATGTACTCAAAACTAAAGTAGCTAATGTATTCATAGTTGATGATGCCAACTCAGTTGATGAATGAGGAGTTTTTAGCTTGGTAGATGAAGTAGAAGTTACTTCTATCAATGATGTGTTGAGCTAAGTACGGGCAAAGAGTGATTGGACATTTGATATAACAATATTGGTCATAATGAAACTTGCTAAAGCTCTCCATACTTGATATAGTCAATGGTTTTCTCAAGGAGTGAGGAAGAGAGGCAATGACTGCTACAACTATTTTGACTAGGTCAGTCTCCTCATCATCTTGCTTTTCTTCCTTAGTAGCCTCTTGCTCCTTGTATTCTTCATAGTCAACTGTAACAAAATGAGTTGATCCTTAATCATCCTCTTCATCCTTTTCTTTGTCATCATCATCATCATCCTCCTTTACTTCAATTGGAAATTCTCTTGGTTAGTGAAGATGATAGACATTTTCCAAGTATTTATTGCATTCTTCACAACATACTCAATATCTTTCATTAAAATTAAATAGGTATTAAATTTGAGAGACATCCTATTTTCATTTTTCTTCAGTGGCTCTTTTACCTCTACATCTAATATGGTTGGTAATAGTTGTCTCAAGGTTTGTGCATATATGTCTTTGACTATTTGTTTGCAAGTTCCCTTCTTGGCTTGATTTTGTCCAATAAGACACTGAGAATTTGAGAAGCTAGCTGGTCAGGGGAGTACTTCCATTGTCCAATTTTATCCATGATCAAATCTTCTATTTGTTTCTACTCAGCCTTGGTCCTAGTCTCATATTTTATATGCCTTGAAGTTTGTTATACTGGCTCCATCTTTCAATTCCTTTATCCTATCCAAGCAGGTGGGTGGAGGTATACTAAATATAATGTCACCTCCTTCCTTTTTAGCTTCCTTTCATGACCTCCTTATGAAGACTGTAGTGGATGACTTTGTTGGCTTGGTGATGATCACCTTGCCCTTTTTTTCAAAGGTTCTTCTTTCTTAGATTCTTCCTCATCCTCTTCTTCCTCCACATCCTCACCTTTTCCTTTGGTTAAAAAGAGAGGTGCACTTGATTTCAGCTTTGCTATCCTTCTCATTCCCTTGTTGATTGCCTTTGGGAGCTTTATTTCAAGTTCAATCCTGGCCTTTACTTCATCATATGTTCCAAAATAAGAGGCCTTGGGATCAACTAGTTCACTATCAAGAGCTTCAATGATGTCTTTTGCTTCATCAATATTCACCTCATAGCCAAGAGGTTTCACCCACACAATTTAAGGCTTAACTGCCTGGATATATACCTTTTCATTATCCACCATAAAATATACATCATCCTTATAGTCTTCAACTAACCTCTTTGGAATCCTGAACCTATTGTTCAGTTTCTCCTTGAATGCATCGAAGTAGTTTTCCATGATACTACATTAGTTCTCACCAATCTCGACAATATACTCATTTATTTAGTAGAGCATAGGCACATCTTTTCTCCAAACTACAGTCCCTTTAGAAGGGAAGGACTTATGTACATAAAATAATAGGTAGGTCAAAAATGAACCAAACTTGCAAAGGTTGTTCTTTGATGTTCTTATGATTTCCATGTTTTTGTTGAACTGTCTCAACAATAGGTTGGCAAGGTCATATGACAAGTTGTTCTTAACCACCTTGTATGCCAAATCCACAGCTTCACATGACACATTGTTTAGTCAGCTTGAACTATATATCTTGTGTGCAATAACATGAATTCCAAATTTTAATTCTACATTAGTGACACTGCTAATTTTCATTCCTCAATCTTTCATTGATTTTTCTTTCAGATTTCATATCACTTTTCATTCTTTCATTAACTTGCCTTTTAGAATTTACAGTATTCATTATTCTTTCATTTTCAAATCTTGGGCTCATGATTTCCTCATTTGCATTGGAGAGCTGATCAATAAGGTCTCCTTGCTGAAGGGATTGGTTTTGGATTTCATTTTTCCTTCCATCTATCTCTTCTTTTATCTTGTTTCTCTGTTCCAAGACTTCACATAACCTTACTGACTGAATCTCTTGTTCTCTTCTTAGCTTTCTTACTTCTTCTTGTAGGGAACCATTCTTTTTGAGGAGTTCTTTGATTGCTTCATTAGCTTCATTTGAGTTGTGAATGTCTTCAATTCTTTTTTCAATGTAGAGATGATCATTCATTTTATTTTCAAGTTCCTTTCTTCTTTTCAGAGATTGGGAAAGTTTCTCCTTAGCTTTCTCGAGTTGGGAAATGGCCATTTCCAAATCCAACTTTTCATTGTCAATGGCTTTGTCAAGTCTGAATATATCTATATCCTTGATCTTTTCTCAAGATGTTAAACTTTCTACTAAGAACCACAAAGCTCTGATACCAATTTTTGGAAATATTCAAGACTATGCTAAGCTACTGAGAGGGGAGGGGTGAATCAGTAACGTCTAAAACTTTAACAACTTCAATTCTTAATCCAATAATTCAATTAGCACTTAATTCATCATATCTAATCTAATTGCATGCATGAGAAACTGAAAACATGAAAGCATCCATAACTCTTTGACACAACAATTTGGTGACCCGTAAACCTTCCAAATTGAAAGTAAAACTGGGGTGGGCATAATACCCACAAACTTTAGTACTGCAACATAAATTTGGCCTCTTAAGGCTTACATTGATTACTTTTGATGATCTACCCTGTTAGGAGCAATTAGGACTACTAGGTCCACCTAGTGAGAGGATTTACAAACATACAATGAAGTATGCACTTAGTAAAGATATTTATGAAAGACTGTTAGGTCTACTTTTTTAATGGATTTTGACCAGTTCACCTATTAGGATGAAGAAATATTAGATCTATGATTTTCAATTGGGTTTGCTAAAAGAGATTCCTTTGTATATTGATCACCTTTCTATGATAGATATGTCTCTGTTGCTCCTTATGTTGTTATGGCCTTTACAATGCACTCTTTTTCTACTGCATTCATAATTTGAACTTTCATATACATATTCACATTACATTGAATATTCCAATGCATTACATATATATACCAATCCAAATTACATAATCAAAAAGTCAACCATCATACAATTTAACACAAATATTACAAAGTCAGCCCAAATGAAGACACTTAGGTTTTGAAGACTGACTAGGTGAGGTTCTAATACTCGACATCCACTATTAATGCTCGACATCATCATGCACTCAATATAGATAGAAGCTTAGTCCATACTGATCACTTTCAAGTAGTCTTGAACTTAGTTTGCACTAGCGACTTGGTAGATATTGTGCAAGTCGACAAACACTGAATCCCTTGTTTACCATGTCAAAAATCAATAAACACTCTCACCTTAAGCTTGATTAACACTAGGTTTGCATCACATGAACTGTGATCTCGATAGGCATTGCAATACTCGGTAATCAATGATAAACTCAGCACACACTGAAATGCACGATTTATACTACTAGACTTTATACTGGTTGAATCTGCTTGGTAATTACTAGGATTTGTTCAAAGGACTCAGTTGCAACTATAGAACTCTATGAAAACTTAAATGCTTGGCAAACACTATAAACTATACAATAAGCTCATTAGCTATACACAATCTGAATAAGTGTGTGTCACTAATAATAAACTTGACTGATATGTTAACAATAATGAAATGTCAACACACTTAAGACATTTACTTAGTTCATGTCGAACTAGTAATACATGCCAAGTATAACATGTAAATATAAGGCCATGCCGAGCTGCAATGAGTGTCAAGTCACTCATGTGCCGTGTCCCTAAAGTGTCAAGCAGATAGACCATGCTGAGTGATTCAAGTGCCGAGTAAATAGCAGATGCCGAGCAATTCATGTGTCAAGTTAGAAGCAAAACTACAGTATATGTCGAGCATCAATAAACACATATACTGAGTAACACAGATTGGACATATTTGTTTTTTATGGCACAGACAACTATGTAAACCATTTTTTAGTTGACCTAAGGATAGATTTTGATTCTTTAAAGATAAGGAAGAATCTATATGGAGATTCCCTATGCAATTACATGAAGCCAATCAAAAAATGGGAAGGATTAAGTTGCAAAATGGATGAATCTTAGCCATAGATTCATACCTAACCCTAAGCCACCTTAGTCTTCTTAAGGAGGACGAAGCCCTAAATTTTCAAGAGAGTTGAGAGCATTGTGAAGGGGTGAGTGATCGAATTGAAGGAGTGAACAAGACAATTTGTAGAGCATTCAAGGTGACTTATCAATAAGAATGAATTGCAGAATCAGTTAAGTGAAGAATAGAGGATAGATGATACAATATTGTTACATCAGATCGTGAAGGATTAATCGGAGATTGGAAAGAGGTGATCTATTATTAGGCAAGTAAGTGACAACCACAAGATCTATGCTGAGACATTTTGACAATTGATTTCACTTAAATCTCCTAGGAAGAGTAGTCCTAACACACTTTACTAAATCCTTTAATAGGGTTGCATTCCAAGTGAGTGACCTAAAGTCCTTTAACCGAGCACAGTTCTAACAGGGTGTTGAAATCCTCTAACAAGGTGGGACTTAACAATCTTTGTAAGTTTTTAACAAGGAAAATCGTGTTTCATGGTCAAAACATTGTAACCTTAGTTGGCTACAATTTATTGTTGTAGTAGTGAAGATTTGTGGGTGTCATCCCCACCCTAATTTTGCCTTCTCATTTGGAGGGTTTTTGGGTAATCATATCTGGTGTCAAGTGTGCGTGTGTGTTTGATTACTTATATGTGTTAGATGTATTTACTTTACACGTTATTTCAATATGTTAATGCATGTGATGCATGAAAGGTGAAAGTTTTATGGGTTGAAGTTTAAACTCCTATTTTACACCCCCTTAGTTTATCTTTCTCACTTGTAATTCCAATACCATAAAACATATATCATCCTTGTGATCAGAATGGGTTGGTCTAACCATAACTTTCCATGGTGAACTTTGCTCAAGATAAATATTATCAACTTTGACTAAAATTTCCTTGGCATATGTGAAATATGTGTTAAGCCCTTAGCTTCCAGATGTTGATGCTCAGGATTTAGAATGCCATTCACACATTCAAATCATTCTTAAGCTCTGAAACCGCTCTTCTCAACTAGCTTTGGAAATTCATGGTGAACCAATGCATTCACTTTCTCCTTTTTAACAAATTTCCTCTTTACAATCACCATTAATGCTTGGTACATTTGTTCGCTTGGTGATAGGTTGTCTTCCACTTGGTTCAACTTTTAATGATTAGTAGACATTCATAGCTTGACATAATAATTATCGCTCGATATCCACATACAATACTTTAGTGTCTCCTGACCTTGCTCGCTAGGGTCTTGCGACTGACCTAGCTCGGTAAGGTCTATGATTTCTGTGACCACTCAGTGATCCTTGTGCATCTTAAATACTAATATGGATCTCTTCTTCTAGCTAGCTAGAACTAATGAGAGATGTTTTCTTTAGAGTCTTAGTTCAAGTTATTCCCATAGGGATTCAAGTTGAGATGCTTGAGTCACCAAACTCTTTGGTGACATTTTATTTATGACTCAAACTTGCATTCTCAAATTTTTTTTGGTATCCATTATTGCTTCATCTGTTTTCTAATATTGTTAGCTTTGGCTTTGTTTTCATCGTCAACTCTTCCTGTGTTCATACAGTTCTTGGGAAGATGCCTAAGTTCTGTACAAATAAAGTATCTTCTAGTGGTATCTCTTTTCTTAATATGATGTTTTACATAGTTAGCTCCAATATGCCCAAATTCACCACAGTAGTGGCATCTACACAACGTGTTGTAGTCCCATCCAAATATTGCTTTCACAATATGTTCTACTAGATTCAATATCTTGGTTTTTCATTCAGAAGATTTGTGTCCTTGTTTCTTGCAATTATGACATTTACCTTCAAACTTAGGTTTCTCCTTGCATTCACTTGCTCTATGACCATGCTTATTGTAGCTGTAACTCTTCCATTGAATTTTGGTTTACCATTACTCCAATATTTGTTTGATGTATGACCTATCTTACCACAATGATTGCAAGTAGGCCTTTGATTCTTTAGAGCTCCTTGTTTGGATGATTCACCTTCTTCTGTATAACCTAGTCCTACTTTGCATTTGTGTCTATACTAATTTTTCTCATTCAACTAATTCATGCTTTCTTGAGATTTCAGCATCCTCTCATTGGTTTGATTTTCAGTGTTTAGATCATTCTACAGTCTTTCATTTTCCAACCTAAGATACATAAGTTCTTGAACTCGGTCGCTTGAACTCTTCCAACATAGTGTATAGATCACTTCCAAGTAGCTTGAACTCGGTCAACACAATGTGACTCAGTGAACACTACAAAACTCAACATATACTAAATCACTCAGTTTAAACTCCATGGCTTGGTCAACAGTAGATTCATATCACTAACACTACTAGCTCAGTAGATGCTGGAGAACGTGTTTAACTTGGTTAACACTAAAATTTCCATCACTTGAAATAAACAACTAAGTAAACATTGCTACACTCAACATAAACTGTACATAGGTTCGAAAGCTCGGTAGCAACTAAGAAACTCAATAGAAACTGTATATTTACTAAGTGTGAGTCACTAGTAGACAAATTGACCATAATGTCAATAGTAAACATAAAGAGTAAATATAACCCAAAAAAACTAAACAGAAATGTGTCTCTGGACTCAACTAAAAAATAAATATAACCCAAAACTAAACTCTATTTAATGCATACACAAAGAAAACCAAAAAAAATTAAAACACGACACTAGACAAAATTAAACCATCTACATAAACATATAAAGAATAAACTCAATCCTAACCTAATTTTGAACTTAATTTTACACAGTCCTTTATAACTTCGACATAAAATCATAATTGTTAATGAAATTGGATTCTATCCATTTTCACAATTGCATACAAAGACAAATTATAAAATAAACCTACCATTAGATAGTATGCTTATTGTAAACAAGATGTTATCAATACATGAAATAAAATATCAATTAATTGTTCCCCTTTCCAGAATTGCTTAAGACACATTATTACCTAAACCTAACTATTAATCCACATATAATATTTTAAACATATCTCCTTGTACCCTAACCATAAACCAAATAACTCTATTTGATAAAGAGTGGTGCTATATTATATAATAATAAAATAAAACAATAAAATAAAATAAATTATAAATATAATATTTGGGACTCAAACTATATATTATATAATATATATAAAGATTTATAATACATATAAAGAAAGATTGGAGATATGGAAGATTTTAATTTACTTCAAAAAAATACCTTCACATTTAAAATTAAAGCTTCATTCTTTATATATTAAATTTTATATATATATAGTTTAAGTATATATTTTTAAAATTAAAAAATTCATTATTTTAATAATAATATATAATAAAATATAATATATATTTTAATATTCAAATTTTATTAGAAAGTAATTAGAAAAATTACTATTTTGATGACAATACATTTAAATGTTTGCATTTTTATATTTTAATTAATGTTTGAAATTTTTTTATCGATATTAATGTTTGATACATTTAATCTTTATTAAAATTAAAATTTATAAAATGAAATTAATATTTTATATAGAATTATACTAAATATATTTTATAAAATAAAAAGTAAGGTTGAATATAGTTATATTATTGTTTGATATATGAATGAGTTAGGTGTTTGATATATGTATGATTTATTATTAAAATGATTAAAATGATTTTAAAATTGTAAATAACTATTATTTGATAGAAAAAAATGTAAATACTGAAAAACATAAACAATAATTTTTTTTAGAGGAATTGGAAATTAAATGAACCTATTTTAAAATTTGTAAATAATCATGGATTCAAATAATTATGATTAAATGATTGGATATATTAATATGTTTTGATCAATTGGCTCATATAACAATTAGCATATTAATAGCACACTAAACAAGTGCTACATAGTGGCATGTACTTACCTTATAGTAATTTGTATTGATTTTATTAAATATAATTATTAATATGTAGTATATTTTTATTAAATTTTATTCAATACAATAAAATTATAATGAATAAATTTTAAAAGAAGTTAGATAGCTTACTTTTAAAAAATTTACATTTCTATATATATTCTCCCAACTTAAATAGTTTTGAGTTAGAATATGTGCATAAAAAAAATATTGAATAGAGCATATTCCATCAATATATTTATGATATTTATAATTGTGATAATTAATTTTTCCTTTGAAACAAATGCAAAATTACAAAAAATTGAATAGAATACATATAAATGAATAATAAAAGTTTTTTTGATTTGTGATTCAATGATAATATTATTATATATAATTTATATTTAGAAATTATATCAATTGTAATGCATTAATGTATTGTAGTATTAATTACTAATATACATGATATTAATATATCTTTTTTTATATAAAATTATTTTAATTTATTAAATCTAACAAAAATTTACAACAAATTCAAATATAATCTATTGACAATTTATCTAAAGGATTAAGTATAAATTAAGATATAATTGAAAAGTGCGTTGTAACTATCCATTTTCATAAATTTAGTTGAAAATTTTGTAATATGGAGAATCCCTAATTCTAAAATGATTCAATAAGGGAAAATGATAGTAGTAGTAAAGACTGAACCTGCCCTCCAATGTAAGGTATTTCATGAGAACCAGGCAGACATCGTCCCATAGGATTGGTAGCTTATCCCTCTTAAAGCATCCCCTGTAGGACATTAGTTCCTCACCCTTCGCAAAAAGATTGCTCGTACTAGCCTTGTTAGTGGTTTTAGTGACCTTTCTGCATTTTTTCCCTTTCATTGAAAGACCAGTAGCCTTTGCGATAACTTCCTCATTCACTTGAAATGTGATTCCATTAATAGTTACCTTGCAGGAACCAGGTAGCCATAATGTCTTTGAAGTTCTTAATTTTCGTGGGCTCCAGCCTATTCAAATCTCCACCCATATCTTCCTTGCCAATTTCCAGTTCCTCCACCTTAGTGATGTGCATTTGAACCTCCTTGTTTGTGAGAACACTGCGAATACTATCAACCCTGAGATTTTTAGCAATGACCAAAAAGGTTTTACAAACCCGTGCTCGACAAGCTTACAAATCCCAAGCGAATTCATTATGGGAATTGTGCTTTATTAACATCATAATTTTAACACCCCGAAAATCTCTAACAATTTGAATAATGATATCATTCATACTTTCAAAGAGGAAGTAACTTGAATTTCACAGTGTGTTACCATAAAGATAAAATGACACTCTTCTTAAATTGCATTCATTCACTTTTCCATTTGTACAACCATGACTTCTCGTTTCCCTAAAACCTTTATTAAATTTAGTGTAGTTCGACTCCCCAAGGAAAGGATTGCCAAATTTGGCCCCAGCCTTAAATTTTATGGCCATAATTAAATGATACTCCCCCCTCTTTCCTTGTGTATCAAGGACTTAATATCCTTGTTTAGATTTTCCATATTTCTCTAGCACGTGACTACAGTTAATTTAAACCCCATGTCAGCCACCGCATTGGCCACCTTATTTCCTTCCTTGTAGATGTGTTGTAGGCGGACACTTTCCATCCCTTCTAACATATGCCTAATGTCCATAATGATAGTCAGAATATTCCATCCAGGTTGGGACATTCTATTAACCAAATCAATAATTAATTTGGAGTCCCCCTCTATGGTTATTTCCTTAAGTTGCATTTCACTAATCATCTGAAGACCCCAAAGCAAAGCCATTGCCTTAGCCAGATTATTACTTCCACTCCCCACCTTCCCAGTGTAGACTAATAACGCATATCCATTCCTGTCCCATAGCACTCCACCCACCGCTCCTACACCTCCTCTAGCAGTACCATAAAAATTTAGTTTGAATTGAGCAAGGATAGGTAGTTTCCATCTCATTTTTTGTCTCTTTAACATTTTTGAGTTATCGAAAAGGTAAAAATCCTCTTGAATACCCTATTTTTCAACAATTTGACCTTCTTGCCTACTTGGTTCTTCCTTTGGTAACTTACATTTGGCAACCCTAAAATTTTCCTTCAATTTTTTCTCCATTATTCCAAAAATCACCTCCACCGATTTTTTCTCCTCTCGAAATATTATGTTATTTCTTTCATTCCATAGATGCCAGCAAATATATGGTGGAACAATTTTCCACAGAAAGACCAATTTTGGGTGGTAGAAAGGAAAACACTAGTTCTCCATGAATTGACATAAGTTGTCTTTCATAACCTAATTTAGACCAAATCTCTCCCACACCATAGCCCATATCTTTAGGTCATACTAGAATTCAAGGAATAGGTGAGAGATACTCTCCTCCTTATCCTTTTAGAGATAGCATCGGTTTGTTATATAAAAGCCCCTTCTTTTCAGATTGTCTATAGTTAAAATTTTGACATGTTGAACTGTCCACCAGAAGAAACTAATTTTAGGGGGAAGGTTACTAATCCAAGAATTACTCCATGATGGTGGACAGAGGTCCTTGCTAAAGAGGTTCTTTTAGGCCAATTTGACTATAAAGTTACCACTCGAAGTTAAGTCCCAGACTCTATTATCCTCCTAGATTAGAATTGGAGGTCTTTGCGCTCTTATTAGCTCTTCCAACTCCTTGAGAAGCTAAATATCCTCTTGGGAGTAAGTATCTTTATATAACTTCTTCCAATTCCTCCCCTAGTCGATATAGTCCACCTTTCTTCCCATGTCTTCCTTAAGTAACTCTGTTAGTCTTTTAAATTTGCTGAAAACCAGCAGTTTCCCTTCGATCCAATTGTCTTCCCAGAATCTGATGCTATGACCATTCCCCACTATCCACCTTGTTCCTTCCCTCAATAAGCCTCTACTCTTAACAATATTCATCCATATTTTAGAGCCTCTTGGAAGATCATTATTGAAAAAATTTCAATTGAAAAGGGAATTTGACAGATATTGAGCTTTCATAATATTACCCCGATTAGTATTATCTTCTCCCAATCTCCAGCCAATCTTCGTAAGGAGGGCCTTATTAAGGTCACAAAGTCTTCTTACCAGGGTATACTTTAAGAAACCCCTCCTTTAGAAAAGGTGTAAAAAATGGCGAAAGGTGTTAAACACCTGACAATTTTTATTTTTTGTGGCGAAAAAAATAGTTTACAAAGAAAAATAATAATATCCATTGGTGAATCATTCATAGTCTCTCAAACAATGTGTAAAATCTAGGTGAATTGTGTTATTTTAAAACCACAAAAAATAATAATCACAGTAAAATTTTAATTTTTTGGGCAAATCATTTCATTGTATTCAAGGTTAAAAAAACATATGCGAAGTTGATGGCATCGAAGGTTCACAAAGGGTTTCATCAGTTTAAATTTGGCAGTTGCAAAATCGCGAGAAAGGCTTACATGGATGTTGACCTTATCAAGGCACTGGTAAATGCATATAATCCAACCACTTGGTCCTTTCATAGAAAGGATATGAGCATTCTCTGTAAGTTAAGTTAGGATGCTTTTGTTGAAGCATTTGATTTGTAGGGTCCCATGTCAGTTCCTATTAACCTGGAAAAATTGGAAGCAACATTTAAGAAATAAAGAGATTTTTATAAACCACATGCAATGTTGCGACATATCCCGAGGGAAAATCAAAACAAGATGAAAGGAGAATTCTTGAAAATGGTTACTGATTTTATACCCTTGTCATATTTTTGTGTATACTTTCAGAAAATAGTTTTCAGATTGAACAAACTATTGGGAGTAGATGGATCCATGGATGCCTCCCCAGCATTGTATGTGATAGCTCTAGACATTCATGACCCACATACTAATGTGGGTTATGATTTTGGAACATTCATTGCTGATAGTATTCATCAGCAGATGGTGACAGCTCAGTAAGGTGATCTTGACAATTTCAAATTTCTACATTACTCGTTGCTTATGCATCTCATCCTCTTCTACAACATGGACCATGTGGATTCCAGTTTCATTGAAGCTTTGGACAATTTTGGAGAGGCATTGCCTTTTCAAAGATGGACAAGATTATGGAAGAGGTTTTACTCTTTTTCTAATTCCCTCTCTTTTTATAATGATTTTGTTGCAACTATTTGTAGGATGTTAGGTTCAAAATTGGAAAGATTACCTAGGTTAATCAGGAAGATTGTTAGACCAACTATGTGTTTTGATGATGAGGGACCAATTGATCATGATTGGGGTAGTGCCTTTGTGTTAGGAAACTGTATAGTGATTATAATTTTTGGTTGTTCCCAACCCCCTCATTTCTTGCAAGGATATGTACCAAAGAGGCTGGGTGTAGTGGAAATTTTTTGGCAGTTGCTATCCATGAATAGAGAATATCTAGGACTAACCATTAAAAAGGGGTCTTTTGTGTGTAGAAATTTCAAATTAGGGGATTTTAAAATTGGTAAAGAGGCTATTGAGGAAGTTGATGCCTTCCTAAGAGAGTTAAATTTCCCCACTGCCCCCACTAGGGTTTATGACACATATAACATTATTACAAGTGCTCTTAAACAAATGAGGGGTTTAATTTCGTCATTGGAAGGAAAATTTGGGAAGAGGATGTCATTAGGGATGTATTGTGTTGGTTTAATTTTTTGTGTATCAATTTTTTTTTTTAAAAAATCAGATGAGAAGTTTCTGACAAGTCATAGGGTTTTGGGTTTTGTTTAGTATATTTTGTACCTTTGAAAATTAGTGAAAAACCCTAGGTTTGGATTATAAAGTTTAACCTGGTCAGAGAGAGATGATTGCACTAGTACATTGAGCATGGAGACTCAAGGAGACTAAGCTTGAAAGGAGGGCAAGCTGACAGTGCTGCAAAGACTTAAAGTTAGGCAATGTGAAGGAGCTGAAGAGTGATATAAAATCTGCAAGTTGAGTTTTATTCTATAATCAGGTCAAAACCTATTAATGTTACTCTCTAGAAATTGTATCAGTAAGGATAAAGGAAAATACTATGGAATTAGATTGGTTTAATAGCCATTTGGAAATCCTTTAACAGGGTGGCATTCCAAGTGAATGTTTTAAAGTCCTTTAACTAGGCCCACTTCTATCAAGGTGGATAAATCCTCTAACAAGGTTACATTTAATAGTGTGTTGTAAGCCTTTAATAGGGCATCACTTCAGAAGAGTTAGAATTGAGTAGCATGTTACTGGTGGTCTTTCCCAAATTGGGTTTCCACGTAAATCATTGTGTTATGTGTTGATCTTTTTATGTGTTATGCTTGCATGTTGATTTATAGTAACTTGCTAAATAGGAAAGATAAAAGCTTGGATGAATGAATAGTTGAATAGGCTCACTACACTTAGTGAAAAAGTTTGAATTGGAAATTATGACCTTGAACTGATTCACCCCCCTCTCTCAGTTATTCTAAAGCATTTCTAACAATTGTTATTAGAGCCATATGCTGATTTAGTTTCAAGGTACTAGAAGTAGGAAGATCAAGATGTCCAAAAGAGAAGCTCCCAAGTTCAAAAAATACAACTTTGTTGCATGATAGAGTCTAATGAAATTGCCTCTTGGATCAATAGGTGATTATGCAAAAACCTCAATTGAAACAGAACATGTAGAATTAGTTGGACCTCTTATTGTAGATGATTTGAACAAAAGGAAGGAGCACAATCAAGCAATGCTGGAGATTGCCTCTGACTTAGTTATGTTGAATATGATGACATGAAAGGATGTGATACTATATTAAAGATGTGGAAAGCCCTATTAGATATCTATGGAGGAGATCAAAATGTTCGGAGAGAAAAGAGAGGAAGCCTCAGAGGAAAGTGAAAATGCTGGTCAATATGGATCCAGAATGAAAGAAGGGGTAAGTGCAATAAGAAGTTTAGGTGGTCAATTAAAAGAAGAGACTACCAATAAAAAATACTTGAGAACCCTACTCCCTATCTATGCTATTAGATTTTTAGCCATCTAAGAGTTAAGGTGTATACCAAGAAATGCATTGACCTTTGAAGGAATAGTGAGAAGACTTACTGCATTTGAGTTGTCCAATTTTGACAACTATAGACCTGAGAACCTTGAATCTACTCTCAAGGCCAAGTTGAAAATGAAAGACACTAAGGAGGTGACATCAAATAAGAAAAGTAGAAAAGGAAAAAATGCATCCAGTGATAGCAGCAGAGATGAGGAAGATGCGGAACAATTGGAAGCACTACTAGCTAGGAGATTTCATAGAGACAAATGTAAATTCAAAGGTAAACTCCCTATCATTTATTTCAATTGCAATGAAGTAGGTCATATTGCTACAAGATGTACATAGAAGAAGAACTACAAAGAAGGAAACAAGTACAAAAATAAGAAGGAAGATGATAGTAGAGACTACAAGGACAAAGGCAAAAGATGCTACATTGTTGAAGAATATTTTGATGAGAATGATGATGAAGTAGTATATGTGGCCGTGAAGGATGAATCAGATAAAGATGAAGATGAAGCAACAACGTTTGTAACTTGTGTGAACAAGAATGACAAGTGGATCATAGTGTTGGCATAAAGTTATTTGCCATTAGTCACAACACTCTTCTCACAGTTCAAACCGAGTAATACAGTGCAGACCGAGCACTAGCAATACAATTCAAACCAAGCACTAGCAATACAGTTCAAACCGAGCATCAAAGACATAGTGTCAACTGAGTGAAGTTGCACTTAGTGTTAACTAAGTGAGGAAGCACTCAGTGTTGACCGAGTGAGGAAACACTTAGTGTTGACTGAGTAAGGAAGCACTCAGTGATAACCGAGCTTAGGAGGTTATCAAAGAAGTCAGTTTTCTACTGAGTGACACTATATCTACCAAGTCACCAATGGTTACCACGTTCTAGGCAACGTTGTATGACTCGTATTAACCGAGCCCCTACCTCTACCAAGTGCATGACGATGTCGAGTAACGTAGTGGATTTCGAGTATCAGAAGGTCACCAAGTCTGTCTGAAAAACCTGAGTTTATTTTACCATTTGGCCGACTTAGTTATATTTTGTTTACTTTTGTTTGGCCGACCTTGCATGAATAATTATTGGAATGGTATATATATAATTGACACATTCAAAAAGGAGATAGAGAATACATTGCACAAAAAGGTGATATAGGTATTTCAAGAAGAAATACAAGATATCTGGATGATAGTGTGAATTCATCAGCAGAAAAGAATACTCAGCAAGGTCCATTAGGAGTAGAAATGATTTCATCAATCACAAAGGGTGATCTAAAATAAAGAACTCAGTCAAGTTGAAAGTTGATCTATTGGTTCATCCCAACAGGTGAATCATTTTTGTAAATCCTTTAATAGGGTAGACTTAACCGTCTTTATACAAATCTCCTAATAGAGTGCATACTTATAAAGTATATTTTTAAATACTCTAACAAGGTGGATCTAGCAATCCTCTATGCTCCTAATAGGGTAGATCACCAGAAGTGATCATTGTAAGCCTTAACTGGCCAACTTCATACTGCAGTAACAAAGCTTTGTGGGTATCATCCCCACCCCAGTTTTACTTTCTATTTTGGAAGGTTTTTGGGTCACCAAATCTCTGTGCATATATGGTTTTAATGTTTAACAGTTTTTATGTAGCAGGATAGATGAGTAAATGTTGTGTATGGTTAACTTAAAAGGTTTTATTGTTACTGATTCACCTCTCCCCTCTTAGTAACCTATTATATCTTGAATATTTCCAACACATAGATAGTGGTTTCTCACATCACATGACAGGAGATAAAAGTAAGTTTATTACCTTTACTCAATATGATGGAAATATTGTTAGATTTGGAAATGATGCTCCATGTCAAGTCAAAGGGAAAGGTTCTATTAAACTTACTAAGAAGATTTCATATGATAATACATACTATGTTGAAGGATTGAACTACGACTTGTTGAGTGTATCACAATTAGGCAATGTAGGATGCAAAGTAGAGTTTGGAAACAAAACTGCCAAGATCTATGACATTGATGGAAATCTGATAGGAAAAGGTGAACAAACTAGGAGTAATCTATTTTACCTAGATACATAAGATGCAACTTGTCTTTGTAGAACAAGATCTAGTTTGCAAACAACATTAACAATAAGAGAAACATTCACAAACTAAAACTAAATTCACATATATGCTTAGACAAAGAAAAGAAAATAAGAAGTGCAAAACCTCAAAGGAGAAAACACTCCATGCTTTTCTTGATTTTGTAGATGCGTCCTTTGATGTGGATGTATGCTCAAGATGCTCAAAGTTGCTTCAATGGTGGAGATGGGTAATGGAAAATTGGTAGCTTTGTGAGCTCTCAATTTGGCATTATAAGGGTAAGATTGATGACTTTGGTTCTCAAAATAGCATGGTAACTTTAGCTCAAAGATTGTTGATTTTTAAATGGCTTGGGAGGGGATTCAATTTATAAGCTAAGGGCTTGAGGGATGGAGGGCTTAGATGCAAGGATGGGGAGATGGTTAAGGAGGGCTAAGATGCACTCAAAGGGGAGCACATGGATTGTGCTTGTTTAGCACCAATGGGAAGGTGACACTTGTCAAAAGGAGGATGAGTGTGAGAGGGTAGGGTAAAGGGTTGGTTAAAGGCATGATGAGTGGGGTTGAGTACGTAAGAGAGGTGTAAAAGGAATGAGTGTGGAAGATGGAAGAGTGTGGAAGATGGATGTAAGAGTCATGAGTGGGCTTGTAAGAGTCTTTTATGGTTTGTAAGAGCACTCATGACTTGGTGGTTGGAATTTTTGAGGGGAGACTTTGATTTGGTTTAGGAAAGTCTTAAACCTATTTAGGGAATGTGACAACATTAGGGGGTGGATTAGGCTTGGGTTTAGGATTAGATTAGGGATGTTAGAGATGTGCAAGTGGATGGGATTAATGAGGGTGGGTGAGTTAGTGGCTAAGCTTGGTTAGTATGGGTGGATGGGGTGGATTAGGATGAATGGAGGATTAGGGATAGGTTAGGGGTTTTTGGATTTGAGGATTTTATTTATCAAATAGATTTATTTAATAAATGGGGATTTTTGGAATTAGATAGGAGAAAAGGATTTAATTGATAAATAATAGGTTATTTGATTTATCAATTAGGACTATAGATGATTCATTGAATTAATTAGCTGGGGGATGGCAAAGGATTGATTAAATATGAATTTAATTAATTATGCCTTTAGAGATGGCTAAATTAGATTACCAAAGCGGTGTAATCAAATTTAGGTGTCTACAGTCTTATTGTTCGACTTGATGATGTGTGGTTATGGCATAGAAGATTGTGTCATGTTAACTTTGAGAATCTGATTAGCATTAGCAAAAAGAGGAAAGTCAAAGGGTTTCCTAAACTAAAGAAGTCTAAAAACACAATGTGCAAAAAATGTCAACTAGGGAAGATGACTAAGTCTAGCTTCAAAAGCAAAACATATACTTCTAAAGAAGTACTAGAGCTAGTCCATACAGACTTATGTGGACTAATAAAAGTGCAAAGTTACCTAGGAGACATATACATAATGCTATTTGTAGATGACTATTCAAGGTTGATTACTACTATGTTTTTAAAGAAAAAATCTGATGCATTTCAAATGTTCAAGTGGTATTTGGTCAGAGTTGAAAAAGAAATAGGGAAGAGTCTAAAATGCCTAAGGTAAGATAGAGGAAGTGAGAAAGAATAGATCAATGATAGACTGTGCAAGAACCTTGATGATGGAGAAAAATGTTGCTCTAAAATATTGGAGAGAAACTATAAGCACTGCTATTTACACTCTGAATAGAATCCAAGTCAAGAAAGGTACAAATGCAACACCTTTTGAACTATGGTATGGTCACTCACCTATTGTAAAACATTTCAAAATATTTGGTTGTAAATGCTACATTCTTAAAGATACTAGAAATGGAAAGTTTAATGCAAAAAGTGATGAAGGCATATTACTTTGCTACTCCACTAGAAGTAAGGTATATAAGTGTTTGAATACTAAATTGACAAGATTGTGGAGAGTGCAAATGTAAGTTTTGATGAGCATGTAGAAGTTCAAGTTGATGAGTCTAAGCTATCAGAATATTATAAAGATTTTGTATACTTCTATGAAGGAATGCCTACTGAAGATGATGCTACTAATCAATTTGGGAATCGACAACAAATTTCAGTATCAATCAAGTTACACCTAGTAAATGATGAGTTGCATTCAGAAGCTGAGCTATAGAATGAAGGAAATGCACATTGTGATTCTAAAAATAGTATACATGAAAGAAATGATGAAATACCAGATGGAGAAGAGAAAAATGACCCTGAAGTTGAAGGATCAAACATGGAAAGAAGAATAGAACCAAGATTAGCCAAATATGTAAGAAGACATCACATTGCAGATCAAATAATTGGTGACAAGGATGCAAGACCAATGAAAAGGAATAGACTAATAAATGAATCATGTTTTCTAAGCAAGGTTGAACCTAGAATAGTGATAGATGCACTACAAGATGATGACTGGTATAAAATAGAAGAGGAGATGGATCAGATTGAGAAGGAAAAAACCTGGACCCTACTTCCTAGACCAGCTGACAAGAATGTAATTGGTATGAAATAGGTATTTAGGAAAAAACTTGATGAGAATGGTGAGATAACAAGAAAAAAATACATTAGTTTGCAAAGGTTATGCACAAGAAGAAGGACTAAATTATGGGGAAATATTTGCTCCTATTGCAAGAATGGAAGGAGTAAGAACACTACTTGCATATGCTACATGAAAAGGTTTCAAAATCTACCAAATGAATGTCAAGTCTACCTTTCTAAATAGTATACTAGAAGAGGAAGTCTATGTTGAATAACTAGAGGGATGAGAAGAACAAGGATATGGTTTGCAAACTACATAAGGCACTCTATGGTTTGAAACAAGAACCTAAAGTATGGTACGAGAGATTCCAGAGATACCTTGTGAAGATAGGATTTGAAAGAATAGATGACAACAACAACTTGTACATCAAGGCTTGAAAAGGTAAAGACATTTTGATATCTAAAATCTTTGTTGATGATATAATATTTGGAGGACAAGATGTTCTATGCTAAGATTTTTTTGATCAAATGAAACATGAGTTTGAGATGTCAATGTTTGGAGAAATCAAGTTCTTTGTTGGTTTACAGGTACATCAATTGAAACATGGCATATTTATGACCCAATCAAAATACACCAAGAAGATACTCAAGACATTTGGATTAGAATAGTCAAAACCAGTTAGCACACCAATGGAAATAGGATATAAGTTATCCAAAAATGATGAATCAACTGAAGTAAATCAGACAATGTATAGATCAATGATTGGAAAGTTGCAATATGTTGTACATAGTAGATCAAACATTGCATTAGCTTTTGGGATAGTGGAAAGATTTTATGCAAATCCAAAAGAAAATCACTTGATGGCAGTAAAGAGAATACAAAGATACCTAAAAGGAATTGATGACTTTGGTTTATATTACAAGAGGAGTGAAAAGTTTGAGCTAAGAGCCTATACTAATGTAAATTGGGGAGTTAATATTGATCATAGAAAAAAAACTAGTGGAGAAGCACTTTTTTTGGGAAAAAAGGATTGATTACATGGACAAGTGAAAAAGCAAAATTGTACCTCACAGTCCACAACATAAGCTGAATATGTTGTAGCTGCTATAAATTGCACCAATATTGTATGGATCAAACATTTGCTACAAGGTATAAAGGAAGAGGTAAATGAGCTTGTAATAATTTATTGTGATAATATAAGTGCTTTCAACATATCAAAGAATCCTATAATGCATGCTAAAACCAAGCATATTGCAATTAAGTATCACTATGTAAGAGAATTGGTGGAAGACAAACAAGTGAAGGTGGAATATGTTAGTTCAAAGGAACAGATTGCTGACATCTTCAAAAAAGCACTACCTAAAGATACTTTTGAGTATCTTAGAGGTAAGTTTGGGGTGATACCCCTAGCCAAGGCTACTTAAGAAAATGCAAGACTCCCCTGCATCAAATGAATTGATTGTTGAAATATTACACATTGATGCAGAGGATACTTACTTTAGGATTCATGCCTAAAGTAATTGAAATAATGAAGTTCCAAATTAGTCACAAGCAATGTGATAGAGGGAGAAAGTGAAAGAACCTACAAAAGCTACACTTTCATATTAAGATGATGAAACAATATGTCTCTGGCATTGTTTCCAAAGAGGGAGAAGTAGTGAGAAATTGATCAACAACAGAAGAAAGAGTAACAAAATTCAATGGATAAAATATTTGATCAATACATTAAGGGAGAAGATGAAGAAGCTGATCAGAACATAGAATAAAAGAAGATGAGCAATACATACAGCGGGAGAAACTATAAGAAGGAAGAAAGGAAAGAGAAAGGATACAGTAGCTAAGAAGGCAAGATAGAAGTAAAGAAATTGGGAGAGTAGATCAAGAGAAGGAGATGTGAAAACTGATGGTAACACATTTTTTTTTTTGGCAATTGACTTACTATTCTAACCTAGTTAGTACATGGTTAAATAGTTTAGTCTGATGGTTGATCAATTTGGTTTGCCATCAATGCCAAAGAGGGAGATTTTTAGAAAATTGATTAAAAAGATCATTGATGAAGAAGATTGATTGAAAGAGGGAGATTGTTGTTAAAATAATGTTTTCAATCATTATTTTGTCATTGATGTCAAACCTGCTATGTGTAGAACATTTTCTTATAAGATCCAAGTACTATCACTTAGTTGATTAATGAAAAGGAGTTGATCAACAAAATGTAACAAAAACATCTAAGGGAAAGGTTGAGTTATGATATTGTAATGAAGTGTAAGGATCAATTAAGCTAATGGTTAAATGATGTATTGATAACATACTTGAAGATATAGAGGTCGGTCACACTTAGAAACATTGGAGGAATAAGTTGTAATAAGGTTGACTACAAAGCTTAAACTAAGTTCATCAATGAGTGTTGAACAAGCTAGTTGAAGCCAAGAAAATTCTTAGTTGGTGCCAAGGAAATGAAAAATCTAGTGTGTGCCGAGTGAACTTTAGGTGCCGAGAAATCTTTAGATGCCAAGTGAAGTTCAAGTGACAAACAAAGTAACAGGTGCCATGCACTAGAAAACCTTAGTAGGTATTGAGTGAACTTTAGGTGCCGAGCATTAGTAAAATGTAGAGTATGCCGAGTAACACAGTATGCACCAAGCACCAATATTTCAATAGTGTCAAGTTGCTGCATTATTGGAAATGTCAAAGATTCATCAAATCTGAGCCGAGATAGTTGTTAACTTGAATTTTTTGAACCAATTGGAGGATAAGGATGATGAGTTAGTGGCACATAATTCTATGTAAACCATTTTTGGAAAAATTCAAAAGGATTATTCAAGAAGTTTCTAGAAGAAACATAATATGGGTTAGATTCAATGAATCCTATCTAATCCATACAAATTGAAATTAAAGAAAAGAAGAATCGAGCAGGCAAAGGAACTCCAAACTTCTATTTAAGGTGTCACATACCAAGAAGCAAATGCTACTACTACTAAAGTGCCAAAATTGTAAAGTGATTAGAAGGGTGTCAAGGATAAGGCATCTAGGAGAAGGAAGAGCACAAAGGGTCTACTTTGATGAGTGGTCAGAGAGAGATGATTGCACTAGTACATTGAGCATTGAGACTCAAGGAGACTAAGCTTGAAAGGAAGGCAAGCTAACATAGCTACAAATACTGAAAGCTAGGCAATGTGAAGGAGCTGAAGAGTGATATGAAATTTGCAAGTTGATTTGTATTATGTAATCAGGTGAAAACCCCTTATTGTTACTCTCTAGCAATCGTATCAGTTAGGGTAAAGAAAAATCATGTGGACTTAGGATGGTTTAATAGCCATTTGTAAATCCTTTAATAGGGTGGCATTCCAAGTGAATGTTTTAAAATCATTTAACTAGGCCCACTTCTAATAGGGTGGATAAATCCTCTAACAAGGTCACATTTAACAGTGTGTTGTAAGCCTTTATCAAGATGGAGTTTTCATAGGGATCACTCCAGAAGAGTGAGAATTAAGTAGCATGTTACTAGTGATTTTTCCCAAATTGCGTTTCCACGTAAATCACTGTGTTATGTGTTGATCTTTTTATGTGTTATGCTTGCATGTTGATTTAGAGTGACTTGTTGAATAGGAAAGATAAAAGCTTGGATGAATGAATAGTCGAATGAGCTCACTACGCTTAGTGAAAAAGTTTGAATTGGACATTAGGACCTTGAATAACTGATTCACTCCCCCCCCCCACCCTCTCTTAGTTATTCTAAAGAATTTCTAACATTTGGTCTACCATACATAACCCTAACTAGAAAATGATCTTAATAACCACTTTTTTGGGTAAATCTTCTTTTCCTTTCAATGTTTTTAGGTATTCCTCTATTGTCCTTAGGGTCATAAGCACACCAATAACTGTGTATACCTGAAAACAAAAATAATTGACTTGATAAAAATGTATTAATAGATATGAAATTTAATTACTCTATTAAATATAGGCAAATCTCGTATATATCTTTGTAGTGTGGTTAACAGGTTTTTTTGAGATGGACTCTTTATGCTTCTTAAGTACAAAGTCTATCTCTATACTATCCAAAAAATCTTCCCCTTTGACACAGTAAGGGAGCCTTTAAATAGAGATTGCAATGCATAAGTCCATATCACCACCATTTCCAATAGGTGTCCATTCAATATTATCACTTGAGAAACGATTTCCTTGGTTTGGAATATCTTGTCCACCTAGTTCAATGAATGATTCCCAAATTTTTTTGACTCAATCTGAGTAATATTAAAATAATTAGTGACTATCATTTTCAAAATTTAGAAATAAATCTATTAGTTTTCTAATTACTCAATAGTATCGTTCTCTTTACCTTAGTGTTTTTGATATAAAAGGAGCCAAAACTAGGGGTGGCCCTTTACAACAATGGTGGCACAACCAGTAAAAAGCCAGCCGATAACCAACAAACAACTACACACACCGCTCGTAATGTTTTACATAATTATCTTTACATTAGTGTTGACATTTACTTGTGAATTCACAATAAGAACCAATTTAAGAATATACAAATTATAGAGATATAATTAAATATCTAAACAATATAAAATGGTAGATACAAAGGTTCAAAGTTTTTTTTGATATATATTATTATAAGTAAATGTATGATATATTGTTAGATTTTGTATTGCATGTGATGTGATACAAGATAATTCAAGGTGGACTATAGTGAGTTGACTATAGTAATGACATAGGAAGAGGATTTATTTTAGGATATTCTGATTTTGGAAAAATGACTAAATTTCAAAGCAAGACTTTTCTATATGATTGGACAATAGTAATGCCTTACGAAAGAAATTATGATGTTTAAATTTAATTAATAGAAATATTTTAGACATGTCTTCCAATAACCCTAAAAATCCTTAGCCATGTGAAAATGAAAGATGCAAAAAAATATTAAATGGAAAAGTTAGAAAATGTTTAATTAAGAATTTTAAGTGAAACCTTATTTTTAGCTTTGTTTATCTTTTATGCAATCTAACTTGAAGGTGCTAGAAGACTAAGAACGTTCACTTTTCTAGCTTTGTTTGGAAGACTAACATTAGTTGAAACATTAGCTATAGCTTTGTTTAGTTTTTAAGTAATCTAATTTATACTTTATTTCAATTTGAATGATGGATAAAAGACTAACACTATTCATGTGGGATCATGTTGTATGTATTGGATTATTTAATAAATTTATATGAAATATTTCTTAAGTAATATTTTTCTTTCACTCAAGCTTGATTTATTTGTAATGATTCGAGATCCTAACCAATTTTTGGAAAAACATTATTCAATATAATTTACAATATAATATGAAAAAAATAGAAAATAATTCTATGAAATTCGTAAGGAATGTAGTAGAATAATATTAACAAACTAGTTCTAAATGCATTTAAGAGAATATTAAAAAATTATAATGATGAATGATTTTACACTTATTCATGAAATATTTTATTTAATTCTTATAATATTTAATGATTGGTGGTCTCAAATTTAGACACTTCATTTCAAATCTAGTTTACATATAGATTTGTATAATTAATATATTTGTATATTTTGATATGAAATTGTTAAAAACACCAAACATACACAAATAAAAATAAAGATTACAGTTTACCAACCTAATCTATCCTTGCTTTTTTACTTGAATAACTTCCAATCGAGGAATCAACCAAAACCCTAAACTTTAATATATATTTTTTTAGTCATTTAAAAAAAAAATAGTTGTTTATTTTTAAATGTAAATAAAACTTTAAAATGTCGAGTCTAAATATTATTTTTATCCTTATAATTTTTGTATTCATTTATTTTATCTAATATGAAAACTCTAAACATTTCTCATTGATTAAAAATCTTTTTTAGAAAACATCATATATTTAACTCATATTATAATTTAAAATAATCCAAAATCATTATTTAGAATTTAAAAACAAATCAATGAAAATATTTCAAGCTTAAAATAAAATAAATCATCTATAGCTTACAAACATGAATATAGAATTGAAAAAATAATTTATAGAGAACTAAGGGATTAATGATTCACAAAAAATGCCAAGATTTCATAATAACAAACATATAAATCTAACGTAAACAAATTTAAATAATAAATAATAAATTACTACTGAGATCAACCACTCTAGAAATCTTGTTGAGAAGATATATTTCAATTTATTAAGATCAATTGGTAAAATTGGGTGCCAAAGCAACTTACTAAATGTTAAAGATATGAAATACATTTATGGTGAGTTAATTTTAGTTTTTAAGGACAAAGAAAACACCAAGTTGAATGGGATGGGGGATGACATATGGAGATGGGATGATGGATGGGGTATGGTGGGAAAGGTAAATGGGTAAGTTGGGTAGCCAGTTTTGCGCCTTATTATGTCGTCATTTTCATGATTTATTATGTTTTTGTTTTCCTCTTGCAATGGTATGTGAGGAATATGAATGGAAGGTAGATATGGTAAATACCATGCAACTCATATATATACATACATATACATCTATATACATACATACATACATATAATATTTAAATAAAATAATTTTTTAAATTCATTTTTATAACAACAAACTGATAGGGCAATTTAAACTAGCCAATCAAGAATTTGTTTGCAATACTATAATGATTCATTTTACCAAGGTCTTGATCAAGATGTTTTGTACAAATTATATGTTTAAAAGTGTGGTTTTTATTTGACAGTATCAAATGAGGGTTTTTGTTTCCATTGAAGTTTTTCCAATTTAATTTTATTCAAACCCTAGCTAGATTTTAGATCAATTTCTCCAACTACATTCTCTATTATTTAATATCAAAATTTCTAAGATCCACACCTTTTTATTTAAAAACAACAATTCAATTCAAAGATACCAAGAAGACACAAAGAATACAGATCTTTTAAAAGAAATTTATTATCATAGGTTTTTAATACCCTACCTTACTTTGATGCTAAAAAAATCTTGACAATCTAGTGAAACCCTTACCAATCCAAAACCCTCAAAGCTTCCATAAGTCCTTTTGCTCCAACTCCCAAAATTTTTTCTCCAAAATTTATGTGTGAAATAATGAACTGAAATCCTCTAATATAAAGCCCTCACTTCTCTTTAGGGTTTCTATCTTTAAAAACTCTGAAATATAATTATTTTATTTAATTAATCCATAAATATGCAAATTTAACTCACATTTTAATTAAATAAACTCTTTCATTTTAATTTCCCACTTTATTATTTAATTCAATCTTGGTAAAAATAATTATTTAATATTTTAATCAATAAAGCTAATTAGAATACATTATTTAAATGCAACTCTAATTTTGATCAATATTAATTAAATCTTTAGACTAAAATAATATTTAATATTTAAATTCTTTTTATTTAGTTCTCTAATTTAGGACTTTAAATTAAATATTTTTATTTAGTGAAATACAAGAAATGAAATATCGACTTATTTTAATATTTTTCTCTTTTTAATTAAATAATATTAAATAATTCAAATATCAATGATTAATCCAAATATCATAAATAAGCATTTTACCAAGCAAATCACAAAGTCAAACCACATGAAATGCATAAGGAAATCAACCAACCCATTCAAGTCAAACAACACACGCACATAAAGACTCACAAGTTTGAAAAGGGTAGATGGTCAATTATGAGTCCTCCTTGCAAAACAAGTATTTGGGCTATGGTTGGGATTGGACCGATCATTATCTTCCCATTCTTACCATTTAGTTATTGTGATAGGGTACGTTCATCCTGACAAATCAGGGAACTCAATGCTCGATACCTAAATTATGCATAAAAGATAAGCATACACACACACCAACACACACACACACACACACACACACACACACACACACACACACACATACAAACATAAACTAAACAGACAATGGTACATCATTAGATCCTAACTAGTAGGTGACTATGACTCCCTTCCTTAACTAAGTTAGCTAGAAAAGTAAAACATACACGCACACCATACAGATACAAGTATGGGGTGAGTACTATAATTAATCATGAGTACAAGGAACATCATATTTCTATATAAATTTATTAATTTTCATGAACACACAATAATCATTGTTTAAAGACATAGTGTAAGATATAATTATGAAAGCAATTGCAATTACTAACTAGAAGTCCTTAAAGAATCATCATTATGAAAATATTCAATCTAAACATCAAATCAAGTCATGGAATACTATCATATAAGTAGAAATCAAATATATCTTAAACTAACACATGCATGAAAATATGCCTAAAATAGTTCAAGACACATAATAGAAGGGAAAAACATGGGTGGGCACTACACATTTATTTTGAAGATGAACAATTCAAACCTATAGGTTTTTCCCTTTGTTTTACCTACAAAGGGGTAGAATGGAATATAACTATGGTGAACATTACCAAAATTACCAAAAGAGAAAGATGTTCTTCATTGCCTAGTCAATTCTTTTAGATTTTACTCATTTTTCTTAAGTGAATACAATTCATACATATTTATATGGTGCATTAGTTGGTATTGGAAACAAGTTTGAAGAACCAAAATAAGGTTAGTATTGAAGTATATCGCATTAAGATTTCTAGTCAAATGGATGGTACATGTTTTCCCTCTAATCAATTCCATGAAGTTAGGAAACATTTGAGACCACACCATGGCTTTGATCACATTTTTTTACTCTATAGTACATCTAATTTTTTTTGCCTTGTCAATTAAATGATACACATTGCACATCAATGTTCATCTTCAATGTCTAAATGTGGTGGCTATTTTAATGATATCAACAAATCTCTTGTTGCAACTCATATAAAAAAGAATATGTTTTATGATACCTTTAAAGACAAACCTAGAAGGCAGCTTGATGGTGTTCACTAAGAGTTGTAGGCCACCAATCCTATCGAGATGGAAATTCATGTCATTAGGGACTAACATCTAAAGAGGATATTTCCTTATAGTTTTGTTCATAAAGTTATGTATTTAAAGAAAGGATCTTTTGTACTACACCATTAAACTTGGTGGATGTGTAATATGAAGGTGTTTGAGTGATTTTATGTACTTCACTATGAGCTATAGAGTTAAGGGAAGTCAATATTATTATTCAATTATGGATATGTCATATCCATGGTGTACATTTTTAGTTGTGGTGGAGCAACACCCACATCATTTTTTAAGAAGCAAACATTGGGAATTGATTAATTAATATGATTTTTCTTGTCAAGTTAGTTTGTTATGCTACTTTGTTGAGTGTCTTAGTGAATATTTGTAATATTTTTTTGTGGAAACATTAGATTTTGAATCTATAAGCAAAAATAATAATTTTTCAAAATATTCTTTTAATAGGTTTGTTCAATAATATCTTTGATAGACAATAATTGGATGTAAAAACATACTGTCTCTCTAGAGATATTAGTTGATATTAAAGTAAATTATCTCTAATGACATGAAGTTACTTTTGTTTCCTATTGTCTTATAGAAACTATATCTTAAGACATATTTTAAGACACTCGATTAAAGATGAGATGTGAGATGATACACAACATTTTTATTGTTGCAAATGAAGACAATTGATAAAGGAGTTATCTAAAAAAATTCTTTATTCCTCCTATAGGTAGTAGTGTGTATCACATATATCAAATATTATTGTACTTACCAATTACAGTGAAGTATTCGTATTTCATTTTAATATTTCTAAAGTTTCCATTTTTTTTATCAATTAAATCTATTTAAAAAATAATTTATCTCAAATATAATTGGGTCAAATTATTTGGTCATATAGGACCCCTTTTTTTCAAACTTTGTCATGGTGCATTTTTAATGGTGACATTTTAGGAGATTATTTATAAATATAAATATGTAACATTGTAATTAAACATAATTGCATTCATTTATAAATATACATATATAGGTCCACTGTAGTCAAACATAATTTCAATCATCTATAAATGTAAATATGTAAACATTGTAATGAAAATTAATTGCATCCATCTCTAAATATAAATATATATCAAATATAATTTTATTCACGTAAAAAATTTAAAGGCATGATGTATTTGGTTTTTCCATAGATGTATTGAAAATTTGTGCTTCAAACATTTAAATTTATTAAAGAAAATATAAGTTAAAACTCTAAATTTAGGGCAACAAAAATTTCAAATTATTTATTTTAATAGTTATGATTCTAATTAATTATAAATTTGTCTTAAAATGTGCTCAATTCATTAAATCAATATAATTAACTTCTAAAACATATATTTTGATAGCTACAAAACCTATTTTAACATTTCTATACAACAACTACATAATTTCCAATAAAATATTCTATTTACACAAATTTATTGACATAATCTTTTTTTTCTCAAAACACACACACTAATAAAGATGGTTGGGCAATCAGAAGGGTGATTGAAGAAATTAGGCATTTGTTAACTATCTTGAAAATATATAACTTGCACCATATTTATAGGGAGGGCAACACAGTAGAAGATTCGATGGAAGCATTGGGTCTGAGTGTGCAAGGCTTATGTTGCTGGAGAGAAATTGGAGAGTTACCAAATTTGGTAAAAAATTTAGTGAATAAAGACTATACCCATGATTGGGTCCACTTAGATAGATTTTATGGCTCTAAGTGACAACTCAATGCTGAGTCAACTGATGGGGCTGGTTCACTATGGACAAATGGCAAGGAATGAGGAAAAGGGTACTTCCAATAATAAATTTGTGTGGTTCGAAAGGGAAAGTAAATCAAAGTATGATTTGAGGGTATTTTTAATGATTTTCTTTATTATAAATTTGTACAAGATGCCTAGTAATAATTCAAATTTCAAAAGGCTTCGACTTCTTGGAGATGATCAAAAAGAGTGGTATTGGGGAAATGATAGATGTCACGTGATAAAAAGTCAAATAAGTCACATGGTATTCATTATAGTAAAGGATTGTATGAGTACTTTGTGCAACTTACATTTTTGCATAAGTGTGACTATGTTTTTTAAATTTACCTATAGTCTAGAGCTTGGAAAGGAGTGAGATTTTTGGTAGAAGTTTCTGCAATGGGGGAAGATTTGTTGTGTATTGAGTCTTCAATGATTGAGGATAGTTCTTGTAAACCCCTAACCTGTTACATTTTTGGGGAGGGGGACTAATCCCATTTATGGAGGCATTGAATGGTTTTGATAAGAGTTGTTCTCAACAATTTGTGAATTCTTGAGATGATAGAAAGGTGACGGTTAATGGAATTACATTTCAGGTTTTTAAGGAAAATATTTCATTGGCAACGAGGCTTGTAATGAAAGGGAGAAAATGGCAGAAGGTGACTAGGTATATGGATGAAGCTAGCCTGAAATGCTTCTTCTAGGAGGGTGAAGAACCCATTCGCCATCATGGAGGGTTTTTGCATGAAAAGCTTCTGGAGCCATGTAATGAAGTTTTATTGGTGTTGATGAAATATTTGACCCTAGAATGGAGGTATGGTGTTTGCTATTACTACCATTCCCCCTCCTAAATAATTTCTCCCATCATGATAATACTTCTATTCCTTTCTTCCTATTGCATCAATTAGTTGATATTGAATATCATGTTAAGGAAAATATGAAAAAGGGGGTGAATTATGAAATCCTCTACTAGGGGTTGATGTTCCCTCTTTACCAATTCAATCTGGCTTTATTACCCCCTACAATTGTGGAGGTTGATATCCCAACTCTTCATAACCCTCACCCCCACGTATAGCTCTAAGAATTACCAAGCCTAAAGGCCCTACCCCTCAACCTTCACCCCGTCCCTTGAGGAGAGGAAGATTTTCCCCCTAGTAAAAAGGTGAAAATGGAGAAAGGGAAAGAAAAGGAGTTGGAGGACTCGAAAGAAGAGGCTAAAGGTGGAAAGCGAAGGTCTAGGAGAATAGAAAAAACTAATGCCAAAAGGAAGATGAGGTTTGTTGCTTCATAGCATGAGGATTCTGATTTTGAAGAGATGAACCACCCCAAACAAGGAGTGAAATAGATGAACTATGGCTTGGGGAATGAGAAGGAGAAGGATGTGAAAATTTTAGACTCTTCTATGTCAAGCTCAGATGGTGAGGCTAATGGGAGGAAAGAGATGACCATGTCTCTACTTCTATTACCATGGGTAGAGTGAACCATATGCAGGACCAACTCCTAAAAATGATGGAAAGAGCCCCCTCCCCTACAATGGTGTCCTCTCCAAATAGGGTGATACCTAAAGAAAAGATTATTTCTAACACCCTAGTTTTTTAGAATAATGACAAAGACATGGTGAAGGGTAATTTGGGTGGTAAGCTGGAGGTTTCTAAGGAGACCCATAAGTTGGAGGCTAAAGAATTGAGAGAGAGGATACCGGCTTTGGAGGAAAGGGTTAGAATTTTGTCTAAATTCACCATCAAGGTGACACAAGCAATGGACACTACCCTACACCTGGTGAAGGATAACCAATAGGAGTACTTGACTCATGAGGATTCTAGAATGTTGTTTGATTTCCCGGTAGCATATTGGGCCAACATCCTCCTTAAAGGGAAGGATGAGAAGAATCCAAATTATGACCTTCTCCTCTTTGTATTTGGTGTTTAATGGTTTGCTAGTTTAGGGACATAGTCACTTTAAAGGTTGTTCTGCCTTTGTTTAAAAATTCTTTCCTTTGAAGTAGTACTATTTTAGGAAATCTTAGTAGGATGGCTGGTTGATTTATTATTATGCTCCTTTGAATGATGTTTTTGTTTTGATAAGTAGTCGTAGGGGGTAATTTTTTTTGGTTGGTAATATATTGGTTGGAGGCCAACATGTCTTTGTAACACTAGTACATTTTGGCAAATATGTGACTATGTGACTAAAAATTTTAGTCACACTACTAAAACTCTTAGTCGTGTTACTAAAATTGATCATTTTTTAGTATTTCTTTACAATTTACAAGTATAGGTGACTATTTTGGTCACCTTGTAATATCACAAGATCAACCAAATAGAAATGACAAATTAGACTGCCAAATAAATGACTAACTAAGAGATTAGATAATTAGTGACTTACACTTAGTCACCTTAACACAAGTGATTAAATAAACTACCAAATAAATGATTAAATAAGTGATTGACAATTAATCATCTAAACACAAGTGATTAAATAAACTAGCAAATAAATGACAAAATAAGTGATTAGGTAATTAGTCCCTAATAATTAGTCATGTGTACTTTATCTCTTCACTTTCTTTAGGGCTTATTTATTAATGAAGCTTGAGAGAACACATAATTTCATCATATGAAAGTTGTCAAGGGACAAAAAAACATGAAAGAACCTAATTCAAACTATTAAAACTAAAGGCTAATCAATATTTCAAAGTGAGATTACTAAGCTTTAAGTATATTTTTTCTTTCATTATACGTACAAATTTTGCCACTTATTTTTCTTATCTTGTTGGAGACTTTGGATGATTTCAAATTGAGATTATTTCTTGAATTATTGACTAAATAATAGTAATTTCTCTATTATTCTAAATTTTTTATTTAGATTTTAGGACTATGTAAGTATAAATTTAGTTCTATAATATTTTTATTTTATTATATGTATAGATAGATATATAAAATAAATATAAATTTATAAATGATTTATCCTAAATTTTAAATCATTTGACTTCAAAAAACATAAATTACCAAGGATTCTTTTTCTATGGTTCTTGCCCGCCAAAGTATTTACTTTCGGATTATTTTGGTGCACAAAATCTCTCCTGCCAAATGAATTAGAGCGCAAAATCTCACCCACCAAAAACATCAGGGGACATATTTTTTTATCAAATCTCGTAAGGACTCTCTAAAAGAGATAATACATGGAGAACATGGGTATTGGAAAGGGTTTTCACAATCTACAAAATAAGGTAATTGTCTGAACCTAAATTATTGTGCCTCCTCACCTCGACATACATACAGTTATACACGACTCTTTTTTACAATGCTCCATTTATTTCCAGAATATCAAAGGCTTGCATAGACTTCAAATCTTGTATATGATCATCTTAGAGGGTTTCTCTCAATTATTTACACGTGAATGCCTAATTCGACTTCAAAAGAGAGTACTAGGTTCTAAAGTTTTCCATGGAGATTGATTTTGTTGCTATGTCTGTTCCAGGTGAGTAACTTTTTGTACTTGAAATTCTCTCTTCTAATGTCTTTATGATTCTTAGGTTTTACGAGCTGAAGATTTTATTTTACAAAATTGAATCCCCATTTCTAACCATGTGTTCTTTTTTGGTTTACATCATTGAGAAGGATATAGTTTGCATGATTATGGATAGTTAGCTTTAAATAATGTTATTTTTTCTAGTTTAATGACTTCACCTCTTTTGAGGTAGCATCTGCTCTGGTAGCAAGCTTCATTTCATTGTCACTAAAAATCCTATGATAATTCAATTTGGAAAACTTCATGGGTCTACGCTTTCTATCCTACAGGGGCTTTATTTTTCTGATAAAACACCATGGCCTTTTTGAGGGCTTTGACTTGACTTTATCACAAATTGAGGGGTTCATATTTGATTCAAGAATGCTTGCTTTACTTGCCAAAAAAGGGTATTCTACAAATCTTTTCACCATGAGCATCAACATTATAAATTGATCTCATTCGAAGGGGATCTAGCCCAAAAAACACGACCAACCTGGCTTTGGTAATAAATGAAAGAATATAAAAAATAGTATAGCTCTCACACTACTAAATGAATGTCAAAAAATTTCAAAGATAAATAAAACATGAATAGACAATATTCAATACTATGCATATAGTAGAGAATAATATTTGTATTGTTTCTGATCTGTATTGACTTCTTATAGTAGCATGCATATATAGAAAGTTAGATTTGGTCTTCACCAATTAAAATTAATTCGAACTAAAGAAGACTGCAAAAAATATCTATTTCAGCAAACTAGACTCTAATACATCAAAAATGCTCACCAAGAATAGCTAATTACTTCGGCGAGCACCATATTTTCATTAAAGGAGACAATGAAATTTCTCTTTTCAATGGATTTGATTAATACCCTAAACATTGAATTTTCACATGACATGTTATCCTCTGATTATTCATAGGGATGTAAAGTCAGAAAACATTCTTTTGGATGACAGATTTGACACATAGGTATGTATTCTTTACGAATTCTAATCATAAAATGTTTTATGTCTATATTTGGGAGGGTCACTTGCTAGTTTATCTCTAATTTTTAAGTGATGATGGACTTTTCATGTTCCAGGTGTCCCATTTTGGACTCAAAAAATTAGCATTAGATGCTTATAATCATGTCAAAACACATGTCATAAGATGTAGATGTTGTCATTTTCATTATTTTCTTTGTATTGGTCTTTGCATTTCAATGGAAAACTAAGAATGCTTGGTTGCTGCCTTATGAAGTTTTAGTTTATGTGACATTTATTTGAATACTTTAGGTATATGGCTCCAGAATATGCAAGAAGGGGAAATCTTACTCAAAGATTGGATTTATTTTCATTTGGTGTCATGTTAATACATTATTACTAGAAGGAAATCTGTTGATGCATCAAAACCTCTTAGGGATGAGAGCTTGGTTGACTGGGTACATTATTGATTTGATTTATATATTGCATTGTTGATAGTTTAATGTAGGATCACCGCAAAGCATTAATTTGTCTATGCAAGATGCTACCATTAAATATTTAGTTGCTCCCTCCTCTCATAAGATAAGGACCTTGTAAGGAAGATCTCCTATTGTGGACAACTCACCACAAGCATGTTTGATGGTGTCTAGTTGAAAGAACACAATGAATGGAGGGTGGAGAAACTATGTTGTGGTTTGAAATCAGCAAAACTAACATAGGAATTTTTGGAAAAACTCACGATTGTTTTGATATACTTAAAAATTCCTTGTTGTGTAGCCCATCTTAGAAAATGTAGGATGTAATTAACATCATAAATGAATGATGATTATTCTATTGCTGCCTTCTTTGGAACCTTCCTATGTTTCTTTTAGAAATTTCAAATCCATGTTTTTGGTATTTTAGGGAACACACACCTGTGTTTTCACAATTCATATGATTATAATATGAAGCAATTAGATAATGCTAGACCAATTAGAGATCTTTTAGAATGTTTACTTCTAAGGCATTCAAAGAGGAAAGAACTCTTTTGAAGAATCTTTTTGTTAATTGTACCTTATATATTCTAATTTAAGTCATTGCAAATGTCAAATGTGTCAAAGAAGAAAGGTTAAAAATCCCTTCACCAAGAACATTGATGTTCCATTGATTTTCTTTTAGTTTTTACAAATATTTTTATGAAGTTAACAAATCTATAGATGTGAAGGGTACTGTAATGGAAGACTGATTACTATAGTCTTATCTATTACACTTATCAATTACATTTCATAGTTTTAAATGTTCTACCTATAGATTGTTCTTTCCTCGTTCAAGAAAAGGATAAAAAAGTCACATTATAATTTAGGACATTCCTCAAAAAAAAGGGGATTGTTTCTTGGTAGACTCTCCCTACTCAGCCACTACGTATGCAAGGTCTACATTTACTTTGGAAGAGATAAATTTAAAGCCAACTATAAAAATTCTAGTCATTGTGTTCTTGTCAGCACAAGGAAGATCTATCTTGCCAACCACTGCTTTTAAGCTAGTCCTTCCCGAGTTCTTTTGTTAATGGCTCTGATTTTTCCAAGAATGTGGATCTTCTTAGTATGTGTTCTTAATCAAATTTTCCTTCTGTTTCAAAAATTTGTTTATTTCTTACATTGTTTTTAATAACTAGCTAATTTTTAATTTGAAACAATTAATTAAAAGTTAATTTCCATGTATTCATAACTACTCTATTCCAGTATTAGATACATCCTTGCTTATAGAACCATTTTCCAGTTCACCTTATTAGATATTTTGTTGCACGAGGCAGAAAAGATAATGGCTTTAGCTTGACAAAGAATTTTGACTTTTACAAATAAGCTTAATGAAGCAGATAATGTTGTCATTCTATTCAACCACTATAAACAAATGGTCACGACCAACTCTTTTGCCACCTACTTCTATTCAGCAAGAGTAGAGATAATAAGTATTCTAGACATAATATTGATAATTATGGCCATTGGTAGCTTGGAAAATTCATATTATTACATGCTATCTAAGTTAAAATGCAAAGCAATTGGTAGCTAAAAAAAAGCAATTTTAGCATTCTCACTAAGTTAAAAGCAATGGAAAACTGCCATTCATGCACTCTGACATTATGGTGCAACAAAGCACTAATTCACTTAAGTATTTGGAGTTATAGACTAAATCAAAACATGATACCAAGTACAAAAGGAAGATAGTTCATAGTGAAATCCAAAATGGTGACCCTCTTACTTAAATTTGCAGTCTTACACATCAATCTCTATTTGATTTCACCTAATAATGAGGGTGATTGGATGCATGGTACTGCCAAAAAAATTTCTCTTCAGGCTTGGAAAGTTTTCAGTGTTTGCAGTGAGAAAGAAAAAAACTATTCAATTAGTGCCATTCAATAGCAAGAGGTTCCTGGATCAAGGAGTAGGATTGCAGAAAAGGCATGGGAATCAACCAATAATTGGACAAGAGAAATTGAAAGTACTAAATCCCTTCCAAACAACCAAGAATTTATTCATGCAAGTACTGTAGCTACATTAGAAGATAATGATTCTCACATTCAAGAGAAGATGATCAAGAGTTCTAGCTTATTTATTTTCTTCTCTCTACCACATGCAAAGGTTGATCTCTATGGCTTCGAGCACATCATGATAGTCAATCTTCTTGATGATCTCATTGATTGTGTTAGTTTTGATGATCACACAAGAATATCTTTAAACTCATAAAATCATCATAGTGAAAGCTAGTCTTGCATGAGTGAAGTCCTTTGCTCAAAGTTATCACAGATATCATTTCTCTTGGAGTGTAAGGTTGTTGATATTGCAATGCATTTGAAAGAGTTGTTGGACATAAGGGTATCAATGAAGAAGGAACTTCCTGGTTTATGGGCTGAGTTTACGTTAACAGTTCAAGAATTTTCTACTTTATTAGTGTCAAACCTCAAAGGTGTCTCTAGTGCCTCTTACTTTTGGTTGTGTCATGCTAAAGGATTGTTGCAAGGATCACTAAGGGATGGAATGAAAAAAAAATGAAGCGAACAGACATTTTTGTCTATTATAATGCAAAATGAATGTTTTAAGTTGTGGTGATGGAGGAGGGGTGAATGTATTGTCCAGTGGTAATGCAGGAACAACAATTATACATGTTGGCCAACCATGACAATTACAGAGTAATACAACTTTGCTCTCGGTGGTCGTCTTGACTAGTTGACTTCAGTCATTTCATTCTTTAATTAATCTACTAATAATAAGCATCAAAGTCCCAATATGGGTGTGAGAGAGGGCACTGATACTAATTCACAAGATAGTTCCTATGCCACTTCCTTTAGACTAGAATTAGTAGATGTTGCTATGAATTATGAACCTTATTTTAGAGTTCCAACCATAAGTAGTTCTAAGACAAGTGTGCCCCCAAGTTCTATCACCCACAGTAATTGTATTGAAGAGGAACATTTACTAGTGGCTTGTGTTCTACCTCCAGCTTCAGTTTGTCTTTCAATTTAGACTAATTAAAACACTATTAACAAAGAGTACACTATCTTTCTCCAAGATTTAGGACTTTTGGCTCTAGATATATCAAAATGAAGAAGTATCAAACAAGGTTATGATGAAAATGCATTACTTTCTCAAGGTTATGTGAAGATTGGTGAAGAGGCTTTAGTGAAAGTGCTGATGAGAATGTATTGTGAGGATGGCCTTCTTTGGGGAGTTACATGTAAAGAATTTTAGATTTTGTTGAAAACTTGTCATGACGCAGCTCTTATGCACTTGGGTGCACAACTTCAGCAACTATTTGCACCTAATTTTGAAGAGTCATTTGTGCATCTATAGACAAGGTGAAGCAATGACCTTGTATGTTTCAAATGAGGCCTTGGTGTTGTGTTTTCTTTCTATTTTCCAGCCTTCCTCAAAACATTTAATAAAGGAAAGGACATACATGTGTTGTGTGAATTTTCCTAATATCCTGTGAAAAGTTTTAAGTAAACATTTTGAAACTTACAGATATGATTTTTTTTATTAAACATGGAAAAATAGCTTTTTTTCTTTTTGGTTTTTAAGCATGTATTCTTATTGTTTGAAATCATTTCTTGCCAGGTTACTTGTGAAGTTGCACCCTTTACGGTCACATCTTGATCAAAGTTAGCTTGACTTCTTAATCAATTTTTTTCCCAATTAGTAGCTTCTGTTGTTGTACAAGCAGATTCATGTAGTCAAATATCAAGCAATATAAGTATTCCAGTTCATGCTGACACTGCAATCATAGAAAACAATCTTCTCCCCTTCTTTCAGGTACTAGCAGCACACCATCTAAAAACTTATTTGTCATTAATAATGTTTTTTCCCCTTGTAATCCACCTTCTTTGTTAATAAAATGACAGAGGGGTGTGTTGTAATCTGATCTAGTGAACAGGTAAGTCGAAGAGTTGTATAAAATTGTTACAATTAAATATTGTCCAATATGTAATGATTGGCTAATCAATGAGGACATTTGCAGACTTCCTTATTTAAATGTTTAGTATTTTTTATGTGTTCTTTGCATCAATGTAATTTTTTGCATACATGTAATAAATGCATGTCATAACAAGTAACTTGATAATCAATGTTGAAAAGAAAATTCTATAAATACATCATTCCATAGTAAAAAATTTGATTCATTTCTCACCAATTTCACATCACACCTAATCCTTAGTTGTAGCTATATCTTGTAAAGTAGTCATATAAATACAGACCCAAAAACTAGAGAATTGCCAATATTCCCATGATTATTTCAAATGTGTATTTAGTGGATATTCTTGTTGTTTGTTGTGCTTTAATTATCTAATTTTTTGTTGGATTATTGTATTTTGAAATTGTTCTTTATTCTTTGGACAGAAATGTGAAATACGACCATTGAGCATTCATGTTAACTACTTTCCTCATCGAGTTAATATTGTTGCCTTACAAGGTGGCAATAATGCTGAGCTTCTTAATCTAATTTCATGGAAGGTATTCTATCATGCAGATTCAGATTTTTTGTATCATTGTTATTATTTTTGTTCACTATCAGATTAATTAAACTTTGCACGATGGTTAATCAATCCATGTTAATTATTATTATCTCTCTGCTTCAGATTGGTGTACAGGTGACTTTTAGATTATTTTACTCTATATGCTTTGTGATTAATATTTAAATTGAATAAATTTTCATTTATGAATTATTATAGTTTGAAATGGTATGTGCTTTTTTCTGCTGAATTTTCTCATATACATATATGGCTAGCCATGCTATAATAGAGTACCATATTATTTCATTCATGCATTTGAGTGATTTCTATTTTTACAAAACTAGCAAGTCTTTTAGTTTCATCTCAAATTTCATTTTTTAATCTTTCATTCCTTAAGCTTATTTGAGTTGAGCATATAATTAGGAATATGGAGACATTTGTATCCATACACAATGGTGAACATATAGCTTGCATCTCCATTCCATTTTGTAGCATTGGAGGCTCCTGAAAAAGAACCATTTTCTCTATTTATTTTGTTGTGTTTCCTTATTATCCAATGTCCCAGCTACCTTATTCATGGTCATTCTCTGTTTGGAACTTGATTGAGGATGTTCAATAGGCAAATGTGACGTTCAATAGCACCACTCATATAATCAAAAAATGTGCTACTCAAAGGTCATAATGCCTTTTATAAAACTTCTTAACAATCCATCACATGTTGTAGTTTTAAGTGGAAATGATCTACAAGTCTTTCTAAATTGGTTGGGTTTCTTACTAACTAAGCTTAGTTATTCTTTTTTCTGCAAAGTGCAATCCTATTTTATAGGTTCACTTGTAAATAATTGAATTATTATTTTCATCAACTTATTGTTCGGAGTTTGCAAGAAATATTCAGTATTTTAGAGATATTCGTATGTGATTGTGAAAATGTGAAATATGGCAGTGCATGTTATTGTTAAGCTAAGAACTTGCTCTGTAAATTAAGGACTCCATAAAACATGGATTTTCCACAGGGTATCAATTTGAATTTGAAACATGTCGAGATTGCTGGGGTTTATGGCTGGGCATGGATTTTCCATAGGGTATCAATTTGGATTTGAAACATGTCGAGATTGCTGGGGTTTATGGCTGGGCTCACATTTCAAAAATTGTCATTAATGAATGGCTGGAAGATATTACCCAAAATCAGGTATCCTTGAATTTTTTGTATATATCATACCTCAAAATGTATTGATGCCTATTTAGAATGCTATTAATAAAATTGTTATAAACAATACATTATGCTAACTATTTTTTCATAAATCTTACACTTTGTAGGTGCACAAGCTAGTTAAAGGGGTCAGTCTTATTTGATCCCTTGTTGCAATTGGCACTGCTGTTGCAAAATTGGTTTCTATTCCAGTTGAGCATTATAGAAAAGATCGACATTTACTCAAAGGTGTGCAGAAAGGTTTGACACAATGTATTGCAAGCATTATTTTCATTTGATTTTAACTGGCACAAATGCATGATTTTGTTTATTTTAAGCTTCCATACTTATAATTTCATCTTTGTAATGTGCTTTCTTGTGCCATTTTGGAAGTCTTGAAACTGATGTTGAGCTATAGGGAAAACTGGAACCATGGTTATGGCCTCTGTGATATGTTAATGCTCTCACAAAATTATATATTATATGGCTTGGCCCTTGATGTTGTTTAGAGACTGTTCAATTGTATGTAGTTGGTCATATGTTGCACCCATTTAAACCATATGCAAATGTTTGTGTCTAGTTAGGAGCAACACTTTTAAACTTGGTTGCATTCTCACCCTTGAAAAGATCCAGGTTTGCAAAAATATTCTTATAGACTTTCTGATTGCTTTGCTATGAAGGCTTAATTCATTCATGTGTTTGGATGGGCTTATTTTTGTAAAACATAGCTCTTCTTTGGCATTTGAGGAAGTTTAAGTCTACAAATATCCTTTGTCCTTTGAGTTGAACTTATTGATATCAAAATTTCAAAAAAAGATGATGAAGTCTGCAAACTCAAACAAAACTGGTTAGGCTCATACTCAGGAAAGGAGGATTATGGTATTGGTGCTTCTATCAATGTTCATTAAAGGTGAAAATTTTGAATGATTCTATACTCTTTGAAATTAAGAGTTTCTTCATATAGCTTGCTCAGCGTTGATTGAGGAAGAAAGTGTTTCTTATGAATGATTGATCAATATCCTTCTTCTAATTGATATGATAAAAATAAACATTGGTACATAAATCAAGTCTGATTGTGTTCTCACCTCTGTAGAGAATCTATTCAAGGACATTTTTCTTGAATTTGTGACTACTTTTCTTGGGAAAACAATTTTTCACGTCAATGTTGATTTAGGCCACCCTTTAATTGTTTTATTACTAGTAAAATTTATATGATCATCTAGTACTTATCTTTGTATAAGCTTAACAAGCATAGACTTGTCCAAGTGATTGTTGACTAGTGAAACCTGAGGACTTGCACCCAACCCAAAACCCAATTGTACTTGGAACGGGGGCTACTTAGGATGGGTACTTGGAGCACCCAAGTACCCCCACCACCACTCTAGCTCCATTTATTCTTAGTTGCACCCCTGCTACATTGATTGGGTTAATGGGGCCCTTCTTTTCCCTTCCTATAAACTTGTCCCGATGTCCCACTATGTTGTTGTTACACTGTTGTTCACTAGGTTAAAGGAATCATGATCAAGGAGCAACTAAGTAGGGTGCAACAAAAAGCTTAGGGGTAGAGCTAGGAACCTTAGATTGATTGAAAAATAGATTAGAGATTAGTGGTGCCTTATTTAGGCACTTCAAAAAATTGCTAGAAAGCTTTTGGACTATCAATTAAATATTTGGCCATGTTGAAGTTGATTAATGGCATTAAAATTTTTATGTTATTTAGATTCAAATGATAATTTGTGTTGGGTCAAATGTGTAACTTGTGGGTTAAGGGTTTACCCTACCGATAATATTACTCGATAAGAAAGATTTTGAAATATTGTACCCAGTTTAACTAGCATTCATAAGGTATCCTAGAGAGTTATCCTAGTGTATTGTATCATAATGTGACCCTACCTTCAAGGTATATCATTACTCTCCATTTTTATTATATGCATTTTTATCACTCGAGTCTTGACATATTCCATTACTAGATGTTTGTGAGTGATTTTGATCAATTGCAAACAAATGCCACCAGTCCAAATAAGATATTGACAAGTGATAATTCTCTGGCAGTGTGATGCTCTAAATTTATGCTTCTTTGGTTAAATTGTTTAAACTTATTTGACGTTGTGCACAGGTAATGCCAGTGCATCTTTAATTTTAGATATTAAGTATACTTGTAGCTATTGTTGCTTTGATGCTTCACACTATTCTTTTTATGATTGTTGTCCCCCATAGGAAGCTGACCCATACATGCACAATAGTCTGAATTTTGTAGATTCTTCAAACCCATCTTTCTAATTTTCTCAATTGAGGGGAGGGTTTGACCTTTGCATGCATCCTAATTAAGTCTTCATGCACTCCTTTGGATTCTTGTTCATGATCTTTTTAAGGTCCATTTTCTTTGTTTATCTTGTGATTGTGACTTGTGATTCTCTAGTTCTTCTTTATGGCCTTCTTTGAATTCTTGTTTGTTTGGGGCTTGTGTCCAACTTACAACTATATTATCATTGACACTGTTTAGTTTCTCATGTTATATAGAGTAATTGTTATTAAGACTCTGGCAATCATTGCTAGAGTTGAGAAAAGAATTAAAGATCAAGGTTGATTTATTCTTCTTGCACTTGAAATTATCTGTTTGGAGTAGTTTATTCCAGCAATTTATATTTAGTAGTATATGTATCATTCTTTTATACCTATTTTCATAAAGCTCCATCATGTATGATGCTGCTATTCTCTACTTTTAATCTTTTGAGAATTCTTAGGCATCTAAGCTTGCTCAGAAATTGTTGCACAAATTTTTTTTGATTCTATCTCTTTGTCTGTGTGCTATTCATCTAGTCAATAAAAATAGTACCAAGATTCTTATTTTTGCTAGAATAAGAAGAAAATGACCCCATTTGTCCATGCACCAAATTCATAACAACCATCTAAAGATGGGCAGTTTCATGTTTCTTAGTCTCTAATCTAGCCAAATGTTGCTTCCTCTCTTTAGAAAATTCCTTCCCAAGCTAAACAACCATCACAATAATAGTCGATGCAACAACTATCACAACAACAACCCTCTACTCAGCTGTTACAATAGCATGTGCCTATTGTGTAGAGCAATGTTCAACCCCAACAACACCTTTCATTTCAAATGTAGATCCAGTCACCTCTGGTACCAACACCTTTAGCATAGGCCTCAACTCAATCCAAACAACAACCACTCTTGATGCACCCTCAAAAAAATAAAGTGCAGGATAAATATTGTTAATAAATGTAATGACTCAAACTAGTTCAGTGAATGTGAAATATCTTAAGAACACTTATTCATGATTTTGATTTTTTAGAGTTATTATCAAGTGGCTCCAACACAATAATCTACACTGCAACAAGTCAATAATGCATTTATGACTTAGTTGTTGATTTATTTAGGACTGTTAATGTGGTATAATATTAACATTGTTATATGTTGTTGATAAAGCCATGAACATTCTCAACATACTCACAAGGAATTGTGACAACTAGCTCCACCAGTGCACTTTCTATCTGCTAAAACTAAGACTACTGTAGTTGTTGCACCAGTTAGTGCCCTTAGTTCTCCATCACTAACTTGTCTCTGGATAGGGCATACTTCTCTTGAGGGATACAAGTGTTATTATAATAGTGTGACAGGTGAAAGCAAGGTTTTAAGCAACATTCTTTTATTCAATCTTGTTAGCTTCACTTGAAACTTCATGATTAATGTTAGACATTCAGATTATGCAACTTGCTCAGTAGAGGCCACTTTTTGCAGTTATAATGCTATCATTTGGAAAAAAATGATATAGTTTCTTATGGTTTCCAATTTATGTTATCTTGCAACTAGTAGTCATGCTGAAAAATTTGAGCAACAAAAGCAACTACCGCATCCTCGGCCAGAACTATAGCAACCTCATTAACAACAAAAGCCTCAAATGCTGCAATCCTAACAACAAAAATAGCCTCAAATTCAATAGTCTAATGCACAACAACCACTATAACTTCAGCAGACATAGCAACAACACCAGCCTCAACTACAACAACCTCAGTAACTTGTTCAACCTTAATTATCAATTGAGTTTCCTTTTATATAATGTTCCATGTGGACCTGTAGTAGTAAAATATAATAGTAATTTGGTACTTAAAATTTTGATATGAATTTTTACTCGGACATTTGTGTTAACAAAAAAAATAGAGCAACTAAGTTTTCAATAATGTATAAAACCCCTTCAGCCTCTCTAACATGGAATCTTACAAGTTGTCACCTCCAAAGTATATGGGTGGAGTTAGTTGTCCATTTTTTAAAGATAATTTATTTTAACAATGGAAATATAATTCATGCCTATGAAACACTTTGCATGCTTATTTGTGCTTGTTGATGTGGCTTCAAGGAAAATTTTGACTTTGAATTTGTGTTCTTGATACATTTTCACTTACTTCCTTTTGGCTACTATTACTACTGAAAATAAATTTTTTTTGCCTTATCTATGCATAATGTTATGTGGGCTTAGTAGTCACCATTTTATTTTGAAATGAAAAATACATTACAATCAATTTTGTCATCTATTCTTGCCTTAAAAAATAAGCATTATTTTGTGTAACTGCATGGTCAAAAGGTGGATGCAGAATTTGCAGTTGCAACTGCATGTTTAATGCATGACCTTAGTGATGTTACATCAAAATTTAAGGCCATACTTAAAATATAATTGGAAGAGCAATGCTTGTACCTAAATGCAAGCACTTTACTATGCAGATATTGCAAGCTTTAAACAATCTGAGAAAGGCATAGAGTCTAATTTACTCCTTGCAATACTTGATATAATGAAAGATAGGATTGAAAATAACTTCAACTCATCTAGCTCTGGAACTCCTAATGCTATAAATAACCTATTATAGCTAAATATACTACTAAATATGCTTCAAAATGTACTCATACAATGCTATACACATTGTATGATTATTCTTCAAAGGGCATTAGCTCAATGGAAGAGCACTTAGTTTTAAAGTAGGAGGATGGTGGTTCAATTCCATCATGCCCTATTATAACTAAATATACTACTAAATATACTAATTATGTGACCAAATAGATCACTACATTTAAAACTAAATATATGACTAAATCAACTTTCAAATTTATGACTAAATATGTGATTAAATATACTATTAATTATATGACTAAATGTGTGACTAAATCAATGATCAAAAATAGTGACTTAAATCAGTCAAGTGACTATTAGTAGTTAATATCCAGTCATTTATAACACTACTAAATATACTATTAAGCGATTTTAGTCACTGATTTTTATTTGTGACTAAAATATACTACTAATTTAATAGTATATTTTAGTCACAGATCAAAATCAGTGACTAAAATCACTTAATAGTATATTTGGTAGTGTTATAAATGATTGGATATTAACTACTATTAGTCACTTGACTGATTTTAGTCACATATATACAATTTTTAGTGGTTTTTTTGTCACATATTGTTGTTTTTGTACTAGTGATAGTACATAATAACAACAAGAATATGACCAGTGGGTGATACAAAATCAACAAATTCACTTGTAACTACATCTTCCAATTTCAATATTAAGAAAGAATTTAGAAATAACTTTCTTGAACCATTTTCCTAATTTTGTATTTGTGATATGGTGACACCCTTGTTGGAAAAGCAAGAATCTCTCCACTATAATAGTAGGGACTCAATGCAAAGGAGAAAAATGGAGTGGGGTGGTCATTTTGTTCCATCACCCAATACATATTGATTGCACCTCTTTAAAGAAGGTTTCTTTAGGGTCTTGCTCTTTTGCATTTACGATGGATCTCATATTTTCAATCATTGAGTCCATTCCATCATAAACGTCCCCCAAGCATGGCTTATCCATGACAGTAAAGCATATCATATCTAGGATGGGATCTGAGAAACTAAGAAGGTATTTTGCTTGATCCCACCAAGCATCATCCAAAATCCTTTTCCTAATATTAGTTGCCCTGTCAATACTGGACAACCTTCATATGGTCCATTATTGGCTAATCACCATGGCAGAAAGTGCCTCTTGAACATTCACCATCTAACTCAATACAAACAGTATTCGATGCAAATCTAGTCTTAGCAACCTATTTGAAAATAAAAACAAGTAAAATAAAAAATAAAAAAAAGTGTAAATATATACTTTTTCTTAAATAAATCATTGAAGTAAACCATAAAGATAAAATATTTGAATTTTGAATTACCATCAATTGCTCTAGCCGCAAGAATGATCTAAAAGTAGCTTGCGAGAAGTGGTCATCTATTAGAACATTTGGACATCTTGAGCTTCATCATAAACTTGTTTAATCCAAGTTATTTTAGCACCTAACTTGTGTAGCATGAAGTTGAGCAAATGTTTCAACTAACACACTAGCTACTCTACAATTATTTGCATTGTTCATTACAATTTGGACAACATTTTGAGGACCTACTTCATTAATGCATTGTATGAGAATGTTAGCAATGAATTGTGCATCCTTCGCTTGGCCCTTAAAATCAATAACTTTTAGAAACATTTCTCGTTTAAGAGACATTCCAATCACATTAATTAAGGGTTTGATTTTGGCATCCTTCCACCCATCAAAAATAATGGACACATATGTTTCTTTCCATGAGACCTTAATAGGATCTAATGAAGTTTCTATATGTTTGACCTCCTTTATCAATAAAGTGGTACAAACCTTCTCAAAACCTAGGCTTATGTACCCCTTTGGAGCTTCATTTATTTTTCTTACCATGTCTTGCCAATAGAGTGATAAACCATTTACATAGAGGCACCTAGAAAGCACTTCATTAACAATATCCCTAGCATCATTATTAAATGACATCTCCAATAGTACTCTTGCTCTCTTCAGATTACCAACCTCATTTTCATTTCTCCTCATAAATGGATGGCTTTCTACCAGAATATCAGGAGCAACACTAGGTGTATGACTATGAGATAATGAAGCATGTGACTTCCATGAGCCCTTTCCTTATGCTTTGAGTAACAAATGCATATACCCACCTTTAACTCTTACATCTTCTTCCTCTTTGTTCCTTAATATATGTTGCAACTTTAGAAACTGGTATAGGTACATTATCTTTTCCTGGACTAGCTTTGATTCCCTTTCCAAGAATTGCACATAAATGCCCTTTCACTCACCTATAGGAACTTGTGTATTACATGTCACACCCAGGATATATCCAGATACACGTCCCTCCACCAAGAACATGCTCTAATATGTTTGCATGCCTCCATAATGGTGAAACTAGGTTAATAGTAATTGGAGAAGTGCCTATCATAACAAATTTGTATAACTGCTAGAACACAAGCACCCTATAATTATATAGAAAAGCCTTTAAAACAAATAATTTCAATTAAATGTAAATAATTATGCTTAATATATTTTTTCACTAATTTTTTTATTCAAATATTGTATTTTTAACTCTTAAATTGACACAAAAAAAAACATTGACTAGGTTTACCATATCATCAAAACTCACAGTTTCATCAACCTACTAGGGTTGAATGTCAGCTTCGAGTTTTGAACAAGGACTAGTAGTTTTTCCACCTCCACCTCCACCTCCACCTCCACCAACAAAAGTATAATCTTGGGGTCCACATCCAAACAATGCAACATTCAAACCCCATGCAATGTGTTGCTAATGTCAAGTCCACCACAAGCCCATTGCTGCCCAAAGTTTCAGTTCCCTCGAGACATCAAAGAATCAAGAAGATCCTAATCCATCTCATCCACAAGAAGATCAGAATCATCTGAATCATCCATTATTGATGCATGATAATGTTTGGACATCCTTGGGCCACTTTATCTCTCACTACGTGCATTTTTTATTCCCATTCCTTTACAAGTTGGAAAGCGCAATTGCTTTCTTTCTTTTCCAAGAGAAAACCTCCTCACCTGAGTGCAATTTTAGAGAGAATATTGTCTCCCTCCTTGTGCTTCTTCAACCTCTTTGGCCTTTCCCTCTCCCTCTCCCTCTTCTTGCTCTTCCTCTCCTCCAACTAGATCCCTAGCCTCTACCAAATCTTCCTCCTCTGATAATTCTTGCTCTTCAAAATCATGGATGGCTGATGTTGATATTCGAGGCCTAAGTCCCCCTTGTCATGGAAAAGATGCACTATCACACCCCTTGTTGGACCACTCTACTGCTCATCCAGACTAGGGTCCACAACATTAGTAATTGATGGCTGATATATTTCTCTTTGCATCCATTTAGACCCAAACTTATTATGTATTGCATATATTACTGGGGTTATCTTTACAAATAAGCAAAAAGAAATACAAACAATAGAAACAAAGGAGATTGGAGAAATCCCTACCATTAGATTTTCATCATGTAAGGCTATTTTATTTGTTTCATGATCCTCTATATTGACATAAACTTCCCTCTTTATGGTAGAACAACACAGAGTAGATGTATGTGCCTACCACTATAGACAATTTCATATAGTCTCAAATATTCCCAACTCAAAAAACACAGATCAATGAGAAACTAACTTGTACCAGTTTAAAATATTTATTTTTAAGACACAAACATAAATATTTCCAAAACAAAGGAAAGCACAATAAACAATTATCTGTGCCAAATGGAATCCCAAAGAACAAGAGCATACTAAATCTATGAATGAAATAGGCTAAGTCAAAAGTTTACATACACAAACCATAGAGCTTTAGCACTAAACTTGACTAAGCTACATAGTATAGAACCTAATACTTGTAATAGAAAAATATAAAGATGCCATAGTTATAGTGGAATTAGCTGCACTGCATAGATTGACACTGGACTGCAGCAGCATTTTATAGCATCCTCCTTTCCAGCCTTTGCAACTATGTCGACTATTTCCCTCCATGGGAAAATTTTGTTGCATTAAATCTCAACAATGGGTAGGATAATTTCCTTCATATGATCTTTTCCTTGTACCTGTTGTAGCTCACAAAGAAGCGATATATCTGAATGTAATTTCTTATAGCAATGGTTTGGCTTTTGCTACCTTCTCATTTTTTGCATATAGGCCATACTTAAGTCAGATTCAAGTACTTGTAAAGTAGAACTATTCTTTAAATTAATCCTCTTGGAAAACAATTTGATAGTTTTGAATTTGAGATACCAAGATTTCTACATCACCCACGTGAGAAATACCAAGATATAGAATGGAACAACCCATAACCTGCAAGAAGCAAATATACAGACAATGGTACAGCCATAGTATATTTTTATTTTTTGAGAAACCATATTATGATATACAAAAGAGAACAAATATGGAACCCTTTCAATATTTTAGAGGAAAATACATATTCATGGAGGTTGTATCCAGCTCCACAATGCAAAAATTGAAGTTTATGTAGAAAGGATATCATTCTCCCTTTCAACTAATAAGCCAAAAAAGAATTGAAGTAGAACCTCTTGATATCATTCTCCCTTTGGACCCATGACATCATCAATTCAAAAATCTTATTCTACTTTTTTAGATGCATTAATATCATATAAAGGTCTTTATTGAACAATTGTTTTTTAATAATAAAGTAGTCAAAACAAGGGCTAGCCCTCACAAAAGACAAGTTGGCCTACAACCAACATATTATCATCCAAACAAAAATTACCTTCTACTATTGTGTATGAAAATAAAAACATCATTCGAAGGAGCATAATAATAAAGTCTATTAGACATCCTATTAGGGCAATGCCAAAATGCACGCCCAAGTTTAGTCTTCGTGTGTGATATCTTTAACAAACACAAAATGCCACATTAACACATTGGCACATTGAGCAAATCCATCAATCTATTATAAATAATGTGTCATCAAATATTAAATTAATTAGATGAATATTATAATAAACTGTATACTCAAAAAATTAGAAATTCAGTACATATTTTTTCATGTTCACATTTTTTTATTATACTGCCCTATATTTTTCAAGCTAAAAAGACATGAAATTAATATCTAGAAAAAAATTAATGTATTTATAGAGAAACATTTTTTTTTTAATAGTGAAATGTATAAGTGTATAAAAGAGAACGTAACATCTATCCCCCATTTTATCTTTTATTAGAGCATGCAAGAAATACATGACAATGAAGGGAAATCATATAAAAAATATTGCTCATGAAGAGGAAGGGAAACCATGAATCATGTCATCCCAAAAAAAAAGAATTGAAGTGATTACAGATTTGCACATATTACAATCTTTAAACCTTTAAATAGTGTATGAGCATTCATCATAGCCTACAACTCTATTAAATTTTTGTCTTAATTTGGCATGTGAAATGAAGTGATTACAAATTCCAACATATTACAATCTTTGACCAACATATGGACATTCTTCAAAGGATACAACTCTATTTTTTGTCTCTTACTTGAGCTTGTGAAATGAAGTGATTACAGATACCAACATATTACAATCTTTGAATAGTGTATGCATATTCATCATAGCATACAACTCTATTTTTTCTATGTTATTTTAGCATGTGATGATAATGTGATATGCACAAAATAGATTTATTGAAAAGTCTCTAGAAACTTTCAAGTTGTTCCACGTGCATTAAATTGTGAAAAGTAAAGACAAGGCAACCAAACTATTTGATAGGTTACCTGAAAGAGATGTCACTGATGAAATGAAATGGAATGGTTGCAAGATTCATAAAAGAAAAAAGATTTTTTTGGGAATGTTTCTTAAAGCTTTCTAGCAAATACAATCCACAACAACAACCATTTACCAACATTCTTCCAATTGCATAATGGTAGTGGAGATGCATCAAAATACATAACTAGGGAGATTTTGTTATAGTTGCAAACTTTGTAGAAACAAAAATTTCAGATCATAGACAGCTAATCATATGCCTCAATGAGACATTTTTGCAAAGAATGCAATGAAATTGTTGTAGAATGTGCACAAAATGAATACTGCAAGAAAGCTATCAAAATATTAGAATTAACGAAACACTCTCTAGTGCATCCTAACATTATCATATATTAGATAAATGTTTTCTTTGATCTTAAGAAACCCTGCAACTTATATTTTGTGTTAGCACAATGTTGTTCAAACAGCAGGACATTGATGAAAAATAGAAATCTTTGTGAGCTTTTTTGGCTAGAAACTTGTGTACACGTACATGTAACCCTGGAGATGTAGGTATGGACCATAAACAACAAGAAAATAAGTCCTAAATAAATTTGGCCTCTTAGAATACACAGACTATGAGACATGCACAAACTATTTTGTTGAAAATGCTTTAAGAACTTTGAAGAAAAAGAAAGTGACAAGTATGCAACACATTCAAAAACTTTACCTATTATTCTCAATACTTCCCTCAAAGACATGCATGGAAATTGTGGAATAAAATAATACCCTTGAACTATTTAAGTGAAATCCTTGATTTAAGCCAACCAAGGTAGATATCTAAGCTTAAAAGTGTCTAGCATTCTCAATTATATATTGGTTTATACTTACTCGACTATCCAAATAATTGTTGGTTTACTAGTTTCAAAAAAGCTTTCCAAGTAATTCCACAACATAAATTTACAAGGCTTCTTGCTACTCAAAGATAAATTACCAGTCACAAACAATATTGAAAAAATAAAAATAAAAATTACAAAATTCTTATAAATTTTGAATTTATTACGAAGAATGCAATGTAAAATAAGTCAACTTAGAGCTTAAATTTAGGGTGAATAATAAGGAGAGTGCAAGGATAGAACAAATGTTTGAAATTATGAGGCAACTATACTAGCACTTGCACCCAAAGAAGGTTGAAGGGGTATGCCGATAGGGAAAAAAGTGCACGTTTGCATAAGATGGTTATATTTTTTATTGTATGTTTAAAGTTGCACGCCTAACATTCTTAGATATTGAGAGGATTGAAATCATGTAGGCTATAATTTCTCTTGCTCAGAAACCATTTCATAAATGCATACAAAGGAAGGATGACAGTTGATTAAGTAAATCATTCAAATAAAAGTGAGAAAAGATAGTCATTTTGATTGCATGTTATTGTTAGTTTCCTTCTTCTAGGTTTCATATAAATTGGTGTTTGTATCCTCAAGCACCTTCAACTTGTGTAAGACAAAAGTCATCCATTTGAGGTAAGATTCATTTTCTAGCTATAGAATCAAAATGAGTTCAATAATATTAAATGAAAGATGTATTCTAGGAGTATTCATTCAACATTCTACACGTAAAACCCTATTTTGAAAACTTGTGGATGAAAGCCAAAATACAACATAATTCAAAACCGTAAGAAATAACATTTGATTTATTATTGTTTGCCATGGTTTCTTTAGTCAAGACAATTTATATTTAATATGTTATTATAGCTACAAACATGGTAAGGTTTATGTTATGCATTATTGCCTAATCAAATAACAAACATAGGTATTATGTGTTATTTAAAGTATATTCTGTTATAACTTGCTTCCATTGTTAGATATATGCAATGTAGACCAAGTAGAAGAGTTAATTTATCACTCGAATCAATATAGTTTCAACATGTAAACCCCCATAAGAAAGAAAACAAGTCATGTTTTAGTTCTACAAATTTTGTTTGCATGGACTTTTAATGAACTACTTGTTTGATTGTCCTTACACTATTACTTTAGTGATATGGAAGCTTGTGTTGAGCCAATTACTGAATAGTTTGGTTTGAAGGATTAAGAATTTTAGTATTTGATCCTTACCTTCCTCTTATTTATTTTACATTATTATTAATATTAAATAAAAAATTTATACAAATGATAATATGATTAGAACATTAAATTTCTAAATATTTACTTTTGTACATGTATGGCAATCTAGGTTTTGTTAGCTATGAATATCTAATATTATCTACATAAATATATAAATATAATCATACTAAGTTGAAAATTTTATGGGATTAAGCTATGGAAGATGAAACATTTTTCTTTTGAATGAGAAAATTCTAGATTCTTCTTATAGTTATATTGATCCATGTCAAGTTATGAAACTACTATTAATATTCAACTGTGAATTTTTCAAGTCAAATTCATTGGCCCTTCTATCATGATTAATGGTTGGGATGAACCCATCTCTCAAAAGAATGAATGAACACTTAGCACTTATAGACGACATTCACAAAGGTGAAGAATTGGTTCTTCCCAAAAGATCACCCATCCCAACAAAATATTAAAACATTAGACTTTTCCAATAAACAAAAGTTGTACTTGAGAATAAAATTTCATCTCCAAATAAAAGAAGTCTTCCAAAATAAATCAATGCAAAAGAAAAGAAAAGAATGACTACCTTAACCCTTATTTCATCTAAATTACCTTGTATTACATGATCGAAATCTAATTTCTAATCTTACTAAATAGAAAATAAATTTAAAAGTTAAATTACTATTTAATGCTTTATCAAAAATTAGAAAATAAAAAGTTCAAGTCATAGACATAAAAATATTATGCATTCCTTGTTGTTTGCAATTTTGATGAAGTAACATACTCTTCAAACTATGTGTTCTTTGTAAAATTTTATACTAGATGTAAAAGATGGACTTTTCATGGATTGTAAGGTTCATATTTAAATTTATTTATTTCTTTAAGATATGCAAGGAAGCCACAAGAGGAGCTTTGTGAAATCTTCTCTAGAAATACTTGTCATTATCAAGACCAACACAACTACACTTAGAATGATATCTTGACTTTTATCATTGAGGTGTATGGTAAGCTAGCACTTGGGATAGACCATATTTCCATAATAGGTGATATTTTCCACATCAAGACAAATTGTGATATTGCCATCATTATTAAACTACCTAGTTTTTGAGTTAAACTTATTGACCCATTTTTCATGAGTACCGATTCACATGAACCCATCTCTCATGAAAATGAATGGAACACTTAGCACTCATTGGATCTAGGTGATGCTCACATAGGTGAAGCACCAAGACTTCCTAAGAGGTCACACATTCTAGATCTACCCCAGCTCAAGCACACTTAACTATGGAGTTCCTTCCATGGTTAAACCCACTCTACTTGCAAGCCCATTTTCAAAACCTTCACCGAGCGATGTTCCTTGTGAACCATTGTTTATAAAGAGCTTAAGCTCATCAATTGATATGTAGGAGATATTTTCCACAAGTCAAACTTTGATATTCCTATCAGGATTCATTTTTGTAGTCTTTTAGTCAAGCTCATTGACCTATGTTCCATGGGTACTTGTTAAGACAAACCCATCTTTGATGAAAATGAACGGAACACTTGGCACTGATTGGATCTAGGTAATAAGGAAGGCTTCCCTATTGCCCCTTCTTTTTTCCCCAATTGCAGATGATTACAAAATAAATAAATAAAATAAAATATTTGAATATTCAAATTAGTGCATGATTTTTTGACTTAATTCTCTAAACTTGGCTTGCAATTTTTTGCATCCTAGGTTGAGAAGGTATAGGTGTGATGTGATTTCACTAAATAAGTGTGTGTGATTTGATTTCACTAAATAAGTGTACTAAGATTTCTGGACAAATTTCTACTGATTCATTGGCAGGTTTAAGCCTCTTTTGAGTGAAAGAGATTTGGGATGGCAACCCTGACCATCTACAATTTAATTCTATTGTAAACATTGTGAAACTATTCATTTTGAAAGTTTGTTGTAGGTTTGTAGGATAGAGATTTATCATCAATTTATTAGATTTTACATATTAGTGTTGACATTAATTGTCATTTATGTCAAAACATGCATATTGTCACATTGTTGTACCATCTGATACTAGAAATGAGAGCTGGATTATGGCCATTACCAAGAAACATGATATTGGCATTGTGTTGAATGATGAATCAAAGCACATATAAGGTGATTGAACTATTTAAAAGAATACCTTTTCAATATCTTCAATTCATTTATTTTTTTGTTTTGATATGACAAGAGACTTGAATCCAAAAACACCCCATTGAGCTTCCCAATTTTTTTCACCTATGATCACTCAGAGATAATGTAACTATATTCCCCATTTTGCACTAAAGTTTTACAAATTGAGCTATCAAGATTTATAATCATGTAGATCTATAGGTCTGAGACTATGGGTCTCAAAGTAAGTTGTTGCAATAAAATGGAAGGCTCTTAAATTTAGTACTTGTAAGTTTGGTTGGGTGTGTTATATGAAATGGTGTTAGCTTATTCACAGGAAGGTTCATGGATCTCACTCCCACAATGGTTTCACATGCTCTTTTCTATTTTTTCAAATTCATAAAAAGGTGAGGATGGCTTTATTGTCTGAGAATGAAAATTTTGTTGTCTTTGGCTGTATAACTTTGACATCTTTCATCTTGGATCTTTTGAGCATTCAAGGACTATTTATTAAAGTAATTTGATTTGGTGTGCTAAAATAAATTAGAATCTACGTAATCATCATCTAAGACATTTATGAAGTTGCTTGATTATTTAATGACCCTTTACATGAAATATAAGGCAATGAATATTCATGTGAAAAATTCACAAAATTTGTCCTAAGAATTGGGAACTATAGATGCACAACTACTTTCCACCAATGTTTAAAAAAATAGATTACGCCGTTCCTTATTTACCCATTTACAAACAAAATTAACAAAATTTCCTTCCATAAAGGCTATTAATGTAATGTGACATGTACTTACTCATGAGCCATGGTCCAGCCCAGTTCCCTAAGCCAATGAGATTGATTAAAGTGAAAAGGTGGGGCAAATCTTTACCCAATATCACACAGGTACCCTCGAGCGCCTACTTCATCAAATGATGTGTCGTGTTCTATAAGTGACCTTGATCATGGACAGAAACAAAATAAAAGCACATTTGTGATGAACTGACTAAATTTAGCGATCCACAAGGGTGAAGCTAGATTTTTTAATGTTTTCTATTGGTATTTTATCGTTGAGCTTCTTATGAGAATTTATTGAATGGCACCTATCACCTATCACAGTTGTTTGTTGCAATCAATATCACATGAGCAAAGTGTTTGGTCTGTTTGGTCTCCTTCCTAGAGAGTCTCAGAGCTCCATTCATCACTTATATAGGGGAGAGGACTTACTACTTGAGTGTGTTTCAATAGTTGTGACAATAGTTGTTAACTTAATACCCATATTTGTTGATTTAATATCCAACATTTTTTACAAGATTGTACCAATGGATGTGACTTTAAAGTTGTTTTTGTTAATGATGATTACCCATAAGTAGATGAAAAGTGTCAATTTTTCCAAAAAAAAAAACCAATAGTGTGATGCCACATCAGCTGCACAAGTATGGGGTTCTCCAATGCACTATTATTGGTCTCACTTTTTTTTTTGGGATGTTTTGGACACTTTGACAAAAAGTATGCTGATGTGGCATCATATTTGATGATGTGGCTCTGAAACTTTAGTTATAAACAGGGGACTTGCCAAGTAAGCTACTATAAAAAAATGAGAGTGATTTGAAATTTTCACATATGATTTTGAGAAGCGCAAAGTTAGGGTGCACAACTATTAGGTCCTCTCCCCTATATACTATTATAATTCATTATTTTAAATTAGAAATTGTTTGGTGACATCAAAATAATAAGATATCCACAATTAAGTTTTATTTTTATATTTAGATATTCATTTCATCTGACCATACTTAACTAAAATTCATTACTTTTGAAAAGAAAATAATAAGTTTTATTAAATCATATCTACAATTTATTTTTTTATTTAATTTTAATCATTGAAAAAAATTATTATTAAATAGAAATATATACAAAATATAAATTTAAACATTAAATAAATAAATCATAACAACTAAGTCTAACATTATATTGTTTATTAAGGGAGTAATCGATAATTTTTTTATATATAATATAAGTTATTTTAAAAAAAATAATACAAGATTATTATCACATAAATTATTTTAAAAAAATCTGAATTTTTATATATTTATAATTTTGGTACATTTATAATTTTTAATGTAAATACATGTAATATCAATTGAATTCATACAAACATATTTTATTATATAATTTATTAACTTATTATCATATTTAAATTATTTAATAAAAATTAATACAAGATCATTATCACAAAAATTATTTTAAAATTATCTAATTTGGTATATTTTATAATTTTTAATGTAAATACGTGTAATATCAATTAAAATCATTAAAATGATTTTTTCAAATTATGATTGGTTATTAATTTGTATATCTAATACATACAAATAAACCAAATTAAGGCCTATGCTAACCTAATTCTACACTAATGTTCACCCTTTATCTAAATCTCAAAAAATATATCTTTCCTACTAATAATTAATATAAAATTACATTTCAATATTTTAATTGAATGGTAGATACCATGTAAACTATTGGAAATACAAGTTATGCAAGGTTACTGAGAAATGGGGGGGAATCAAGAACCAATAAAACTTAGTCTTATTTTACCAATTAATTCTTCATGCAATATTCTGATCTAATTGCATGCATGAAAGAATGAAAGCAAATAAACATTCATAGCAATTTGACACAAGATATGGTGACCTAGAAACCTTCCAAATAGAAAGTAAAATTGGGGTGAGGATGATACCCACAAGTTTTAGTACTGTAGTATAAAGTTGGCTTGTTAAGGCTTACGATTGATCACTTTTGATGATCGGCCCTATTAGGAGCAATAAGGATTGTGACGTCCACCTTGTAAAAGGATTTACAAAACATACAATGAACTATGCACATGGTAAAGAGATTTATCAAAGACTGTTAAGTCTACCCTATTAAAGGATTTGATTGATGCACCTATTAGGATGAACTAGTGGCTAATCTCTAATCTGCAACTCTGATTTGCTGGATGAGATTCCTTCATTTGTAATTATCACTTTTTTGTGATAGATAATATTTTTTTGCCCCTTATACTGCTTGTAGCCTTCCTTAATTCACACTTTTGCTCATCATATACTTACACATCTTCTCATTTGGATATGATGCAATGCATTACATATATACCAATCCAAATCACAACTTACTATAGTCAATAACAATACAAGTTTCACCAAAACCCACAAAGTCGGCCCAACTATTGTAAATCAAGTTCTAGAGACAAACTTGATGATGTTTTGATACTCAGCAACCACTGTCAACACTTGGCATCGGTCGGCACTTAGTTGACAAAGAGGCTTGGTTCATACTAATCACTTCCAAGTAACTTCTACTTGGTCAGCACTATGTGACTTGGTGAACACTATGAAACTTGACATATACTAAATCACTCGGTTGACACTCCATGGCTTGGTCAACACTAGATTCATATCACTAACACTGCTGGCTCGGTAGACACTGGAGAACATGGCTAACTCGGTTAACACTATGGAACTCGAATAATACTGCAATTTCCATCACTCACACTAAACAACTCAGTAAACACTGCTACACTCAATATAAACTGTACATAGGTTTTGAAGCTTGGTAGCAATTGAGAAACTTGGTGGCAACTGTATATTTACCAAGTGTGAGTCACTAATAGACATATGACCATAATATCAACAATCTCTTCCTTTGGCATTACTAACAAAAACACTTATCATCCAAAAAGTGAATACTTAAAATTATAAGTCAAAACATTCTTTTATCTCCATTCCGTGTCTACAACTCGGTAACATACTCTATTTTTCAGATTTTTCAAAATTGCATTTGTAAAGGATGTTTTCTCCTTATTTGTTCAATACAATACTTATACCTGGAGTACTGCTCACCCATACATGTATCCTTTATATATCTTTACATATACTTCTCCCTCTTTGTACATATATACATTCATCTATACTTCTCCCCCTTTTTGACATAAATGTGAAAGGTGTATATTATATGTTAATACAAAAATGCGACAAGAATTCAAAGTGTACCTTCAAGATTAATCCCATTGTCTTGTCCCAATTTTCTTGTAACATCTTGCTTGTATGCAATTCAATCTGAACTTCTATTGATAGCTCCATCATGTGATCAATTATGGAGAAGTTATTGTCATGGATGAGTGTCTTACCATGTGCAATGTGTTTCTCCAATGCATCCATGTTTGGAAGAATCATGCCTTGGATTTCTGCAAGTGTGGCCCTAATCCTAGCTTGTTTCTTTGGTAATTTTTCTTGTGAATTTGTCAGAAGTCTGATCTTTGAATAATGAGCAAAGTTGTAGCTTGGGTCAAGTGACAGATGGTGTACACTTGCCTTCATCTCTTCATCTATCTTTTATATTTTAGCTTTATTTCCTTGTGTGAAGATAGATTTGTGACACAACTTAACAAATAATAAAGTGACATTATTTACGGATGTCTCCAATGAAACAAGAATAGTAGACAATTCTACTTGGTTTATTGCAATTTTCTGCACCACTTCTTCCAATACTTATTCTCAAATTTTCTTTTTGCTCTTTATAGAAACTTATCTTGTCTATTCAAATGTTCATTAAATTTTTGGAAAATTTCTACTAACTGATCCAAAATAGGTTGTGTACTATCAACCTCATTACTTAGTGCATTTACAAATATGTCATTTACATTTTCTAGTTCTTGGGTTTTCTTTCTTTTCTCTTCTCTAAGCTTTTGTTGCTTAGCTCTTTTTTGTAATAATTCACCCATGGAGTTCATTGAATCGGGATTTAGAGTAGAGATATCCCAATTAGGAATAACTATGTCCTCATCTAGATCAATATCTTCTTCTTTGCCCTTTTCCTTATTTGAAGCTTCAATACTCGGCTGAGACTTGTTCTCAACTGTCATTATACTAGCTATATGTGGAATAGAAGCAATAGTAGAAACAAAGTGGCTAGCAACAAATGTAGATATGGCACTAATAGTAGAAATACATATTTGCTAGGTGATAAAACTTGATGAAGGAGGTACTTGTTGCTTGGTAAATGAAGTATTGGCCACTTCAGTTGATGGAATACCTAGTTGAACATTTCCAAAGCTTGGTTGGGTGCTTGGTGTTCTAGTGGTAATCACAACCAACTCAATAGAAGCTTCCTCAAAGCCAAATTATACTGAGGCTTTGCTTGGAGAATGAGGAAATGAAGCCATTATTGTTGCTGCAATCTTTTCTACATTAGTTTCTTGAATACTTTGAATCTCTGGAAGACTTCCTTTAGTAGCTTCTTGTTGTTCCTCCTCATCATCCACATTTACATCATCTATTTCATCATATTTTATTTGCACATCTTCTTCCTCATCATCATCATCATCATCATCTTTTTCATTAACATGAACAATAAAATCACTAGGTTGATGCAGTTTGTAAATATTCTTCCATGTTGATATAGCAACCTTAACAACATATTCAATGTTTTTGAGAAGTATCATGCAAGTGTTCATCTTGAGAGTGAACTTCTGTTCATTCTTCTTCAAATATTCTTTCACCTCTTTTTCACTGAGACTCAACATGAGTTGCCTCAAAATCTGTTCAAAGATGTCTTTTGTAGTCTTCTTTCCATGCTCCCATCTAGGCTTGATTACTTGCATTAGCTCATAAGGAATTTATTGAGAAAGCTCATTAGGAGAATATTTCCATTTTCCCAGTTTGATCATAATGGTGTCTTCAATCTATCTTTTCTCATATATATTCCTTTATTCATATTTGAAGAATTTGAAGCATGGCATCCCAGTTCCTACTTCAATTTCCTTTAACTATTGTTGAAGAGTAGGTGGAGGCTTTTTGAAGATAGTATGCTCAGCATCTTCCTCACCTAACTTCAATTTCTTCCTAGATTTTGGTGTCCTTCTTCTGAATATAGCAGTAGATGACTTAGGAGGTTTGGTTATGATAACAAGTTACCTTTCTTTATTATAGGTTCTTCTTCCTCGGATTTGGATTCCTCGCATTCATCCTCTGCATTTTCTTTGTCCATGTCATCACCTTTTCCTTCTATTCGTAGGAGATTTGAACTTGCTTGTTTTAGTTTTTCTATCCTTTTTCTTCCCTTGACAACTGCTTGAGGAAGCTTGATTTTAAGTTATATTCTTGCCTTGGATTCTTTATAAGTCCCAAAATATGGTGCCTTATTATCCATAGGCTCATTCAGAAGAGCCTCAATGATATCTCTGGTCTTATCTATGTTAACCTCATCCTCGAGAGGTTTAATTCATGCTATTCTAGGCCTTACTCCCTAATTATATGCCTTATCACAATCTACAATATGTTGATCTGAGATTGGTTTTAACAATTTAGTGTCAACACACTGAAGACATTTACTTAGTTCATGCCAAACTAGTAATACATGCTAAGTATAACATGTAAATATGAGGCCATTCTAAGTTGCAATGAGTGTCGATTCACTCAAGTGCTGAGTAGATAAACCATGTGAGTGATTCAATTGCTGAGTGAATAGTAGATGTCAAGCAGTTGAGGTGTAGAGGTAGAAGCAGAATTACAGCATATGTTGAGCATCAATAACACAAATTGGACACATTTGTTTATTATGGCACAAACAACTATGTAAATCATTTTTCAATTGACCTGAGGATAGATTTTGATTTTACAATATATGTTGAGTAACACAGATTGGACACATTTGTTTATTATGGCACAAACAACTATGTAAATCATTTTTCAATTGACCTAAGGATAGATTTTGATTCTTTAGAGATAAGGATGAATCTACATGCTTATTCTCTATGCAATTATATGCAGCCAATCAAAAAATGGGACGGATTAAGCGGCAAAATGGATGAATCTCAATTGTAGATTCATACCTAACCCTAAGCCACCTTAGTCTTCTTAAGGAGGACGAAGCCCTAAATTTTCAAGAGAGTTAAGAGCATTGTGAAAGGGCGAATGATTAAATTAAAGGAGTGAACAAGAAAGTTTGTAGAGCATTCAAGGTGACTTAGTAGTAAGAATGAATTGCAAAATTAGTTAAGTGAAGAACAGAGGATAGAGGATACAATATTGTTACATCAGATCATGAAGGATTAACCAAAGACTAGATAGAGGTGATCTATTATCAAGCAAGCAAGTGCCAACCACAGGTTTTATGCTAAGACATTTTGATAGGTGATTTATGTTAAATCTCCTAGGTGGAGTAGTCCTAACATGCTTTACCAAATCCTTTAATAGGGTGACATTCCAAGTGAGTGACCTAAAGTCCTTTAACCAAGAACACTTCTAATAGGGTGTTGATATCCTCTAGTAAGGTGGAACTTAATAGTCTTTGTGAGCCTTTTATAGGCGAGGCCTTTCAAAAGGTAGATCATGTTTCATGGTCAAACCATTATAACCTTAATTGGCTACACTTTATTGCTGCAGTAGCGAAGATTTGTGGGTGTCATCTCCACCCTAGTTTTACCTTCTCATTTGGAGGGTTTTTGGGTAATCATATTTGGTATCAAGTGTGTGTTTTTTATTACTTATATGTTTTAGATGTATTTACTTTACATGTTATTTCAGTATGTTAATGCATACGATGTAAAGGTGAAATTTTTATGGGTTGAGGTTTAAACTTCTAATTTGCCACCATCCCCCTCCCCCCCTCTCATAATTTTATCTTTCTCACTTGTAATTCCAACAATTGGTATCAAATCCAAGTTCTTAGAAGGAGAAGCTTTGCAGCTTAGAGGAGAGATCTTGAAATGGAAGTCTACAAATTGGAAAAGACCATTGAGAACTAAGAGATTGTGATACATCTTATACTACATCAACTGAATGAAGTCAGAGAAGCTTTGAAGAGTCCCTTAAAGAGAAGGAAAGAAATTTCCATTGCAAAGAATGATAGACAATACAAAGAGATCGACACCACAAAGCTATTTACAGATGGTAACTCAAATAAATTTGATGCAATAATTGTACATCTAATGGAAAAGAATAGAGCACAAGTTGAAGAAATCATAAGTCTCAAGTTGGACCAAGAATCACAAACTATATTGCTATGTGAGGTGACTAAATAGAAGAAGAAAGTCATGAAAGACAAAGCCATGATTGAAGAAGACAAAAGAATTCTGGCAAATAGACTGGAAGAGAAATCAATAGAGCTAACAAGGATCTCAAACATGTAATTAGATACCTTGAGCCAAATAATGAATGCTCACCATGAGTTGAATGTCGAGGACATTGAGATAAATACATTAAAGTTACATAAAGAACAACTATAAAATGACTTGAAAAGAGAAAAGAAATTTTTTCAAAGTCTCAACAAGCCAAATGAAGCCATCAAATACTTCAAGCAATTACTAAGATCCCCTAGATCTAATAGAGATACATCAAGATTGGGCTACACAAGTACTAAAGAAGGAGAATCATCCAAAGTTGTTGAAGAAAGGAACAACAAAGGTAAGAATTCCAAACCTACTTGTCATAATTGTGGAGAGAAAGGACATACTACTAATATGTGCTGGAGCAATAATACAAATCATAATGTCAAGCCTAAGAACATGACTCATTGTCATAAGTGCAATAAACAAGGTCATCAGGCACATGAATGCAAAACTAGATCCGTGCATGCACCAAAACTTGAAGGATATTGTTACAACTGTCAGAAGTATGGACATTGAGCCTTTGAATGCAGATTCAAGTCCATGTGGTCATCAAGCAAGCCAGTAAAGTAAGAAGCTATGGAAACTCTTATAATTTGGATTGCAATACAAGATATAACTGCCACTACTATCAAGAATATGGACATATACCTAAGAATTGTATTAGGACTCACATTAGTGGTAACTAAAAAAGGTGGTTGAGTCAAACCAGATGCTTTAGTTGTTTGAAGACTGGTCATATTAGCAAGTAGTGTCCAACTAGGTCAAAAAAAGCACCAAGTTGTGAGTTTGATAAAGGAAAAGACAAGGTTTTTGAACACATTAGGAATGAGATGAATAAGACATGGAAGAAGAAATATGGTCGCAATACATCAAATGGAGAAGGGATCACTTCACCCAATGGTTCAAGTGATCACACCTCATCAAACTGAGCAAACAAGTGTTATGTGGAACTGATATTCAAAGTATTATATCATACATCCGTTCTAAAAGAAGTTAGCACTAGAAGGACTACATTAGCATGAATGAAGATGCAAGATGTTGAAAATTCAAGATTACATTTTTAAGTTTTCATGTTCTTGTCGAGCATGAAAAAGTTTTCAATAGATGGCAAGTGGAATGCTAGTTAGTGCCAAGCTACCAAGCTAACCAGTTGATGTCGAGTTTGTAATAGCTGCCAAGTGATGGTAATATCCATGGATGCTGAATGAATCTGAAATCAAGTTAAGGCCAAGTTTACAGTTATACAAGAACTAAGCATTCATTGCAAGGTTTTTTGAAGGGTATATGGTCATTTTTCACTCATTTCTTGTCATTTCAAATTTGACCAAGAGAAAAAAGGAGTAGAAGGTGATTTAGAAGTTTGTTTGAAGTGACTACAAAGATCTCAGTGATGATTTCACTCCAGTTCTTCAAATTTTTAAAGGTATTTATCATAAGACGAGCTACATAGTTTGCTTTAGCATTCAAAATGGAAACAATGGTAGACATACTTGGGCTTGTAGTAAAAAATGATACTGTACTAACTGAGGGAATACTTTAAAAAATACTTGAAGAATCCAAAATTGATGAAGCCAAAATTGTACTACCCAAAATTGAAATAGTCAAAGCTGGTGTGCTTACCACTGATGTACTCAAAACTGAAGTAGCCAATGTATTCATAGTTGATGATTCCAACTCAGTTGATGAATGAGGAGTTTTTACCTTGGTAGATGAAGTAAAAGTTACTTCTATCAATGATGTGTTGAGCTAAGTAGGGGCAAAGAGTGATTGGACATTTGATATAACACTAGTGGTCATAATCAAACTTGCTGAAGTTGTCTCCATACTTGATATAGTCAACGGTTTGCTCGAGGAGTGAGGAAGAGAGGCAATGACTGCTACAACTATTTTTGCTAGGTCAGTCTCCTCATCATCTTGCTTTTCTTCCTCAGTAGCCTCTTGCTCCTTGTATTCTTCATAGTCAACTGTAACAAAATGAGTTGATCCTTAATCATCCTCTTCATCCTTTTCTTTGTCATCATCATCATCATCATCATCCTTTACTTCAATTGGAAATTCACTTGGTTAGTGAAGATGATAGACATTTTTCCAAGTATTTATTGCATTCTTCACAACATACTCAATATCTTTCATTAAAATTAAACAGGTATTAAATTTGAGAGACATCATATCTTCATTTTTCTTCAGTGACTCTTTTACCTCTACATCTAATATGCTTGGTAATAGTTGTCTCAAGATTTGTGCATATATGTCTTTGATTGTTTGTTTGCAAGTTCCCTTCTTGGCCTGATTTTGTCCAATACAACACTGATAATATGAGAAGCTAGCTGGTCAGGGGAGTACTTCCATTGTCCCATTTTATCCATGATCAAATCTTCTATTTGTTTTTGCTCAGCCTTGGTCCTAGTCTCATATTTTAAATGCCTTGAAGTTTTTTATACTAGCTCCATCTTTCAATTCCTTTATCCTATCCAATAAGATGGGTGGAGGTCTACTAAATATAATGTCACCTCCTTCCTTTTTAGCTTTATTTAATTACCTCCTTGTGAAGACTGTAGTGGATAACTTTGTTGGCTCGGTGATGATCACCTTGCCCTTTTTTTTCAAAGGTTCTTCTTTCTCAGATTCTTCCTCATCCTCTGCTAGGACTAATAAAAGGGAAAATTTCTAAGACAAATAAGAAATATGGAGGAAGGTTCACACCAAAATATAGAGCCTTCATCACTCTTCAAAATGACATTGAAGATGTTGTCAAGAAATCCACTCAAATGTGGAAATTAATCGATGGATTAACTATAGTAAAACAAGGAGAGAAGGACCCCTTTGAGGGTAAAAATGATGATAGAGAGGACAACAAGGAAAAAAAAATACAGATCAGGAGACTGAGAAGATGGATACTGACATGACAACAACTAACAACATCATGTGGAACAAAGTGTGTAGGACACACAAATTCTGAGTGCTAGTCCTCCTCATGATACAAGTGTACCTATAAAAACCATAATTGTCAAGGATGTCTCTGATGCATCAGCTTAGAACATCAACCCATTGACTGCATAAGATTTGAAAAAGATTTTAGACCAATCTACACTGGAAGCACAATTATGTACAAATCGTATTTTAATTAGTATAGAACTTCAAAAGGTAGTAACTAAAGTTACAAGGGATAAAGTGAATACACAAGAACCACCTTCTATCATCCCTTCAGTTACTGGTCATCAACCTATGATTTTAAATAATTGAAGACACATTTATTAAGGTTGACACAAGTGTCTAAATGGACATAGTTGAGTAGAGGAGACTGCCACAGAAGACAAAGAGACTACAACAGAGAAAACAAGACAGATAGATACATCTATACCTGGAGCACAAACACAAGGTGCAAGACATGTCATTGTCATAGATCTAGATAAGTTTGAAGAAGGTGAACAAACATTGAAGGTAAAGGAGCAAGAGGCCATCTGAGCATTGGTAATTTTACCAACATCTAGCTCTTCACCTACAAAACTTCTCTAGAAGTCGAGCACAAAAGTTATACCCCTTTAAATCTCAGTGCTAGGCTCAAGCTCTTCTAAAGTTGAAAAGGTAATTCATTATGGTGATATCACTTTAGATTAAGAGACAATTATTCCTAAATTTGACTAGGACACTATGAAAATAGATCAAATAAGCATTCTACAACAAACTTTAGAAAAGAAGAAATGTCAAGAAATGCTTAGGAAGGAGTACATGCAAAAGCAAGTACTACAAGAAATTAAAGACATCTTTTTAGATGCATTCAACTTGCCTACTCCTAAAGAAACCAAGCCACTACTGGAACAATTGTCAAGATATTGTGGAAAAGGTTAATAATGAAGACCTGGATACAAATGCCAAACTTTTAGAATGGTCTAAAAGAAAGTTTCAAGAGAAATTAAATGAAAAGATATCTAGTGATATAACACTTAGTCAAGTTTCATTAGCAACCAAGGTTGAGGATGTGAAGAAGGTACTTGAGAATATCTTCTCATTGTACACCAAATTGTGTGATCCCACACTCTTCACCTAAGATACCAGACATAGAATTTTGAGCCTGGAGAGGAATCTAAGCATATCAGGTACACAACTACCTAAGAACCCAGCTCAAAGTGAGAACAATTTCCATACATTACTTCAACCACAGAGTCAATTAGTTGTGTTAATAGTTGAAGAGGCTAATATAAGAGCCAAATTGACACAAAGTCAAGCCTCTCTCACCCCACACATAGAAATTCTCCATAAATAATCAAGCTATGTAGAAACTTTGTTAAAGAAAGATCCCAATCTTTCTACACTACATGGCATAGTACACCTTGTAGTCAAGTTCACTATCCAAGTTAAGTCATTGGATGTTGCATGTGACAATTGGGATGCAGCTCTCAAAATAATAATGGAAGTCCATAAATCCTTTTTGGACAAATAAAATATAAGTGTATAGCCTCTTTGACATAATTTTCAAAAAGGGGGAGATAGAAGCAAGTGGGAGTAAATATGCAAGGAGTTAAGGGGGAGTAACTGAGTAAGTAAGAAAGGGGGAGAGATACAATGAACAAAGAAAAAAGGGAAAGCATGAACAAAGGGGGAGATATCAATTTTGAGAAATGCAATGCAGAGATGGACACAAAGAAGAGCAAATATCATCAAAGGCAAAACATAAAGAGTATAAGTGCATTGAAGTCAAAGAGTATCAATCAGTAGAGACAAATCTACTCAGAATGGAGAATAGATTTTGGTTACAGAATAGACATTGAGGTACATAGGTTATTGCAAAATTTTAAAATTTTGAAGTTCTATATATAAGTCGAGTCATGGATATGTTATTTTCGAGAAGATTATATTGATTATGTATATTCAAGTGTTTTTGACACTCATGTCAAAGGGGGAGATTGTTGATCTTAGATTGGTTTTGACAATTGAGTGTCAACACACTTAAGACATTTACTTAGTTCATGTCGAACTAGTAATACATGCCAAGTATAACATGTAAATATAAGACCATGCCAAGCTGCAATGAGTGTCAAGTCACTCATGTGCCGAGTCACTAAAGTGTCAAGCAAATAGACCATGACGAGTGATTCAAGTGCTGAGTAAATAGCAGATGTCGAGAAATTCAAGTGTCAAGTTAGAAGCAAAACTACATTATATGTCGAGCATCAATAAACACATATGCTGAGTAACACAAATTGGACATATTTGTTTTTTATGGCACAAACAACTATGTAAACCATTTTTTAGTTGACCTAAGGATAGATTTTGATTCTTTAGAGATAAGGACGAATCTATATATAGATTCCCTATGCAATTACATGCAGCCAATCAAAAAATGGGAAGGATTAAGCAGCAAAATGGATGAATCTCAGCCATAGATTCATACCTAACCCTAAGCCACCTCAATCTTCTTAAGGAGGATGAAGCCCTAAATTTGCAGGAGAGTTGAGAGCATTGTGAAGGGGTGAGTTATTGAATTGAAGGAGCAAACAAGACAATTTGTAGAGAATTCAAGGTGACTTATTAGTAAGAATGAATTGCAAAATCAGTTAAGTGAAGAATAGAGGATGGATGATACAATAATTTTACATCAGATCGTGAAGGATTAATCAGAGATTGGAAAGAGGTGATCTATTATTAGGCAAGTAAGTGACAACCACAAGATCTATGCTGAGACATTTTGACAGTTGATTTTAGTTAAATCTCCTAGGAAGAGTAGTCCTAACATGCTTTACCAAATCCTTTAATAGGGTGGCATTCCAAGTAAGTGACCTAAAGTCCTTCAATCGAGCACACTTCTAATAGGGTGTTGAAATCCTCTAACAAGGTGGGACTTAACAGTCTTTGTAATTTTTTAATAGAGAAGATCATGTTTCATGGTCAAAACATTGTAACCTTAATTGGCTACAATTTATTGTTGTAGTAGTGAAGATTTGTGGGTGTCATCCTCGCCCTAGTTTTGCCTTGTCATTTGGAGGGTTTTTGTGTAATCATATCTGGTGTCAAGTGTGTGTGTTTTATTACTTATATGTGTTAGATGTATTTACTTTACATGTTATTTCAATATATTAATTCATGTGATGCATGAAAGGTGAAATTTTTATGGGTTGAAGTTTAAATTCCTGTTTCACACCCCCTTAGAAGTTTATCCTTCTCACTTGTAACTCCAACACCATAAAACATATATCATCCTTGTAGTCTTCTACAAGCTTCATAGGTATCCTATATCTATTCTACATCTTCTCTTTGAATGTTTCAAAGTAATTATCCATGATGCTATCAAAGTCTTCACCCATTTCTACTATATACACATTTATTTGATATAAAACAAGGACTTTTTTTTTCCATACCACTGATCCTTTAAAGATGGGAATAATTTTTGCACAAAGGAAAACAAGTCAAGACTGAACTAAACTTACACGGATTGTTCTTGGAACCTCTAATAATTTCCATTTTCTTATTGAATTGATTCAATAACAACTCAGAAAAGGTCAAATGGCATGTTATTCTTCACTACTTTGAGAGCTAGATCAATTGTGTCACATGACACATTGTTGAGATGAATGGAGTTGTAGATCTTATGAGCAATGATATGGATGCCAAATTTCAGTTCCATGTTAGTTACATTGTTGATCTTCATGAATCATTTTCCTTGTGATTAGAATGGCTTGGTCTAACCATAACTTTCCATGGTGAACTTTGCTCAAGATAAATATTATCAACTTTGACTAAAATTTCCTTGGCATATGTGAAATATGCGTTAAGCCCTTAGCTTGCAGATGTTGATGCTTAGGTTTTAGAATGCCATTCACACATAACTTGTTCAATGCTTCATTTATCTCATGAGTGCCTACAATTTCTTCAACGAAAAACACTCAAATCATTCTTAAGCTCTGAAACTTCTCTTCTCAACTAGCTTTGGAAATTCATGGTGAACCAATGCATTCACTTTCTCCTTTTTAACAAATTTCCTCTTTACAATCACCATTAATACTTGGTACATTTGTTCGCTTGGTGATATGTTGTCTTCCACTTGGTTCAACTTTTAATGCTTAGTAGACATTCATAGCTTGACATAATCATTATCACTCGATATCCACATACAATACTTTAGTGTCTCCTAACCTTGCTCGCTAGGGTCTTGTGACTGACCTAGCTTGGTAAGGTCTATGATTTCTATTACCACTCAGTGATCCTTGTGCATCTTAAATACTGATATGGATCTCTTCTTCTAGCTGGCTAGAACTAATGAGAGATGTTTTCTTTAGAGTCTTAGTTCAAGTTATTCCCATAGGGATTCAAGTTGAGATGCTTGAGTCACAAAACTCTTTGATGACATTTGATTTATGACTCGGACTTTCATTCTCAAATTTTTTTACTATCCATTGTTGCTTCATCTGCTTTCTAATATTGTCAACTTTGTCTTTCTTTTCATCTTCAACTCTTCCTGTGTTCATACAGTTCTTGGCAAGATGCCTAAGTTCTATACAAATAAAGTATCTTCTAGTGGTATCTCTTTTCTTCATATGATGTTTTACACAGTTAGCTCCAATGTGCCCAAATTCACCACAGTAGTGGCATATACACCACATGTTGTAGTCCCATCAAAATATTGCTTTTACAATATGTTCTACTAGATTCAATATCTTGGTTTTTCATTCAGAAGATTTGTGTCCTTGTTTCTTGCAATTATGACATTTACCTTCAAACTTAGGTTTCTACTTGCATTCACTTGCTCTATGACCATGCTTATTGTAGCTGTAACACTTCCATTGAATTTTGGTTTACCATTACTCCAATATTTGTTTGATGTATGACCTATCTTACCACAATGATTGCAAGTAGGCCTTTGGTTCTTTAGAGCTCCTTGTCTAGATGATTCACCTTCTTCTGTATAACCTAGTCCTGCTTTGTGTTTGTGTCTATACTAATTTTTCTCATTCAACTGATTCATGCTTTCTTGAGATTTCAACATCCTCTCATTGGTTTGCTTTTCAGTGTTTAGATCATTCTACAGTCTTTCATTTTCTAACCTAAGATACATAAGTTCTTGAACTCGGTCGCTTGAACTCTTCCAACACAGTGTATAGATCACTTCCAAGTAGCTTGAACTCAGTCAACACAATGTGAATCGGTGAACACTACAAAACTCAACATATACTAAATCACATAGTTGGCACTCCATGGCTTGGTCAATAGTAGATTCATATCGCTAACACTACTAGCTTACTAGATTCTGGAGAACGTGGTTAACTTGGTTAACACTAAAATTTCCATCACTTGCAATAAACAACTCGGTAAACATTGCTACACTCAGCATAAACTATACATAGGTTCTAAATCTCGGTAGCAACTAAGAAACTCGATAGAAATTGTATATTTACTAAGTGTGAGTCACTAGTAGACAAATTGACCATAATGTTGATAGTAAACATAAAGAGTAAATATAACCCAAAAAACTAAACAAAAATGTGTCTCTGGACTCAATTAAAAAATAATTATAACCCAAAACTAAACTCTATTTAATGGATCAACCAAGAAAACCAAAAAAAAATAAAACACAACACTAGACAAAATTAAACCATCTACATAAACATATAAAGCATAAACTCAATCCTAACCTAATTTTGAACTTAATTTTACACAGTCCTTTATAACATCGACTTAAAATCATAATTGTCAATGAAATTGGATTCTATCCATTTTCACAATTGCATACAAAGACAAATTATAAAATAAACCTAACCATTAGATATTACGCTTACTGTAAACAAAATGTTATCAATACATGAAATAAAATATCAATTAAGTCTTCCCCTTTTCAGAATTGCTTAAGACACATTATTACCTAAACCTAACTTTTAATCCACATATAATATTTTAAAAATATCTCGTTGTACCCTAACCATAAACCAAATAATTCTATTTGATAAAGAGTAGTGCTATATTGTATAATAATAAAATAAAACAATAAAATAAAATAAATTATAAATATAATATTTGTGACTCAAACTATATATTATATAATATATATAAAGAATTATAATATATATAAAGAAAGATTGGAGATATGGAGGATTTTAATTTACTTCAAAAAAATACATTCACATTAAAAATTAAAGCTTCATTCTTTATATATTAAATTAAAAAAAATAAAAATTATATATATATATATATATATAGTTTAAGTATATATTTTTAAAGTTAAAAAATTTATTATTTTATTAATAATATATAATAAAATATAATATATATATTAATATTCAAATTTTATTAGAAAGTAATTAGAAAAATTACTATTTCGATGACAATACATCAAAATGTTTGCATTTTTATATTTTAATTAATGTTTGATATTTTTTTATCGATATTAATGTTTGATACATTTAATCTTTATTAAAATTAAAATTTATAAAATGAAATTAACATTTTATATAAAATTATACTTAATATATTTTATAAAATAAAAAGTAAGGTTAAATATAGTTATATTATTGTTTGATATATGAATGAGTTAGGTGTTTGATATATGTATGATTTATTCTTAAAATGATTAAAACAATTTTAAAATTGTAAATAACTATTATTTGATAGAAAAAAATGTAAATAATGAAAAACATAAACAATAATTTTTTTTAGAGGAATTGGAAATTAAATGAAACTATTTTGAAATTTGTAAATAATCATGGATTCAAATAATTAGGATTAAAGGATTGGATATATTAATATGTTTTGATCAATTGGCCCATATAACAATTAGCATATTAATAGCACATTAAACAAGTGCCACATAGTGGCATGTACTTACCTTATAGTAATTTGTATTGATTTTATTAAAAATAATTATTAATATGTAGTATATTTTTATTAAATTTTATTCAATACAATAAAATTATAATGAATAAATTTTAAAAGAAGTTAGATAGCTTAGTTTTAAAAAATTTACATTTCTATATATATTCTCCCAACTTAAATAGTTTTGAGTTAGAATATGTGCATAAAAAAAATATTGAATAGAGCATATTCCATTAATATATTTATGATATTTATAATTGTGATAATTAATTTTTCCTCTGAAAGAAATTCAAAATTACAAAAAATTGAATAGAATACATATAAATGAAAAATAAAAGTTTTTTTGATTTGTGATTCAATGATAATATTATTAAATATAATTTATATTTAGAAATTATATCAATTGTAATGCATTAATGTCTTGTAGTATTCATTACCAATATACATGATATTAATATATCTATTTTTATATAAAATTATTTTAATTTATTAAATCTAACAAAAATTTACAACAAATTCAAATATAATCTATTGACAATTTATCTAAAAGATTAAGTATAAATTAAGATATAATTGAAAAGTGCCATGTAACTATCCATTTTCATAAATTTAGTTGAAAATTTTGTAATATGGAGAACCTCTGAAAAAAGGTCTCCTATGACACAAAACCTATTGAGCAATCAAAAAATTTGTATAGTATATGAAATTTATAATTAAATAATTAAACTTTAGAAAGATTTTAATTGTTTAAAAATATTTATATGTGATTGGTTTAAACTAATTGAGTTTCAAAGAAACTGAATGCAATAGTACATTGCCTAGGGCAAGTACAATAAACAACAACATATAGCTTGCCTCTATAAAAAACAAAAGAATAAAATTTTATTTGATTATATGTTATTTGGAAAAAAATAAAGAAAAAGATACAAATGAAATAGAATTAAAAATAGTACTCATATCATGTTTTCAAAATAAAAAGCGACCAAAAACAAGGGAGTGAGCCCTTGCAACCAAAATGCTGGTAACCAACACATCACCAGCAGAGACCAACAGTGAACACTACTGTAGTAAAAATATACTAAAGTTCAACTTAACCACAATAATACTATGCAAGTAACTAGCCAGCATACTATTATGAATAGAAGCAACTAAACTATAATAGAAGTCTATAATGTTTGCTATACTACTTAAGTTCATCATAAAAACTATTGGAGCAACTAGGCCAACCCAAGTCTAAGCAACAATTGGAAACCAGAAAATCAAGTAACAATAGATTGACAAAAAAACAACTTGGATCCAAGGATCCTTTAAAACTAAATAACTTAATTCTCAGTTTTTTCCTTTCCCTTCCTAGCTAGCAGAACCCGAGCCCAGTCATCAACAAGGAATTTGAAAAGGAGCTTATAAACCTCCATGTCCATTCCTATTTCTTCTTTCTCTTCTGCCAGCAAGTGGAGGGTGGTGGCTACAACGTGGGTGAACTTTAGAGAAAATTTAGAGAAGGTGACAAACCCTTCTTCTAAAGTTTTAACCCTTTTGTCAAATTTGGTATACTCCTCCAATTGCTCCTCAGTGTCCTCCTTATTATCTGTTCCCACCTTTTTCGCTTCCTCTTTAGCTTTTTCCACCCAGTTATTATCTTGCAAAACCCTTGGGTTAGTAAAAACCTTAGATTTTTACTTGATCGAGGAGGAAATGGTAATGGGGGAGGTGTCCACTTTACTACTATCTTCACAAAAAGTAATGGGTTGTAGGGTGAAGTTGGCCGAAACATGGGTAGTCTCTATGTAACAGTATTTTTAGCAGACATTTGGGCATTATCAACATAATTGCCTATAGAGTTAACACTTTTTTCTACCTCCTCCTTCCCTTTATCTCTCTTGGAATTAGAGTTATCCTCCTCCTCCCTCTCTTCTTCATTATTTTTTGAGCTCTCCTCTTCCACCTCCTCAACCTTGAATCTGTTAGATTTTTGGTTGCACCTTCACTAGGACTGGGCAATTCTTTATGATCTTCTCCTACCCTTTCCACATGTCTCGTCCTTCAATTCCTTTTCTTCCACCTCCACAGGTTTTTCCACTTTAATCTTTTTACTACTTTTTTTTCTATAACCACATCAGGTTTCTTTTATTTTCATGGCTAGGGGAGGGTTGCGAGGTATGAATTATGGTACTAGTATTGGTACTCGGGGGTGAATTCTACCAGTGGCACTGGTTATCAACTACCACCACCCTAGGAGGGAAAAGGGCAAGATGGAATTGGTATAGGCAAAAAATTAGGCCTTGGTGGATAATGGTGAAGTTATACCCTTATTCATCTTCTCCCTAACATCACTGACCATATCCTTTAGAGAATGCAGTAGAAAAATGGGATAGAAATAAAATCCCTAATTCTAAAATGATTGAATAAGGGAAAATGATAGTAGTAGTAAACACTGAACCTGCCCTCCAGTGTAAGGTATTTCATGAGAACAAGGCAGACATCATCCCATGGGATTGGTAGCCTATCCCTCTTAAAGCCTCCCCTGTAGCACATTAGTTCCTCACCCTTCGCAAAAAGACTACTCGTACTAGCCTTGTTAGTGGTTTTAGTGACCTTTCTCCATTTTTTCCCTATCATTGAAAGACCAGTAGCCATTGCGATAACTTCCTCATTCACTTGAAATGTGATTCCATTAATAGTTACCTTGTGGTCGTTCCACCCATTGACAAACTAGAGGGCACAATTCTCGTCATACCCCACCATTGACTGCATGTAAGGTAGAAAACCCCCCTCCTTTAGTAGGAACCAAGTAGCTATCTTGTCTTTGAAGTTCTTAATTTTTGTGGGCTCTAGCCTATTCAAATCTCCACCCATATCTTCCCTACCAATTTCCAGTTCCTCCACCTTAGTGATGTGCATTTGAACCTCCTTGTTTGTGAGAACACTGCGAATACTATCAATCCTAAGATTTTTAGCAATGACTAAAAAGGTTTTACAAACCCGTGCTCGAAAAGCTTCAAAATGCCAAGCAAATTCATTATGGGAATTGTGCTTTATTAACATCATAATTTTAACACCCCAAAAATCTCTAACAATTTGAATAATGATATCATTCATACTTTCAAAGAGGAAGTAACTTGAATTTCGCAGTGTGTTACCATAATGATAAAATGACACTCTTCTTAAATTGCATCATTCACTTTTCTGTTTGTACGACCACGAATTCTTCTCATTTCCCTAAAATCTTTATTAAATTTAGTGTAGTTTGACTCCCTAAGGAAAGGATTGCCAAATTTGGCCCCAACCTTAAATTTTATGGCCATAATTAAATGATACTCCCCCCTCTTTCCTTGTGTATCAAGGACTTAATATCCTTGTTTAGATTTTCCATATTTCTCTAGCACGTGACTACAGTTAATTTAAACCCCATGTCAGCCGCTGCATCGGCCACCTTATTTTCTTCCTTGTAGATGTGTTGTAGGTGGACACTTTCCATCCCTTCTAACATATGCCTAATGTCCATAATGATAGTCAGAATATTCCATCTGAGTTGGGACATTCCATTAACCAAATCAATAATTAATTTGGAGTCCCCCTCTATGGTTATTTCCTTAAGTTGCATTTCACTAATCATCTGAAGACCCCAAAGCAAAGCCATTGCCTCAGCTAGATTATTACTTCCACTCCCCACCTTCCCAGTGTAGACTAACAATGCATATCCATTCCTGTCCCATAGCACTCCACCCGCCGCTCCTACACCTCCTCTAGAAGTACCATCAAAATTTAGTTTGAATTGAGCAAGGATAAGTAGTTTCCATCTCATTTGTTGTCTCTTTAACATTTTTGAGTTATCGAAAAGGTAAAAATCCTCTTGAATACCCTATTTTTCAACAATTTGACCTTCTTGCCTACTTGGTTCTTCCTTTGGTAACTTACATTTGGCAACCCTAATATTTTCCTTCAATTTTTTCTCCATTATTCCAAAAATCACCTCCACCAATTTTTCCTCCTCTCGAAATATTATGTTATTTCTTTCTTTCCATATATACCAGCAAATATATGGTGGAACAATTTTCCACAGAAAGACCAATTTTGCATGGTAGAAGGGAAAACGCTAGTTCTCCACGAATTGACATAAGTTGTCTTTCATAACCCAATTCAGACCAAATCTCTCTCACACCATAGCCCATATCTTTAAGGCATACTGGCATTCAAGGAATAGGTGAGAGATACTCTCCTCCTTATCCTTGTAGAGATAGCATTAGTTTGTTATATAAAAGCCCCTTCTTTTCAGATTGTCTATAGTTAAAATATTGACATGTTGAACTGTGTACCAGAAGAAATTAATTTTAGGGGGAAGGTTACTAATCCAAGCATTACTCCATGATGGTGGATAGAGGTCCTTGCTAAAGAGGTGCTTGTAGGCCAATTTGACTGTAAAGTTACCACTTGAAGTTAAGTCCCAGACTCTATTATCCTCCTAGATCAGAATTGGAGGTCTTTGTGCTCTTATCAGCTCTTCCAACTCCTTGAGAAGCTAAATATCCTCTTGGGAGTAAGTATCTTTATATAAATTCTTCCACTTCCTCCCCTGGTCGATATAGTCCTCCACCTTTCTTCCCATGTCTTCCTTAAGTAACTCCATTAGTCTTTTAAATTTGCTAAAAACCTGCAGTTTCCCTTCGATCCAATTGTCTTCCTAGAATCTGATGCTATGACCATTCCCCACTATCCACCTTGTTCCTTCCCTCAATAAGCCTCTACTCTTAACAATATTCATCCATATTTTAGAGCCTCTTGGAAGATCACTATTGAAAAAATTCCAATTGAAAAGGGAATTTGACAGATATTTAGCTTTCATAATATTACCCCAATTAGTATTATCTTCTCCCAATCTCCAACCAATCTTCGTAAGGAGGGCCTTATTAAGGTCACGAAGTCTTCTTACCAGGTTATACTTTAAGAAACCGCTCCTTTAGAAAAGGTGTAAAAAATTGGCGAAAGGTGTAAAACACCTGATAAATTTTTTTTTTGTGGCGAAAAAAATAGTTTACAAAGAAAAAATAATAATCTCCATTGGTGAATCATTCATAGTCTCTCAAACAATGCGTAAAATCTAGGCGAATTGTGTTATTTTAAAACCAGAAAAAATTTATACATTGGTGAACAAAAAATAATAATCACAGTAAAATTTTTATTTTTTGGGCAAATCATTTCATTGTATTCAAGATTCAAAACAATATGTGAAGTCGACGACATCGAAGGTTCACAAAGGGTTTCATCAGTTTGAATTTGGTAGTTGCAAAACTGCGAGAGAGGCTTACATGGATGTTGACCTTATCAAGGCACTGGTAAATGCATATAATCCAACCACTTGGTCCTTTCATAGAAAGGATATGAGCATTCTTTGTAAGTTAAGTAAGGATGCTTTTGTTGAAGCATTTGATTTGTAGGATCCCATGTCAGTTCCTATTAACCTGGAAAAATTGGAAGCAGCATTTGAGAAATAGAGAGATTTCTATACAGCACATGCAATGTTGCGACATATCTTGAGGGAAAATCAAAACAAGATGAAAGGAGAAGTCTTGAAAATGGTTACTAATTTTATACCCTTGTTATATTTGTGTGCATACTTTCAGAAAACAGTTTTCGGATTGAACAAACTATTGGGAGTAGATGGATCCATGGATGCGTCCCTAGCATTGTATGTGATAGCTCTAGACATTCATGACCCACATACTAATGTGGGGTATGATTTTGGAACATTCATTGCTGATAGTATTTATCAGCAGATGGTGACAGCTCAGTAAGGTGATCTTGACAATTTCAAATTTCTACATTACTCGTTGCTTATGCATCTCATCCTCTTCTACAACATGGACCATGTGGATTCCAGTTTCATTGAATCTTTGGACAATTTCGGAGAGGCATTTCCTGTTCAAAGATGGACAAGATTATGGTAGAGGATTTACTCTTTTTCTAATTCCCTCTCTTTTTATAATGATTTTGTTGCAACTATTCATAGGATGTTAGGTTCAAAATTGGAAAGATTACCTAAGTTAATCAGGAAGATTGTTAGACCAACTATGTGTTTTGATGATGAGGGACCAATTGATCATGATTGGGGTAGTGCCTTTGTGTTAGGAAACTGTATAGTGATTAAAATTTTTGGTTGTTCCCAACCCCCTCATTTCTTGCCAAGATATGTACCGCAAAGGGTGGGTGTAGTGGAAATTTTCTGGCAGTTGTTATCCATGAATAGAGAATATCTAGGGCTAACCATTAAAAAGGGGTCTTTTGTGTGTAGAAATTTCAAAGTAGGGGATTTTGAAATTGGTAAAGAGACTATTGAGGAAGTTGATGCCTTCCTAAGAGAGTTAAATTTCCTCACTACCCCCACTAGGGTTTATGACCCATATAACATTGTTACAAGTGCTCTTAAACAAATGAGGGGTTATAATGTCATCATTGGAAGGAAAATTTGGGAAGAGGATGTCATTAGGGATGTATTGTGTTGGTCTAATTTTTTTCATATCAATTTTAAAAAAAAAAAAAAAAATCAGATGAGAAGTTTCTAACAAGTCATAGGGTTTTGGGTTTTGTTTATTATATTTTTTACCTTTGAAAATTAGTGAAAAACCTATTTGGACGTCATGGTTGAGTCTTTTGAGAAAAGGGGTTTTTAGTCCTACCGTCAGATCTGATTTGAATCCATGGTTGTCACATACTCACTATGGAAAGATGCTCACATGTTACGCATAGCAAGATAGCGATCAACTAAAAATTATCTGTGATACTAAAAAGTGGAATCTGATGTCGCGAAATGTGTTCAAAGGAAGATCTTATGACCATGTGATACGTCCCAAACCTGTCAGTTTCAAGAAGAAATGTACGTGGAAATAACTTGGCATGTGGTGCCACCGAAGTTCAAATTTGTCCGGCGATTCACCAAGTCACTAATGGGAAATACTTGTGATTTGCTGGTGGCGATATAGCGAATGCCCAAATTTTCCAAAGATGGCGTCCTTCTAAGGTAAAAATTAATTATGAGGATATCAAAGAAGATATGGTGCACCTTTCATTTTTGTTTCTCTGCAGGTTAATGTCTTTTGTGGTTTCTTTTTTGGGAGTTATTTTTAAAGGGTTACTGAAACTCGCCATATCGCTAGCCGAGTTTGTTGGTATTTATGCCGGTAGCAATGTAGCGATTGCTCAAAAAGTGGTGATGTAACTAAAAATCCTCAAAGGTGGGCCCCAAATGAGTGACATGATAAGGTTGAGATTATGCAGATCGTGTTACACGGTGGCATCCGATTGAGCATCTTTGAGCTGAAATTTTTTGATTCGTTGGAGCTTGCCATATCGCTAACTGGATTGTTGGTATTTATATCAATAGCGATATAGCAACCTACCTGAAAGTCACAAACACGGTGATGCCTAGGACATATGATGTCATTAAGAGATTAGAAAATATATATATGTGCCAGTGTATTGAGCCAGCTTAGCGATAGCGGTATCATGGACCCACTTCTCATGTATAAAGTACAAAGATTTTTGATCGTGAGATTGAGCCAGCATCAAAGGCCATCGTTAACTCACTATGGAGAAGTGCTTAGAAGTTATGTATAGTGAGTTAGAGAGTGATGGCCCACCACTGTTGCAGTAAATTTTTGTCCACATGATCAAATCTAGATCGATGATGCTCGTTAACTCACTATGAAGAGATGTGCGATGAATAAGTATAGCGAGTTAATGAGTAAGGGACCCACCATTGTGTCCTTAAAGGTTGTTTCAATTATCTACCACATGATTAAAGAAAGATCAGTGGTCATCGCTAGCTCGCTGTGGAAAGATGCTCGAGAGTTACGTATAATGAGTTAGCGAGTTGATGACACGTGTCTATGGTCCATGGGCCCAGTTTGAAGTGCCAAACTTGAAGGAAAGGTATAGGTGGAGGTACTTTATTGGCTTGACTACCAATGTGTTAAGAAGAAAATTGAGTCAGCTTAGTTGTCATTCCTGTGTAGAAAGTACAAAGATTTTTGATCGCGAGATCGAGCCAGTATCAAAGGCCATCGTTAACCTTCTATGAAGAAGTGCTTGGAAGTTATGTATAGTGAGTTAGCGAGTGATGGCCCACCACTGTTGCAGTAAATTAATGTCTATAGGATCAAATCTAGATTGACGATGCTCGTTAACTCGCTATGAAGAGATATGCAATGAATAAGTATAGCGAGTTAACGAGTAAGGGACCCACCATTGTGTTCTTAAAGGTTGTTTCAATTATCTGCCACATGATTAAAGAAAGATCAGTGGTCATCGCTAGCTCGCTATGGAAAGATGCTTGAGAGTTATGTATAACGAGTTAGCGAGTTGATGACATGTGTTTGTGGTCATCCATGGGCCTAGTTTGAAGTGCCAACATTGAAGGAAAGGTACAGGTGGAGGTATTTTATTTGCTTGACTGCCAATTTGTTAAGAAGAAAATTGAGTCAGCTTAGTTGTCATTCCTGTGTATAAAGTACAAAGATTTCTGATCGTGAGATTGAGCCAATATCAAAGGCCATCATTAACTTTCTATGAAGAAGTGCTTGGAAGTTATGTATAGTGAGTTAGCAAGTGATGGCCCACCACTGTTGCAGCAAATTAATGTCTATAGGATCAAATCTAGATTGATGATGCTCGTTAACTCGCTATGAAGAGATGTGTGATGAATAAGTATAGTGAGTTAATGAGTAAGGGACCCACCATTGTGTTCTTAAAGGTTGTTTCAATTATCTGCCACATGATTAAAGAAAGATCAGTCGTCATCGCTAGCTCGCTGTGGAAAGATGCTTGAGAGTTATGTATAACAAGTTAGCGAGTTGATGACATGTGTCCGTGGTCATCCATGGGCCTAGTTTGAAGTGCCAGCCTTGAAGGAAAGGTACAGGTGGAGGTATTTTATTGGCTTGACTACCAATGTGTTAAGAAGAAAACTAAGTCAGCTTAGTTGTATATTGACCTTAGGTGGTCAATATCCATGCATGCAAGCTTTAAAAAGCATTAACATCCACTTTTTGAAAAAATTCTAATGAAAATGGGATAAGAAAGGAAACTGTAGATAAGCTTCTGATTAAATTAAACTACATAAGCTCAAGGAGAGTATTTTATAGCACAGCTACACATACCAGTGTACCACCACTTGTGGAAGCTATTTTTGGAGTCTGAGTCTTGCTCGCGATGTGTCCTGCGCTGCCAAAAATTTGATGGAGTTCCAATAGTATTTAGTGAATGTCTCATTGCTTGGGCAAATTCAGATTTATATACAAATCAATACAATTACCAATTTATCGCGCCAAATGAGCTGACTCCTCCATGACAAAATGAAAGCTGACTCCTCCACTTCCCATAACGTGAAAAGAGCCAACTTCTCCATGGTAAAATGAAACTGGGATGGCGAATTCTTCCATACTACATTAAACGAAAACTTGAAACCCAACGAACATTCCACGATAAGCGTTACCTGGTCAGCTGCATGAAGGGAAAATACCACCAGGGAAAATCTCAAATGTAAAATTTACCTTGGCGATTACAATGCTAGGCAACCAGGTAAACCCAACAAAGCTTAGCAACCAGGAAACCATGGAAGGGCTCAGAAATTGCCAAAAATAACATCGGAAAAATGTCAAATTTGCCAAAATATGAAAATTCGCCACTATATTATACCTTGCTTCTTACTCCCAACCATCCTCTCTCCTTTGGCTTGCACACCTTTTCCCAGTTGACCAGGCTCAATTTATTTTTCTCCTCCATTCTTGACCAGAGGAAATTCCTTTGTATTCTTTCAATCCTATCAACCATATTTTGGTCGATTTTGAAAAGGGACATGAAGTAAATAGGAATGCCTTAGAGAGCTGCCAAAAGAAATTGTAATTTGCCAGCATTGCTTAAAATTTTCCCTTTCCATCCTCTAAGTTTCTTCTGAATTCTTTCCACTATAGTATTCCAGAAGTCATTAGTCACCTCTTTAGTGGTTAGTGGTAGGCCAAGATAGGTATTCAGGAGGTTGGCAGACTAACAACCCAAAATGTTCCTTATCCTCGTTTATAATGAGGCATCAATATTAAAGAAATAGATCTTACTCTTGTGGTAATTAACTTGTTGACCTAAACTTTCTTCATAATTGCAAAGAATAGTCTTCTAAGCTTTAGCCTCCATAACCAAAAATTCTCCAAAAAGGAATGTACCATCTACAAATTGCTATAAAACTTTAGTATCAGCACTAGTTGTAGGTTTCATAGAAAACATTGCACATTTCACCTCCTCCTCTGTAATGTTTCCTAGAATGTGATTGTTTTCCACCACACCTAGCACTTGAGGGATCATATTAATCAAGCTTCTTCTAATCACTGGATTTCCTACTTTATTTTCCTTAATGTATGTCGTGCTAAAGTATTCCATCGCATGTCTTCTCATCTCCTCTTGATCCTTATAAATTCTACTCCCTTCACCTTCTAGCCTACAATTATGTTTCTTCTTTTATGGTTAGAGGCTGGCCTATGGAAAAAAGTAGTGTTTTTATCACCCTTAGTTAACTATTGGACTCTTGATCTTTGCTTCCAAAAAATTTCCTCCCTCAAAATAATATCCTTCAATTTTTTTTCTATATTCCTCTTCTTCCTACGTAGCTCTTTCTAGGTTAATTCCTATAGCAATATCCCCTTGGATTTTTTAAGTTCTTCCTCCACTTTGCTTTTGACTTTAAACAAGTCTCCAAAAGAACTCTTAGCCCAGCCCTTAGCATTTCTCCTTATATTATCAAGTTTTTGGGTCAGTCTATACATTGCAGTACCATCTATCCTTATATTCCACCATTCTTGAACTCTATCCTTGAATTATGGGTGAATTTTCCACATTATTTCATATCTAAAAGGTTTTGACCCATTTTTTAAACCATCCTCCCACTGAAAGATTAAAGGGGAATGATCAGAAGCAGTTCTAGTGAGGTTTGCAAAAAGGGAATTGTCTAGTCGATTCCAGTTCCCTGTCACCATTAGCCTATCCAGTCTAACTTGGATAATGTCTCTCCCCTTTCTATTATTGGTCCAAATAAATGGATTCCCTCTCAATTCTACATCAATAAAGTCCATTCTGCTCATAAAATCATGGAGATCTTTCAAGCTTTCAAGGCAATCCTTGTTACCACCTAAATTCTCCAAATGATAAACGGGGGTATTAAAGTCTCCCATTCACATTACTTTATTATCCTTCATTGTCTCTAGGATCCTAACCAACTTATCATACGTTTCCTTTCTCCCTACCTTGCTATTAGAAGCATAGATATTGATGAGCCCCCAATGTTGAATACTAGTTTTGGAATCAATAATTATGAAATTTCTATCTATCCAAACCTCAACTCCTGTCATAGAGTATAGGTTCCATAGAGTAGCAATTCCCCCCAAGGCTCCTTCAGCATCCATATGAATGTAAGAAACACCTAGCCAAACATGGCTAACAATTTTATCAAAATTAGCACTAGACATTTTAGTTTCTTGTATAAACACATAATCAACTTTTTCCTAAAATATGCACTATTTTAGAGCATATTGCTTCTTGGCATTGTTCAACTCTCTTAAATTCCAAGAGAGTAATTTCATTTCTCACCTCTAGTTACGGTCTCTAGTGTAAGTTTCTTACCACTAGCCACATCCCTTGCCACTTGTTTTGTCCTAGTTGCTCTACTAGATAGTCTTCTAGCTGTCCCACATGGCCCCACATCTGGTTTTTTTCCCCCTTCCCTTCTTTTTTCTGAACCTCCCATTCCCCATTATCCCCCTCCTGTGGTGAGGTGGGGCTAAGCTCCTTTTCAGCCTTGTCAATGTTGGCCATTACTTTAGCTGCAATATTCGCTGGGGAGGTTTTAACCATCCTTAAGGGGGTAGAAACCCTCTCCTGGGTATCACATTCTGTGGTCTCATGCCAAGATTTTACAATACATCATAACATCTATATTATATAATTTAACAATCTACATGACCATTTACTAATTAATATAACTAAATGCATACAAAATTGAACTCCAATGTAACTCAACTAATAACTAAGGAGAAAAGTATTATCAATATGACAACGTTCTAGTCATCTTTAATGGAGTATCAATGCTCACGCAAATTTTTTTTAACACATTACAATTCAAAGTATAATTAAATTTTGTTTCCAATATTGAACATCTACAACTAATTATATTCTCATGCAATTCTATGAAGATAAAGATGTCAAATAAAAATAATCAATCCATTCACCATGATATAACATGATATAAGTTCTTTTCTCCACCCATACCAAATTTAAGCAATGATAAAACACCATCAACACAACATAAAATAATCACAAGGTGGTGGAGACCTTACTCACAATACACAATGAAGAATCACACAATAGGATATCTCAACAATCTCACAACAAGATATCCACTCGTCACAATACAATGAATGATCATCATGAGGTGAATAACTAACATGCTCATTATCTTGCACATATTGAACTTCATGGCATCAAGCTTCCAATTCTTCAAATGATAATCTACAAAATAAAGACAAGATAGGAACCATGGAGGCTCACCTCCTAACCTAGGCCTCAAGGAGGCCACCCACCAAGCTCGAGGAAACATGGCATAAATGGTTGCACTCATCACAATCCCATGCCATGCAAATACACAACATTAAGACCAGATTTAACACAAGACATCACAACACATCCCACCCAAGGTTATGCACAAAGATTCAAAAAATAAATCTAGTACAGGATGAAGGTGGGCTCCCATCATGTGGAGGATTGCGTAGCCTTCAAAATTCACATCTTTTCAATATCAAAATGCCCTTTCGAGGCAATCAACATTCTCAAAATGCCCTTTCGGGGCAATCAAAATTCTCCCTTCTACATACCTCCTTGTACCTCCCAAAATGCAAGGGAGCAAGATCATTCACATTCCATAGAATACATGCAACCATCTCCACACAAGGGATGATTCCTCAACTCCATGTGTGAGCCCAACTAACCCCTTCACCCCAGGCATCTCTTCCCTCCCAAGGGTGAGTGATGCCGCACACCCAATTCGCAAGATATAGATCATGAAACAAAAAAATCAAGAAAGACTCACACATCTCTACCCATATGCAACATACCAAAAAGATCCATTCACAAACACACCACAAGACACCACAATACCATCATGAAATGAAAACCACCATTTCTATTCTACATGTAGATTAAAGAAGCTTCATGGATCATGTTACCAACCTTCCTCCAAGCAAGGCAATGAATAATTGTCGTAGAGCTTCCTCCTTCTTCTTCAAACCCTATTAGTCTCTATAGGTAGAGAGTTGCCAAGTAAGTTTCCCATTTAGCCATACCTCTATATATATATATCCTTCTCATTTTCGGATTCAAGGAAGAATGTCATTTTCATGGGGTCTCCTAGGTCCACTAGACACCATAGAGGTCATTAATAGCTCCCTAACCTATAGTACTAACATGGGTAGGGTTAATTTTAATCACTACTTACCTTAAAGCTACCTTATGACCCTCCCAAAGCTAGGTGATTCAAATTTCAAATTTCACCAAGGTGATAATCTTATCCTTTTATTAACTAAGGCACTAATCCAAATCCTCAATTGAGGCATTTAATCATGGAATAAGGTGGCCACATGAGTCATTGACGAATAACATGTTATTTCACATAGCAAGCACAAGTGTCAAGTGACACACACAAAATGCACTAAAATTTAACACATGACACATTCAAAATCAACACATAAAAACCATGCCACACACATACATCTCATGTTACAAAAGAAGCAAATCATAATGAGCTTTACAAATCTTACAAAGATTCACCTTGGCAGAGTCATTTGAACATGTGTCTATGCCTTGTTTGCCCATTATATTTCCATGGCTCCTCTTCCTCCACACTCAACTTAAACATCAGTAGCTCAATAAAATAATATAAAAAATAAATACAGATAAGTGCAAAATAATCTAATATCACATAATTTGCATAATATATAAAATTAACTTCCATCTAATAATCCTCATAAAATATTCAAAACATTGAAATATCAAATATGTGTATCAACAATAATCTTTCTTAATATAACTAATTATCATTCTGAATATTATCACAACTCTTTCTAACATAACAATGAAACTCTAAGTCCTCTTTAGTAAGTCATGAAAACATATAAATGAATCTTAAAATATATGTCCGAAGTGAAAATCACTAATGTGCAAACTAGTTAACTTGTACCTTCCAATCAAGTTAGGTATAGTGACATTCCTAGCAATATCCCTTTATCACGTTATGAAGGGTTTGTATGATTTTCTAGGGTTAACTCCTTAGACTGATAGAATATTTTAATAATTATGTCATAATAATTTAGAACCAATTTTCAACCATATCCATATGTCTTATTGTCATCATACCCTATGCTCCTAGTTGTTCTTAGTAGAATGGATGTTATTTTATCTTTCCTAATTGCCTGGTAGAACATCCCTAGTATCTCGTAGCCAGGTTCTTAGCTTGAACAATTTCAATCTCATTTTCATGTGGTATTATCTTATTGACCTATTATTATTGAATAGGGTATCTAAAATCTAGATCAATCTCCAAAAGAATCTCATAAATCATTATTAATAGAAAAAATGTCAATCATGACTTCGTTTATCTCCTGATCACATTCATTCCTTAAGATTTATAATAGGATCTAAGTGTGGGCCTTACATGTGGCCATAAGTTCCTGCTGGCTCTTGCCTTCCTGCTTTGTTAAGGAGCAAGGAAGAGGGTGGCGATTCACAATTTCGTCTTCCTCCAACAAATCTCCTTACTTAAGTTCCCCCATGGGTGAACTCAACAATTCCTCCAACTCCCGTGTAAAGGGGTATTCTTCCAATTTCTTCTTATCCTCCAAAGCTTCCTCCTCCCCAATATTTGTATGCTCCCTTGGTCCTTTACCTGGGGTGGATAGTACTGGGTTATCCTCTACAAATAGTGTATCAACAGTTTCTTTCTCTAGACTTGGGACTTATGACGGTTCACCCACAGCTTCCATAACAATACTCGGGGAACCCTCCTTTTGTTTATCCTTCTGCATTTGTGCCTTATAGTCAACTATAAGGTGTCCAAATTGACCACATTTCTGACAGAATAGGCCCGCATTCTCATATTCAATGGGTTGGACTTTCTCTCCCCATTTGGTCTTAAGAGTAACCACAGTCGGGAGTGCTCAATTCGAGGCTACATTCACACAGAACCTAGCATAGACCAGTCATGATTTTTGCATAGTCACCTTTTTCGTAGTGACAAAATGGCCAAAAGAATTCCCCACCCACCTTAGGATCTTCTCATCCCAAAATTCAATGGGAAATCTAGGTAATCTAACCTAGATTGGAGCTAGCTTATTTAACTCTACACTAGCATCAAATCTCGGATGCCACTTTGTTAAGGTGAGACAATGTTTCCCATAATACTAGGTCCCTAAAAGTATGAGGTTGATAGCCTCTTCCATCATGAATTTGAAACAGAAGAGACCACTAGGCATTGCTAAAATGCCCACACTAACCCTAACTTTCCATTTTTGACTCACCCATTTATGAACCATCTCAATTGTGGGTCTAAAGGCAATGAATTTGCCTACAACACAAAGTTTGAGGCTAGAGGTCACACTTTCCACCAAACTATCAGGGAGGGAGATCACAAGACCATCTATGCCATGGGCAATCTTGGGATCCTCCATAGAGACATTAGCCACCGAAGAACCCACAAGAGCATTCTTCCATCCAGTTAGTGTCCCATATGTTGGCTTTTGACCACCATCTAGAGGACAACTAGCAGGACCACCACTACCCAAAGCAACAGTCTCAAAAAAAGTCTTATCTCCCATGGACCCACATCCATCCATTGTGTCCTCCAAATCTCTGTGTAACGCAAGCACCATTTGTAGAACAGGGCAAGGTGGAGGATTCAGAGGCCTAGGACTTGTGTAACACTACCACTAACGAAAACAAATAACTTGAAACAAAGAACAAGAACATAGAATGAACAATGATGCAATAATATTTTTTTAATTTAATTCAACTTATTACAAATACAAGTATAAGGATTGAGCCATTCTCAATCTAAAAATCTCAAAAAGATAAGTAGACATCATCCAAATATGATTCCATTAAGATTCTAATACATATTGAGCTCGGTACAATAAGGAAGTACAATTTCATTCTTGAACACCTATGCCCAACATATGGACCCTACAAGTAATTATATGCTGATTCAAGAAGAACTTCAATAAACATCCTTAGCTACTTGAAAACTCAAAGCACCTAAAAAACACACATTAGGCAACATGACACAAAAGGGGGCTTAGTACACACTGAGTTGAAAAAAAAAATGTAATCCACTTGCATACATGTTAAAATAAACATATACCTAACCATAATGCAAATATCTGATCCACCTATCATAATGCAATTCTAAAATTAATATGCAAGAAGTAAACATTTACTTAACAATGCAAAATTAAACTCGCACTAAGAGTAACCCGTAAATGAATCATATATATACTGAGGTGTCATCGTTATGGCACTAAGATTTTGCATCCATGTATGGTATGCTCATAGTCAACACATAACGGTAATCTCTATTATACTTGTCAATGACAGAATAGAGATATGTCTTGTTCTCCGTACTTAACCATATAGATTTAAGTCATAGGCAAGGCCAACCATCTTTTAATAAGTAATTAACCCACCCAATTCATTTTAAATTATCACTAAATTAATTAACTGAATAGGATAAATTGATATTCAGCCACCTCGATATACGATCATTATAGATATCCTGAAAATACACATCAAACAGATATTCTAGAAATGCACAAGTAATGAATAACAAATAAGTTTACTCATGATAATTACAATCTTCATCGTTTGAAAATCTCATCTTTTACTGCCAAATTCAAAAGTAAACTTAGACTATTTTAACAACATAAATAAATACTTACAATATTATGTTCTCGTAAATATAACTGAAACCGATACATCAATTCAATGATATTTACCAGTCATAGTACTATACTACATATTCCTCCTGCTATAATAAACTAATCTTTCAAAATGACCAAGATAATAAAACAATGCTCATATGATAATCTTTCTTTAATTGATACATTATCAAACATTTATCATAAATCTACCTCATACCCAAAATAACTTTCCATTTCGATTATGAATTGAAATACATCTTTACAATAAAAAAATTCTATTTCAAACATCTTATGTGAATATGACTCGTAAATGCTATTAAAGAACTTCATAATCAAAATTAAACATAATAACTTCTATCAAAAGTTGCTAAATATCATCGATAGACAAGTAATTCAAATCACAATTAAACTCCCATGACAACAATCATTAACAACATTTCTAACATACAAAGCATAAAGCCGACAAATGTTGTTATAGTCATTTTTATAACTTCAAGCCAACTGTTTGACCAATTACCGCCCTCAGTATAATGTATGTGTTCGATGGTTTACCTATGTTTTAAGTTCATACAATTTCACATACCAAAATAAACTTTTAAAATACTAATGTTTAAAAACAAACATTGTGGATCGGATTGAGTCTCATACTAATATGCAACTATAAAATTCAAAAGACAGACTCGGGTTTTTTTTTATATCCCAATTCTTTTCGCAAAATAGAGATACATCCACTCTAATATTCACAGAGCTGACTAAGTATGGTGTTTGCAAAAACTTTCCAATTTAAACTTATACCTTAACTTCCTATAAACCATATGACAAAATGCCTTGACTTTTACTATACAGTTCTACAATGTTTAGTTTCAAACTAACAGTCGAACACATGTTTTTATGATCCGATGGAAAACATGAATAGATTTATATACATATATACAAACTGTTTTCCCAAAATTAAGTCAACTAAAAACCCAACCTAAATCTTGCTAAAGTTCCAACAGAATAGTCATATCAAGAACGCATGCAAATTGTTTCTATCAAAATGTTCATTAACAAAATGCACCGAAGTTTCAAACACATAGAGCACGACAGAAAGAAAATCGAAAACATCACTATAACACTTATTACCATAACCAATAACAAATATGCTACAGCATGGCTATGTTACCATAGAAATCTCACCATAACCACATCCAAATGTGGAAATATACAGAGTCCAACAAATTAATTGCTGACCCTGCATACTTCCACCATTGGGTGTCGATATGGGAGACCCTAAACAAACCATTTTAAACCAATCTAGTTGAGAATTTTAAATGAAACACACACAACCGAGAGAGAGTAGGGTTTAAGAAAGGCCCCTACCTCAAATCACAATAGATTCCAAAATTCTTGATGCAAAGCTTCTACAAATAACTCATTGCCAAAGCCCCAAAACAAAAACACACTCCAAAACTAAACACACTGCTATGCGAAAGAAGGATAATGATTGATAGGGAGATCCCAAACTAAGCCCAACTTCATAAACATGAATGTTCTGCCAACTAATTCCTCCATGTTTCTATTTTTAGCAACCATCAACCTAGATGCATAACAAAACAAAGCTGTGATGCCAAATTTTTGGCCCATTTCAAAAAGAAAATCCCAAATCGCATACAGATAAGGTCGGCCAAACTTTAGTGCCATAAAAAATCATAAATATGCATTGAATATAACTACAACACCATCACTATACCATGTACACATAACAGATATTTTCCACCACCATATATGGCTTTTTAAAATAATAAACATAATACCTTATGCAAAACACTCGACACCCATCTAGGGTTACTTGCCAGTAAGATGTAATTAAACCTACTTAGGGTGATGAGAAATAATCCAATCCATTCTTAGTCACACAAATGTGGATATAATAACAGGTTCCAACACATAAAGCATAAAGCATACAAATTCAAAGCTTTCTTTCCAATATAATTAAAACACAAAATATTGTTTACGTCTAGTCTGAAACATAACAAACATGACCAATACCCAAACAACATGAAATTATAGTTTTCAAATCATAACATTATAAATAATACTCAAAACTCTTCAAAACTAAACAATAGTTTTGAACAGAAAATACGTTCATCATAAGTCTCAAATTCCAAAAGATACAAAAATATAACCAAGTACCGCAATGAAATACAAAATATCAACTGAAATGATCACCAAACTATAAAGTATAAAAATACTGAAGAACAGAAGTAGTGGTCAGGCATGACATCCTCCCCCACTAGTATACGAATTTCTCCTAAAAGTCAACAAACAAGTGTAGATGAGCTGCTCTCATCATAACAGTGTCCTCCCAGGTAGTAGATGTTTCATCATTGGGATCCCATAGGACCTTTAGATGTCTTATTTCTCTTCCTCATAAACTCATAGTTCTGCTTTGCATGACCTACACTGGTTCCTGCATGATTTGACCATCCAAAATCTACAAATTTTTCTAGTCAAGCACATGAGCAATATCAGGAATATACTTACGCAAACTTGAAACATGAAAAACATTATGACTACGAGAAAGACTCAGTGGCAAGGCAAGTTTATAGGCAACAGGTCCAACCCATTCCAAAATTTCAAATGGACTCACGAATCAAGGAGCTAACTTGGATTCCTTTCCATAATGAATCAAACTCTTACGTGGTTGTACCCAAAGAAACACTTTATTACCCACCAACAATTGACAGTCAATTCTATGCTTATCAGCATATTTCTTTTGCCTATCCTAAGCAGTAATAAGGTGTTCTCTGATCCTTTTAACCTGCTGTTCTAAATCTTGCAACAAATCAGGACCTAAAAGAATCCTATCCTCCAAATTATCCTAGCTCAGTGGTGTCCTACATGGCCTACCATACAGTGCTTGAAAGGGTGCCATACCTATGGAGCTGTGATATCCATTATTATAAGAAAATTCTACTAAGTGTAGATACTCCTCCCATTTATTTTGTCTATCCATAATGTACATCCTAAGCATGTCTTCCAAAATCTGGTTGACACATTTAGTTTGTCTGTCTATTTCAGGGTGATAAGCTGAACTAAAATTCAGCTAAGTACCTAACTCTCGCTGCATGGATCTCCAAAGAGATGAAGTAAACACTGGATCCTTATCAGAAATAATCTTTTTAGGAATACTGTGTAACTTAACTATCTACTCCAAAAAAATTCTGGCAATCGTAGCTGCATTATAAGACGATCTAACTGGAATAAAATGAGCAACCTTAGTAAAATGATCCACTACCACCATAATGGCATCATGCTTACAAGTTGTAGAAGGAAATCTAGTAATAAAATCTATAGAAATGGTGTCCCATTTCCATTCTGGAATATTATGTAGCTGCAATAGTCTCGCAGGGTGCTGATGTTCAGCCTTAACTTGCTGACACTCCAAACATCGAGCCACAAAATTTCCTATGTCTCTTTTCATTCCTGGCCAATAGTAATGCTACTTAAGGTCAACAAGCATTTTCTTGACACCTGGATGAGAAGAATATGGTGCTTTGTGAGCCTCCAACATAACTAGATTTCTCAGATCACCCGACTCAAGAACGTACACATTCCCTCTATATAGTAGTAGACCTTCAGAATTCATTGAATATCCCTCAAAATGCTCTTCCAAGATGTTGGTGCTGTCCATAATGGCCTTAACATCCTAAAACCAATGATCTGCAGAAAGTTTCTGTAAAATCTTATCCTTAAGATCCATTGTTAGGATCAAAGAAGATAATTCATGTCACCTTTTGCTAAGCGCATCAGCAATTACATTCTCCTTCCCCTGCACATACTTAATCTCGAAGTCATATTCACACAGGAACTCTGTCCATCTTCACTGCCTAGTGTTGAGGTCTGGTTGTGTGGAAAGACACTGAAGACTTTGATGATCTGAATGTAACTCAAAATGTTGACCCAAAAGAAAATGTCGCCACTTGAACAAAGCATGCATAATCAAAGTAAGTTCGAGATCATGAGTAGGGTAATTCACCTCATGACTCTTTAGCTTTCTGGACTCATAAGCTATAATGCGTCCATCTTGCATCAACACTGCCCCTATGCCATCCAAAGATGCATCAGTGCAAACCACGAACTCCTTAGCAGAATCAGGGACTGCTAGGACTGGTGCACTGGTCAAATATTCCTTAAGTTTCTGAAATGCTACCTCGCATTCATCAGTCCACACAAATTTCTTCCCTTTTCTCTGAAGAGATTTGATAGGATGCACTATTCTGGAGAAGTTTGACACAAATCGACAATAATAGCTTGGTAACCCAAGAAACTTTGAACCTTGGACACATTCGTAGGTGCTGGCCAATCAACAATAGCTTGAATTTTGGAAGGATCCACAAAAATTCCATTCCCTAAAATGATATGACCTAAGTAACAGATCTTCGATTTGAAGAATTTGCACTTCTCAGGATTGGCATAAAGTTTGTTCCTATGAAGGCATTCCAAAACCTGCTCTAAATGCTGCTCATGCTCCTTAACATAATTAGAATACACTAATATTTCATCTAGGAATACCACTACGGACTTGTCTAGGTAAGTTCTAAATACACCATTCATTAAGCTCATGAAGACAGAAGGCACATTTGTTAACCCAAAAGGTACTACTGTGAATTTGTAGTGTCCATACCTGGTGAGAAAAGTTGTCTTATGAATATCAACTTCCTGGATTCTAAGTTGATGATATCCAAAATTGAGATCAATCTTCAAAAAGACTCGGGCACCCTTGACCTGGTCAAACAAGTCATCAATTCTAGGCAAAGGATACCTGTTCTTAGTAGTGACCTTGTTTAACTGTCTATAATCAATATAAAGTCTTAAGGAGTTGTCTTTCTTCTTGACAAAGATTATAGGAGCACCCCAAGGCGATACATTAGGTCAAATCAAACCTTTTTCCAAAAGCTCTTCCAACTGAAATTTAAGTTCAACGAGCTCTTGAGCTGTCATCCTGTATGGAGTCTTGGAAATTGGTTTTGTTCTTGGTACTAAATCGATTTGAAAATCAATTTCTCTCCTCAGAGGTATTCCAAGAATCTCCTCAACAAAAACATCTGAAAATTTTTGCAAAATTGGATGATTGAAAGAAGAACCTCTAACTACGGAATCTTCTAAGTTGTTTACCAAAATGGCAAACAAACTGCAGCCTTTTCGAACACACCTTGCCAATTTCTTGGCAGAAATAGTTCGCAAAGAGATGGGTCTCTTGATTCCAGCAATAACCCTAGCTGATCCAAAATCATCAACACACCTGATAGTCTTAACCTTGCAATCCAAAATGGCTTGATGTTGTTCTAACCAATCCATACCCAAAACTATGTCATATGATCCTAAAGGTATAACCCTAAGGTTCACTGAAGTTGAGAAAGATTTCATACAAATCTTACAATCAGGAGCAATAATATCAGCGTTCACCTTAGAACCTAATGCTAACTCCACTTGCCATCTGTTCCTTGCCCTAACCATAGGAATTCCACTATTTGCAACTAAAGTAGAAGAAATAAATGATTCTATAGCTCCAGAGTCAAATAAAATAGATACTTTCATACCTTGAGTATTACCCTGAGCTTCAATAACTGTGTTTTGGTATTCAACTTGCTTCTGATCCAAGGTTGCAAAAATAATGTGGTTCCTAGCAGAATCACCAACCATCGCTTCAGACCTAGCTGGCTTAGGTCCAACCTTTGGCTTATCCCAGTTAGGGCACTGAGAGTGGTAATGACCAAACTGTCCAAAATGAAAGCACTCAATAGATTTCTTGAATCCCATGTTCTGACCAGTCGGATAAGGAGATGGATTGTTACTCTGCACACTCTGAAGGGGTTGAGATGGTCTAGGCTGTGCTGAACCCTTGGATTCCTTATCAAACTTCTTCTTCTTGAATTTTCCACCTGAAAATCTAGATTTTGAACTGCTCTGAGGAGGCTTTTGACTCTTACTAACATTCAGAGTAGGTGGATTCATGTCGGTTTTGTAAGAAGCCCCATGATATCAAGACTTCATCTCGATCAACTTTTCTCGCTCCGAAGCTTCCTGCATAGTCAAAGGTCTGAAAGTTCTCACTTCCTCCCCAATCTTGGGCATAAGTCCTCTGATGAAGTGTTGTATCATGGCCTTATCATTTTCAGCCCACCCAGAAAACTTCTTAAGCTCATAGAACCTACGTTCATAAGCTTCCACTGTAGAGCCAGACTGCATAATCTGAAAGAACTCCTCTGCACGAGCCTAACGCCAATATTCAAACATAAACCTATCCTTGAATCGCTCTACAAAGAGCTCCCAAGTAACTAGAGAGATATCAATGCCCAGCTTCTCCAACTCTTGCTCCCACCACAAGGAACCAAATCCTCTCAAATGCATAACCGTCCATCTTACCTTCACGTTACTCAAGTAACGGTGTAAGACAAAGCATCACTCAATATTCAACAGCCACGCTTCTGCCACTGTACCTTGTTCTGTACCATAGAATAATGACTCTTTCATCTTAGAAAGATCCTTGAGTTGAGCTCTTACCACTGGATCATCCTCTACAGGGAGGTTAATACCTTGCAAAAGAGGTCTCCTATCATTCGCTCCCCCACCAGGAATCTGGTTATTAGCCTCAATATTATTGAGACGTTCCAATATCCTTTGAAGTACCATGGCTTGGCCTGCCTGGTTATCTTGGTTGTTTCCAACCCCAACATTTTGATCAAACTGATCATTCCTAGCTAAATTCTGGTGCCTAGAGCCCCTACCACGGCCCCTACCCCTACCTCTGCCAGCACGGTTATACTCAGGAATGCCACGTCCTCGAGTTCCTCTAGTGATAGGAGGCATGATAGAAACCTACAAACAAATAACTATTAATAATGCATAGATGATGGTTAAAACCTATAACCCAAGAGTCTTGGTTATTCTAACCGTGCTCTGATACCAAATGTAACACTACCACTAACGAAAACAAATAACTTGAAACAAAGAACAAGAACATAGAATGAACAATGACACAATAATTTTTTTTTATTTAATTCAACTTATTACAAATACAAGTACAAGGATTGAGCCATTCTCAATATAAAAATCTCAAAAGATAAGTAGACATCATCCAAATATGATTCCATTAAGATTCTAATACATATTGAGTTTAGTACAATAAGGAAGTACAATTTCATTCTTGAACACCTATGCCCAACATATGGACCCTACAAGTAATTATATGTTGATTCAAGAAGAACTTTAATAAATATCCTTAGCTACTTGAAGACTCGAAGCACCTGAAAAACACACATAAGGCAACATGACACAAAAGGGGGCTCAGTACACACTGAGTTGAAAAAAAAAATGTAATCCACTTGCATACATGTTAAAATAAACATATAACTAACCATAATGCAAATATCTGATCCACCTATCATAGTGCAATTCTAAAATTAATATGCAAGAAGTAAACATTTACTTAACAATGCTTAATTAAACTCGCACTAAGAATAACCCGTAAATGAATCATATATATACTGAGGTGTCATTGTTATGGCACTAAGATTCTGCATCCATGTATGGTATGCTCATAGTCAACACATAACGGTAATCTCTATTATACTTGTCAATGACAGAATAGAGATATGCCTTGTTCTCCATACTTAACCATATAGATTTGAGTCATAGGTAAGGCCAATCATCTTTTAATAAGTAATTAACCCACCCAATTCATTTTAAATTATCACTGAATTAATTAATTGAATAGGATAAATCGATATTCAGCCACCTCGATATACGATCATTATAGATATTTTGAAAATACACATCAAATAGATATTCTAGAAATGCACAAGTAACGAATAACAAATCAGTTTACTCACGATAATTACAATCTTCATCTTTTGAAAATCTCATCTTTTAATGCCAAATTCAAAAGTAAACTTAGACTATTTTAACAACAGAAATAAATACTTACAATATTATGTTCTCGTAAATATAACTGAAACCGATACATCAGTTCAATGATATTTACCAGTCATAGTACTATACTACATATTCCTGCTGCTATAATAAACTAAACTTATATTTCGAAATGACCAAGATAATAAAACAATGCTCATATGATAATCTTGCTTTAATTGATACATTATCAAACATTTATCATAAATCTGCCTTATACACCAAACAACTTTCCATTTCGATTATGAATTGAAATACATCTTTACAATAAACAAATTTTGTTTCAAACATCTTATGTCAATATGACCCGTAAATGCTATTAAAGCACTTCATAATCAAAATTAAACATAATAGAAACTAAGTACAGACAATGCTTAAGACATAACCATTAACGAGGTTATTAAAAAGTAAGTGTCTATTTAACTTTTACCTCTGTTTGACAATAAGCTACCACTCAACTATAAATACAACAACATATAAAATCATAATATCTGAAACAATATAAAATGCAATTCATAGAATTAGCATTGTAACTTCTACTTGTTTCCAATTTACCACCTAACTGTTTGATATATTTTCAAGACTGTTATTGGGAAATAACTTCTATCAAAAGTTGTTGAATATCATTGATAGACAAGTAATTCAAATCACAATTAAATTCCCATGACAACAATCATTAACAACATTTCTAACATACAAATCATAAAGTCAACAAATGTTGTTACAGTAATTTTTATAACTTCAAGCCAACTATTTGACCAATTACAGCCCTCATAATAATGTATGTATTTGATGGTTTACCTATGTTTTAAGTTCATACAATTTCACATACCAAACTAAACTTTTAAAATACTGATGTTTAAAAACAAACATTGTGGATCGAACTGAGTCTCATACTCATATGCAACTAAAAAATTCAAAAGACAGACTCGGGTTTTTTTTTAATATCCCAATTCTTTTCGCAAAACAAAGATACATCCACTCTAATATTCACAGAGTTGACTAAGTATGGCGTTTGCAAAAACTTTCCAATTTAAACTTATACCTTAACTTCCTGCAAACCATATGACAAAATGCCTCAGCTTTTACTATACAGTTCTACAATGTTCATTTTCAAACTAACAATCGAAAGCATATTTTTACGACCCGATGGAAAACATGAATAGATTTATATACATATATACAAACTGTTTTCCCAAAATTAAGTCAACTAAAAACCCAACGTAAATCTTGCTAAAGTTCCAACAAAATAGTCATATCAAGAACGCATGCAAACTATTTCTATCAAAATGTTCTTTAACAAAATGCACCGAAGTTTCAAACACACAGAGCACGACTGAAAGAAAATCGAAAACATCACTATAACACTTATTACCATAACCCATAACAAATAAACTACAGCATGGCTATGTTACCATATCAATCTCACCATACCCACATCCAAATGTGGAAATATACAAAGTCCAACAAATTAATTGCTAACCTTGCATACTTCCACCCTTGGGTGTTGATATGTGAGACCCTAAACAAACCATTTTAAACCAATCTAGTTAACAATTTTAAATAAAACACACACAACCGAGAGAGAATAGGGTTTAAGAAAGGCCCCCTACCTCAAATCACAATAGATTCCAAAATGCATAACAGAACAAAGCTGTGAGGGCAAATTTTTGGCCCATTTCAACAAGAAAATCCCAAATCGCATACATATAAGGTCGACCAAACTTCAGCGCCATAAAAACTCATAAATATACATTGAATATAACTGCAACACCATCACTATACCGAGTACACATAATAGATATTTGCCACTACCATATATGGCTTTTTAAAACAATAAACATAATACCTTACGCAAAACACTCGACACCCATCTAGGGTTACTTGCCAATAAGATGTAATTAAACCTACTTAGGGTGATGAACAATAATCCAATCCCTTCTTAGTCACACAAATGTGGATATAATAACAGGTTCCAACACATACAACATAAAGCATACAAATTTAAAGCTTTCTTTCCAATATAATTAAAACACAAAATACTGTTTATGTCTAGTCTGAAACATAACAAACATGACCAATACCCAAACAACATGAAATTAAAGTTTTCAAATCATAACATTATAAGTAATCTTCAAAACTAAACAATAGTTATGAATAGAAAATAAGCTCATGTAGTGCCTTCCCCTAGTTTACATTGTCGAGCTACATTTATGATATGATTGCCAAATTCTTTTAGGCCAATTTATGTTTGATGAGTAGTATTATTATTTTAGAGATTATCAGATGATGTTTACACTCAGTTTATTATATGATGAGATTACTTGGTACTCTATATTTCATGCATGTATGATGATTATTCAATGGTTTCAGTGATTGATGATGATTAGTTAGATGGTTCATTATTCCATGTGTTTCTTATGGATACTTACCCCATACTGCATGTGTATGGTGTGCGTGCTGTTTTATTTATGTATGGTGTTTCTGATATGGTTAAGGAAGGGAGTCGTAGTCACTTGCTAGTCGGGATCTACACGATGCACCACTTCCTGCCATTATCTGTTTAGCTTAGAATATTGTGTTTGTACATGCGTGGATTTTATGCAGGTTGCAGGTACCGGGTATCGACTTCCCTGAATTGTCAGGATGAGCGTACCCTATCGCACTGTCTCAATGGTAAGAGAGGGGAGATAAACTCTTAAGTCCAAATCCTTAACCCTTTAGCCAATTGTCCTAATTGATAATTAGGACAAGTATCTGAGTTAAGTACCCTCCGAATGCATCAAATGATGTAATTTCGTGATTATAACCCTTTTGTTCGATTTGGTATGTATTTTTCTATGATGGGTTTTTGTATATTGCTTTATGAGTCCTTGGTGTATTTTTCTATTAATTAAGTCTAATTAAAAAGATTAATTAATGATTTAATTTAATAAAGAATTATTATGATATCTTTATATTTTTAATTAATTAATTAATTTAATAAAAGAATTAAAGTTGGAGATATAAGTTCAAAGATATATTTAGAACAGGATAATATTAAATTAATTTAATAATAATATATATTTGGAGTTCATTTTTAAATAAATGCTAAATATTATTGTTATTTAAATTAATTAAATATGTTATCAATTAAGTTCTAAAATAAATTAAAAAGTTGAAAGATATCAATTTATTAAGAATTCTAGATCGCATGATCTAAACATGAGTTAAATATAAGAATTAAATTAAAAGATTAAATTATAAAAATTAATAATGTTATTTCAATTTCTTAAAAGTGCACATAAGATTTAAAGTAATAAATTAATTAAGAATTGAAGTCAAGTGAAATTTTAAATAAAGTTATTTAATAATTCAACTTAATGTGCATGAAAGTTGAATTCAAAAGAATAAGAAAAGATAATAAAAGTTAAATTGGAGTTAACTGAGTTATGCAAAGGGTCTTCTCGGGTAAACGCACAATTAGTGCCCCGAATTGAGGAGAAATTGCTTATCACAACTTTGGGGGTTCATTTTTGAGGGAGACGAATTTGGAAAGGAATTTTTGGGAGACAATTTTTGGAAGCAAATTTCAGAAGGCTGATACGAAGAAAGTCTTCGAGGGGAAGGTTATTGAGAGGAGCGAATTCGCATACAGTTCCTGAAGATTGCACAATAGCATCAAGATCAGGTAGGGTCTTGTGTTTTGACTATCCATTAAATATGCAATTATCCCTTCCTGTCTTCTTCGTGTCTGGGGTTTGTAGATCTAAATTCTTTGTGATGAAAGTTTTAAGAGTTCAATATTGTGAATTTATTAATTGCTCTTCAATAATTTATGTATCCATGGAGACTGGATGAATTATTAGAACCCTTGTTTTCTTGATTTAGAAATTAACATTTAATTTAGTAGGGGTTTTGATTTTTTTTTAAATTGAAAAGTTCTAGATAAATAAATAAATAAATAAATATATATATATATATATATATATTACATATTTATCCTTTGGAAGAAATTGTTTTTATTAAAAATTAAACAAAATTAATTTTTAAAATAAAACTTATTTTATTTATATTAAAATAAAATAAAACAAAATATTTAAAAATATATATAATAATATATATATAGTGGGGGGGGGGGGGGGAGGGAATCACCCCGTACCCGCCCCCCACTGTCGGAGGCCGACAGTACCTGCGTCGCAGGTACTGCAACGGCAGGTACAGAGTACCTGCATCGCAGGTACTGCAACGGCAGGTACAGAGTACCTGCCGCCGCAGGCCCTGCGACCACAGGCCTGCGGCCAAAGCCGACGGGCTATAAACGTTGAGTGATAAAAAAAATATAAGATTTCGATTTCGATTTCGTTTTTTTTTTTTTAATTTATATAATTTTTAATTTATTAAAACAAATTTTATTTATTTAGAATTTTTAAATAATAAAATTATAATATATTTAATTTTATAATAGTTTAAACTTTATTAATATTTAATAAATAAATATTAAATACATAGATATAGTTGTAAATTTTAATTTATTAATAATTTTGCTTAAATATTAATAAATTAACAATTAATGGTTAGATTAAAATAAGTAATTAGATCAAATGAATATTGATTAATTTAATTAAAATTAGTTTAATTAAGTTAATTAATAATGAATTTTATTTGACTAAATTATAAATTTGGATATTGATTTAATGAAAGTTATTATAGAAATGGGTTGTTCGTAAAAGGGTAGTTGTGAAAACTTTGTTACTTGAATTCGACATTAAACTAAAATATAAACCTTACCTTAACTCAAATAATATACTTTCAGATCCAATCTCTGAGACTTTGATGTTGTCTTTGTACTTTGAATGTTTTGGGGTTGGTTTAGCGTTGACCAGTTCAGGTTGTTACCAGAGGCTCGGAGGTTGTGAATGTGATGTCATGATGATTTGGTCTCGATCTTTCTTAACCTGACCATGGTAATGTGATGAAGTGCTCTATGACATGATTGTGTTACTATTTGTTGTTGCTTTCCAGTTTCCTTGTATGAAGCTGAGGTGTATGTATTTGAGAATACCTAACTTAACCATTTTTGAGTCTCGATCAGTTATACTTGTATTACTTTCTGGTTGCTCATTAGAGAACCATTGGATTTTGTGACTTATCATTGATGCCTTCAGTTGCTGATAGAGAACTGTCGTGATCATGTGATTACTATTTGATTTTATCTGTTGCTCATGAAGAACTGATGTAATTTTGTGGATTATATTTTTATGATTTTTTTTCAGTTGCTCGTATAGGACTAAGATGGTTTTATTATGATTCTTTGATTTACGAGTTCATGAGCTAGGGTAGGTTATCTATGTGTAGAGTCAGGAAGTGGCTTGCAATGGGGGTCGGAGCCCTAAGAGGCTGCCTTGAGAAACCCATTGTAAGTCATTTTTAATAAGTGAAAACATTTACACTAAATGAGAGAAAATGAACCTAACAAGATAATTGTATGTTTTCTCCCATGCCATGAGTGCTAGTACAGACTAGGATGGGGTAGAGAGAACGCTTGGTTACGACCTTGCATTCCATAGTATGCCTCATCAGTACAAGAGGATACTAGTGGCCGCAAGATCAGTAGGGACCCGGGATTCCTAAGGGATTGCTCGGGTAACTTCTACGTGACTTTTGCGATGACACTTTCCCGCTTGCATATTAGGTTTCCTACGTGTCTTGTGGTACCTCTGGGATTTAGATGTCGATCTTTTTAGGAACCCTTGAGTTAGCATACTTATAGGATTTCCTGGACTTAGAGAGTATTTATGATTATAGGTTTTGTTATCCTATTTGGGACTTGAGACTATCTCCTCAGCGCGGTGGGAGTGGACCATTTAGGTTCCACACGGTCGGGTGGTAGTGCTTTTACTCTTACCAGTGAGATCCGTTCTGTGGTCACCGTGGCTGGAGTTTTCATGATTGGCATTTACCTTCACTATGTTCTTGGATTATTATGATGGATGGTTAGATTTTATGATAGATGTTTTATCATTATGGGTGTATGGATGTATCATGTATGGTGAATAGTTTCATATATTTTTACTGTACTTTGTATCATGGATTTAAGGATGTTGTACCTTGATCTTTACATATGTATATTCTTTTAAGCCTTTCATACCCTGTGACTTGTACAGTGGATGATTGAGCATTCCGAATTAATTTTTCGAGAGGCATTCGGAAAAAATGTATAATATGGACATGGGACCTTTGAATATTCTTTCATATTTATGTGGTATTTGTTAGACTTAGAATTAATTAAATTTAAACGTGACTCAACGTCTTGGGATCTTTAAGAAATGTAACTTGCAATGTATGTTTGTCGATGATTACATGTTATCGCTTCCGCTACTATGTGTTTGATGTGTATGTCATACTTTCTTACTTTTAAAAAAGAAAAAAAAGAAAAAATATTTAGCAAACTTAGAGAAACTTTAGGTTAATTCTTTTGGATCCCTTGGCGGGGCGTTACAGCTCATCATAAGTCTCAAATTCCAAAAGATACAAAAATATAACCAAGTACCGCAATGAAATACAAAATATCAATTGAAATGATCACCAAACTGTAAAGTCTAAAAATACTGAAGAACAAAAGTAGTGGTCAGGCATGACAACCTGCCATGGAACAATTCAAAATTCAAATTCAAAACTGGGCGGTAATAGGTCAACAAGGTGCAGAGCTCTTTTACTTTCTAATATGTTAAATTAAACAATAATAAAATAATCTTTTAATAAAATTTGAAATGTTAAAGAATAATAAATTCAAATTAAATTAAAAATCATTCACTTTATGCAAAATAGGAATCTATTGCTGCATGCAGTAAACATTTATTTAATCTGCAATGCTAGTTATGTTTATTTGATTTGGACATGCAAGTTTACATAATCCTAACAACTTATACATTGTTTATTTATTGTGTGCTATGATGATAGGGCTAGAGCTTAGCTTTCTTAACATTATTAAAAATCTCACACTAACATGAAGGGAAGCACATGTAAATCAACAATAATTATGGGAGAAGAGAGAAAATGGTAAAAAGAAAAAATGACGGAGCCCTCAACTTCTTGTTGTTTTCGAAGTTTAGCTCGGGTATTCTCACCCATTACCCAAATAACATGACAACAGAGCTTGGCAGGGTATTAAATCTGTTTCATGCCAAGTAAATAAAGAGTTGTAATGAGTAATAACAATATTGATCTTGGAATGTGATGGAGATAATCCTCGGATGCAGTGCAGGGTTCCGATCCCTAAATAAATAAATAAATAGTAATGTGGGCATGATGATTTTTTACTGTGCATACAGTGGAGAGTTCAATTTTGCATCTTGGGGAGATGAGTTGGTGGGGCGTGGTAGTAAGGACACTTTTATTGTGGGTAAGTGAGATGAAGTAATGTCATTAGCCATCAGAAATCAAGTCATGTCAGCGATGATTAGAATATTAACCTTAGATGTGGACAAAATCCACCATTGAATGTAGGAAAGGAAAGAAATAAAGAACATTTCACAATCTTCAATAGCCATAACATACCTAATAGGTTTCCAATGTTGACCCCAACACTTGTTCATGCATCACAGTGATTGCAATCTTCACAAACTTTTTGGAATATTAGGGATAGACTCGAATCATATGTGAAGGTTTGCTACTTTGATGTTTACTATCTTTCAATTTATCATGTTCAAATGTTGAAATGTCATGTTGTTTGATAGATTGTGTGTTTTTCTCAAGAACATACCTGCAAATTGTGCACGTAGATCTGAAGCTCTCAAAAGGAACAAATGCAAAGGATAAACCAATTGTTCAAATGCCATATTGTATATCTTTAGAGTTGATATTTTATTTTCTATTAGATATAAGATTTAGATGTGATATATTAATTAATTTTTAGTGAGTTACTATTGGTGTAACTTATTCATGAGAAATAATAAATTTCTGTAGTCAATCTATTGATTGTAAAGGAAGTATAATATTTTATCTATCATGAAAAGGAATGCTAGAGAGAAAAAAACATCCTACTATGCACAGCTACTTTCCCCTCATCTTTAAAAAGACAAATTACGTGGTTCCTCATTTACCCATTTACAAACAAAAATTAACAAAATTTTCTTCCATAAAGGCTATCAATGTAAAGTGAGGACGAGTACTTACTCATGAGCCATGGTCCAGCTCAGTTCCCTAAGCCAGTGTGATTGATTAAAGCGAACAGGTGGGGAAAATCTTTACCCAATATCACATAGGTACCCTCGGGCGCGTACTTCATCAAACGATGTGCACATTTGTGATGAACTGATTAAATTTAGGGATCTGAGTAAATTTAGCGATCCACATAGGGGAAGCTAGATTTAGCGATTTTATTGAATGGCACGTACAGAAACAGAATAAACGGAATAAAAGCACATTTGTGATGAACTGATTAAATTTAGCGATCAACACAGGGGAAGCTAGATTTTTTATGTTTTCTAGTGGTATTTTCTCGTTGAGCTTCTTATGAGAATTTATTGAATGGCACCTGTCACCTATCATAGTTTTTTGTTGCAATCAATACCCTTTTATAAAAAAAAATATCATACGAGAAAGCGTTTGGTCTCTTTGAGTAGTTACAATGTTTGTATCTGGAATGCCGGATTCTCCTCCTTCCCAAGCAGAGGCAGAGGCAGAGGCAGAGCGTGAGAGGGTCTCTGAAAAAGGTGGTCCCTCCTCGCCCTCCATGAAGCGGCCTATAAAATCACCCTTCCTTTTCTTTTTTTAAAATGATATGGAAAAAGTAAGGCCACTTGATAATGGAATTGTAGCAAATGTAATGTTGATTCTCTTGGTGAATAAGAATAATTCCAACTATGTGTTAATTGCATTCTCACCAAGGTGCATTAACTACACACTATGAATTATATGTTATGCGAATTTGAGTGTAAGGCTAGTTCACTTGTTCCTTCGCATGATTTGCTCTTTTAATAAGAGTTTATTTTAGTATAAAGATTGCATTACTATGCATACTATAAATTAATCAATGAGAAATAGTTTATTCATTTTTAGCAGCTCTGTTTTCTCTCTTTTTGATCTGTGAGCTCGCTTCATTCTTTCAGCAAGATTCTTAAGATTCTTATTTGTTTTTGCTAGTTACAAAATCTTTCATGGTATAGAGTAGACATGCTAGAAAGGAAGATTTTTACTTTATTTGTAGGCATTGGAGATTAGAGTTAGTTTAGGATGATTTTTTTTCCCCCATTAGAGTGGGGGTTGTTAATGTGTTTTCTTTTGTAATGACAAATTGAGATATAGTTTTATTTTTGGGAGAGATCAATTGTAATGCTTACCCCTAGTTTACTTTTCATGTTCTATTGTCGAATTCTTTTAGGTGAGCTTTATGGTTATGTTTTGTGGTTAGCGGTACTTGATTACTTGATTTGATTGGATGTTATTTCATACTCAGTTTGTATCTTTGATGAGCTACTTGTCATGTGTTCATGATTATTCTTTTGATGATCATACATGTATGTTCATATAGTGATTTTAGTTTCATGATGATAGTTAGATTGATTATTTATATGTAGTCTTCTATAGTTATTTACCTCATACTTGCATATATATGGTGTACTTATATGTTTTATTTTATGTTTGATGTTTTGGATGTGGTTGAGGGAGGGAGTTGTAGTCACTTGCTAGTCAGGATTTACACGATGCACTACTTCTTGCCATTGTTTGTTTAGTTTAGATATATATGTATATGTACATTCTTGGGTTTTATGCAGACTGCAAGAACTGGGCATCGACTTATCTGAATTGTTAGGATGATTATGTCATATCATAGTATCTCAATAAGAAAGAGGGGAGATAGTTCTTGAGTCCAAATCTTGAACTTAAGCCAATTGTCTGAAAAATCAGGATAAGCATTTGAGTAATGTACCTTTTTGAATTTGTCAAGTGATGTGAATTCAAGATTTTGGCCCTTTGAGTTTGATTTTGTACCCTTATTTTTTAGATGGGTTTTCTCATTTAGTTTTTGGATTTGTTGTGATTTCTAATTATTCTTAAATCAATTAAAGATATTATTAAATGATTTAATTTAAATAATTTTTTATTAAAAAAATCAAATTTTAATTATATTTAATTAATTGAGAAATTAATTAAATAGACGAAACAAATTTATAGATTTAATTGAAAGTCCAAATTTGGCATAGTTATATTTATTTAATTTATTAATAATTAATTTAGAAGTTTAATTTTAAAAAATGATCTCTAAATATTGTTATTAGTTAAATTAATAAATATATTTTTTTTAAATGTCTTATTTGATAAAAGTAAGTGGGAATAATTTAAATAAATTTTATTATAATTTACAAAACTTTATGATTAGATTTGTTATCTAATTTATAGAACTTTCAACAAGTGTTTTGTATATTATAAACTTCTCTTATAAAACAATTGGTTATAGAATATTGGAACATTTTAGATAATCAGTTAATAGGTAGAATCAAAGGAAAAATTAACAGAATTAGATTTTCGTATTCTATATAAACATTTCAACAATTGAAATCAAACTTTGTAATATAGAGAATTAGTTAAGATTAAAGTATGATGCTTTTCTCATCCACATCAACAATCCATCATTTTCCAATATGATACTATTTAACATCTCACCCTTGATGTTTCCATCTCCATAGATTTAATTAAAATGGTATGGAAAAAGTAAGGTCACTCGGGAATGGAATTGTAGCAGATGTAATGTTGGTTCTCTTGGTGAACAAGAATAATTCCAACTATGTGTTAATTGCATGCTCACCAAGATGCATTAACTACACGCTATGAATTATATGTTATGCGAATTTGAGTGTGAGGCTAATTCACTTGTTCATTCGCATGATTTGCTCTTTTAATAAGCGTTTACTTTAGTATAAAGATTGCATTACTATGCACGCTATAAATTAATCAATGAGAAATAGTTTATTCATTTTTAATAGCTTTATTTTCTCTCTTTCTGATGTACCAGCTAGCTTTATTCTTGTTACCCGATCATCAAAATGCCTCAATCTTGACCTTTTTGATCCTATGGTTATTTACAAAATACACCTCGTTTTAATCATTGAAATGGATATTTTATTGCTGAATTCTTTTGAATTTCTAAATCTTCATATCTCTAGCTCGTTCCCAACTTCGACCAGCACTTGAAATTTTCAAAATTCAGTTTCTGAGCTCCAAGTTATCGCAAATTAATGGAGGAACCCAAAATACACATTTTCAAGTTTATCATTAACTATTAACCTTTGAAAAAAGGTTAATGATATTTTTCAAATCATGCATTTTGGAGTAGGTTAATTAACCTCTCAAAAAATGCATATTTCTTAACCTCTCAAATAGGTTAATGATAACTTTCAAAATGCGCATTTTGGTGCAGGTTAATTAACCTCTCCAAAAGCATGTATTCATTAACCTCTTTGAGACAATTATTAACCTCTTTGTTTAGCTGATTAAGGTCAAGCACTGGAAGTAAGATTATCTAACAGGCAAGTGTCGAGATAAGAGGCATATTGAAGGTTAAGAAGAAACATACTAACGAATTTTTTAAATCTATTTACGAACAAGCCTGAACTCTTGTGGCTTGATATTCATAGGATAGAGCATTACTTCAGGCCGGTCAAACTAAAAAGAATACCTTCATGGATTCCTTTGTGAAAATTGCTCTATTTATCTATTTTTTGTACAGAAGATTTGTGGAGTAGTTCTCAACAACAGATACGGACCAAGACACAAGCTAGTTTCAACTTGAGACGGTTGAGGATTTACGACTCCCCATGGTTGCAAAAGCTTCCAGATTTGATAAGAATGTTGAGTCATTTGGAAGAATTAAATAAATATAATTCACTAGAGAACACAGATCCAGCATCCTTGGTGCATTCACTTTTAGGACTTGATGATCTTAAATCAGTGGAATTGATGAAAGACAATGATGGCCTCTTTAGTGGGCATCTGAATCTGAGAAAAGGTGGAGCCCCAAGTAATTGTACGGATTCTACAAGTAGCTGCATGGATAACCTCAAAACCATAACTCTTGGTGCTCTTTGTAATATATCAAAGTTGTCAATCAGTAGAGATGTGTGTCCCAAACTCAAATCACTTAACATTAGGGGCATGGATAAGCTAAAAGAAATGGACCTAAACGAGATAATGATAAATTATTCAATCATCTCAATCCTAATGAGAAAGAAAAAGAAAGATTGAAATCTTGGGAAACTACACAACATATGATTGAAGATGAGGAAAATGTGGATCAAGGTTAATTTCATACAACTTTTATTCCTTCTTGGTGCCTCGATGTTTCAGAGGATGACTTCCTAAGTGGAGAAAATCTTCCCAATCATCCTTCTATAATCATTCAATATGAATATATTGACAATATCAATACTTCAGATATCATAGAACAATATGAAACTACTACCATTGATGGAGATAAAAGCAGCCACGAACTTCTACAAATATTTTCTTTCTCTAAGGAAATGGAGACCTTTACATTTGATGATATTGATGAACTTGTGTTTAAACGATCAGTTGATGAAAAAGTAAAAAATCAGCTTCTAGGAGAAGAAGATGAACCATGTAACCTTAATTCTTTATCATGCATGCCAACTTTCACACTTCATGAAAGATGTCTTGGAGAAGAAATGATGATTCAAGATGGCATAGATATCATCAAACATATTAAAGATGAAAGCTATATGGACATGGAGACAAGTTCCTCTATTCCAACAGAAGTGAAATTAAATTCCTATGGATCATTCAAAGTTCAAGGAAATCCTCTTTTTGAGTCTTTTCATAAAATAGGAAATTCTATGCCAAAGAACTTCTATGAGAAGAACAACCATGATGAAGAAAGTAATGAGTTAGCCGGGGATTTCATGGAGAAATCCAGTGAAGCAAACTCTTATGATGTATTTATTCCAAGATTGTGCTCAAAATCCTTGGATGGCAAATTTCTCTATGAGGAAAATGTTTACTTTAATCCTTTATTCTTAGAGAAAGGCATTTCTATTGATGATTCTCAACTTGGTATTCAAAGACAAGGTTTGATGGCCATAACTACACAAGTTGCTTCACATCACAGATTATATGAAGGCAATCCAATATGAGGTTTGATATCTTTGAGTCTTAATCCCCAGAAGGATCTTTAGAAGGAGAATTTTGATATTAATGGAAGGGAAATTGAAGTTATGACCAACCATGTTGACGATGGTATCAATGTAACTCAACAAAAACTAAGAATTCAGGATGATCTTTTAGTAGATAAGGAAGAAGAAATGGATCATGGCAACATTCAACCTAATATGGATGTGCATCTAAGTTGGAATAATTTTACAGAAGATTCAACCAGGATCATGATAATGGAAAAAGAAGAGGGTTTGCCAAGCACAAGAGAAGATAAAAAATGCATTGAGAAACTCGAGAGCCTTATACTTCAACTCTTTCAAAATGAAGTCATCTATGAAATACAACAGGAAGTAGAGTTGATTTTAAAGTCTAAGATTTTTGACGAAGCCTGGTTATTTGGTTATTTTGTTATTTGGATATGCTAGGAATCTCAGAGTTAGAATTCAAGAAGCACACTTACATTTGAACCCATGGAAGCTTAAGAATTATCACATTTTGGTACGCCATGGTATCTATTTTCCCCAACCAGTGAATGGATTTGCATGATTATACCTTGAGTCATTGGAGGTAGGAAAACCTACCTTGTATATAGTCTAGTTAGGAGTTTTTGTTGTGCCTAGTATCCTTTCAGTCATCTAGCTTTTGGTGCTAGTTTCCTCCATTTTGTAGAGTGATCCTCAAGTGACTCTATAAAACCATGGATAAAGCACTGCCCTAATTATTTTGGATTCAAGCTTCATCCTTGTCAGTCCTTGTCCCCAGATAGAGCCAGTTGTTACTCGGTCATTAAAATGCCTCAATCTTGACCTTTTTGATCCTGTGGTTTATTTGTGAAATACACCTCATTCTAATCATTGAAATGGATATTTCATCGTTGAATTCTTTTGAATTTTTGAATCTTCATATCTTCGACTCATTCCCAACTTCGACTAGCACTTGAAATTTTCAAAATTCAGCTTCTGAGCTCCAAGTTATCGCAGATTAATGGAGAGACCCAAAATACATGTTTTCAAGTTTATCATTAACCATTAACATTTCAAAAAAGGTTAATGATAACTTTCAAATTGTGCCTTTTGGAGTAGGTTAATTAACATCTCCAAAAATGCATATTTCTTAAACTCTCAAATAGGTTAATGATAACTTTCAAAACACGTATTTTGGAGCAGGTTAATTAACCTCTCCAAAAACATGTATTCATTAACCTCTTTGTGATAGTTATTAACCTTTTTATTTAGCTGATTAAGGTCAAGAACTAGAAGTAAGATTATCCAACAGGCAAGTGCCGAGATAGGAGGCATATTGAAGGTTAAGAAGAAACATACTAACTAATTTTTGAAATCTGTTTACCAACAAGCCTGAACTCTTGTGGCTTGATATTCATAGGACAGAGGATTACTTTAGGCCGGTCAGACTAAAAAGCATACCTTCATGGATTCCTTTGTGAAAATTTCTCTGTTTATCTATTTTTTGTACAGAAGATTTGTGGAATAGTTCTTAGCAACAGATACGGACCAAGACACAGGCCAGTTTTGACTTGAGATGGTTGAGGATTTACAACTCCCCATGGTTGCAAAAGCTTCCAGATTTGATAAGAATGTTGAGTCATTTGGAAGAATTAAATAAATATAATTCACTAGAGAACAAAGATCCAACATCCTTGGTGCATTTACTTCTAGGAATTGATGATCTTAAATTAGTGGAATTGATGAAAGACAATGACGACCTCTTTAGTGGGCATCTGAATTTGAGCTAAAAGAAATGGACCTAAACGAGCTAGTGAGACTAAATATTCTTGAAGTTTCTTCAGACCCATTACTAAAAAGAATATTCAGGTTATCTTCTCTAACAAGACTTCAGTCTCTTGAGTCGGGAATTGTTCCACACTAGAAATAGTATCAATCTCTTCTTTAACAGGGCTTCAGTCTCTTTATGTGGGAGAATTTGACAAATTGGAAACAGTATCAGGGTTATGTTCTCTATCACAGCTCTAGTCTCTTGAGGTGGGAAGATGTCCTAAATTGGAAACATTATTAGGGTTATCTCCTCTAACAAAAATAAAAGTTTTTGAAATAGAGGAGTGTGGCGAGTTGAAATCATTGTCGTACCTTGCACATCAACAACATCTAAAGCAAATCAATATTTCACGCTGTCAATAGCTGCACATTGTACATGGTTTTGAAGAGTTGCAAAGATTGAAAAGCTTAATAATTGAGTGCCTGAAAGTCCACATGGATATGAATGGGTATGGGATTGCATTTATGGAGTAAGGAGGTTGCCGTCAGAGTTTATTGTTGTAGCATGGAGAAGGCTCGTGAATTGTTTGATGGAATGTAGGAATGAATGCTTGTTTCATGGAATTTCATGATTGTAGGGTTTGTAGTGAATGGAAATAAAGAGTTGGCTTTGAAGCTTTATCAGCAAATGCAATTGGCAGGGTTATGCCCAGATTCAATGACCTTCATAGGTATACTTTCGGTGTGTGCCAATTTCACTGCTCTTGAACATGGTAGGGAGATCCATAAATTTTTTTATTGGAAATGGATTGCATCCTCATGTTAATGTGGCTAATGCTCTGATCGACATATATGCAAAATGTGAAGTTATTCAAAAGACATGCTATTTGTTTGATAAACGTATCAACGAGATGTTGTCTCATAGACTACGATGATCATGGGGTATTCAATTCACGACTATGGCAAGGAGGCCTTGGAACTCTTTGAGCAGATGAAAACCAGCGGTGTGAAAGCAAATGAAGTCACCTTTGTTTGTGTTCTATCTTCTTGTAGTCATGCAAGTTTAGTGGATGAAGGCTATCAATGCTTTAAAGACATGAGTGAATTTTATAAAATCATACCTAGAATGGATCATTATAGTTGTATGGTTGACCTTCTTGGTCGTGGTGGGCATCTTGATGAAGCACATTATTTTATCAACCAAATGCCAGTGTAACGTAAAGCTGTTGTGTGGAAAAGTCTACTTAGTGCCTACTGGCTATACAATAATATAGAGCTAGGGGAATCGGCAACATAACACATATTTGAGTTGGATTCTAAAAACACATGCTCTAACTCTTCTTCAACATTCAAGATTAGAAGGAGGAGATCCAATGGCTATCAAGATAAATTACTCAACATTCTTTTCATTAAGGTTAATTTTGTAGAGGTTAATTAACCTCATCCAAATCACATATTTCGGGGGTAGTTACTAACCACAGAAGGGTAGTTATTAACCTCTGTGTCTATATAAGGGCTCTTTTGGGCTTTGTAAAGAGACTTTTTGGCATTGGAAAAAGGGAGAAGTATGCTAAAATTTTGATAAGGAGATGATATTTGGAAAGTATGTACAAATTTTGTCTTTGTAATAAGAAATTCCTCTTGAGTTCTTGGTGCAAGAAAATAAAAGAATGTGCAATTTGAGTTATCTTCTTCTAAATCTAAATTGTTAGAAATGTTGATTCTCTTTGTAGTGAGCATTCTCACGGTATGGCGTAGATGTTTATGAATCTCTGGATCAACATTGTGCTAGTAATAGTTTTCAAGTGTAGATCTTGATTGTTGTTATTGGCGGTTTTAATTTAGTAGTTCGGGAAATCCTTGGAGTCGTGTGGTGCATTTGTCATCATGAGCTTTCTCCCCTTTTAGTTTTAGATTCTTTATTCAGAACGCTTCAAAATCATATCATAGGAGGGAGCTACCCCTCTAAACGCAGAGGAAGGCTGCATACCAAGGGCCTATCCAACTGTTGTGAACGGTTTGCCACACACTCCATTGGGAAAATTCTATTGTGACAAATCTGTTTACCAACAATTCTTTTAGGAAGATTCTTAAGATTCTTATTTGTTTTTGCTAGTTGCAAAATCTTTCATGGTATAGCGCACACATGCAAGAAAGGAAGATTTTTAAGGTGATAGGCTTATATGTGGGAGCATTGTCAGCCTTTCTCATTTTTTATATTTTTCTAATATGTTTGCTCATTATAAAACTTACTATTTTGTTTTCCACTTTTTAAATGTCACACTGTACTCTATATTTCTAATTTTGTTTTCAATTTCTTTTTTTTCTTCCTAGTAGCATGGATTTTAATTAGCTTTTATTTATAAAAAATAAATTGGTTCCTTAACAAATTTGTGGTTTCACCAAGAGTTAGGTTTGACATTTGTTGCAAGTATTTCACAATTTTTTCTCAATCAAACACAAACCATTTTCATGGGGATTATTTTTAGATAATTGAAAAATATAAAAATATTTTGATGTGGGAATCTATATATTTATTCTCATTATTATTTTGATTAGTTTCTAAAGTGAGCAATCTAAATGAATTAATTGAGGAGATAAAAAAAATATTTCTTTTCATAAATTAAAATTTATTATAAATAAAATTTCTATCTAAATTAAAATATATTAAATATGTTTATTTTTCTTCTATTATACAAAGTTTTAACAAAAAATTACATCCATATTTATATCTAAAAAAATAGAATTTATTACCAACACTTTAGTAGAACATAGAACAAAACAAAATTTAAATATATTAAAAATACTTACTAATTATACTCTTTTTTCTAGTATTATTTTTTATTTCTAATATATTTACTAAACCTCTAATTTTGATAAAAATAAATATAGTAAGCAAATGAACTTTTTCTTTTCTTAGATGATTAAAAATTCAACTCTTAAATTACAACCAACATATCTATATAAGTTATATTGTGTTCTATTTGAAAACATGTATCACAATGTTATAATAACATAATCATTTAAGGTCGAGGTCTAAGAATAGTTCAAAAATATAAAAAAATATTTTGGTAGGGAACATATATAGTTATTCACATTATTATTTTAATTATTTTCAAAACTAAACTATATACATGAATTAATTGATGAGGTAAGGAAAATTGCTTTAACATATTCATAAATTAAAATTTAATATAAATTAAATTTCTATCTAAATTAAATTATACATGATATGCATATATTATTTTTCTCTATTATAAAATAATTTAACAATGCATTTTATACATATTTATTTCCTAAACAATTAATAGAACTTATTACCAAAACTTTAATAGACCATAAGGTTGGATAAAGAATTGATTATTAAAAAAAAATTAAATAAATAAAAATCAAATTTTTTTTTATCTCTAATATATTCACTAAACCTCTAATTCTAATAAAAACATATTTTTTATAAATGCATATAATAAGTAATATACAACAAATGAATGTTTTCTTCTTAGATGCTCCAATTTCAATTATTAAATTACAACCGACATATTTATATAAGCTATATTGAAGTCTACCTTATTTTTAAAAATGTTAATAATTTTATTACTATTTTAGTTAAACATTTATGAGAAAAGATAAAATAAAATATTATTCTCAATAGAAAATAGTTATTAATAACAAATCATAGAACTTTATGTTTTAACTTATTAATAGTCTATTTATTATTTAAAAATTTTTAGGGTGTGACATGTATATATTTCTATCAGTTTATTGTTGCATGTACACAAACATGCAACTGCTAGTTATTTTATTTGTAGGCATTGCAGATCCAAGCTAGTCTAGGATGATTTATTTTTCCCCCATTAGATTGGGGGTTGTTAATGTGTTTCTTTTTGTAATGGCAAACTAAGATAAAGTTCTATTTTTGGGAGAGATCAATTGTAATGCTTACCCCTATTTTACTTTTCATGTTCTATTGTCGAATTCTTTTAGGTGAGCTTTATGGTTAGAAATACTTGATTACTTGATTTGATTGGATGTTATTTCATACTCGGTTTATATATTTGATGAGCTACTTGTCATGTGTTCATAATTATTCTTTTGATGATCATACATGTATGTTCATATAGTGATTTCAGTTATTTCATGATGATAGATGGATTATTTATATGCATTTTTCTATGGTTACTTACTCCATAATTGCACATATATGGTGTACTTGTATGTTTTACTTTATGTTTGACGTTTTTGACGTGGTTGAGGGAGGGAGTTGTAGTCACTTTCTAGTCAGGATCTACATGATGCACCACTCCCTACCATTGTCTATTTAGTTTAGAATTATATGTATATGTACATGCTCGGGTTTTATGCAGATTGCAAGAACTGGCACCGACTTATGTGAATTGCTAAGACAATCGTGTAGTATCATAGTATCTCAATGGGAAAGAGGGGAGGTAATTCCTGAGTCCAAATCATAAACTTAAGCTAATTGTCCTCGAAAAAAGGACAAGTACCTAAGTAATGCACCCTTTTGAATTTGTCAAGTGATGTGAATTCAAGATTTTGGCTTTGAGTTTGATTTTGTATCTTATTTTTTAGATGGGTTTTCTTATTTAGTTTGTGGGTTTGTTGTGATTTTTAGTTATAATTAAATTAAATAAAGATATTATTAAATGATTTAATTTAATAAAAAATTTACAAATAAAAATCAAATTTGAATTATATTTAATTAATTGAGAAATTAATTAAATAGAAAAAAACAAAATTTAAAGATTTAATTTAAAGTCCAAATTTGGCACTCTCTCTCTCTCTCTCTCTCTATATATATATATATATATATATATATATATATATATATATATATATATATATATATATATATATATATATATATCGTAAATAGCCGAAGCCTAGATTAATTATTATTATTATTTGTTAGAATTCATTTTTATTATTATATGTTAAACGAAGTAGATTCAAACTCAAGACCTCCCACATGAGAGGCTCGCAAGTTACCATTGCATTGTAGGCTTTTGCCTAATCTCTCTAAATATTATTATTAGTTAAATTAATAAATGTATTTTCTAAATATGTTTTATTTGATAAAAGCAAGTGGGAATAGTTTAAATAAATTTTACTATAATTAAAATGCAAAAATATGCATAAAGAATTAAATAGATTAAAATAATAAAAGAAAAGGCTTTTGCATGTTTGTAAAATTGAAGCCTTGGGTTGAGAAATTATTTATTAGGAGATTAGAGCTCATTTCTCCACATAGGTTTTGGAGAGCAAAATTTAGAATTAGAGCAAAACAATTGTTGAATGTTTTGAAGGGTTGGGATTTGCATTCATTCATAGGTTGTCTCAAATTTTAGTTGTTGTTTTGAGGTAAGGTTTGAAAATTCATTGTAGAATTTTAGTGAAAGATTTGTCTACTTTGTGTCTTCTGGGCACTTGCATAATGCTTATTATTATACTGAATTGAAATTTGGATAAAGAATTATGTTATAGATTTTGAAAAGAAAACTTATTAATTAAGAAAACTTGGCCATGGAAAAACTATAGAAAATTATTATGACTATATTCTTTTAAAACCCTTTTCTAATATAGATAAAATTCTATTAAAGACGATTGGAAGTAAACAATAAATTGAATAGAAAGGCATTCAATTTTAAACATTTCATTAGAATCATGTGATTATCATGAATTTTCTAATTATAGATAAATATTTTTCTTATACCTAAAATGATTTGATTGCAAAATTTATTGTTAAAACAAAAGATTAATTGAGAGAACATGTTCTTCCATAGATTTCCTTCGAATCATAAGAAATGGAACATCATTACCACTTTGAAGGAGGAAGGAGTGAGGACCCTGAAGGAACAAGAAGATATGGGAAGACACATGGTGGATTTCTTCACAAATTCTTATAAAAGGGAAGATGAGCATAACAACAATTTAATCAGGAGAAGTATGCTCAACAATATCCCAACTGTCCTAGGGGATGAAGAAAATGATAAGCTCAAGGAGAAAGTCTTAGAAGAGGAGGTTAAGAATGTGGTGTTCTCCATCAAAGCCTATTAGGCTTTGGGCCCAGATGGCTTCTTGCTTGCATTCTTCTAGCACTTCAAGGAAGTGATAAAAAATGAACTTATTTGGGCCACTAGGGATATGATCAGAATTGGGAGGATGCTAAGGAGGACAAAAGTGGAACACTGGGTATGGTCCTCAAACTGGACATCTCCAAGGCCTATGAAAGAGTCAATTAGTCTTTCCTCTACGATGTCCTAAAACAAGTGGGGTTTAGTAAGAATATTGTGAATATCATAAAAACTATGGTGGAAACCACCTAATTTGAGGTGTTGCTTAATGGGACTCCCTGGGGCAACTTTCAAGCTAGAAGAAGCCTGAGACAAGGTAATCATCTTTCCCCTTAGCCTTTCATTATGGTGGATGAAGTGTTAGGAACGTTGGTTACTAGGTTGGCTGGTTCGAGAAGCTTGAAGGGTTTAAAACCAGCTACTACTCTAACACCTGAGGTTTATCCTACAATTTGTGGATGACACTTTTCTTTTCAAAGAATCCTTTATCTAGGAAGCCAGCACTTAAAGGACCCTCCTCACCAATTATGATAATTTCTCAGGTCAAAAAATTAACTTGGTTAAAAGTAAGATTTATTTTTAATACACCTGAGGTTTTGTAGGTGAAAGTTAAAAAGATACTTGGTTGCCAGTTAGACAACCTCCCAGATACATACCTTGGCCTTCCTCTAACTACCAAGGAAGTATATTTTACCACATTTGGAACTCTATTATAAAGAGAATGCAAAAAAAAATGGCTCTATGGAAACAAAAATTATTAAGCAATGCAGATAAACTTCAACTCGTGGTGGCGGCTCTTCAAGGAATACTAATATACTTCCTTTCAATTTTCAAGACAAAGTCGAATATGGTGGATAAACTTGAAAAGTTACAAAGGAACTTCCTTTGGTTTGGCACAAAGGAAAGAAACAAATGGAGCCTCATTAGTTGGGAGACTATGTGCAAACCTAAATATAAAGGGGGCCTAGGAATTAGAAGAATTGCTAATACGAATAAGGCTCAACTCACTAAGGTTAGGTGGAGAATGGTTAAAAATAAGATTGGTTGGGGAAGGATCATGAATGCTAAATACCTAGCTAACATTCTTTAGATAACCTCTTTAATAATGACCTCCCTAAGGGTGTGAAGATTTGGAACAAAATCCTCAATTGCAAGCCCCTCCTATGGAAGGGTGTGAAATGACTAGTTGGGAATCCTAAAAGTATAAGATTCTTGGAGGACAATTAGATAGGGGGAAACCACTCATCTACAAAAATTTTAGTGGGCTACAAAAACCCTTAAAAAGGAATATGGGAATAAAGGTGGAAGATTATATTGATAATCAAAGGAAATGAAAGCAGTTATCCACCTTGGATATCCCTAATAGAGAGGATCCCCTTGTTAAAGATTTGGAGGAAATGATGTGCCACCACACTCTCCCTATACATGTACAATGGATGAGGTGGTTTGGGATAGGAGGGCTAATAGTTGGTTCTTAGTTGGCTTTTCTTACCAACTTATTTTTGAGAATGCTCAGACCTTGATTAGTTGGAGCAAGGTCTGTAATAAACACTTATTTCCAAAAACCATTGTTCTGTGGTCGACAGTCATGCATGGTAAGATCCTTACTATTGACAACCTCCAAAGGAGAGGTATTTAGATAATTAATCGATGCTACCTCTACAAGGAGGACAAGGAAAGTATTTTTCACCTCTTTTTGGCCTACAATCTAGAATAAATTCTCAATGGCTTAGGTCATCAATAAAGGTTTGGAATAATTCATGGAGAATTGGGACTTCCCCTTCATCTTCCCATGACTCAGAGTCCTTTGGAATCTTCTCCCCCAACATTTTTTCTAGGGTATTTGGAAGGAGAGAAACAACAAGGTTTTCAGGGAGGAGGAAAGGGGTGAGGTAGTGGTGGGAGAAACTTTGAGTAAGCTCATTACAGAGAATGTTATGGTGGCAAAATTTAAAGTGCCATAGAAACCCTCGAGCAAGAAGGAGATGGATAGTGCTGGGAAGCAGAATATTCTCCCCAACTTCCAAATTTTTGATAATTCAAAATTGGTTGCTAGAAAAAATACCATGGTTACCAGGAGACCTGTCTCCCCCCTAAAAGTCACGTCTCAAAGACCAAGACGCGTCTCAGAGACTTTTCTCGTCTCCGGAGACCTCAAAAAAGGTTGGAGACTTCACGACGAAGTCTCCTGAAGTCTTCCCGTCTCCTAATCCAAAAAGTGAAGTTTCCCTAAAGTCTCCTGGTAAAATATAAATGTAAAATATAATATTAAATAATTTTATATATTTTAGCCTTCATTTTAATGTTTTTAATACAAAAATTAAGACCACCAACAATTTAAATCAAATGATTAAATCATTTAAAATATTTTATTTAATAAATTAATTACTTTGAAAACATTAGAAACACTTTTAAAATTTTATTTTTATTCAACAATTTAAATGATAAAATATTTTTGGAGAGTGATGATTTTCTGGAGAGCATGATAGCTGAAACCCTTGAGATGGATGATCGCAACCTTGTGGAGTAGATAATAGTACTATCGAGATACTAATACTAGATATATTTATGTTTTTCGTTTATTGTACAAAGTGTTCATTTTTGTTTGCATATCAGCAATTCAGCATCAAACTATACTTCTTTGAATTTAAAATTTGAATATGTAATGATAATCTCAGCGATTATCAATCTGATATGATGGTGATCATATGTAATATTCAAAAAACAAATATATCCATGAGATACAATATTGTGATCACGTGAGTTTTGAAATCTTTGACTCTGTGAGTCTATTTTAATTTTTAATGTGACATTACTATTATTATTTACTTTAGTCTTATAGTATTACTATTTATAAATTTTGTATTTACTTTTAGTATTAGACTCTTTAAACTATAAAAAAAATTATTAAAAAAAAATTGTCGTCTCCAAGTACCCCCGTCTCTTATTTAAAAAATTGTTGTACCGGTACCAGTACCAGGACTAAAGACCTTGAAGTCTCCCCGTCTCCTGGTGACCTTGAAAAATACCCATTGGATGGTGTTGTGCCAAGGGGGGGGGAGTGATAGCTGGAGGTATACCGAGGAATGAAAAGGGTGATGTGCTGGTTGCCTACTTAGGACATTTGGGTTAGGGAACCAATAATGCGGCAGAGGCTACTACCTTACTTTGTGGGCTAAAATTTGCTATGGAATTAAAAGTGAAAAGAATATCCATAGAAGGGGACTCTAAACTCATCATTGACTCTGTTCAAGGGGTTACTTAGCCTGGGTGGGCCTTGCATCACATTTTGGGTGACATTTGGCAGTACCTCACAACCTTAGATCATTACGACTTACAACACACCTACATGGAAGGCAATGCAGTGGAAAACACTTTGGTTGGTTTGGGGTTTAATTTGGAGAACATAAAAAGCTAGAAGAGTGATGAATCATTGCCTAACTACATAAATTCCTGAATTATTAGGGAAAAGACTCCTCTAAATCAGGTTAGATGGCCTTCCAATTTTGGAGAAGGGGCCATTTTGGCAGAATTGTTATCATTATGATAGTTAAGATCATCTTGAGTTTTACAAGATATTTTGCAAGGATTGATTATGTGGATTAATTCATGAATGGGCATAGAGAAGGGGATGCAATTAATAATACCAGATTCAAAATTTGTGCCATCATTTTTAGACATTATGGCATGATTATGGAAAGAAATCACATTACGACTAAGGCCAGATCTTTAAGGTATTTTTTGTGTATTTCTTACACTCCTATTAATGATACTTTAAAATAGTTAGTACATTCTAGAATTAACAGTCTTGTGAAGCATAAGAAAGACAGTTCTTTTATAGTTGGTTACTGCATTTCTAGCTCCACCTTTGTGATTTTCTAGGTGCAAATGAGAATTACTAAGATTGAGGAGGGGGATATCATTGAGAAAGTTGTTCATATGGGTGGAGATCTGAACAGGTTGGAGCCCACTAAATTGGAGGACCTCTCTAGAAAACATGCCACTTGGATTCTATTGAAGGAGGGAGGGTTTGTACCCTACATGCAGGCTATGGAGGGCTACAATAAGAACTGTTTGCGACAATTTGTTGCTAGCTAGAAGGATAGGCATGTGAGCAATAATGGCATTAAGTTCTAGGTGAATGAGGAGTCTATTGCCATGGTGATGGGATTGGACATTACTGGATGAAAATGACAGAAAGTTACGAAGGTGTGATGAGGCAATGAGGCTCCAGACCGTTATAGCAGTGGTTTTAGGAGGAATAAACTGCTAGAACCTTGGGATGATGTTTGTCTGATAATCATGAAATACCTAACACTGGAAGGAAGGCACAATGTGTATTGATTTTATCACTTCCTGCTTCTTAACTATTTTTGCAACAGGGAGCTTGTTTGCATATCTTTCTTTTTAATGCACGTGCTTGAAGAGATTGTGATGGATGTTAGAGAAAAAAGGAAGAAAGGGGCTAACTTCACTATCCTTCACCAAGGGTTCGTGTTTCTCCTTTTCCAATTTCACCTACCTCTTTTCCCACCCCATGTGATTGCATTTGACAATGTTCTTCCCGCTAGGGCTCCCCTATGCTTGGAATTTGTGGGTGGCAGTTATGCCCCACCCCTGAGCCTTCCCCTAGCCAAACCCCTTTTAAGGGTAGGAAGAATAAGTTGGCCTTGGAATAGACTACTAACAAGAGAATTAAAATGAATAAAAGGGTGGAGGTGGAAATTGGGGATTCAAATGAGGAAGTTGGTGAGGGTAGAAGAAGGTCATGAAGATATGCTAAGACCTATGGAAGAGTTAAGCAACTAGGTTGTCGCTCTCAGGAGGATGAAGAGGATGATACTAACTCTGAAGAGAGTGACAAGAACTCGAGGAATGACCAAGAGAAGGGGAATGATGAAATAGAGAAATATACTAACCCACTTTTAATAAAAACATATTTTAAATTATTATTAAATAATCCTAATTAAGTATAACTTATATTATTTTACTAAAGTTTGAAATTTACCAAATTTATATTAAATAAGACTTAATTTTAAAATTGCAAACTAGAACTAATTTTAACATTTAATTAAATTTTTAAATAAAATAATTTTATCTTTATATCAGTTATATAAATGAAAACTAATTTATAACTAAATAAATTCATAAATTATTTAAACAAACTAACTCATACTAAAACTAGAAAAAAGATTCTTATAAGAAATCTTACTTACCCTCCCTCTTAACTTTGATTTAAAAATAAACAATAAGTGTAGAGGTTTAGGCCCACCTCCCCTCTTACCCACGTGAGAGTAAGGAATGCTTACTAATTTTGAATAGAACAAGATAGTCTATGTTTACTTTAATTATGGAAAATAAAATGTCTTACAGACATTTTTTTTCACACAGATTACTTTCCCGATGAGCGAACTACCCAAATGACCCATTTCCCTTTCCCACCACACCCCATCCATCATCCCATCTCTATATGCCATCCCCCATCCCATTCAACTTGTTGTTTTCCTTATTTTGAAAAATTTAGATTAACTAAATTTAGTGTCATTTTTTTCAATTGATTTTTAATAAATTGAAACACTATATTGAAATGCTATATGATAAATTTAAATCTGTGAGCTTACAATCCTAAAATTAAATCAAGAAATAATAATAAAGTTATTTGAGGCTCATAAATAAAATAAAAATTTAAATAGAATGACCAAATTAAATCAAGAGATCTATTAATCAAGAAAAAATAATTTTACCCTCTATTAAATTTTTAATAATATTAATTTATTTGTATATTTTATATTTAAATATATTCACTTTATTTATTTATTTATTTATAAAATTTTAATAAAATAATAAGTGTCACATTCACAATGTTAATAATAAGATTTACTCTAAGCAATAAAAGTAAATCAAATATAAGAATGGTTCTAGGAAATTTAACTGTTCGATGATAGATGTTCATGAACATTTTTAGTTAAAATAAATAGAAATAATTTTAAAAAATTTAAAAAGTTATTTCAATACGTATAAGTTAATTTATTTTTAAATTTTTTTAATTTAAAATATTGGTAAATAAGAAAAAGATATCTATAAAATGCATTATATTTTTTATTGTTTTAAAATTTATTATATAATTTTTGAAAAAATAAGATAATAATAATCATTTTTTTTTAACATTATGTTTATCATGTTTTAACATATAACAAATCAGAAGATATTTATGTTTTAGATAACAGTAAAAACAGGTTTTGAAGGGACCCCAAAACCCTTTCACATCCTCAAAAAAGGAAAAAACAAGCCATGCATCAGGAAAGAGTCCTTAAACCTACTATAATCAGTACCAAAAATAGGCTTTTACAGGGACCTGAAACAACTAACAAAGTCTAAATAAAGTACCCAGGTTTTACAAGCACTTGGAACCATCAATATAGTTTAAAAACTAAAAGCCAAAAAATAGGACCAAACACAGGAACTAGAAGTAACAACCAACAAACAGGACCTGAACAGGAACCCAACTAGAAAAGAAGACCCAGGAAACTATTGTTGTTTTATAATCATCATAACTGCCTCCTTACCAATCTTAGCCATATCTTGGATGGAGTTAGTAGCTAAAGAAGCAGCAACAATCAAAGCTTTCTTCTTCAAACTCTATCTTGTCCTCTTGCTAGGGCCCTCCGAAGATATGGTTCCTTTATTTGCTCTTTTACCCAATGTCACTGCAGCAACACAAATGCTTGAAGTTACCTGCTCCATTTTTGTTCCACTTTCCTTGATAAGAATTCTAAGATTTTTCTTGTAATCCTAAAGTTTTTTTGGTATATCTCCCATTTGCACCTCCATGTGTTGAATAATAGTCCAGTTAGCCTCTTGGTTATGTTGCAAGGTTTCCACTTTCTTCTTCAGCCCCATTATTTCGTTATATATCCAGTAGTCGGCTTGAAGGAAAGAGTTAGCTTTTTGTTTGACAGAGTGTAGGAAGGAAAGTTTGGTTTCCCTCTCCGAGGAGTCACCTGTGTCATCAGCAGTGGTGTGTGGCAAGGGGCCAACTTTATCAATTTATACCTCCCCATCCAATGGCTCCTCCTCACTAGACTCCACAGGGACATGTTGACTCAGGACCTCCTTATCTTGTCCCTCAGCCTCCTTTACAGGAGTGGAAGCTATCCCCATGTTTTCCTTCTTACTTAAAATGGTTGGATCATCGATTAAATTTTCTTTCTCTTTATCACCTCCCCCAGACACAATATGAGTACCCTCATTATTAGACTTGCTTTTTTCCAAGTTATCCTCAGTAGTATCTTCCTCTCTCCCTTCCTCCTTTTTGTCTTTCGTATCCGGATAACCATCCAGGTTAGAGCTAAACTCTCCAGCATCCGTCCCTTCCTCTTCCTCAGGGACATCCTTATCTGAGCCTTCAATACTCTCCACCTCTGTATCCTCTTTCACAATTTGTCTTCGAGAGCTGGAGGGTTTCAGTTTAGCCTTAACTTTCTCTTTAACATTCTCATCAGTTTTACCTTTTAAGGGTTTAAGATTCTTTTGCTTACTAGTGGAAGGAGATGAAGCAATGGATTTATTTTTAAAAAAACCCACAATGAGCAAAATTAGACCTTCATGTGAGATGGTTCAAGACTGTTTCTTTCTATGGGCATTCAAACTTTGGAGCAAAGAAAACTGCAAATAGAAAGGGAAGGAAATTTTGTCCTTGTACCTGAAATGTTTAAGAAAGACAAAGTAGAATTTGTGCACCCTTTTATTCCTTTCATCAAAGATAAAATAATCACGAATACAACCAAGTACATCATGCCAAATACCTTTAATCTATTGCACATTAAAGAAGTCTCCATTTTTCTCCAATTGCATCTCCTCTTCATCCCTCTTCAGAAATTTTTTTTAGGCCGCATTGGAAATACTGGTCTGCTTCAAGAATTTGATACCTTTCATGGGGAGACCAGTGACCTCGGCAATGAATTCCTTAGTAAGCTTTACAAATATTTCATGTAAAGTAACTTTGTCGTCCACCCAGTTTTTGAAGAAGGCGGTGGTGACATGGGGTTTGAATCCATGGAACTGCTCTAGGTAGCTGACCACCTTCCCTTTCTGGAGAATCTTCCAAACGTCCTACCTAGCCTTCCAATTGTCACATTTTTTGGGCTCCTACTTCCTCGGTTCACCCCCCATATTACAGAGTGAACAAAAAACTAGAGACACCCAGATACTGATAGCAGAGAGGTTGAAATGAGACTAGTTTTTTCTGAAACGATGTCAAGGTCGCCTTTTTGATGATACATGCAGAGAACATATAACCTTCACATGAATGTACCTCCTTCGGGATGGTAATCTGATAGTCATAAGGCCACTCCTGCAAATCATTAAATTTCTAATCTAAGCAAATATTTCCCACTTTGGAATGAATAACATCATAATTAATAATCGCTTTAAGATCCACATGCTTGATTAATTCATCAAGCCACCTCATCTTTTTCCCTCTTTGAATTGCATGATTTGCTATCCAATCAACGACCCCTTTGGCTTCATTATAAGTATGGGAAATGACCACTTTTTCAAAAATTTGAAATAAGGTTTTGATTTTCATAACCGTAGCCTCTATAGACCATGAGATAGAATTTTTATTATTAAGGATATTAATAATATTCAAAAAAATCACCTTCCAACCATAATTTGGAATACCCGAATTCAACAGCCAAAATAGTAGTATAAAGGGCAGCAATAGCTTCAGCAATATGGCTATTGGAGTGACCAATAGGGATAGCAATAGCATCAATAACATTTCTCATATGATCTCTAAGAGCACCTCCACATCCTACTCTTCTCGGGTTACCCTTAGCAGCTCCATCAAAGTTCCCTTTGATCCATCCATCAGGAGGAACAAGCCATTTTATGATCGATCTAGGATTATCAATTTTCAACTTAGATCCTTGAGATCTTAAAGGGTAATCAAGTTGTAAGGTTTGAGTAGGCTCCCTTTGGGACTTAAAATTCTGCTTGAAGGCTCTGATGATATTCTAACCAAGCACCCATCTTGGAAGATCGTTATTTTTTAATATCCTGTTATTTATTTCTTCCTATATGCCCCACCAAAGGTGGAGAGGGTTAGTTTCAAAAGAAATTGATCATCAGGATCCTTTGAGGGGCATCTCCAACTCTTGAAAGAAAGATCCAAATTTTTTTGATGGACCCATGTCATACCCCGAAAATTCAAAATCTCAGTCCAGACTTCCTGGGTAAAAAAGCACCTCAAAAACATATGATCTCTATCTTCAAGTCCCTTTCTACATAAAGAACACCTATTTACCAAATTTATACCTTTTTTTTTGCAAGTTGTCAAGGGTCAAAATTTTGTTTTGGAGAAGAGTCCAAAAGAAAATGTTAATTGTGGGTATGAGACCCTTAATCCAAACTTGTGACCAGAGAGGTTGATTACTTTTATCCTTAGAAGCAAAGATAGAAGCGACTTTAAATTGCTGACTAGGATCAGCATGCCAGATAATCTCATCCTCAAGATAAGGGTAAAGAGAAATAGCATTTAGGGATAATTGGATATTATTGAAGCCTTGATCAACATTAGTTAAATACACCCATGAGTCATTCTGCCAGTAATGACTAACAAGAAGGCCAAATCTCTGCTTGCATATATCAATTAAGGCTTTGTCATGAAAATCTTTGATCAAGGGATGGTCCATAAGCCAGGTATCCTCCCAAAATTTCACATTTAGCCCATGACCAACTTTCCAGGAACAACCTTTTTCTAAATTTTTCTTGGTCCCCTAAATAGCTCCCCATATGGAGGAAGAGTGAATAACATCAGGAGAGTTGAGGTAATCAGGAAGGGAAATAGCATTGAAGAGATACTTATGTTTCCAAATGGTACTCCACTCTTTGTTGTCATGGTAAACTCTCCACCCCTATTTAGCTAAAAGGGCTTTATTCAAACTTCTATTTTTTTGAATTCCTAGTCCCCATTCACTACGGGGTTTACATACTTGATCCCAAGCAATTAAATACATTCTCCTGTTTTCCTCAGAGCCAGTCCATAGGAAATTTCTTTGAATTTTATCAATTGACTTAGCAAATTTAAAAGGAATTTTGAAAAGACTTAGAGAATAAGTAGGAATGCTTTGGAGATAGGCTTTGAGAAGAGTTAACTTACCAGCTTGGCTTAAAATAATTCCTTTCCAACCTGCCAAATTTCTGCTGAATTTGTTAATAAGATCTTCCCAGAAAGCATCAAGGACCTTCAAGCCTAGGGGGAGCCCCATGTAAGAGGATGGGAGAGATCCTATAGAACATCCCAGGACTTTAGCAATTTTAAATTGTTTGTGGATAGGGGTGTTAATGAAGAACACAACACTTTTACTCTAGTTAACCCATTGTCCAAAAGCAAAAAAATATAAGTTAATAGGTTGCTTTAAAATCCTAGCTTCCTTCACTTTAGCCTTACCCATGAAGATGGTATCATCAACAAGTTGTCCATGAGAAAAAGCTAAAGGATGGGAAGATGGTTGTAAGCCCTTAATCAAACCTCTTTGGACCTAGTCCCCAATAAATCTCCCCAAGCAATTAGCCATAATAAAAAAAAGGATGGGGGATAAAGGATCACCTTGGCTCAGCCCTCGAGAAGGAAAAAAAAAAAGGAGAGGAGCTACCATTAACCAAGACCGCAATAGAGACAATAGAAACCGATTGACAGATCAAACCCACAACCTTATGGTCAAAGCCAAAAGTAAGAAAAATATTACAGAGGAAAGACCAATCCACTCTATCATAGGCCTTAGCAATGTCCACTTTCATAATGAAGCCCTGATTGTTAGAACAAGACAAGGAATGAATATTCTCATGAGCAGAGATGATAGAGTTAAGGAATTGTCTACCAGGGATGAAACCATTCTGTTGTTTCGCAATAATCAACGTGATCATCTGAACAAGTCTGGAGGTGAGAACTTTGGAAATAATTTTATAGAAGGAATTACATAGGCTGATCATTCTAAACTGATCTAGAGAGTTAGCCCCAACTTTTTTAGGACTAAGGCACATAAAGGTGGAATTGATTTCCTTAAGCATTTGTTTTGCCCCATAGAATTCCTTAACAACATCACAAACATCTTTACCAATAACTTTCCAAAGCTTTTGGAAGAAAAACATGGGAAATTCATCAGGACCAAGGGATTTAGCTCCTCCCAAAGAGCTTACAGCTTTGAGAATTTCATCATCCTTAGAAATTGAGCATAATATTTTATTCTGTTCCATTGTAATCAGTAGAGGAATCACTTTGAGGAATTCAACTTGACTATCCACATTGATGTTGAAATCAGCCATCATAAGGGAGGAGAAAGAGGTCACCATCTCATCCATGACAGCCTTGTCTTCAACAATTTTCACATCTCCCTTTTTAAGATATGATATGTGATTTTTGGCCCTATGCTTCAGAGTGGAGAGATGGAAAAACTTTGTATTTTTATCTCCTTCCCTCAACCATATCAATCATGATCTTTGTCTCCAATAGATTTCTTCTTTAGTGATGATGTCATGGTATTGGGCAAGCTTTTCATTTTCTTCAAGGAGGAGATCAAAAGTATAACCTTCCTTCCAGATTTTTTCCTATATATTTAGAATTTCCTTCTTAACAGTAGTTTTGTTCTCAAAAATGTTCCCAAAGCTATTCTTGTTCCAATTTTTGACCTCCCTTTTAATATTTTTAAGCTTGGAAGAAACTCTAAAGAGGGCAGTGCCTTCAAAATAAATATTCCACCATTCTTTCAATTTAGTTTCAAACTGTGGGTGCTGTATCCACATCTTCTCAAATCTAAAAGGAAAATTCTTCTTGAGGTTAATCTTCTCAGTAGTGAATATAAGAGGGAAATGATCCAATCCAATTTTTTGACAAGCCTCTAGCTTACAAATGAATTCTTTAGTCCAATAACGAGAAATAAGAGCATAGTCAAGCCTAGCCTGAATACGTTCATTACCAAATCTCTTGTTGCTCCATGTGAACTGGATTCCATAGAGGTCCAAATCCATTAAGCCCTCATTATTTATGAACTCCATTAAATCCAATCTTCCTTCCACCTGAGTAGCATCACCTCCCATTTTCTCATGGTCATAAAGAGGGACATTAAAATTTTCCACAATGATCCATCTTCTAGAATAGTCTTTGCTTATAAAATTAGAAACCAAATCCTAGACCTTTTTCCTTAGATGCTTTGTGTTTGGAGCATAAATATTTACAATATACCAATCTTCCTTCTAGTCTGAACTAGTAATTTTGGTTATCATAAGGTGTTTACTAGCAATCAAAATTGTTCCAGAGAAATAGTTCTTCTTCCATAACATCAGAGTTCCCCCTGATGCCCCTTCTGAACTGCAAGCATTTATTGAATAGTTATTAAAAGCTTTAATTTGTTATGCTTTCTCTTAATTCATCTTAGTCTCTTGAAGCAGGAGAAAATCAGGCTTTTGTTGTCTAAAAAAATTCCTAACAATGTCCATTTTATGAGTACTATTCAACCCCCTAATATTCCAAGTAATGATCTTCATATCCAATTTTTAGGAGTAAAATCTAGAATAGTTGCTTGCCTACCATCAACAATATTCTGCATACTTTCTAACTCTCTAATTTTCTTACTAGATCTTCTTCTAGGTTTGACCGGGGAACCAACATCCAGTTTCACCTTAGTGTGCTGTTCTATTCTTTTCCAAGTTTTTTTCAGATTAGAAACAAGAGGTTTTACCTTGTAATGTTGATCTATTTTGTTGCTTCTAGTCTCTACCACCTTAGTATTATTCTTTTTTTCAGCCCTTTTCCTTTGGTTTGGTTTATGAATTGAGGTATTTTCTTTCACATCATCCAGAGGAGGAGACTTCACCATAGAAAGGTCATTTTCTACCTAGGTTTGCACCTGAATCTCCCTAGATTGAGAAAAAAGAGGACTCCTTCCTCAGGTAAATTTCCAATATCAGCCAAGATTTCACCATCCTCAAGCACAATTTTGTCATCAATATCTCTCCATTGTTCTTCTATCCTCTGATGAATAACAATTTGTTTTGATAAATCTGCCCAATTTTCCAATTCTTGTTCAGGTAAACTAATTTCAAACTGTAAACTAGGACCTTCTTTCTCAGAGTTGGCTTCCTTAGAAGTGAACTCTTTCACTGCCTCAGCCTGTGGAACTTGAAATTTTTCATTACATTTTTGTTCTTGGCATTGGCCTTCTTTGGGTTTCCATACTTTCTTATGCTAAACCTTGTTCTTTTTCCCTTCCAAACCACTGCTAGCCTGGTTTATACTTTTGGAAGGACTGTTTTTAACCAAATGCCCCTGCTTCTTACAAGCATAGCAGGAATTAGGCAAATCTTCAAAAAGGATTTCTTGAGTTCTTTTACCCAACTTGGAAATCAGATCCACCTTTATTGGGAGGTGATTCAGGTCTGCCACCTTAACAAAAAGTCTGGCACATTGAAGTTTGGATCTAGAAGCCGTAGCATTATCCATAGCTACAAGTTCTCCAAAAGAACTAGTGATACCTTTAAAGATGTCTTCATGCCAAAATTCTAAAAGGAGTCCAGGAAGTTTGGCCCAAATGAGAGTGGTTAAGAAGAAAGAGTTTGAAACATCCATGTTGGGTTCCCAGTTTTTAATGGTGAGAGATTTTTTACCTAAAGACCATGGCCCTGCACAAAGAACTCTATCCAAGTCTTCTTTATAGTTAAAGATAAATGAAAAGAAGCCATTCAAAATGGGGGCAATATCTACCTCTCCTCTAATAACCCATTTCCTTTTCACCATCTTTCTAAGTGATTCAAGATCTGGTCTAGCGCCTAAAAATTTTCCCACTTAAGTGAAATCCATGGAAGACATGGAAAAATCAACTAAAGGGTCAGGAATAAAAAATTGAAATGCACCTTTCTTTCAGCAGGTCTTGGAAGTCACTGACGTGAAGAGAGACTTTCTAGTTGGTTTCTTGCAGAATAGGGATGACCAAGTTTTCCGTTCTGAGACCCCTCTCTTTTGCCCTCCAAAGGGCTTTTCCTTGAAAGAAACAACATTTTCTTTTTCCTTCTCGAGATCTTGTCCCAACACATGAGAAGCAGACATAGAATCCAAAGGTGGGACACGAACCCCACACAAAGGTTCAAAATGTCCTAAAGACTTTCCATTGTCTACATCAACAAAAGATTCTGACCCCGTAAACTTCTCAATATCCTCTGTCGTTCCCCTAGGGTCTGTACCGCGAGCCAGATTCTCCCCAACCAGTTTCCTGCCTGCATGCAAACTAGCTAATTCAAATTCTGAAAGGGCACCCATCAGGCTTTGTTTACATATTCATCTTGTTAAATTGTGTTCCTGTACTTTCTTATATAGACTTTTGATATCCAAAAGATATTTATGCTAATATGGTAATTTAGAACATTATTTTATTGATGTAATTAAGTCAAATTTAATTAACAAAACTATTCGAATAAATTATTTCACTAAGAATTTAATATAAAATTTAGTATATTCTAAAGTTTTATTTTACTTAAAAATAAATAAAATTATATTACCCTTATACATTAAATTTTCTTTCTCTAGATAAAATGGTTAAAATCCTCTAAGAAAGTTAGTCAATTTTTAAAAGATTCAATACTTGTTCGACTCAAAAGTATATAAAATATTTATATTCATCTACAATGTATTATTCCAAGAGTCAAATTCTAAATAGAGTTAAAACAATCATTAGATAACTCATATTACACTAATTCAAAAAATGATTATCCAAAAATATATGGACCATGACCCTTCATTATAGTAACATCCATACGTGTAAAGACATGAACTAGTTATAAAATGAATTTACAGAAGAAAGATTCAAAATTGATTAATTTTGAATATCATAATGTTCTTACCATCTCTAGTTCACATTGCATTTACTATTGTTGATGTTTCTGGATTAAGATCCAAATATAGTTTCTGACTATTTCGTTGATTGATTAACACTGCAAAAAGATGTACATTTCACAAATCAACTTAGATAAAAACAATATATAAATTAAATACTCAAAATTAACTAAATCTTACTTCATGTTTTTCTTACCATCTCTCATTCACATTGCATCATCCATTGGTGTATGGTTGAGATCAATAGAATAGGCAAACATATGCTCTTCTACTTTATCATTTTGATCTATAATAACACACAAATTTAAAATTTAAACTTAATGAACCAAATAAAAATTAAAGATTTACAATGAAATCCATTTAATAATTTTTATACCATATCCAATTTGCATTCCATCCATTGTTGTTGATGTTTGGTTGAGATCCATACAAAAGGGTAACCTATGTAGATCATTTTGTTTTTTAACATTGAAAATTGAAATAATGTTCGCATTCAATGACGATAAACTTTGATAACATTTTCAAGTGTAAAAATATATAATATAACTAGTATATAAATATTTAAAATGTGAATTACCAGAAATGGATTGTTGAAATGTTTCCTCAGGGGAAACATTCAACATTGATTCTTCATCTCCATAAATTGTATCTAATTTGTTTGCATATTATAGAAAATATGTTAGGTACATGATTAAGTAATTTTCTATAAATAAATAGATAAATAAATTTAATAGTTAAAAGATACCATCTACGAGGTGTGTTTCACTTGTTATTGTTTGGTTCAGATTAATTGGAAAAGGTAACCGACCTCATGGATTACATTCTTGAGCATACGAAATTGTAATTCAACATATAATTAATAAATGAACTGATAAAAATTCATACTTCTATAAATTAAAAAAATATTTTTGAATGAATGTACTCACCTTTTTGTTCCCTACTAATAAGAGTTTCTTTTTGTATTGCTATACCTAAGCGATTACTGCCCTTCTTTTTCTTTTTCTTTGTACATCCTCTAGAGGGGAATTGAAAGGTTTCCTGCTCAACTCTTTCACTTAAGTTTTGACAAATGGTATCACACCTTCATTGAGTAGAATGGTGTTTCTGCATTGTGCATTTTGACAAATATCTATATAAATTTGAAATAAGAAATATAGAGGTTTGATTATCATAAAATAATCTAATATTTAACTATAAAAATATTGTACAGATTACCAGTAGTGATATTTTCATGATTAAGACTCCCTCTATCATCATGGTCACCATTTGACAACAAAGCAATGTTGTATGTAACTTAATAACTTTAAACTAGTTACATTTGACATGAATAATAGTAATAATTAAATATTTTAAAAATAAACATGTGTGAAATAAAACATACCTACAACTTGATATTTCACATTTGTTTTGTCTCTCTTTAGAAGATCTAAAATCTTCAATGCATGTTTACATGTGTTTCCTTTTTTTCCCCAGTGACAATCACATACATGCAAATTAGGTCCACATTTTTTGACAAAATACCATTTTGTTGGAATTTTTTGTTTTCTTATGTTATACACATTATGGAGGTGATCATTAGGATAACAATTTGTATTTGGTAAATTGTTTTTTATATTTCTAGTGCATTTTTATAGAACTGTTCTTTTTTGAAGTTTGTTACAAACTGAGATAACTCCAAAAATCTTTTATTTTTATAGAATGGCTCTACCCTATGAAGAAATACATGGATGAGAAATTTCATTCTCCTTGTGCAATTCTTAGAATGATCGAATAAATAATGACCCTTGATGTGATAATGGTAGGATTCTATTGAAGCATTGGTCTCTTGATTTGAATGAGAAAACTTTCAAAAATTCTTGGCCCACATTTCTACAAAAAAAATATAATGAGGTGACACAAAAATAGCTAACATGATGTAAATGCATATAAATGTAATGAATAATCACATGATCTTTACCAATATGACTCTTATGATGAGATTGAGTTTTTTGAAAGTAATCAATAAAAGTCTTCTTCTCTTTGAATTCCTTCATGAAATTCTTTATTACGTGAGTAGTAATGTCTTCATAATCACTCATTGCATACATAATCTACCCAATTTGAATATTTTTATTCCAATTTCCTTATTTCTCACATGCCTAAATTATAATGTAAAATATCAAGATATGATGTTTCAAGGTCTATAATATTGATATATTTCAATTTAAAATTCACTTACATGTACACATTCTTCAACTACACCTTAAATACATGCCAAATACATAAAAGTATTCAACAATTGAAGGATAGCCTAAAAGTTCAATTATAGTTGTTCATAAATAGTATTCAAAAAAAATTAAATTTTATACTTATTCAAACAAAATAAAAAATATAATTTTATAAACTAAATATCAAGAAATAATAACCTAATTGCATCAATCTCAACACTAGCATCATCTATCATGAATGCATTAACATGCTAGTCTTCTTTGGAATCTTTCCCTATTTTATACACCTCACTTATCCATTCGTTTATATCCTCAACTTTATTTCTTGAGGATATGGCCCATGCAACAGGAACACCAGCCTCTTGCTCATTGAATACAAGTAAAGTATATAACTCAAATTGTACATTATTACACTATACCAATAAATAAAATACATGTATGAATTTTAGAGATTATAACTATCAATAATAACTTTACAATCCATAGATATGGGTATCACACTTTTACTGACACCATATATATTTGTAGAGAATGTGGAATCCATTGTAATGAGTGAGTTATGTGAATGTTTTACCATCATTTCTCAAATCCACAGTGTTTGGATCCCTATAAAAATGGAACATATCTCATGTTGTTTGGCCTATTATAGTAGAAAAATTTTTCTGTGTCCTTTGGATGCCATAAGCTTACACTTTTGGCATCATCTTCATCTTTCTAAGATCAAAGGGATTACACTCTCTTCCATGCATTCAATACATATTTTCTTAATAAATATGTATCCCTTTTATTCATTAAATTAGTTAGACTATGATCTAAGTTGGTTTTTCTCACATATTGTGTCAATTCTAACCATCAGTAATAAAGATTCAATGTAAGATTTGCATTCATTTGATAATATTGGTGCAAAATTGCTATTTGGCACCAACAGGGTCATCCTTTCCATGACAAAAGTCACCATTAGTGTCATAATGGGTAAACTCATAATATGTAATTATAAAAACATCTAGTGTTGGAAAACTGATTGAAAAGATCATTGATGAAGAAGATTGATTGAAAGAGGGAGATTGTTGTTAAGAGAATATATTCAATCATTATTTTTTCATTGATGTCAAACCTGCTATGTGTTGGAATGACATTTGCTTATAAGATCCAAGTACTATCACTTAGGGAATTAATGACAAGGATTTGATCAACAACATGTAACAAGAGCACCTAAGGGAAAGGATGAGTTATGATATTTTAATGAAGTACAAGTATCAGTTAAGCCAATGGTGAAATGATGTATTGATAACATACTTGAAGATATAGAGGTTGGTCACACTTAGAAACATTAGAGGAATAAGTTGTAATAAGGTTGACCGCGAAGCTTAAACTAAATTCATTAGTGGATGCCAAGAAAGCTAGTTGAAGCCAAGAAAATTCTTAGTTGGAGCCGAGCAAATGAAAAATCTAGTGTGTGCCAAATGAACTTCAGGTGTCGAGTGAAGTTCAAGTGCTAAGCAAAGTAATAGGTGCTGAGCATCAGAAAATCTTAGTAGGTACCAAGTGAACTTCAGGTTCCAAGCATCACTAAAATGTAGTTGATGTCGAGTAACACAGTATGCACCGAGCACCGGTATTTCAATAGTGTTGAGCTACTGCATTATTGGAAATGTCAAAGATTTTCCAAATCTGAGTTGACATAGTTGTTATGGTTAATTTTGTGAACTAGTTGGAGGATAAGGATGGTGAGCTCGTGGCACAAAATTTTGTGTAAACCATTTTTGGACAAATTCAAAAGGATTATTCAAGAAGTTTCTACAAGAAACATAATATGGGTTAGATTCAATGAATCCTATCTAATCCATACAAATTGAAATTAAAGAAAGAAAGAATCGAGTGGGAAAAGGAACTCCATACTTCTATTTAAGGAGTCACATACCAAGAAGCAAATGCTACTACTACTAAAGTGCCAAAATTGTGAATTGATTAGAAGGGTGTCAATGACAAGGCATCTACGAGAAGGAAGAGCACAAAGGGTCTACTTTGATGAGTGGTCAGAGAGAGATGATTGCACTAGTACATTGAGCATGGAGACTCAAGTAGACTAAGCTTCAAAGGAGGGCAAGCTGACAGAGCTGCAATGACTGAAAGTTAGGCAATGTGAAGGACTTGAAGAGTGATATAAAATCTGCAAGTTGAGTTGTATTCTATAATCAGGTCAAAACCCCTTAATGTTACTCTCTAGAAATTGTATCAGTTAGGATAAAGGAAAATACTATGGACTTAGATTGGTTTAATAGCCATTTGTAAATTCTTTAACAAGGTGGCATTCCAAGTGAATGTTTTAAATTCCTTTAACTAGGCCCACTTCTATCAAGGTGGATAAATCCTCTAACAAGGTCACATTTAATAGTGTTTTGTAAGCCTTTAATAGGGCATCACTTTAGAAGATTGAGAATTGAGTAGCATGTTACTGGTGGTCTTTCCCAAATTGGGTTTCCATGTAAATCATTGTGTTATGTGTTGATCTTTTTAAGTGTTCTACTTGCATGTTGATTTACAGTAACTTGCTGAATAAGAAAGATAAAAGTTTGGATGAACGAATAGTTGAATAGGCTCACTACACTTAGTGAAAAAGTTTGAATTGGACATTAGGACCTTGAACTGATTCACCCCCCTCTCTCAGTTATTCTAAAGCATTTCTAACAATTGGTATTAGAGCCATCTGCTGATTTAATTTCAAGGTACTAGAAGTAGGAAGATCAAGATGTCCAAAAGAGAAGCTCCCAAGTTCAACAAATACAACTTTGTTGCATGATAGAGTCTGATGAAATTGCACCTTGGATCAATAGGTGATTATGCAAAAACTTCAATTGAAATAGAACATGTAGAATTAGTTGGACCTCTTATTGTAGATGATTTCAACAAAAAGGAGCACAATCAAGCAATGCTGGAGATTGCCTCTGCACTTGGTTATGTTGAATATGATGACATCAAAGGATGTGATACTATATTAAAGATGTGGAAAGCCCTGTTAGATATCTATGGAGGAGATTAAAATGTTCAAGGAGCAAAGAGAGAAATCCTCAGATGAAAGTTTGATGACACAAAGATGGAGGAAGGTGAAAATGTTGCTCAATATGGATCCAGAATGAAAGAAGTGGTAAGTGCAATAAGAATTTTAGGTGGTCAATTAAAAGAAGAGACTATCAATAACAAATACTTGAGAACCTTGCTCCCTATCTATTCTATTAGAGTTTTAGCCATCTGAGAGTTAAGGTGTATACCAAGAAATGCATTGACCTTTGAAGGAATAGTGAGAAGACTTACTGCATTTGAGTTGTCCAATTTTGACAACTATAGACCTGAGAACCTTGAATCTACTCTCAAGGCCAAGTTGAAAATGAAAGACACTGAGGAGGTGACATTAAAATAAGAAAAGTAGAAAAGGAAAAAGTGCATCCAGTGATAGCAGCACAGATGAGGAAGATGCAGAATAGTTGGAAGCACTACTAGCTAGGAGATTTCATAGAGACAAATATAAATTCAAAGGTAAACTCCCTATCATTTATTTTAATTGCAATGAAGTAGGTCATATTGCTACAAGATGTACATAGAAGAAGAACTAAAAAGAAGGAAACAAGTGCAAAAATAAGAAGGAAGATGATAGTAGAGACTACAAGGACAAAGGAAAAAGATGCTACATTGTTGAAGAAGATTTTGATGAGAATGATGATGAAATAGTCTATGTGGCCATGAAGGATGAATCGGATAAAGATGAAGATGAACCAAAAACATTTCTAACTTGTGTGAACAAGAATGACAAGTGGATCATAGACAGTGGTTGCTCACATCACATGACAAGAGATAAAAGTAAGTTTGTTACCTTTACTCAATATGATGGAAATAGTGTTAGATTTGGAAATGATGCTCCATGTCAAATCAAAGGGAAAGGTTCTATTAAACTTACTAAGAATATTTCATCTGATAATACATACTATGTTGAACGATTGAACTACAACTTGTTGAGTGTATCACAGTTAGGTAATGTAGGATGCAAAGTAGAGTTTGGAAACAAAACTACCAAGATCTATGACATTGATGGAAATCTGATAGGAAAAGGTGAACAAACTAGGAGTAATCTATTTTACCTAGATATATAAGATGCAACTTCTCTTATTGTTCGACTTGATGATGTGTGGTTATGGCATAGAAGATTGTTTCATGTTAACTTTGACAATCTGATTAGCATCAACAAAAAGAGGAAAGTCAAAGGGTTGCCTAAACTAAAGAAGTCTAAAATCACAATGTGCAAACAATGTCAACTAGAGAAGATGACTAAGTCTAGCTTCAAAAGAAAAACATATACTTCTAAAGAAGTACTAGAGCTAGTTCATACAGACTTATGTGGACCAATAAAAGTGCAAAGTTACCTAGGAGACATATACATAATGCTATTTGTAGATGACTATTCAAGGATGATTACTACTATGTTTTTAAAGCAAAAATCTGATGTATTTCAAATGTTCAAGTGGTATTTGGTCAGAGTTGAAAAAGAAATAGGGAATATTCTAAAATGCCTAAGGTAAGATAGAGGAAGTGAGTTTACATCAAAAGAATTTGAAATATTTTGTAATGATGAATGTATCTAAAGGCAAACATCAACACTAAGAACTCCACCCCAGAATGGTATTGCTAAAAGAAAGAATAGGTCAATGATAGATTGTGCAAGAACCTTGATGATGGATAAAAATGTTGCTCTCAAATATTGGAGAGAAACTATAAGCACTTCTATTTACACCCTGAACAGAGTCCAAGTCAAGAAAGGTACAAATGCAACACCTTTTGAACTATGGTATGGTCACTCACCTATTGTAAAACATTTCAACGTATTTGGTTGTAAATGCTACATTCTTAAAGATACTAGAAATGGAAAGTTTAATGCAAAAAGTGATGAAGGTATATTCCTTGGCTACTCCACTAGAAGTAAGGTATTTAAGTGTTTGAATACTAAATTGACAAGATTGTGCAGAGTGCAAATGTAAATTTTGATGACCATGTAGAAGTTCAAGTTGATGAGTCTAAGCAATCAGAATATTATAAATATTTTGTATACTTCTATGAAGGAATTCCTACTGAAGATGATGCTACTAATCAATTTGGTAATCGACAACAAATTTTAGTATCAATAGAGTTACACCTAGTAAATGCTAAGTTGCATTCAGAAGCTGAGCTATAGAATGAAGGAAATGCACATTCTGATTCTAAATATAGTATACATGAAAGAAATGATGAAATACCAGATGGAGAAGAGAAAAATGACTTTGAAGTTGAAGGATCAAACATGGAAAGAAGAATAGAACCAAGATTAGCCAAATATGTAAGAAGACATCACCTTGCGGATCAAATAATTGGTGACAAGGATGCAAGACCAATGAAAAGGAATAGACTAAGAAATGAATCATGTTTTCTAAGAAAGGTTGAACCTAGAATAGTGATAGATGCACTACAAGATGATGACTGGTATAAAATGGAAGAGGAGATAGATCAGATTAAGAGGAACAAAACTTGGACCCTAGTTCCTAGACCAGCTGACAAGAATATAATTGGTATGAAATAGGTATTTAGGAAAAAACTTGATGAGAATGGTGAGATAACAAGAAAAAAAGACATTATTTTGCAAAGGCTATGCACAAGAAGAAGGACTAGATTATGGGGAGACATTTTCTCTTGTTGCAAGAATGGAAGGAGTAAGAACACTACTTGCATATGCTGCATACAAAGGTTTCAAAATCTACCAAATGGATGTCAAGTCTACCTTTCTAAATAGTATACTAGAAGAGGAAGTCTATGTTGAACAACTAGAGGGATTCGTTGATGAGAAGAACAAGGACATGGTTTGCAAACTACATGATGAATCAACCAGTTAGCACACCAATGGAAATAGGATATAAGTTATCCAAAAATGATGAATCAACTGAAGTAAATTAGACAATGTATAGATCAATGATTGGAAAGTTGCAATATGTTGTACATAGTAGACCAGACATTGCATTAGCTGTTGGGATAGTGGCAATATTTTATGCAAATCCAAAAGAAAATCACTTGATGGCAGTAAAGAGAATACAAAGATACCTAAAAGGAATTGATGACTTTGGTTTATATTACAAGAGGAGTGAAAACTTTTAGCTAAGAGCCTATACTGATGTAAATTGGGGAGTTAATATTGATGATAGAAAAAGCACTAGTGGAGAAGCACTTTTTTTGAAAAAAAATATTGATTACATGGACAAGTGAAAAAGCAAAATTGTACCTCACAGTTCACAACATAAGTTGAATATGTTGTAGCTGCTATAAATTGCACCAATATTGTATGGATCAAACATTTGCTACAAAGTATGAAGGAAGAGGTAAATGAGCTTGTAATACTTTATTGTGATAATAAAAGTGCTATCAACATATCAAAGAACCCTATAATGCATGCTAAAACCAAGCATATTGCAATTAAGTATCACTATGTAAGAGAATTGGTGGAAGAGAAACAAGTGAAGGTGGAATATGTTAGCTCAAAGGAATAGATTGCTGACATCTTCACAAAAGAACTACCTAAAGATACTTTTGAGTATCTTAGAGGTAAGTTAGGGGTGATACCCCTAGCCAAGGCTACTTAAGAAAATGCAAGACTCCCCTGCATCAAATGAATTGATTGTTGAATTATTACACATTGATGCAGAGGATACTTACTTTAGGATTCATGCCTAAAGTAAGTGAAATAATGAAGTTCCAAATCAGTCACAAGCAAGGTGACAGAGGGAGAAAGTGAAAGAACCTACAAAAGCTATAGTTTCATATTAAGATGCTGAAACAATATGTCTTTGGCATTATTTCCAAAGAGGGAGAAGTAGTGACAAATTGATCAACAACAGGAGAAAGTGTAACAAAATTCAATGGATAAAATATTTGATCAATAGATTAAGGGAGAAGATGAAGAAGTTGATCAGAACATAGAATAACAGAAGATGAGCAATACATACAGAGGGAGAAACTATAAGAAGGAAGAAAGGAAAGAGAAAGGATACAGTAGCTAAGAAGGAAAGATAGAAGTAAATAAATTGGGAGAGTAGATCAAGAGAAGGAGATGTGAAAACTGATGGTAACACATTTTTTTTTATCATTTGACTTACTATTCTAACCTAGTTAGTACATGGTTAAATAGTTTAGTCTGATGGTTGATCAATTTAGTTTGCCATCAATGCCAAAGAGGGAGATTGTTAGAAAATTGATTAAAAAGATCATTGATGAAGAAGATTGATTGAAATAGGGAGATTGTTGTTAAAATAATGTTTCCAATCATTGTTTTGTCATTGATGTCAAACCTACTATGTGTAGAACATTTTCTTATAAGATCCAAGTACTATCACTTAGTTGATTAATGAAAAGGATTTGATCAACAACATGTAACAAGAGCATCTAAGGGAAAGGTTGAGTTATGATATTGTAATAAAGTGTAAGGATTAGTTAAGCTAATGGTTGAATGATGTATTCATAACATACTTGAAGATACAGAGGTTGGTCACACTTAGAAACATTGGAGGAATAAGTTGTAATAAGGTTGATTGCAAAGCTTAAACTAAGTTCATCAATGAGTGTTGAGCAAGCTAGTTGAAGCCAAGAAAATTCTTAGTTCGTGCCAAGCAAATGAAAAATCTAGTGTGTTCCGAGTGAACTTTAGGTGCCAAGAAATCTTTAGGTGCAAAGTAAAGTTCAAGTGCCAAACAAAGTAACAGGTGCCAAGCACTAGAAAACCTTAGTAGGTACTGATTGAACTTTAGGTGCCGAGCATCAGTAAAATGTAGTTGATGCCGAGTAACATAGTATGTGCCAAGCACCAATATTTCAATAGTGTCCAGTTGCTACATTATTGGAAATATCAAAGATTCACCAAATCTGAGCTGAGATAGTTGTTACCTTGAATTTTGTGAACCAGTTGGAGGATAAGGATGATGAGCTAGTGGCACATAATTTTATGTAAACCATTTTTGGGAAAATTCAAAAGGATTATTCAAGAAGTTTCTAGAAGAAACATAATATGGATTAGATTCAATGAATCCTATATAATCCATACAAATTGAAATTAAAGAAAAGAAGAATCGAGCAGGCAAAGGAACTCCAAACTTCTATTTAATGAGTCACATAGCAAGAAGCAAATGCTACTACTGCTAAAGTGCCAAAATTGTAAAGTGATTAGAAGGGTGTCAAGGATAAGGCATCTAGGAGAAGGAAGAGCACAAAGGGTCTACTTTGATGAGTGTTCAGAGAGAGATGATTGCACTAGTACATTGAGCATTGAGACTCAAGGAGACTAAGCTTGAAAGGAAGGCAAGCTAACATAACTACAAATACTAAAAGCTAGGCATTGTGAAGGAGCTGAAGAGTGATATGAAATTTGCAAGTTGAGTTGTATTATGTAATCAGCTCAAAACCCCTTATTGTTACTCTCTAGCAATCATATCAGTTAGGGTAAAGAAAAATCCTGTAGACTTAGGATGGTTTAATAGCCATTTGTAAATCCTTTAATAGGGTGGCATTCCAAGTGAATATTTTAAAATCATTAAACTAGGCCCACTTCTAATAGGGTGGATAAATCCTCTAACAAGGTCACATTTAACAGTGTGTTGTAAGCCTTTATTAGGATGGGGTTTTCATAGGGCATCACTTCAGAAGAGTGAGAATTAAGTAGCATGTTACTAGTGGTTTTTTCCAAATTGGGTTTTCGCATAAATCAGTGTGTTATGTGTTGATCTTTTTATGTGTTATGCTTGCATGTTGATTTACAGTAACTTGTTGAATAGGAAAGATAAAAGCTTGGATGAATGAATAGTTGAATGAGCTCACTACACTTAGTGAAAAAGTTTGAATTAGACATTAGGACCTTGATAACTGATTCACTCCCCCCCCCCCCACCCTCTCTCAGTTATTCTAAAGCATTTCTAACATTTGGTCTACCATACGTAACCCTAATTAGAAAATGATCTTGATAACCACTTTTTTGGGTAAATCTTTTTTTCCTTTCAATGTTTTTAGGTTTTCCTCTATTGTCCTTAGGGCCATAAGCACACCAATAACTGTGTATACCTAAAAACAAAAATAATTGACTTGATAAAAATGTGTTAATAGATATGACATTTAATTAATCTATTAAATATAGGCAAATCTCGAGTATATCTTTGTAGTGTGGTTAGTAGGTTTTTTTGAGATGGACTCTTTATGCTTCTTAAGTAGAAAGTCTATCTCTATACTATCCAAAAAATCTTCCCCTTTGACACAGTGAGGGAGCCTTTCAATAGAGATTGCAATACATAAGTCCATATCACCACCATTTCCAATAGGTGTCCATTCAATATTATCACTTGAGAAATGATTTCCTTGGGTTGGAATATCTTGCCCACCTAGTTCAATGAATGATTCCCAAATTTTTTTGACTCAATCTGAGTAATATTAAAATAATTAGTGACTATCATTTTCAAAATATAGAAATAAATCTATTAGTTTTCTAATCACTCAATAGTATCGTTCTCTTTACCTTAGTGTTTTTGATATAAAAGGAGTCAAAACTAGGGGTGGCCCTTTACAATAGTGGTGGCACAACCAGTAAAAAGCTAGCCGATAACCAACAGACAACTACACACACCGCTCCTAATGTTTTACATAATTATCTTTACCTTAGTGTTGAGACTTACTTTTGAATTCACAATAAGAAACAATTTAACAATATACAAATTATAGAGATATAATTAAATATCTAAACAATATAAAATGGTAGATACAAAGGTTCAAAGTTTTTTTTGATGTATATTATTATAAGTAAATGTATGGTATATTGTTAGATTTTGTATTGCATGTGATGTGATACAAGATAATTCAAGGTGGACTATAGTGAGTTGACTATAGTAATGGCATAGGAAGAGGATTTATTTTAGGATATTCTGATTTTGGAAAAATGACTAAATTTCAAAGCAAGACTTTTCTATATGATTGGACAATAGTAGTGCCTTACGAAAGAAATTATGATGTTTAAATTTAATTAATAGAAATATTTTAGACATGTCTTCCAATAACCCCAAAAATCCTTAGCCATGTGAAAATGAAAGATGCAAAAAAATATTAAATGGAAAAGTTAGAAAATGTTTAACTAAGAAATTTAAGTGAAACCTTATTTTTAGCTTTGTTTAATTTTTATGCAATCTATCTTGAAGGTGCTAGAAGAGTAAGAACATTCACTATTCTAGCTTTGTTTAGAAGACTAACATTAGTTGAAACATTAGCTATAGCTTTGTTTAGTTTTTATGTAATCTAATATATACTTTATTTCAATTTGAATGATGGATAAAAGACTAACACTATTCATGTGGGATCATGTTGTATGTATTGGATTATTTAATAAATTTATATGAAATATTTCTTAAGTAATATTTTTCTTTCATTCAAGCTTGATTTATTTGTAATGATTCGAGATCCTAACCAATTTTTGGGACAACATTATTGAATATAATTTACAATATAATATGAAAAAATTAGAAAATAATTCAATGAAATTCGTAAGGAATGTAGTAGAATAATGTTAACAAACTAGTTCTAAATTTATTTAAGAGAATATTAAAAAATTATAATGATGAATGATTTTACACTTATTCAACAAATTTTTATTTAATTCTTATAATATTTAATGATTGGTGCTCTCAAATTTAGACACTTCATTTCAAATCTAGTTTACATATAGATTTGTATAATTAATATATTTGTATATTTTGATATGAAATTGTTAAAAACACCAAACATACACAAACAAAAATAAAGATTACAATTTACCAACCTAATCTATCCTTGCTTTTTTACTTGAATAACTTCCAATCGAGGAATCAACCAAAACCCTAAACTTTAATATATATATTTTTAGTCATTGACAAAAAAAAAAAAAAAAATTGTTCATTTTTAAATGTAAATAAAACTTTAAAATGTCGAGTCTAAGTATTATTTTTATCCTTATAATTTTTGTATTTATTTCTTTTATCTAATATGAAAACTCTAAACATTTCTCATTGATTAAAAATCTTTTTTAGAAAACATCATATATTTAACTCATATTATAATTTAAAATAATCCAAAATCATTATTTAGAATTTAAAAACAAATCAATGAAAATAGTTCAAGCTTAAAATAAAATAAATCATCTATAGCTTACAAACATGAATATAGAATTGAAAAAATAATTTATAGAGAACTAAGGGATTAATGATTCACAAAAAATGCAAGGATTTCATAATAACAAACATATAAATCTAACATAAAAAATTTTAAATAAAAAATAATAAATTACTACGGAGATCAACCACTCTAGAAATCTTGTTGAGAAGATAAATTTCAATTTATTAAGATCAATTGGTAAATTTGGGAGCCAAAACAACTTACTAAATGTTGAAGATATGAAATACATTTATGGTGAGTTAATTTTAGTTTTTCAAGACAAAGAAAACACCAAGTTGAATGGGATGGGGGATGACATATGGAGATGGGATGATGGATGGGGTATGGTGGGAAAGGGAAATGGGTAAGTTGGGTAGCCAGCTTTGTGCCTTACTATGTCGCCATTTTCATGATTTATTATGTTTTTGTTTTCCTCTTACAATGGTATGTGAGGAGTATGAATGGACGGTAGATATATTAAATACCATGAAATTCATATATATACATATATATATACATCTATATACATGCATACGTACATATAATATTTAAATAAAATAATTTTTTAAATTAGTTTTTATAACAACAAACTGATAGGGCAATTTAAACCAGCCAATCAATAATTTGTTTGCAATACTATAATGATTCATTTTACCAAGGTCTTGATCTAGATTTTTTGTACAAATTATATGTTTAAAAGTGTGGTTTTTATTTAACAGTATCAAATGAGGGTTTTTGTTTACATTGAAGTTTTTCCAATTTAATTTTATTCAAACCCTAGCTAGATTTTAGATCAATTTCTCCAACTACATTCTCTATTATTTAATATCAAAATTTCTAAGATCCACACCTTTTTATTTAAAAACAACAATTCAATTCAAAGATACCAAGAAGACACAAAGAATACAGATCTTTTAAAAGAAATTTATTATCATAGGTTTTCAAAACCCTACCTTACTTTGATGCTAAAAAAATCTTGACAATCTAGTGAAACCCTTACCAATCCAAAACCCTCAAAGCTTCCATAAGTCCTTTTGCTCCAACTCCCAAAATTTTCTCTCCAAAATTTATGTGTGAAATAATGAACTAAAATCCTCTAATATAAAGCCCTCACTTCTCTTTAGGGTTTCTATCTCTAAAAACTCTAGAATATAATTATTTTATTTAATTAATCCATCAATATGCAAATTTAACTCACTTTTTAATTAAATAAACTCTTTCATTTTATTTTCCCAATTTATTATTTAATACAATCATGGTAAAAATAATTAATTAATATTTTAATCAATAAAGCTAATTAGAATACATTATTTAAAGCAACTCTAATTTTGATCAATATTAATTAAATCTTTAGACTAAAATAATATTTAATATTTAAATTCTTTTTATTTAGTTCTCTAATTTAGGACTTTAAATTAAATATTTTTATTTAGTCAAATACAAGAAATGAAATATCGACTTATTTTAATATTTTTTTCTTTTTAATTAAATAATATTAAATAATTCAAATATCAATGATTAATCCAAATATCATAAATAAGCATTTTACCAAGCAAATCACAAAGTCAAACCACATGAAATGCATAAGGAAATCAACCAACCCATTCAAGTCAAACAAGACACGCACATAAAGACTCACGGGTTTGAAAAGGGTAGATGGTCAATTATGAGTCCTCCTTGCAAGATAAGTATTTGGGCTATGGTTGGGATTGGACCCGATCATTATCTTCCCATTCTTACCATTTAGTTATTGTGATAGGGTATGCTCATCCTGACAAATCAAGGAACTCAATGCTCGATACCTGAATTATGCATAAAAGATAAGCATACACACACACCAACACACACACACACACACACACACACACACACACACACACACACACACACACACACACACACACACACACACACACACAAACTAAATAGACAATGGTAGGGAGTGGTACATCATTAGATCCTAACTAGCAGGTGACTATGACTCCCTCCCTTAACTAAGTTAGGTAGAAAAGTAAAACATACATGCACACCATACACATACAAGTATGGGGTGAGTACCATAATTAATCATGAGTACAAGGAACATCATATTTCTATATAAATTTATTAATTTTCATGAACACACAATCATCATTGTTTAAAGACATAGTGTAAGATATAATTATGAAAGCAATTACAATTACTAACTAGAAGTCCTTAAAGAATCATCATTATGAAAGTATTCAATCTAAACATAAAATCAAGTCATGGAATACTATCATATAAGTAGAAATCAAATATATCTCAAACTAACACATGCATGAAAATATGCCTAAAATAGTTCAAGACACATAATAGAAGGGAAAAACATGGGTGGGCACTACACATTTGTTGCGAAGATGAACAATTCAAAGCTATAGGTTTTTCCCTTTGTTTTACCTACAAATGGGTAGAATGGAATATAACTATGGTGAACATTACCACAATTACCAAAAGAGAAAGATGTTCTTCATTGCCTAGTCAATTCTTTTGCATTCTACTCATTTTTCTTAAGTGACTACAATTCATACATATTTATATGGTGCATTAGTTGATATTGGAAACAAGTTTGAAGAACCAAAATAAGGTTAGTATTGAAGTATATGGCATTAATATTTCTAGTCAAACGGATGGTACATGTTTTCCCTCTAATCAATTCCATGAAGTTAGGAAACATTTGAGACCACACCATGGCTTTGATCACATTTTTTTTACTCTATAGTACATCTAATTTGTTTTCCCTTGTCAATTAAATGATACACATTGCACATCAATGTTCATCTTCAATGTCTAAATGTGGGTGCTATTTTAATGATATCAACAAATCTCTTGTTGCAACTCATATAAAAAAGAACATGTTTTATGCTACCTCCAAAGACAAACTTAGAAGGCAGCTTGATGGTGTTCACTAAGAGTTGTAGGCCACCAATCCTATTGAGATAGAAATTCATGTCATTAGGGACCGACATCTAAAGAAGATATTTCCTTATAGTTTTGTTCATAAAGATATGTATTTAAAGCAAGGATCTTTTGTACTACACCATTAAACTTGGTGGATGTGTAATATGAAGGTGTTTGAGTGATTTTATGTACTTCACTATGAGCTATAGAGTTAAGGGAAGTCAATATTATTATTCAATGATGGATATGTCATATCCATGGTGTACATTTTTAGTTGTGGTGGAGCAACACCCACATCATTTTGTAAGAAACAAACATTGGAAATTAATTAATTAATATGATTTTTCTTGTCAAGTTAGTTTGTTATGCTACTTTGTTGAGTGTCTTAGTGAATATTTGTAACTTTTTTTGTGGAAACATTAGATGTTGAATCTATAAGCAAAAAAATAATTTTTTTAAATATGCTTTTAATAGGTTTTGTTCAATAATGTCTTTGATAGACAATAATTGGATGTAAAAACATACTGTCTCTCTAGAGACATTAGTTGAGATTAAAGTAAATTATCTCTAATGACATGAAGTTACTTTTGTTTCCTATTGTCTTATAGCAACTATATCTTAAGACATATTTTAAGACACTCGATTAAAGATGACATGTGAGATGATACACAACTTTTTTATTGTTGCAAATGAAGACAATTGATAAAGGAGTTATCAAAAAAATTTCTTTATTCCTCCTATAGGTAGTAGTGTGTATCACATATATTAGATATTATTGTACTTACCATAGGCTAGAGCTATTGTATTCACTTTACACAACTAATGAATTAGTTCTGCACATATGAACCAATTACAATGAAGTATTCGTATTTCATTTTAATATTTATAAAGTTTCAATTTTTTTTATCAATTAAATCTATTTAAAAATAATAATTTATCTCAAATATAATTGGGTCAAATTATTTGGTCATATAGGACCCCTTTTTTCAAACTTTGTCATGGTGCATTTTTAACTGTGATATTTTAGGAGATTATTTATAAATATAAATATGTAACATTGTAATTAAACATAATTGCATTCATTTATAAATATACATATATAGGTCCACTGTAATCAAAAATAATTTCAATCATCTATAAATGTAAATATGTAAACATTGTAATGAAAATTAATTGCATCCATCTCTAAATATAAATATGTATCAAATATAATTTTATTCACGTAAAAAAATTTAAAAGCATGATGTATTTGGTTTTTCCATAGATGTATTGAAAATTTGTGCTTCAAACATTTAAATTTATTAAAGAAAATATAAGTTAAAACTCTAAATTTAGGGAAACAAAAATTTCAAATTATTTATTTTAATAGTTATGATTCTAATTAATTATAAATTTGTCTTAAAATGCGCTCAATTCATTAAATCAATATAATTAACTTCTAAAACATATATTTTGATAGCTACAAAACCTATTTTAACATTTCTATACAACAACTACATAATTTCCAATAAAATATTCTATTTACACAAATTAATTGACATAAAAAAAAATTCTTAAAACACACACACTAATAAAGATGGTTGGGCGATCAAAAGGGTAATTGAAGAAATTAGGCATTTGTTAACTATCTTGAAAATATATAACTTGCAGCATATTTATAGGGAGGGCAACACAGTAGCAGATTTGATGGAAGCATTGGGTCTGAGTGTGCAAGGCTTATGTTGCTAGAGAGAAATTGGAGAGTTACCAAATTTGGTAAAAAAAATTGTGAATAAAGACAATACCCATGATTGGGTCCACTTAGATAGATTTTATGGCTTTAAGTGACAACTCAATGCTGAGTCAACTGATGGGGTCGGTTCACTATGGACAAATGGCAAGGAATGAGGAAAAGGGTACTTCCAATAATAAATTTGTGTGGTTCGAGAGGGAAAGTAAATCAAAGTATGATTTGAGGGTATTTTTAATGATTTTCTTTATTATAAATTTGTACTAGATGCCTAGTAATAATTCAAATTTCAAAAGGCTTCGACTTCTTGGAGATGATGAAAAAGAGTGGTATTGGGGAAATGATAGATGTCACATGATATAAAGTCAAAGAAGTGACATGGTATTCATTATAGTAAAGGATTGTATGAGTACTTTGTGCAACTTACATTTTTGCATAAGTGTGACTATGTTTTTTAAATTTGCCTATAGTCTAGAGCTTGGAAAGGAGTGAGATTTGTGGTGAAAGTTTCTGCAATGGGGGAAGATTTTTTGCGTATTGAGTCTTCAATGATTAAGGATAGTTCTTGTAAATCCCTAACTTGTTACATTCTTGGGGAGGGGGACTGATCCCATTTATGGAGGCATTGAATGGTTTTGATGAGAGTTGTTCTCAACTATTTGTGAATTCTTGAGATGATAGAAAGGTGACGGTTAATGGAATTACATTTTAGGTTTCTAAGGAAATTCTTTCATTGGTGACGAGGCTTGTAATGAAAGGGAGAAAATGGTAGAAGGTGACTAGGTATATGGATGAAGCTAGCTTGAACCGCTTCTTCTAGGAGGGTGAAGAACACATTCGCCATCATGGAGGGTTTTTGCATGAAAAGCTTCTAGAGCCATGTAATGAAGTTTTCTTGGTGTTGATGAAATATCTGACGCTAGAATGGAGGTATGGTGTTTTCTATTACTACCATTCCCCCTCCTAAATAATTTCTCCCATCATGAAAATACTTCTATTCCTTTCTTCCTATTGCATCAATTAGTTGATATTGAATATCATGTTAAGGAAAATATGAAAAAGGGGGTTAATTATACAATCCTCTACTAGGGGTTGATGTTCCATCTTTAGCAATTCAATTTGGCCTTATTACCCCCTAGAATTGTGGAGGTTGATATCCCAACTCTTCATAACCCTCACCCCCATGTATACCTCTAAGAATTACCAGGCCTAAAGGCCCTACCCCTGAACCTTCACCCCGTCCCTTGAGGAGAGGAAGATTTTCCCCCTAGTAAAAAGGTGAAAATGGAGAAATGGAAAGAAAAGGAGTTGGAGGACTCGAAATAAGAGGCTAAAGGTGGAAGGCAAAGGTCTAGAAGAATAGCAAAAACTAATGCCAAAAGGAAGATGAGGTTTTTTGCTTCATAGCAGGAGGATTTTGATTTTGAAGGGATGAACCACCCCAAACAAAGAGTGAAATAGATGAACTATGGCTTGGGGAATGAGAAGGAGAAGGATGTGAAAATTTTAAACTCTTCTATGTCAAGCTCAGATGGTGAGGCTAATGGGAGCAAAGAGATGACCCATGTCTCTACTTCTATTACCATGGGTAGAGTGAACCATACGTAGGACCAACTCCTAAAAATGATGGAAAGAGCCCCCTCCCCTACGATGATTTCCTCTCCAGATAGGGCGATACCTAAAGAAAAGATTATTTCTAAAACCCTAGTTTTGTTGAATAATGACAAGGACATGGTGAAGCGTAATTTGGGTGGTAAGCTAGAGATTTCTAAGGAGACCCATAAGTTGGAGGCTAAGGAATTGAGGGAGAGGATGTAGGCTTTGGAGGAAAGGGTTAGACTTTTGTCTAAATTCACCATTAAGGTGACACATGCGATGGACACTACCCTACACCTGGTGAAGGATAACAAATAGGAGTACTTGACTCATGAGGATTCTAGAATGTTGTTTGATGGAGGAGGGGTGAATGTATTGTCCAGTGGTAATGCAGGAACACCAATTATACATGTTGGCCAACCACGACAATTACAGAGTATTACAACTTTGCTCCTGGTGGTCGACTTGACTAGTTGACTTTAGTCATTTCATTCTTTAATTAATCTGCTAATAATAAGCATCAAAGTCCCAATATGGGTGCAAGAGAGTGCACTGATACTAATTCACAAGATAGTTCCTATGCCACTTCCTTTAGACTAGAATTAGTAGATGTTGCTGTGAGTTATGAACCTTATTTTAGAGTTCCAACCATAAGCAGCTCTAGGACAAGTGTGCACCCAAGTTCTGGCACCCACAGTAATTGTATTCAAGAGGAATGTTTACCAATGGCTTGTGTTCTGGCTCTAGCTTCAATTTGTCTTTCAATTTAGACTAATTCAAAAACTATTAACAAAGAGTACATTGTCTTTCTCCAAGATGTAGGACTTTTGGTTCTAGATATATCAAAATGAAGAAGTATCAAATGATGTTATGATGCAAATGCATTACTTTCTCAAGGTTATGTGAAGATTGGTGAAGAGGCTTTAGTGAAAGTGGTGATGAGAATGTATTGTGAGGATGGCCTTCTTTGGGGAGTTACATGTACAAAGAATTTTAGATTTTGTTGAAAACTTGTCATGACACAACTGCAGCTCTTATGCACTTGGGTGCACAGCTTCAACAATTATTTGCACCTAATTTTGAAGAGTCATTTATGCATCTACAGACAAGGTGAAGCAATGACCATGTATGTTTCAAATGAGGCCTTGGTGTTGTGTTTTCTTTCTATTTTCTAGCCTTCCTCAAAACATTTAATAAAGGAAAGGACATACATGTGTTGTGTGAATTTTCCTAATATCCTGTGAAAAGTTTTAAGTAAACATTTTGAAACTTACAGATATGATTTTTTTTATTAAACATGGAAAAATAGCTTTTTTGTTTTTTGGTTTTTAAGCATGTATTCTTATTGTTTGAAACATTGCTTGCTAGGTTATTTGTGAAGCTGCACCCTTTACGGTCACATCTTGATCAAAGTTAGCTTGACTTCTTAATCAATTTTTTTCACAATTAGTAGCTTCTGTTGTACAAGGAGATTCATGTAGTCAAATACCAAGCAATATAATTATTCTAGTTCATGTTGACACTGCAATCATAGAAAACAATCTTCTCCCCTTCTTTCAGGTACTAGCAGCACACCATCTAAAAACTTATTTGTCATCAATACTATTCTTTCCCCTTGTAATCCACCTTCTTTGTTAATAAAATGACAGAGAGCCATGCTGCAATCTGATCCAGTGAAGAGGTAAGTTGAAGAGTTGTATAAAATTGTTACAGTTAAATATTGTCCAATATGTAATGATTGGCTAATCAATGAGGACATTTACAGACTTCCTTATTTAAATGTTTAGTATTTTTGATGTGTTCTTTGCATCAATGTAATTTTTTGCATTCATGTAATAAATGCATGTCATAACAAGTAACTTGATAATCTATATTGAAAAGAAAATTCTATAAATACATCATTCCATAGTAAAAAATTTGATTCATTTCTCACCAATTTCACATCACACCTAATCCTTAGTTGTAGCTATATCTTGTAAAGTATTCATATAAATACAAACCCAAAAACTAGAGAATTGCCAATATTCCCACGATTATTTCAAATGTGTATTTAGTGGATATTCTTGTTGTTTGTTGTGCTTTAATTATCTAATTTTTTGCTAGATTATTGTATTTTGAAATTGTTCTTTATTCTTTGGACAGAAATGTGAAATACGACCATTGAGCGTTCATGTTAACTACTTTACTCATTGAGTTTATGTTGTTTCCTTACAAGGTGGCAATAATGTCGAGCTTCTTAATCTAATTTCTTGGAAGATATTCTATCATGCAGATTCAGATTTTTTGTATCATTGTTATTATTTTTGTTCATTATCAGATTAATTAAACTTTGCACGATGGTTAATCAATCCATGTTAATTATTATTATCTCTCTGCTTTAGATTGGTGTACAGGTGACTTTTAGATTATTTTAGTCTATATGCTTTGTGATTAGTATTTAAATTGAATAAATTTTCATTTATGAATTATTATAGTTTGAAATGGTATTTGCTTTGTTCTACTGAATTTGCTCATATAGATATATGGCTAGCCACGCTATAATAGAGTACCATATTATTTCATTCATGTATTTAAGTGATTTCTATTTTTGCAAAACTAGTGATTCTTTTAGTTTCATCTCAAATTTCATTTGTTAATCTTTCATTCCTTAAGCTTATTTGAGTTGAGCATATAATTAGGAATATGGAGACATTTGTATCCATACACAATGGTGAACATATAGTTTGCATCTCCATTCCATTTTGTAGCATTGGAGGCTCCTAAAAAAGAACCATTTTCTCTATTCATTTTGTTGTGGTTCCTTATTATCCAATGTCCCAGCTACCTTATTCATGGTCATTCTCTTTTTGGAACTTGATTGAGGATGTTCAATAGCTCCATTCAATATCATCAGCAAATGTGACGTTCAGTAGCACCACTCATATAATCAGGAAATGTGCTACTCGAAGGTCATAATGCCTTTTATACAACTTCCTAACAATCCATCACATGCTGTAGTTTTAAGTGGAAATGAGCTACAAGTCTTTGTAAATTGGTTGGGTTTCTTACTAACTAAGCTTAATTATTCTTTTTTCTGCAAAGTGCAATCCTATTTTATAGGTTCACTTGTAAATAATTGAATTATTATTTTCATCAACTTATTATTCAGAGTTTGCAAGAAATATTCAGTATTTTAGAGATATTCATATGTGATTGTGAAAATGTGAAATATGGCAGTGCATGTTATTGTTAAGCTAAGAACTTGCTCTATAAATTAAGGACTCCATAAAACATGGATTTTCCACAGGGTATCAATTTGAATTTGAAACCTGTCGAGATTGTTGGGGTTTATGGCTGGGCATGGATTTTCCACAGGGTATCAATTTGGATTTGAAACATGTCGAGATTTCTGGGGTTTATGGTTGGTCTCACATTTCAAAAATTGTCATCACATTTCAAAAATTGTCATTAATGAATGGCTGGAAGATATTACCCAAAATCAGGTATCCTTGAATTTTTTGTATATATCATACCTCAAAATGTATTGATGCCTGTTTAGAATGCTATTAATAAAATTGTTATAAACAATGCATTATGCTAACTATTTTTTCATAAATCTTACACTTTGTAGGTGCACAAGCTAGTTAAAGGGGTCAGTCTTATTTGATCCCTTGCCGCAATTGGCACTGTTGCTGCAAAATTGGTTTCTATTCTAGTTGAGCACTATAGAAAAGATCGACATTTACTCAAAGGCATGCAGAAAGGTTTGACACAATGTATTGCAAGCATTATTTTCATTTGATTTTAACTGGCACAAATGCATGATTTTTTTTATTTTAAGCTTCCATACTTATAATTTCATCTCTGTAATGTTCTGTCTTGTGCCATTTTGGAAGTTTGGAAACTGATGTTAAACTATAGGGAAAATTGGAACCATGGTTATGGCCTCTGTGATATGTTAATGCTTTTACAAAATTATTTATTATATGGCTTGGCCCTTGATGTTGTTTAGCGACTGTTCAATTGTATGCAGTTGGTCATATGTTGCACCCTTTTAAACCATATGCAAATGTTTATGTCTAGTTAGTAGCAACACTCTTAAACTTGGTTGCATTCTCACCCTTGAAAAGATCCAAGTTTACAAAAAGATTCTTATAGACTTTCTAATTTCTTTGTTGTGAAGGCTTAAGTCATTCATGTGTTTGGATGGGATTTTTTTTGTAAAACATAGCTCTACTTTGGCATTTGAGGAAGTTTAAGACTACAAATATCCTTTGTCCTTTGAGTTGAATTTATTGATATCATAATTTTAAAAAAAGATGACAAAGTCTGCAAACTCAAACAAAACTGGTTAGGCCCATACTCAAGAAAGGAGGATTATGGTATTGGTGCTTCTATCAATGTGCATTAAAGGTCAAATTTTTGAATGATTCTATAAACTCTTTGAAATTAAGAGTTTCTTCATATAGCTTGCTCAGCCTTGATTGAGGAAGAAAGTGTTTCTTATGAATGATTGATCAATATTCTTCTTCTAATTGATATGATAAAAATAAACATTGGTACATAAATCAAGTTTAATTGTGTTCTCGCCTCTGAAGAGAATCTATTCAAGGACATTTTTTTTGAATTTGTGACTACTTTTCTTGGGAAAACAATTTTTCACGTCAATGTTGATTTAGGCCACCCTTTAATTGTGTTATTACTAGTAAAATTTATATGATCATCTAGTACTTATCTTTGTATAAGCTTAACAAGCATACACTTCTCCAAGTCATTATTGACCAGTGAAACCTAAGGACTTGCACCCAAACCAAACCTAATTATACTTGGAATGGGGGCTACTTAGGATGGGTACTTGGAGCACCCAAGTACCCCCACCACCACTCTAGCTCCACTTATTCTTAGCTGCACCCCTGCTACATTGATTGGGTTAATGGGGCCCTTCTTTTCCCTTCCTGTAAACTTGTCCCGATGTCCCACTATGTTGTTGTTACACTATTGTTCACTAGGTTAAAGGAATCATGATCAAGGAGAAACTAAGTAGGGTGCAACAAAAAGCTTAGGGGTAGAGCTAGGAACCTTAGATTAATTGAAAAATAGATTAGAGATTAGTGGTGCCTTATTTAGGCACTTCAAAAAATTGCTAGAAAGCTTTTGGACTATCAATTAGATATTTGGCCATGTTGGAGTTGATTAATGGTGTTAACGTTTTTATGTTATTTAGAGTCAAATGATAATTTGTGTGGGGTCAAATGTGTAACTTGTGGATTAAGGGTTTACCCTACAGATAATGTTACTCGATAAGAAAGATTTTGAAATATTGCACTCGGTTTAACTAGCATTCATAAGGTATCCTAGAGAGTTATCCTAGTGTATTGTAGCATAATGTGACCCTACCTTCAAGGTATATCAGTACTCTCCATTTTTATTATATACATTTTTATCACTCGAGTCTTGACATATTCCATTACTAGATGTTTGTGAGTGATTTTGATCAATCGCAAACAAATGCCACCAGTCACAACTATCCAACCTTCCAAATAAGATATTGACAAGTGATAATTTTCTGACAGTGTGATGCTCTGAAGTTATGCTTCTTTGGTTATATTGTTGAAACTTATTTTACATTGTGCACAGGTAATGCTAGTGCATCTCTAATTTTAGATATTAAGTATACTTGTAGCTATTGTTGCTTTGATGCTTCACACTATTCTTTTTATGATTGTTGTCCCCCATAGGAAGCTGACCCATACATGCACAATACTCTGAATTTTGTAGATTCTTCAAACCAATCTTTCTAATTTTCTCAATTGAGGGAAGGGTTTGACTTTTGTATGCATCCTAATTAAGTCTTCATGCACTCCTTTGGATTCTTGTTCATGATCTTTTTAAGGTCCATTTTCTTTGTTTATCTTGGGATTGTGACTTGTTATTCTCTAGTTCTTCTTTATGGCCTTATTTGAATTCTTGTTTGTTTGGGGCTTGTGTCCAACTTACAACTATATTCTCATTGACATTGTTTAGTTTCTCATGTTATATAGAGTAATTGTTATTAAGACTCTGGCAATCATTGCTAGAGTTGAGCAAAGAATTAAAGATCAAGGTTGAGTTATTGTTCTTGCACTTGAAATTATCTGTTTGGAGTAGTTTATTCCAGCAATTTATATTTAGTAGTATATGTATCATTCTTTTTTATCTATTTTCATAAAGCTCCATCATGTATGATGTTGCTATTCCCTACTTTTAATCTTTTGAGAATTCTTAAGCATCTAAGCTTGCTCAGAAGTTGTTGCACAAATTTTTTTTGATTGTATCTCTTTGTCTGTGTGCTATTCATCTAGTCAATAAAAATAGTACCAAGCTTCATATTTTTGCTAGAATAAGAAGAAAATGACCTCATTTGTCCATGCACCAAATTCATAACAACCATCTAAAGATGGGTAGTTTCATGTTTCTTAGTCTCTAATCTAGCCAAATGTTGCTTCCTCTCTTTAGCAAATTCCTTCCCAAGCTAAGAAACCATCACAATAGTAGTCGATGCAACAACTATCACAACAACAACCCTCTACTCAGCTATTACAATAGCATGTGGTTATTGTGTAGAGCAATGTTCAACCCCAACAACACCTTTCCTTTCAAATGTAGATCCAGTCACCTCTGGTACCAACACCTTTAGCATAGGCATCAACTCAATCCCACCAACAACCACTCTTGATGCGACCTCAAAAAAAGAAAATGCAAGATAAATATTGCTAATAAATGTAATGACTCAAACTAGTTCAGTGAATGTGAAATATCTTAAGAACACTTATTCATGATTTTCATTTTTCAGAGTTATTATCAAGTGGCTCCAACACAATAATCTAGACTGCAACAAGTCAGTAATGCATTTATGACTTATTTGTTGATTTATTTAGGACTGTTAATGTGGTATAATATTAACATTGTTATATGTTGTTGATAAAGCCATGGACATTCTCAACATAGTCGCAAAGAATTATGACAACTAGCTCCGCCAGTGCACTTTCTATCTGCTAAAACCAAGACTATTGTAGTTGTTGCACCAGTTAGTGCCCTTAGTTTTGCCTCACTAACTTGTGTCTGGATAGGGCATACTTCTCTAGATGGATACAAGTATTATTATAATAGTGTGACAGGTGAAAGCAAGGTTTTAAGCAACATTCTTTTATTCAATCTTGTTAGCTTCACTTAAAACTTCATGATTAATGTTAGACATTCAGATTATGCAACTTTCTTAGTAGAGGCCCCTTTTTGCAGTTAAAATGCTATAGTTTGAGAAAAAAATGATACAATTTCTTATGGTTTCCAATTTATGTTATCTTGCAACTAGTAGTCATGCTGAAAAATTTGAGCAACAAAAGCAACTACTGCATCCTGGGCCAGAACTATAGCAACCTCATCAACAACAAAAGCCTCAAATGCTGCAATCCTAACAACAAAAATAGCCTCAAATTCAATAGTCCAATGCACAACAACCACTATAACTTCAGCAGACATAGCAACAACATCAGCCTCAACTACAACAACCTCAGTAACTTGTTCAACCTTAATTATCAATTGAGTTTCCTTTTATATAATGTTCCATGTGGACCCATAGGAGTAAAATATAATAGTAATTTGGTACTTAAAATTTTGATATGAATTTTTACTCGGACATTTGTGTTAACCAAAAAAATAGAGCAACTAAGTTTTCAATAATGTATAAATCCCCTTTAGCCTCTCTAACATGGAATCTTACAAGTTGTCACCTCCAAAGTATATGGGTGGAATTAGTTGTCCATTTTTTAAAGATAATTTATTTTAACAATGGAAATATAATTCAGGCCTATGAAACACTTTGCATGCTTATTTGTGCTTGTTGATGTGACTTCAAGGAAAATTTTGACTTTTGAATTTGTGTTCTTGATACATTTTCACTTACTTCCTTTTGGCTACTATTACTACTTTAAAAAAAAAAAATTCCTTATCTATGCATAATGTTATGTGGGCTTAGTAGTCACCATTTTATTTTGAAATGAAAAATAATTTACAATCAATTTTTTTCATCTATTCTTGCCTTAAAAAATAAGCATTATTTTGCGTAACTGCATGGTCAAAAGGTGGATGCAGAATTTGCAATTGCAACTGCATGTTTGATGCATGACCTCAGTGATGTTACATCAAAATTTAAGGCCATACTTAAAATGTAAGTGGAATAACAATGCTTGTACCTGAATGCAAGCACTTTACTGTGCAGATATTGCAAGCTAAACGATCTGAGAAAGGCATAGAGTCTAATTTACTCCTTGCAATACTTGATATAATGAAAGATAGGATTGAAAATAACTTCAACTCATCTAGCTCTAGAACTCCTAATGCTATACATAACCTATTATAGCTAAATATACTACTAAATATGCTTCAAAATGTACTCATACAATGCTATACACATTGTATGATTATTCTTCAAAGGGTATTAGCTCAATGGAAGAGCACTTACTTTTAAACTAGAAGGATGATGGTTCAATTCCATCATGCCCTATTATAACTAAATATACTACTAAATATAATAATTATGTGACTAAATAGATCACTACATTTAAAACTAAATATATGACTAAATCAACTTTCAAATTTATGACTAAATATGTGATTAAATATAATATTAATTATATGAGTAAATGCGGGACTAAATCAATGATTGAAAATGGTGACTTAAATCAGTCAAGTGACTATTAGTAGTTAATATCTAGTCATTTATAACACTACTAAATATACTATTAAGCGATTTTAGTCACTGATTTTGATCTATGACTAAAATATACTACTAAATATACTACTAATTTAATAGTATATTTTAGTCACAGATCCAAATCAGTGACTAAAATCGCTTAATAGTATATTTGGTAGTGTTATAAATGACTGGGTATTAACTACTATTAGTCACTTGACTGATTTTAGTCACATATATACAATTTTTAGTGGTTTTTTTTTGTCACATATTGTTGTTTTTGTACTAGTGATAGTACGTAATAACAACAAGAATATGAACAGTGGGTGATACAAAATCAACAAATTCACTTGCAACTACATCTTCTAATTTCAATAGTAAGAAAGAATTTAGAAATAACTTTCTTGAACCATTTTCCTAATTTTGTATTTGTGATATGGTGGCACCCTTGTTGGCAAAGCAAGAATCTCTTCACTATAATATTAGGGACTCAATGCAAAGGAGAAAAATCGAGTGGGGTGGTCATTTTGTTCTATCACCCAATACATATTGATTGCACCTCTTTAAAGAAGGTTTCTTCAGGGTCTTGCTCTTTTGCATTTACGATGGATCTCATATTTTCAATCATTGAGTCCATTCCATCATAAACCTCCTCCAAGCATGGCTTATCCATGACAGTAAATCATATCATATCTAGGATGGGATCTGAGAAACTAAGAAGGTATTTTGCATGATCCCACCAAGCATCATCCAAAATCCTTTTCCTAATATTAGTTGCGCTGTCAATACTAGACAACCTTCATATGGTCCATTACTGGCTGATCACCATGGTAGAAAGTGCCTCTTGAACATTCACCATCTAACTCAATAAAAATAGTATTCGATGCAAATCTAGTCTTAGCAACCTATTTGAAAATAAAAACAAGTAAAATAAAAAATAAAAAAAAGTGTAAATATATACTTTTGCTTAAATAAATCATTGAAGTAAACCATAAAGATAAAATATTTGAATTTTGAATTACCATTAATTTCTCTAGCCACAAGAATGATCTAAAAGTAGTTGGTGAGAAGTGGTCATCTATTAGAACATTTGGACATCTTGAGCTTCATCATAAACTTGTTTAATCCAAGTTATTTTAGTACCCAACTTGTGTAGCATGAAGTTGAGAAAATGTTTCAACTAACACACTAGCTACTCTACAATTATTTGCATTGTTCATTACAACTTGGACAACATTTTGAGGACCTAGTTCATTAATGCATTGTATGAGAATGTTAGCAATGAATTGTGCATCCTTCTCTTGGCCCTTAAAATCAACAACTTTTAGAAACATTGCTCCTTTAAGAGACATTGCAATCACATTAATTAAGGGTTTGATTTTGGCATCCTTCCACCCATCAGAAATAATGGACACATATGTTTCTTTACATGAGACCTTAATAGGAGCTAATGAAGTTTCTATATGTTTGACCTCCTTTGTCAATAAAGTGGTACAAACCTTCTCAAAACCTAGGCTTATGTACCCCTTTGGAGCTTCATTTATTTTTCTTACCATGTCTTGCCAATAGAGTGATAAACCATTTACATAGAGGCACCTAGAAAGCACTTCGTTAACAATATCCCTAGCATAATTATTAAATGACATCTCCAATAGTACTCTTGCTCTCTTCAGATTACCAACCTTATTTTCATTTCTCCTCATAAATGGATGGCTTTCTACCAGAATATCAGGAGCAACACTAGATGTATGACTATGAGATAATGAAGCATGTGACTTCTATGAGCCCCTTCCTTATGCTTTAAGTAACAAATGCATATACCCACTTTTAACTCTTACATCTACTTCCTCTTTGTTCCTTAATATATGTTGCTACTTTAGAAATTGGTATAGGTACATTATCTTTTCCTGGACCAGCTTTGATTCCCTTTCCAAGAATTGCACATAAATGCCCTTTCACTCACCTGTAGGAACTTGTGTATTACATGTCACACCCAGGATATATCCAGATACACATCCCTCCACCAAGAACATGCTCTAATATATTTGCATGCCTCCATAATGGTGAAACTAGGTCAATAGTAATTGGAGTAGTGCCTATCATAATAAATTTGTATAACTGGTAGAACACAAGCACCCTGTAATTATATAGAAAATCTTTTAAAATAGATAATTTCAATTAAATTTAAATAATTATACTTAATAAATTTTTGTATTAATTTTTTAATTCAAATATTGTATTTTTTATTCTTAAATTGACACAAAAAAAAAACATTGACTAGGTTTACCATATCATCAAAACTCATTGTTTCATCAACCTACTAGGGTTGAATGTTAGCTCTGACTTTTGAACAAGGACTAGTAGTTTATCCACCTCCACCTCCACCTCCACCACCAAAAGTATAATCTTGGGGTCCCCATACAAACAATGCAACATTCAAACCCCATGCAATGTGTTGCTCATGTCAAGTCCACCACAAGCCCATTGCTGCCCAAAGTTTCTATTCCCTCGAGACATCCAAGAATCAAGAAGATCCTGATCCATCTCATCCACAAGAAGATCAGAATCATCTGAATCATCCATTATTGATGCATGATAATTTTTGGACATCCTTGGGCCACTTTGTCTCTCACTACATGCATTTTTTATTCCCATTCCTTTACAAGTTGGAAAGTGCAATTGCTTTCTTTCTTTTCCAGGAGAAAACCTCCTCACCTGAGTGCAATTTCAGAGAGAATATCGTCTCCCTACTTGTGCTTCTTTGACCTCTTTGGCCTTTCCCTCTCCCTCTCCCTCTTCTTGCTCTTTGTCTCCTCCAACCAGATCCCTAGCCTCTGCCTCATCTTCCTCCTCTGACAATTCTTGCTCTTCAAAATCTTGGATGGCCGATGTTGATATTCAAGGCCTAAGTCCCCCTTGTCATGGCAAAGATGCACTATCACATCCCTTGTTGGACCACTCTACTGCTCATCTAGACTAGGGTCCACAGCATTAGTAATTGATGGCTGATATATTTCTCTCTGCAGCCATTTAGACCCAAACTTATTATGTATTGCATATATTACTGGGGTTATCTTTATAAATAAGCAGAAAGCAATACAAACAATAGAAACAAAGGAGATTGGAGAAATCCATACCATTAGATTTTCATCATGTACGGCTATTTTATTTGTTTCATGATCCTCTAAATTGACATAAACTTCCCTCTTTATGGTAGAACAACACAGAGTAGATGTATGTGCCTACCACTATAGACAATTTCAGATAGTCTCAAATATTCCCAACTCAAAAAACACAGATCAATGAGAAACGAACTTGTACCAGTTTAAAATATTTATTTTTAAGACACAAACATAAATATTTTCCAAAACAAAGGAAAGCATAATACACAATTATCTGTGCCAAATGAAATCCCAAAGAACAAGAGCATACTGAATCTACGAATGAAATAGGCTTAGTCAAAAGTTTACATACGCAAACCATAGAGCTTTAGCACTAAACTTGACTAAGCTACATAGTATAGAACCTAATAATTGTAATAGAAAAAAATAAAGATTCCATAGTTATAGTGGAATTAGCTGGACTGCATAGATTGACATTAGACTGCAGCAGCATTTTATAGCATCCTCCTTTCTAGCCCTTGCAACTACGTCGACTATTTCCCTCCATGGGAAAATTTTGTTGCATTAAATCTCAACAATGGGCAGTATAATTTCCTTCATATGATCTTTTCCTTGTACTTGTTGTAGCTCACAAAGAAGCGATATATCTGAATGTAATTTCTTGCAGAAGTGGTTTGGCTTTCTCTACCTTCTCATTTTCTACATTTAGGCCATACTTATGTCAGATTCAGGTACTTGTAAAGTATGACTATTCTTTGAATCAATCCTCTTGGACAACAATTTGATAGTTTTGAATTTGAAATACCAAGATTTCTACATCACCCACGTGAGAAATACCAAGATATAGAATGGAACAACCCATAACCTAAAAGAAGCAAATATACAGGCAATGGTACAGCCACAGTATATTTTTATTTTTTGAGAAACCATATTATGATAAATAGAAGAGAAAAAATATGGAAGCCTTTCAATATTTTAGAGGAAAATACATATTCATGGAGGTTGTATCCAGCTCCACAATGCAAAAATTGAAGTTTATGTAGAAAGGATATCATTCTCCCTTTCAACTAATAAGCCAAAAAAGAATTGAAGTAGAACCTCTTGATATCATTCTCCCTTTGGACCCATGACATCATCAATTCAAAAATCTTATTCTACTTTTTTAGATGTATTAATATCATATAAAGGTCTTTATTGAACAATTGTTTTTTAATAATAAAGTAGTCAAAACAAGGGCTAGCCCTTACAAAAGACAAGTTGGCCTACAACCAACATATTATCATCCAAACAAAAATTACCTTCTACTATTGTGTATGAAAATAAAAACATCATTCGAAGGAGCATAATAATAAAGTCTATTAGACATCCTACTAAGATTGTGTATAAAAATACTACTTAAAATGAAAGTATTATTAAACAAAGGTTGAACAACTTTTAAATAGACTAAGTCTTTAAACCAACAAACCTTCAAACATAAAAAATAGAGAGGAGCAGGCCATAATTGGGCTTTGTTTCATCCTTCCCTTTAAGGAGGATGTTGGCCCAATTTTCAAGCATTATGGAATCCTCGTGAGTCAAGTCCTACTCCTGGTTATCCTTTTCTCTAGTGCATGTATCCTCTCTCTCAACCCTTTAACCTCCAACTTATGGGTCTCCTCAAAAACCTCTAGCTTACGACCCGAATTGTCTCATCTAAACAATTGTTATTACACAAGTTTTCTTACAATGACGAGTAGGAAGATACATTTTTATGCATATGGTTCTTCAAATTGAGATTGAAATTTTGTTTTTAATTAATTTTTTTAAGTTACTGAATATTAATTAATTAATTCATTTTCAAATAAGTTTGTTTTTCAAATAAAAAACTAGTTTAAAATAATAAATTAGTAATGATATTACTATAAATTTGGTCAAATCATATTATTTATTTATTTTTTCACTTATGACCTACTTAAGCTTAAAAAGATTTATTAAATCATGTACAAAAACTAAACAAAAATCAATATGTACGATACCAAAATACATTACAAATTTAAAAATAGTCATGTCATTACAAAAAATTTTGTCCAATGTATGTACAAATCCATAACAAAAACAGTTGAAGAAGTCAAATCTTAACATTTTTCCACATATAGTACAATTATGGTCCATTTTAATACAAATTCATTTTTCTATGCACTTTTTCGCGTATGGTCCCAAAAGAATAGTTCAATTATAATACAAAGAAGGCATCTTAGAAAGGTAATTTATGCGTTATTGTTGCCCTATCTACCTCTTGAGCCTTGTAGAACTCAATCCTATCCACCTCTCGATTCTTACAAAACTTGCACTTAGTTCCTTCATCACATACTACACTCGTAGATGGAACATCATTGACCTAGGTAAAGTGTTTGCATTCATTATTCCCCTACAATACCAAATCTTTGTTAGTTCATATTATAATTTTCAGCCCATGTAGTAATTTATAACAAAAATATATTTGCATTCTTTAACAACCTTCTTCCTATTAGGGCAATGCCAAAATGCACGCCCAAGTTTAGTCTTCGTGTGTGATGTCTTTAACAAACACAAAATACCACATTAACACATTGGCACATTGAGCGAATCCATCAATCTATTATAAATAATGCATCATCAAATATTAAATTAATTAGATGAATATTATAATAAACTGTATACTCAAAAAATTAGAAATTCAGTACATAATTTTTCATGTTCACATTTTTTTATTATACTACCCTGTATTTTTCAAGCTAAAAAGACATGAAATTAATATGTAGAAAAAAATTAATGTATTTATAGAGAAACATTTTTTTTTTTTAATAGTGAAATGTATAAGTGTATAAAAGAGAACGTAACATCTGTCCCCCATTTTATCTTTTATTAGAGCATGCAAAAAATACATGAGAATGAAGGGAAATCATATAGAAAATATTGCTCATGAAGAGGAAGGGAAACCATGAAGCATGTCATCCCAAAAAAAAGAATTGAAGTGATTACAGATTTGCACATATTACAATCTTTAAACCTTTAAATAGTGTATGAGCATTCATCATAGCCTACAACTCTATTAAATTTTCTGTCTTAATTTGGCATGTGAAATGAAGTGATTACAAATTCCAACATATTACAATCTTTGACCAACATATGGACATTCTTCAAAGGATACAACTCTATTCTTTGTCTCTTACTTGAGCTTGTGAAATGAAGTGATTACAGATACCAACATATTACAATCTTTGAACAGTGTATGCATATTCATCATAGCATACAACTCTATTTTTTCTATGTTATTTTAGCATGTGATGATAATGTGATATGCCCAAAATAGATTTATTGAAAAGTATCTAGAAACTTTCAAGTTGTTCCACGTACATTAAATTGTGAAAAGTAAAGACAAGGCAACTGAACTATTTGATAGGTTACCTGAAAGAGATGTCACTGATGAAATGAAATGGAATGGTTGCAAGATTCATAAAAGAAAAAAGATTTTTTTGGGAATTTTTTTTAAAGCTTTCTAGCAAATACAATCCACAACAACAAACATTTACCAACATTCTTCCAATTGCATAATGGGAGTGGAGATGCATCAAAATATATAACTAGGGAGATTTTGTTATAGTTGCAAAGTTTGTAGCAAAAAAAATTTCAGATCATAGACAGAAAATCATATGCCTCAATGAGACATTTTTGCAAAGAATGCAATGAAATTGTTGTAGAATGTGCACAAAATGAATACTGCAAGAAAGCTATCAAAATATTAGAATTAATGAAACACTCTCTAGTACATCCTAACATTATCATATATTAGATAAATGTTTTCTTTGATCTTAAGAAACCCTGCAACATATATTTTGTGTTAGCACAATGTTGTTCAAACAGCAGGACATTGATGAAAAATAGAAATCTTTGTGAGCTTTTTTGGCTAGAAACTTGTGTACACGTACATGTAACCATGGATATGTAGGCATGGACCATAAACAACAAGAAAATAAATCCTAAATAAATGTGGCCTCTTAGAATACACAGACTATGAGACATGCACAAACTATTTTGTTGAAAATGCTTTAAGAACTTTGAAGAAAAAGAAAGTGACAAGTATGCAACACATTCAAAAACTTTACCTATTATTCTCAATGCTTCCCTCAAAGACATGCATGGAAATTGTGGAATAAAATAATACCCTTGAACTATTTAAGTGAAATCCTTGATTTGAGCCAACCAAGGTAGATATCTAAGCTTAAAAGTGTTAAGCATTCTCAGTTATATATTGGTTTATACTTTCTCGACTATCCAAATAACTATTGGTTTACTAGTTTCAAAAAAGATTTCCAAGTAATTCCACAACATAAATTTACAAGGCTTCTTGCTACTTAGATACAAATTACCAATCACAAACAATATTGAAAAAATAAAAATACAAAATCCTTATCAATTTTGAATTGATTACGAAGAATGCAATGTAAAATAAGTCAACTTAGAGCTTAAATTTAGGGTGAATAACAAGGAGAGTGCAAGGATAGAACAAATGTGTGAAATTATGAGGTAACTATACTAGCACTTGCACCCAAAGAAGGTTGAAGGGGTACGCCGATAGGGAAAAAAGTGCAAGTTTGCATAAGATGGTTATATTTTTTATTGTATGTTTAAAATTGCATGCCTAACATTCTAAGATATTGAGAGGATTGAAATCATGTAGGCTATAATTTCTCTTGCTCAGAAACCATGTCATAAATGCATACAAAGGAAGGATGACAGTTGATTAAGTAAATCATTCAAATAAAAGTGAGAAAAGATAGTCATTTTGATTGCATGTTATTGTTAGTTTCCTTCTTCTAGGTTTCCTATAAATTGGTGTTTGTATCCTCAAGCACCTTCAACTTGTGTAAGACAAAAGTCATCCTTTTGAGGTAAGATTCATTTTCTAGCTATAGAATCAAAATGAGTTCAATAATATTAAATGAAAGATGTATTCTAGGAGTATTCATTCAACATTCTACACGTAAAACCCTATTTTGAAAACTTGTGGATGAAAGCCAAAATACAACATAATTCAAAACCATAAGAAATAACATTTGATTTATTATTGTTTTCCATGGTTTCTTTAGTCAAGACAATTTATATTTAATATGTTATTATAGCTACAAACATGGTAAGGTTTATGTTATGCATTATTGCCTAATCAAATAACAAACATAGGTATTATGTGTTATTTAAAGTATATTCTGTTATAACTTGTTTCCATTGTTAGATATATGCAATGTAGACCAAGTAGAAGAGTTAATTTATTACTCGAATCAATATAGTTTCAACATGTAAACCCCCATAAGAAAGAAAAAAAGTCATGTTTTAGTTCTAAAAATTTTGTTTGCATGGACTCTTAATGAACTACTTGTTTGATTGTCCTTATGTTATTACTTTAGTGATATGGAAGCTTGTGTTGAGCCAATTACTAAATAGTTTGGTTTGAAGGATTAAGAATTTTAGAATTTGATCCTTACCTTCCTCTTATTTATTTTACATTATTATTAATATTAAATAAAAAATTCGTACAAATGATAATATGATTAGAACATTAAATTTCTAAATATTTACTTTTGTACATGTATGGCAATCTCGGTTTTGTTAGCTATGAATATCTAATATTATCTACATAAATATATAAATATAATCATACTAAGTTGACAATGTTATGGGATTAAGCTATGGAAGATGAAACATTTTTTTCTTTTGAATGAGAAAATTCTAGATTCTCCTTATAGTTATATTGATCCATGTCAAGTTATGAAACTACTATTAATATTCAACTGTGAATTTTTCAAGTCAAATTCATAGGCCCTTATATCATGATTAATGGTTGGGATGAACCCATCTCTCAAAAGAATGAATGAACACTTAGCACTTATAGACGACATTCACAAAGGTGAAGAATTGGTTCTTCCCAAAAGATCACCCATCCCAACAAAAAAATTAAAACATTAGACTTTTACAATAACCAAAACTTGTACTTGAGAATAAAATTTCATCTCCAAATAAAAGAAGTCTTCCAAAATAAATCAATCCAAAAGAAAAGAAAAGAATGACTACCTTAACCCTTATTTCATCTAAATTACCTTGTATTACATGATCGAAATCTAATTTCTAATCTTACTAAATAGAAAATAAATTTAAAAGTTAAACTACTATTTAATGTTTTATCAAAAATTATAAAATAAAAAGTTCAAGTCATAGACATAAAAAGATTATGCATTCCTTGTTGTTTGCAATTTTGATGAAGTAACATACTCTTGAAACTGTGTGGTCTTTGTAAAATTTTATACTAGATGTAAAAGGTGGAGTTTTCATGGATTGTAAGGTTCATATGTAAATTTATTTATTTCTTTAAGATATGCAAGTAAGCCACAAGAGGAGCTTTGTGAAATCTTCTCTAGAAATACTTGTCATTATCAAGACCAACACAACTACACTTAGAATGATATCTTAACTTTTATCATTGAGGTGTATGGTAAGCTATCACTTGGGATAGACCATATTTCCATAATAGGAGATATTTTCCACATCAAGCCAAATTGTGATATTGCCATCATGATTAAACTACCTAGCTTTTGAGTTAAACTTATTGACCCATTTTTCATGAGTACCGATTCACATGAACCCATCTCTCATGAAAATGAATGGAACACTTAGCACTCATTGGATCTAGGTGATGCTCACATAGGTGAAGCACCAAGACTTCCTAAGAGGTCACTCATTCTAGATCTACCCCAGCTCGAGCACACTTAACTATGGAGTTCCTTCCATGGTTAAACCCACTCTACTTGCAACCCCATTTTCAAAACCTTCACCAAGTGATGTTCCTTGTGAACCATTGTTTATAAAGAGCTTAAGCTCATCAATTGATGCTTAGGAGATATTTTCCACAAGTCAAACTTTGATATTCCTATCAGGATTCATTTTTGTAGTCTTTTAGTCAAGCTCATTGACCTATGTTCCATGGGTACTTGTTAAGACAAACCCATCTTTGATGAAAATGAATGGAACACTTGGCACTCATTGGATCTAGGTAATAAGGAAGGCTTCCCTATTGCCCCTTCTTTTTTCCCTAATTGCAGATGATTACAAAATAAATAAATAAATAAAATAAAATATTTGAATATTCAAATTAGTGCATGATTTTTTGACTTAATTCTCTAAACTTAGCTTGAAATTTTTTGCATCCTAGGTTGAGAAGTTATAGGTGTGATGTGATTTCACTAAATAAGTGTGTGTGATGTGATTTCACTAAATAAGTGTACTAAGATTTTTGGACAAATTTTTACTGATTCATTAGTAGGTCTAAGCCTCTTTTGAGTGAAAGAAGATTGGGATGGCAACCCTGACCATCTACAATTTAATTCTATTGTAAACATTGTGAAACTATTCATTTTGAAATTTTGTTGTAGGTTTGTAGGATAGAGATTTATCATCTATTTGTTAGACTTGACATATTAGTGTTGACATTAATTGTCATTTATGTCAAAACATGCATATTGTCACATTGTTGTACCATCTGATACTAGAAATGAGAACTGGATTATGGCCATTACCAAGAAACATGATATTGGCATTGTGTTGAATGATGAATCAAAGCACATATAAGGTGATTGAACTATTTAAAAGAATACCTTTTCAATGTCTTCAATTCATTTTTTTTTTTCTTCTGATATGACAAGAGACTTGAATCCAAAAACACCTCAATTATCTTCCCAATTTTTTTCACCTATCATCACTCAGAGATAATGTAACTATATTCCCCATTTTGCGCTAAAGTTTCACAAATTGAACTATCAAGATTTATAATCGTGCAGATCTATAGGTCTAAGACTATGGGTCTCAAAGTAAGTTGTTGCAATAAAATGGAAGGTTCTTAAATTTAGTACTTGTAAGTTTGGTTGGGTGTGTTAAATGAAATGGTGTTATCTTATTCATGGGAAGGTTCATGGATCTCACTCCCACAATGGTTTCACATGCTTTTTTCTGTTTTTTCAAATTCATAAAGAGGTGAGGATGGCTTTATTGTCTAAGAATGAAAATTTGTTATCGTCTTTGGCTATATAACGTTTACATCTTTCATCTTGGATCTTTTGAGCATTCAAGGACTGGTTATTAAAGTAATTTGATTTGGTGTGCTAAAATAAATTAGAATCTACATAATCATCATCTAAGACATTTACAAAGTTGCTTGATTATTTAATGACCCTTTACATGAAAAATAAGCTAATATTTTTGAGAGGTTGACCTAGAGATGACATCTACCTCAACATTAACAACTCTTCATGTATATTCTTAAACGGTGGAAGTCTTAAGGGTATAAAAGATATTATTGAATTTGAAAAAGAGAAAAGCAATGTGCATAAGTAATATAATCAAATATATGCAATAAGTGATAAATTCATAGAAATCAATAGGTAAGAAGAAACTTGACCTAAAACACACCCAAAAAAATACCATATCCACAACATGATGCACAGACTACATGCAAACCATGAATAATGCAAATTAACAATGGTAGTTATGCCAAATGGTTACAAATGAATATTGCATTATCATCATTCAATCAAAACTCTCTAATAGCTCAAATCTTAAGTACAATGCTCCATTGTGGAAAAGAAAACTCACTTGCATCCAGTCCATTATCACAAGTCTCCTATCCTCAAACATAGCAACTAAAATTGGGAATTTATATTAATGGGCTCAAAATTCAAATATAACTATCTCTATTATGTTTCATGCCCCTTGATTGTATATAAACATTATTAAATATAATTAATCTCTCTAATTACATCTTGAGTATCCATTTACACCTTCAAGAGCTTGTTGTAGATGCAAAAACACACATAAAATTTTCAAGACTAATGAAATACTTATTCTAATATTCTTCTTCATAATATTTTACATCATAAATAAATCTAGGAATCATAAATGAATATTTATGAAAATTAAATCTCATGATCATAATGCACTATGATACAAACTCTATTCTTATTGGTTTCATCCAAAATTTTGAGTGCCAACCTTTGATAAAAATACCTCACCACTTTCTACCATATCATACATAGCTTACTATTACACATCAATACAATCATTTGTTCATTTCACAAGGGTGTGCTCTTGTAGTATTGGGTTGCACTTTTTGGTCAACTTTGATATTGAAATCAACATCTATGCTAGATCTTCACATTTAGTATCTATAGTAGCAAAACGATTAAGAATTTGAAGATAAAATAAATTAATCATTTTTGAGATTTTTTCTATAGATTGTTTATTTGTTATGATTCACAATTTTAATATTAGATAAGTTTGTTCTAACATTTTCGTTTAGAATTTTCAATTGGGATCTAATTTTTATATCATAGTTTTCACTTTAAAAATTATAATTAATTTAGGTTTAAAGTGTTAAATAGTCAAAGTAACTTTTTGCAAACATAATTTTTCCTTTTGTGTGTGGTGTTTAAATTGCAACATTTAAACCATTATATTATATCAATATGAAATATATTGATTGCTTTCATTCTTTAGACAATAATGTTACATTTGTCTATCAGATTTGGTGTCCCATTTTTTTGATGATGGACTATTGAGCCATCCTTAAACATCACAAACAAAGAAATAAATTAAGCTTGAAAAATTATGTCAATTTTGACTATTTAACACTTTTACTATAATATACGATGTCTAACCTTGATAAATTGTTGCTATACATAAAGCCTATCTAAAAGTAAATGGCTATTCCAAAAATTGAAGAACACGTCCCATTTTTAATATAATTAATTGTGTGTTCTTAACCAATTTGATTTATTTGTATGATTATTTTTCTTTCTTGGACAAGTCAATTTAATAATAATAATAAGCAAGAATTTTAAAATCATTAAATTGGTACATTTTTTATATAGGTTGAAATTAAGAGAATTTCACATCAACATACTGTAATTTCCTTAAAGCAAGATTGTGTTAGATGCTTCCAGACAAACCTAGAAAATGACCCTAATATCACTTGGCCATCATCCTATCAATTTCCTTCATAAGATATCTTACCTTGAGAGTCAACCATAATCTAACAACATTTTATTTTGTTGAAAAAGTGGCAAATAAATATATTTTTGTCGTCACAAATCTGCACTTCAATATTGAGTTCACTAATTAAAAATGTGACACGAACAAAAGACTTATAATCAGGTCTGATATCATTGCAATCGTTCTCACCATCTTTACAAAAACATTAAGGGCCTGTTTGGTGAGCAGAATAGGAATACGTATTCCAAAAAATTTGAATTCCTTGTTTGGATGCATCAAAACGGGATTGGAATACGAGGTAAAATAGGAATACGCATTCCAATTTTGGCCCAAAAATGGGGTTTTGCAATTCCATCCAAATAGGTGGTATTGGAATACGTATTCCTATTCCATTTTTTTTAATTTTAGAAAACATAAATTTTTGGGTACACAAATTCCCATCAAATATTCGTTGAACCAAACGGAGAATAGGAATACGTTCTATTCCAGAATATGGAGAGCAAGTTTTGAGTGAAATGTCCATCTATAATGACCTATCAACTAATTAGAATGGCAAGTGGCAAATAGGTTTTGGTGTGTGGTTCAACTATAAGGCAATGAATATTCATGTGAAAAAGTTGAAAAAGAAAACTTTGTCCTAAGAATTGGGAACTATAGATGCACAACTACTTTCCACCAATGTTTAAAAAATAGATTGCGTCGTTCCTTATTTACCCATTTACAAACAAAATTAACAAAATTTCCTTCCATAAAGGCTATTAATGTAATGTGACGTCTACTTACTCATGAGCCATGGTCCAGCCTAGTTCCCTAAGCCAATGTGATTGATTAAAGCGAACAGGTGGGGCAAATCTTTACCCAATATCACACAGGTACCCTCGGGCGCCTACTTCATCAAACGATGTGTCGTGTTGTATAAGTGACCTTGATCACATACAAAAATGGAATAAAAGAACGTACTAAATCTAGTGGTATTTTATCGTTGAGATTCTTATGAGAATTTATTGAATGGCACCTATCACCTATCACCTATCATACGAGAAAAGCATTTGGTCTATTTGAGTAGTTTGGTCTCTGAGCTCCATTCATCACTTATATAGGGGAGAGTAGTTGTTAACTTAATACTCATACTTGTTGATTTAATATCCAACATTTTTTACAAGATTGTACCAATGAATGTGACTTTAAAGGTTTTTTTGTTAATGATGATTACCCATATAAGTGAATGAAAAGTGTCCATTTTTCCAAAAAAAAAAATCAATAATGTGATGCCACATCAGCTGCACAAGTATGGGGGTCTCTAGTGCACTATAATTGGTCTCACTTTTTTTTTTGGGCTGTTTTGGACACTTTGACAAAAAGCATGCTGATGTGGCATCATATTTGATGATGTGGCTCTGAAACTTCAGTTATAAGCAAGGGACTTGCCAAGTAAGCTATCAAAAAATGAGAGTGATTTGAAATTTCCACATACAATTTTGAGAAGCGCAAAATTAGGGTGCACAACTATTAGGTCCTCTCCCCTATATACTGTTATAATTCATTATTTTTAATTAGAAATTATTTGGTGACATGAAAATAATAAGATATCCACAATTAAGTTTTATTTTAATATTTAGCTATTCATTTCATCTGATCATACTTAACTAAAATTCATTACTTTTGAAAAGAAAATAATAAGTTTTATTAAATCATATCTACACTTTAATTTTTTATTTAATTTTAATCATTGAAGAAAACTATTATTAAATAGAAATATATACAAAATATAAATTTAAACATTAAATAAATAAATAATAACAACTAAGTCTAACATTACATTCTTTATTAACGGAGTAATCGATAATTTTTATATATATAATATAAGTTATTCTTAAAAAATTAATACAAGATTATTATCACATAAATTGTTTTTAAAAAATATGAATTTTTTATATATTTATAATTTTGGTACATTTATAATTTTTAATGTAAATACATGCAATATCAATTGAATTCATACAAACATATTTTATTATATAATTTATTAAATTATTATCACATTTAAATTATTTAATAAAAAATTAATACAAGATCATTATCACAAAAATTATTTTAAAATTATCTAATTTGGTATTTTTATAATTTTTAATGTAAATGCGTGTAATATCAATTAAAATAATTAAAATATTTTTTTCAAATTATGATTGGTTATTAATTTGTATATCTAATACATACAAATAAACCAAATTAAGGCCTATGCTAAACTAATTCTACACTAATGTTCACCCTTTATCTAAATCTCAAAAAATATATCTTTCCTACTAATAATTAATATAAAATTACATTTCAATATTTTAATTGAATGGTAGATACCATGTAAACTATTGGAAATACAAGTTATGCAAGGTTACTAGAAATGGGGGCAGGAACCAATAAAACTTAGTCTTATTTCACCAATTAATTCTTCATGCAATATTCCGATCTAATTGCATGCATGAAAGAATGAAAGAAAATAAACATTCATAGCAATTTGACACGATATGGTGACTTAGAAACCTTCCAAAGAGAAAGTAAATCTGGGGTGAGGATGATAGCCACAAGTTTTAGTACTGCAGTATAAAGTTGGCTTGTTAAGGCTTATGATTGATCACTTCTAATGATCGGCCCTATTAGGAGCAATAAGCACTGTGACGTCCACCTTGTCAAAGGATTTACAAAACATACAATGAAGTATGCACTTGGTAAGGAGATTTATCAAAGACTATTAAGTCCACCCTATTAAAGGATTTGATTGATGCACCTATTAGGATGAACTAGTGGCTAATCTCTGATCTGCAACTCTGATTTGCTGGATGAGATTCCTTGAATTGTAATGATCACTTTGTTGTGATAGATAATACTTTGTCACCCCTTATACTGCTTGTAGCCTTCCTTAATTCACACTTTTTCTCATCATATACTTACACATCTTCTCATTTGGATATGATGCAATGCATTACATATATACCAATCCAAATCACAACTTACTATAGTCGATAACAATACAAGTTTCACCAAAATCCACAAAGTCGGCCCAACTATTGTAACTCGGGTTCTGAAGACAAACTTGATGATGTTTTGATACTCAGCAACCACTGTCAACACTTGGCATCGTCTGGCACTTAGTTGACAAAGAGGCTTGGTTCATACTAATCACTTCCAAGTAACTTGTACTTGGTCAGCACTATGTGACTTGGTGAACACTACGAAACTTGACATATACTAAATCACTCGGTTGACACTCCATGGCTTGGTCAACACTAGATTCATATCACTAACACTGCTAGCTTGGTAGACACTGGAGAACACGGTTAACTCGGTTGACACTATGGAACTCGAATAATACTGCAATTTCCATCACTCGCCCTAAACAACTCGGTAAACACTGCTACACTTGGCATAAACTGTACATAGGTTTTGAAGCTTGGTAGCAACTGAGAAACTTGGTGGCAACTGTATATTTACCAAGTGTGAGTCACTAATAGACATATAACCATAATATCAACAATCTCTTCCTTTGATATTACTAACAAAAACACTTATCATCCAAAAAGTGAATACTCAAAATTATAAGTCAAAACATTTTTTTTATCTCCATTCCGTGTCTACAACTCAGTAACATACTCTATTTTTCAGATTTTTCAAAATTGCATTTGTAAAGGATGTTTTCTGCTTATTTGTTCAATACAATACATATACCTGGAGTACTGCTCACCCATACATGTATCCTTTATATATCTTTACATATACTTCTCCCTCTTTGTACATATATACATTCATCTATACTTCTCCCCCTTTTTGACATAAGTGCCAAAGGTGTATATTATATGTTAATACAAAAATGTGACAAGAATTCAAAGTGTACCTTCAAGATTAATCCCATTGTCTTGTCCCAATTTTCTTGTAACATCTTGCTTGTATGCAATTCAATCTGAACTTCTGCTGATAGCACCATCATGTGATCAACTATGGAGAATTTGTTGTCATGGATGAGTGTCTTAGCATGTGCAATGTGTTTTTGAAATGCATCCATGTTTGGAAGAATCATGCCTTGGATTTCTACAAGTGTGGCCTTGATCCTGGCTTCTTTCTTTAGTAATTTTGCATGAATTTGTCAGAAGTCTGATCTTTGAATAATGAGCAGAGTTGTAGCTTGGGTCAAGTGACAGATGGTGTGCACTTGCCTTCATCTCTTCATCTATCTTTGATATTTTAGCTTTAATTCCTTGTGTGAAGATAGATGTGTGACACAACATAACAAATAATAAAGTGACATTATTTATAGATGTCTCCAATGAAACAATAATAGTAGACAATTCTACTTGGTTTATTGCAATTTTCTCCACCACTTCATCCAATACTTGTTCTCAAATTTTCTTTTTGCTCTTTGTAGCAACTTATCTTTTCTATTCAAATCTTCATTAAATTTTTGGACAATTTCTACTAACTGATCCAAAATAGGTCGTGTACTATCAACCTCATTACTTATTGCATTTACAAATATGTCATTTACATTTTCAAGTACTTGGGGTTTCTTTCTTTTCTCTTCTCTAAGCTTTCGTTGCTTAGCTCTTTTTTGCAATAATTCACCCGTGGTGTTCATTTAATCAAGATTTAGAGTAGAGATATCCCAATTACGAATAACTATATCCTCATCTAGATCAATATCTTCTTCTTTTCCCTTTTCCTTATTTGAAGCTTCAGTACTCGACTAAGACTTGTTCTCAACTGTCATTGTACTGGCTATATGTGGAATAGAAGCAATAGTAGAAACAAAGTGGCTAGCAAAAAATGTAGATATGGCACTGATAGTAGAAATACCTTGTTGCTACATGATAAAAATTGATGAAGGAGGTACTTGTTGCTTAGTAAATGAAGTATTGGCCACTTCAGTTGATGGAATACCCAGTTGAACATTTCCAAAGCTTGGTTGGGTGCTTGATGTTGCAGTGGTAATCACAACCAACTTAGTAGAAGCTTCCTCAGAGCCAAATTATACTGAGGCTTTGCTTGGAGAATGAGTAAATGAAGCCATTATTGTTGCCGCAATCTTTTCTGCATCAATTTCTTGAATACTTTGAATCTCTTGAAGATTTCCTTCAGTAGCTTCTTGTTCTTCCTCCTCATCATCCACATTTACATCATCTATTTCATCATATTTTATTTCCACATCTTCTTCCTCCTCCTCCTCATCATCATCATCATCTTTGTCATTAACATGAACAATAAAATCACTAGGTTGATGCAGTTTGTAAATATTCTTCCATGTTGATATAGCAACCTTAACAACATATTCAATGTTTTTGAGAAGTATCATGCAAGTGTTCATCTTGAGAGTGAACTTCTATTCATTCTTCTTCAAATATTATTTCACCTCTTTTTCACTGAGACTCAACATGATTTGCCTCAAAATCTATTCAAAGATGTCTTTTGTAGTCTTCTTTACATGCTGCCATCTAGGCTTGATTATAGTTTGATCATAATGGTGTCTTCAATCTATCTTTTCTCATCTGTATTCCTTTATTCATATTTGAAGAATTTGAAGCATGGCATCCCAGTTCCTTCTTCAATTTCCTTTAACTATTTTTGAAGAGTAGGTGGAGACTTTTTGAAGATAACATGCTCAGCATCTTCCTCACCTAACTTCAATTTCTTCCTAGATTTTGGTGTCCTTCGTGTGAATATAGCAGTAGATGACTTAGGAGGTTCAGTTATGATAACAGGTTACCTTTCTTTCTTATAGGTTCTTCTTCCTCGAATTTGGATTCCTTTCCTTCATCCTCTGCATTTTCTTTGTCCATGTCATCACCCTTTTGATGCAGGAGCATCCAGAGGTATAAGGGCAATCTTGTGTCACCCAAAAAAAATGTACTTAGACTTAATTTTTGTTTCATGTGTTTTCATTTTTGGATACCCATTTGGGTCAAATAAAGGTTCCAACTCTTACAGTTCCACTATCAGCGTGTTAGAAAATATCGAAAAAATAAGAGCATATAATTGGGCCATCATTTTGGTAAACTAGAAGGTGTGAATTGGCCAGATGAATGTAATTGTGATTTAGAGCATTCCAGAAAAATAATTAGGTCAAAAGGCCCCACGGTTTGAAAGTTATTGTAGTTTTTCGAGTTTTGGAGACCTCTTAAGAATGCTTCAAAGTCAGGTTAGGGGCATTAAATGATCTCGAAAAGGGTCAAAAAAATGGGGGATGAGTGAAGCTGGTCCATAGGGCTACAGAGCGCTTCGAGAGCTTCCCAAAAATGTAAATTGTTCATCAATCAGAGCTACGGTTCAAATGATTCAATTGACCTAAGGATAGATTTTGATTCTTTAGAGATAAGGACGAATCTACATGCTTATTCTCTATGCAATTACATGCAGCCAATCAAAAAATGGGAAGGATTAAGCGGCAAAATGGATGAATCTCAATTGTAGATTCATACCTAACCCTAAGCCACCTTAGTCTTCTTAAGGAGGATGGAGCCCTAAATTTTCAAGAGAGTTAAGAGCATTGTGAAAGGGTGAATGATTAGATTAAAGGACCGAACAAGATAGTTTGCAGAGCATTCAAGGTGACTTAGCAATAAGAATGAATTGCAAAATTAGTTAAGTGAAGAATAGAGGATAGAGGATACAATATTGTTACATCAAATCTTGAAGGATTAATCAGAGACTAGATAGAGGTGATCTATTATCAGGCAAGCAAGTGCCAACCACAAGTTCCATGCTAAGACATTTTGACAGGTGATTTCAGTTAAATCTCCTAGGTGGAGTAGTCCTAACATGTTTTACCAAATCCTTTAATAGGGTGGCATTCCAAGTGAGTGACCTAAAGTCCTTTAACCAGGCACACTTCTAATAGGGTGTTGATATCCTCTAACAAGGTGGAACTTAATAGTCTTTTTGAGCCTTTTACAGGCAAGGCCTTTCAAAAGGTAGATCATGTTTCATGGTCAAACCATTATAACCTTAATTGGCTACACTTTATTGCTGCAATAGTGAAGATTTGTGGGTGTCATATCCACCCTAGTTTTACCTTCTCATTTGGAGGGTTTTTGGGTAATCATATTTGGTATCAAGTCTGTGTGCTTGATTACTTATATGTTTTAGATGTATTTACTTTACATGTTATTTCAGTATGTTAATGCATACGATGTAAAGGTGAAAGTTTTATGGGTTGAAGTTTAAACTTCTAATTTGCCACCACCCCCCTCCCCCCCTCTCAAATTTTTATCTTTCTCACTTGTAATTCCAACAATTGGTATCAGATCCAAGTTTTTAGAAGGATAAACTTTGCAGCTTAGAGGAGAGATCTTGAAATGGAAGTCTACAAATTGGAAAAGACCATTGAGAACTAAGAGATTGAGATACATCTTATACCACATCAACTGAATGAAGTTAGAGAAGCTTTGAAGAGTTCCTTAAAGAGAAGGAAATAAATTTCCATTGCAAAGAATGGCAGACAATACAAAGAGATTGACACCACAAAGCTATTTACAAATGGTAACTCCAATAAATTTGATGCAATAATTGTAGATCTAATGGAAAAGAATAGAGCACAAGTTGAAGAAATCATAAGTCTCAAGTTGGACCAAGAATCACAAACTATATTGCTATGTGAGGTGACTAAATAGAAGAAGAAAGCCATGGAAGACAAAACCATGATTGAAGAAGACAAAAGAATTCTGGCAAACAGACTGGAAGAGAAATCAATAGAGCTAACAAGGATCTCAAACATGCAATTGGATACCTTGATCCAAATAATGAATGCTCACCATGAGTTGAATGTCAAGGACATTGAGATAAATACATTAAAGTTACAAAAAGAACAACTATAAAATGACCTGAAAAGAGAAAAGAAATTTGATGAAAGTTTCAACAAGCCAAATGAAGCCATCAAATACTTTGAGCAATTACTAAGATCCCCTAGATCCAATAGAGATACATTAGGATTGGGCTACACAAGTACTGAAGAAGGAGAATCATCCAAAGTTGTTGAAGAAAGGAACAACAAAGGTAAGAATTCCAAACCTACTTGTCATAATTGTGGAGAGAAAGGACATACTATTAATATGTGCAGGAGCAACAATACAAATCATAATTTCAAGCCTAAGAACATGACTCATTGTCATAAGTGCAATAAACAAAGTCATCAGGCACATGAATGCAAAACTAGAACCATGCATGCACCAAAACTTGAAGGATATTGTTACAACTATCAAAAGTATGGACATTGAGCCATTGAATGTAGATCCAAGTCCATGTGGTCATCAAACAAGCCAACAAAGTAAGAAGCTATGGAAACTCTTATAATTAGGATTACAATACAAGATATAACTGCCACTACTATCAAGAATATGGACATATACCTAAGATTTGTATTAGGACTCACATCAGTGGTAACTACAAAAGGTGGTTGAGTCAAACCACATGGTTTAGTTGTTTGAAGACTGGTCATATTAGCAAGTAGTGTCCAACTAGGTCAAAAAAAGCACCAAGTTGTGAGTTTGATAAAGGCAAAGACAAGGTTGTTGAACACATCAGGAATGAGATGAATAAGACATGGAAGAAGAAATATGGTTGCAATACATCAAATGGAGAAGGGATCACTTCACCCAATGGGTCAAGTGATCACACCTCATCAAACTAAGCAAACAAGTTTTATGTGGAACTGATATTCAAAGTATTATATCATACATTAGTTCTAAAAGAAGTTAGCACTAAAAGGACTAAATTAGCATGAATAAAGATGCAAGATGTTGTTGAAAATTCAAGATTAAATTTTTAAGTTTTCATGTTGTTGTCGAGCATGAAAAAGTTTTCAATAGATGGCGAGTGGAATGCTAGTTAGTGCCAAGCTGCCAGGCTAGCTAGTTGATGTCGAGTTTGTAATAGCTTCCAAGTGATGGTAATATCAATGGATACTAAATGAATCTGAAATCAAGTTAAGGCCAAGTTTACAGTTGTACAACCACTAAACATTCATTGTAAGGTTTTTTGAAGGGTATATGGTCATTTTTCACTCATTTCTTGTCATTTCAAATTTGAGAAAGAGCAAAAAGGAGTAGAAGGTGATTTAGAAGTTTGTTTGAAGTGAGTACAAAGATCTCAGTGATGATTTCACTCCAGTTCTTCAAATTTTTAAAGGTATTTATCATAAGCCAAGCTATATAGTTTGCATTTATAAAAACCCTAGTTTGTCACAATGGCATCTAGCTCAAGAAATCTAGAAGGGAAAGAAGTCTTGAATGTGCAATTAGTTAGTAACGAGCTAAAATAACTAGATCTCAAAGCAATTCCATATGTTGCTTACAAACAAGATCCCTTAGGCACGTTGTCCATGATTCCCTCAAATGTCATTATGGTCCAAGATGTTAGAAAATGTTATAACTGCAAGATAGGAGGAATAGGTGACATGGATATAAGAGAAGCCTATGACAGATTGTGTGAAAATAATGTCTTGAAATAAGAATTCAAAATTGTTGAAAGGAAGGGTTTCACACATGCCCTAGAATTTCCTAGCATATTCAAAACAAAATGGATAAGAATAGTGTTGAGTCAAATTCACAATGGATCCCTATGGCTGGAAGGTGGACCAATACAGATATGAAAGATAATAATTCATAGGGATACTAGTTTCCCATCCCTAGATTGGCCAAAGACTCTGCGGAGTGATTCAAAAGAGGTAATAGAGAAGAATACAGGAGCAATGTGAAACACACAAGAAATGAAAATTAACTCTATAATAGATCCACTACTAAACTTTTCAGTAAGCATTATTTCTCACAAGTTTTATCAATCCAACATATTAAACAATGCACCCTATATTGCAGTAGATGTGTGATACAAAATTGTGAAGAAAGATCAATACTTATGATATAGTTGAGCTTCAATTGCAACAAATAATGGAAAACCTCGAAGCAGTAAGGAAGACTAAGAGTGCACAGTGCAAATTTGGATCAATTCTAATTTGAATATTTTTCTATGTACATAATACATTCCCATCTTTTGGCAAAATAAGATGGAAAACAAATAGACCAGTTGTTGCTCAGATAAATGAGTACATTGAGCATATGGGTGAGAATTTTGAAACTATAATGACAAGTTATTTTGAAGACTTTAAGAAGTCTATGAAGCAAAGGACGAGGATACATGTTTCTTTAGTTGAACAATACTACAATGATATATGGTTTCTTGTAGATATTGATTACACATATGTACAGGCTGCTACACCTAGGGTCAGATGGCTAAGACCCTTAGGTTATGAGATCAATGTTGATGAAGCCTCAACAACAATTACTGCACTTCTAGCTAAGGGATTTGATAAAATAGCAAAAACCTTGGGAAAAAATTATGATGTAATGTGTTGGAAATATTCAAGACTATACTAAGTTACTGAGAGGGGAGGGGTGAATCAGTAACTTCCAAAACTTTAGCAATTCTTAATCCAATAAATCAATTAGCACTTAATTCATCACATCTAATCTAATTGCATGCATGGGAAACTGAAAACATGAAAGCATCCCTAACACTTTGACACAACAATTTCGTGACCCAAAAACCTTCCAAATAGAAAGTAAAACTGGGGTGGTGATGATACCCACAAATTTTAGTATTGTAGCATAAAGTTGGCCTGTTAAGGCTTACATTGATCACTTCCAATGATCTACCCTATTAGGAGCAATTAGGACTGCTAGGTCCACCTTTTGAGAGGATTTATAAACATACAATGAAGTACGCATTCGGTAAGGAGATTTATGAAAGATTGTTAGGTCTACCTTGTTAAATGATTTTGACTGGTTCACCTGTTAGGATGAAGCAGTAGTAGATCTCTAATTTGCAACTAGGTTTGTTGAAAGAGATTCCTTTGTGTACTGATCACCTTTCTATTAAAGATATGTCTATATTGCTCCTTATGTTGTTATAGATTTTACAATTCACTGTTAACACAAATATTACAATGTCAGCCCGCATGAAGACACTCAGATTCTGAAGATTAACTTGGTGAGGTTCTGATACTCAACATCCACTATCAATGCTTGGAATCATGATGCACTCAGTAGATGTAGAAGCTTGATCCATACTGATCACTTTCAAGTAGTCTTGAACTTGGTCTACACTGGTGACTCGATAGATATTGTGCAACTCGACAAACATTGAATCACTTGTTTACCATGTCAAAACTCAGTAAACACTAACCACTGGCTTCACATCACATGAACTGTGAACTTGATAGACATTGATAAACTTAGCACACACTGAAATGCATGGTTTATATTGTTGGACTTTATACTGACTGAATCTACTCAGTAACCATTGGGATTTGTTCAAAGGACTCGGTAGTAATTGTAGAACTCAATGACAACTAAAATACTTGGCAAACACTATAAAATATACAATAAGCTCGATAGCTATACACAATAAACTATACAATAAGCTTAGTAGCTATACACAATCTGAATAAGTGTGTGTCACTAATAAAAAACTTGACTGATATGTCAACAATCTCCCCTTTTGGCATTAGTGATAAAAACACTTATTAGCCAAAACTAAATACCTTGTATTCATCACCACATGATACTAGCTCGGTAGAGTATACTATTTTTTTTTGAGATTTTTCAAAATTTATTTTGTAAGGTATATATAGTATACATCTTTTTTAATATACAAAATGTCTTACTGATCATTTCACACTTGTTACAAGTTCTCCCCCATAGCATATTTCTCCCCATATTGTATTCTATCTTTCTCCTCATACTATGTGTCTCTCCCCCTTTTTGACAATAATGCCAAAGATTTATTCTAACTTATTTACATAGAAACACCAAAATGGGATAAGAATTTAGAATGTATCTCAAGAATGATTTCCAAGGTTTCATCCCAACTTTCTTGCAGGACCATGCATTTATGGAGTGCAATTTGTACCTCTGCTGATAGTTCAATCATATGGTCCGCAATAGAGAAGTTATTATCATGGATTAGAATTTTTGAATATACAATATGTTTTTGCATTGCATCCATGTTTAGAAGGATCATATTTTGTATGTCAATTAATGTATATCTGATCCTTGCTTCTTCTCTTAGCAATTCAGCTTGCATGTCTAACAAAAATCTGATTTTCTTGAAATGTGCAGAGCTTGAACTAGGGTCAAGTTGCAATTGTTAAGCACTAGCCTTTAGATATATATCTATTTTGGACAATTTGTCCTATATTTCCTTTGTAAACTCAGAGACATCACATAGTTTCCCAAAAAGTGATGACACATTTGAACAGGATGATTCAAGATTGACCAAAATTGTAGAAAGCTCTACTTCATGAATGGCTATTTGCTAAGCAATGTTCTCTAGCACTTTATTATTAAATTTCTTTTCAGCCTTTTCCACTAGCTTATCTTGTCCATTAGTGTCCTCATTGAATTTTTGGACTACTTCTATTAGCTGATACAAAATAAGTTGAGAAGAATCAATCTCAATTCTTATTGCCTCTGTCAAAATGTTCTAGGCATATTCAATTATCTTATACTCTTTATCTCGCTCCTCTCTTAGTCTTTGCTATTTAGCCTTTTTATGGAGGAGTTCACCAAATGTCTGCATTTGGTCTAGAGAAAGCTTATAAATATCCCAATTAGGGATTACTATTTCCTCATCTAAATAAATGTCTTCCTCCATCTCCTTTCCTTTTCCCAAAAAAATTGTGCTCATTTGAACCTTAGGCTCAATTGTCCTTGCACTTATTGCTTTACCATTCAAAATGGAAAAAATGGAAGACATACTTGGGCTTGTAGTAAAAAATGATACTGTACTAACTGAGGGAATACTTAAAAAAATACTTGAAGAATCCAAAATTGATGAAGCCAAAATTGTACTACCCAAAATTGAAGTAGTCAAAGCTGGTGTGCTTACCACTGATGTACTCAAAACTGAAGTAGCTAGTGTATTCATAGTTGATGATGCCAACTCAATTGATGAATGAGGAGTTTTTAGCTTAGTAGATGAAGTAGAAGTTACTTCTATCAATGATGTGTTGAGCTAAGTAGGGGCAAAGAGTGATTGGACATTTGATATAACACTAGTGGTCATAATCAAACTTGCTGAAGCTGTCTCCATACTTGATATAGTCAATGGTTTGCTCGAGGAGTGAGGAAGAGAGACAATGATTGCTACAACTATTTTGACTAGGTCAGTCTCCTCATCATCTTGCTTTTCTTTCTCACTAGCCTCTTGCTCCTTGTATTCTTCATAGTCAACTATAACAAAATGAGTTAATCCTTAATCATCCTCTTCATCCTTTTCTTTGTCATCATCATCATCATCATCCTTTACTTCAATTGTAAATTCACTTGGTTAGTGAAGATGATAGACATTTTTCCAAGTATTTATTGCATTCTTCACAACATACTCAATATCTTTCATTAAAATTAAACAGTTATTAAATTTGAGAGACATTCTATCTTCATTTTTCTTTAGTGACTCTTTTACCTTTACATCTAATATGCTTGGTAATAGTTGTCTCAAGGTTTGTGCATATATGTCTTTGACTGTTTGTTTGCAAGTTCCCTTCTTGGCCTGATTTTGTCCAATAAGACACTGAGAATCTGAGAAGCTAGCTAGTTAGGGGAGTACTTCCATTGTCCCATTTTATCCATGATCAAATCTTCTATTTGTTTCTGCTTATCCTTGGTCCTAGTCTCATATTTTAAATGCCTTGAAGTTTGTTATACTGGCTCCATCTTTCAATTCCTTTATCCTATCCAATAAGGTGGGTGGAGGTCTACTAAATATAATGTCACCTCCTTCCTTTTCAACTTTCTTTCATGAACTCCTTGTGAAGACTGTAGTGGATGACTTTGTTGGCTTGGTGATGATCACCTTACCCTTTTTATTTTGAAGGTTCTTCTTTCTCAGATTCTTCCTCATCCTCTGCTTCCTCCACATCCTCACCTTTTCCTTTGGTTAACAAGAGAGGTGCACTTGATTTCAGCTTTTCTATCCTTCTCTTTCCCTTGTTGATCGCCTCTGGGAGCTTTATTTCAAGTTTAATCCTTGCCTTTACTTCATCATACATTCCAAAATAAGAGGCCTTGGGATCAATTGGTTCACTATCAAGAGCTTTGATGATGTCTTTTGCTTCATCAATATTCACCTCATAGCCAAGAGGTTTCACCCACACAATTTTAGGCTTAACTGCCTGGATATATACCTTTTCATTGTCCACCATAAAGCATACATCATCCTTATAGTCTTCAACTAACTTCTTTGGAATTCTGAACCTATTGTTCATTTTCTCCTTGAATGCATCAAATTAGTTTTCCATGATACTACATTAGTTCTCACCAATCTCGACAATATACTCATTTATTTAGTAGAGCATAGTCACATGTTTTCTCCAAACTGCAGTCCCTTTAGAAGGGAAGGACTTATGTACATAAAAGAATAGGTAGGTAAAAAATTAACCAAACTTGCACGGGTTGTTCTTTGATGTTCTTATGCTTTCCATGTTTTTGTTGAACTATCTCAACAATAGGTTGGCAAGGTCATATGACAAGTTGTTCTTAACCACCTTGTATGCCAAATCCACGGCTTCACATGACACATTGTTTAGTTAGCTTGAACTGTATATCTTGTGTGCAATAACATGAATTCCAAATTTTAATTCTACATTAGTGACACTGCTAATTTTCATTCCTCTATCTTTCATTGATTTTTCTTTGAGATTTCAGATCACTTTTCATTCTTTCATTGACTTGCCTTTTAGAATTTAGAGTATTCCTTATTCTTTCATTTTCAAATTGTAGGCTCATGATTTCCTCATTTGCATTGGAGAGCTGATCAATAAGGTCTACTTGCTGAAGGGATTGGTTTTGGATTTCATTGTTCCTTCCATCTATCTCTTCTTTTATCTTGTTTCTCTATTCCAAGATTTCACATAACCTTATTGACTGAATCTCTTGTTCTCTTCTTAGCTTTCTTACTTCTTCTCGTAGGGAACCATTCTTTTCTAGGAGTTCTTTGATTGCTTCATTAGCTTCATCTGAGTTGTGAATGTCTTCAATTCTTTCTTCAATATAGAGATGATCATTCATTTGATTTGCAATTTCCTTTCTTCTTTTCAGAGATTGGGAAAGTTTCTCCTTAGCTTTCTTGAGTTAGGAAATGGCCATTTCCAAATCCAACTTTTCATTGTCAATGGCTTTGTCAAGTCTAAATATCTCTATATCCTTGATCTTTTCTCATGCTATTAAACTTTCTACTAAGAACCACAAAGCTCTGATACCAATTGTTAGGAATATTCAAGACTATGCTAAGCTACTGAGAGGGGAGGGGTGAATCAGTAATTTCTAAAACTTTAACAATTTCAATTCTTAATCCAATAATTCAATTAGCACTTAATTCATCACATCTGATCTAATTGCATGTATGAGAAATTGAAAACATGAAAGCATCCATAACTCTTTGACACAACAATTTGGTGACCCATAAACCTTCCAAATAGAAAGTAAAACTGGGGTGGGCATGATACCCACAAACTTTAGTACTGCAACATAAAGTTGGCCTGTTAAGGCTTACATTGATCACTTTTGATGATCTACCCTGTTAGGAGCAATTAGGACTGCTAGGTCCACCTTGTGAGAGGATTTACAAACATACAATGAAGTATGCACTTAGTAAAGAGATTTATGAAAGACTATTAGGTCTACTTTGTTAATGGATTTTGACCAATTCACTTTTTAGGATGAAGCAATAGTAGATCTATGATTTTCAATTGGGTTTGCTGAAAGAGATTCCTTTGTATATTGATCACCTTTCTATGATAGATATGTCTTTGTTGCTCCTTATGTTGTTATGGCCTTTACAATGCACTCTTTTTCTACTGCATTCATAATTTGAACTTTCATATACATATTCACATTACATTGAATAGTACAATGCATTACATATATATACCAATCCAAATTACATAATCAAAAAGTCAACCATGATACAAGTTAACACAAATATTACAAAGTCAATCCATATGAAGACACTTAGGTTCTGAAGACTGACTTGGTGAGGTCCTAATACTCGACATCCACTATTAATGCTCGACATCATCATGCACTCAATAGACATAGAAGCTTAGTCCATACTGATCACTTTCAAGTAGTCTTGAACTTAGTCTACACTGGTGACTTGGTAGGTATTGTGCAACTCGACAAATATTGAATCCCTTGTTTACCATGTCAAAAATCAATAAACACTATCACCTTAAGCTTGATTAACACTAGCTTTACATCACATGAACTGTGATCTCGATAGGCATTGCAATGCTCAGTAATCACTGATAAACTCAACACACACTGAAATGCACGGTTTATACTACTGGACTTTATACTGGCTTAATCTTCTTGGTAACCACTAGGATTTGTTCAAAGGACTCAGTAGTAACTATAGAACTCTATGACAACTAAAATGCTTGGCAAACACTATAAACTATACAATAAGCTCAGTAGCTATACAAAATCTGAATAAGTGTGTGTCACTAATAATAAACTTGACTGGTATGTTAAGAATAATGAAGTCAAAGGTGGAAATGGAATTAAAGACAACCTCTACACTGAAGAAGAAAGACAAGTTGGTGTAGAAACTTAAGGCAAAATTCGGTGAGGGTGTTGAAGAAGAAGAAGAGGAAGGAGATGAAGAGGATGAAGAGGAAGAACAAGAACAAACTAAAGAACCTCTTGCATTAACCCAAGGCATGGGTGGGGACAAAGAAGAAGATGGTCTCAGGGAAGAAGAAGCCAAGGAAGCACCAACACAAGCCAAGCCAAAGAAGAGAAAGGCCCAGGCACAACCTATGGCTAAAGCAAAGGAAGTTGTTAAACCAAGCCAAACAAAGCCAACAACACCTGCCACCAAGGCAAGCACACAAGCTACCACACAAAAGGCCGATGAGAAAACCAAGCAGACGGAACAAGGAGGCCAAGTGGAAAAGAAACTAAGAAGGAAATATATTGCTCAACCTAAATCAGATGAAGAGAGAATTGAATCAAATGATCAAAGCAAATTCAAAGTGGTAAGTCATAAACCACTTTCTAATCTTGAAAATCTATGTGAAAATGTCAGGAATAGTGCAGATCTATCTAGCCTTAAAATTATAAATTTTGATAATCTGGGAAAAGAGGAGAAAAAGTTAGTAGAAGAAGCCCTATACACAATGATGTCCAAATTTAAGAATTTGCTAACTTAGTACCCAAGCCATTGTATGATTTAGTTGAGAAAAAATGGCGTTATTTTTTAAATTTGGAAAAGCAAATAAGTGAAACTACTCTAGCCCAAGTTATGCTAGGACTAATAAAAGGGCAGATTTCTAAGGCAAATAAGAAATATGGAGGAAGGTTCACACCAAAATATAGAGCCTTCAACACTCTCCAAAATGACATTGAAGATGTTGTCTAGAAATCCACTCAAATGTGGAAATTAATCTATGGATTAACTATAGTAGAACAAGGAGAGAAGGACCCCTTTTAGGGTAAAAATGATGATAAAGAAGAAGATGATAGAGAGGACAACAAGGAACAAAAAATACAAAGGAGGAGACTGAGAAGATGAATATTGACATGACAACAACTGACAACATCATGTGGAACAAAGTGTGCAAGACACATAAATGCCGAGTGCTAGTCCTCCTCATGATATAAGTGTACCTATAAAAATCATAATTGTCAAGGATGTCTATGATGCATCAGCTTAGAACATCAACCCATTGATTGCATAAGATTTGAAAACAATTTTAGACCAATCTACACTAGAAGCACAATTATGTACAAATCCTATTTTAATTAGTGTAGAAGAACTTCAAAAGGTAGTAACTAAAGTTACAAGGGATAAGGTGAATACACAAGAACCACCTTCTATCATCCCTTCAGTTACTGGTGATCAACATGTGATTCAAATAACTGGAGACACATCTATTAAGGTTGACACTAGTGTTTAAATGGACATAGTTGAGTAGAGGAGACTGCCACAGAAGACAAAGAGACAACAACAGAGCAAACAAGATAGATAGATATATCTGTACCTAGAGCACAAACACAAGGTGCAAGACATGTCATTTTCATAGATCTAGATAAGTTTGAAGAAGGTGAACAAACATCGAAGGTAAAGGAGCAAGAGGCCATCTGAGCATTGGTAATTTTACCAACATCTAGCTCTTCATCTACAAAACTTCTCTAGAAGTTGAGCACAAAAGTTATACCCCTACAAATGTCAGTGTTAGGCTCAAGCTCTTCTAAAGTTGAAAAGGTAATTCATTATGGTGATATCAATTTAGATGAAGAGACAATTATTCCTAAATTTGACTATGACACTATGACAATAGATCAAATAAGCATTCTACAACAAGCTTTAGAAAAGAAGAAACATCAAGAAATGCTTAGGAAGGAGTACATGCAAAAGCAAGTACTACAAGAAATTAAAGACATCTTTTTAGATGCATTCAACTTGCCTATTCCTAAAGAAACCAAGCCACTACTGGAACAATTGTCAAGATATTGTGGAAAAGGTTAATAATGAAGACCTGGATACAAATGCCATACTTTTAGAATGGTCTAAAAGAAAGTTTCAAGGGAAATTAAATGAAAAGATATCTAGTGATATAACACTTAGTCAAGTTGCATTGGCAACCAAGGTTGAGGATGTGAAGAAGGTACTTGAGAATATCTTCTCATTGTACACCAAATTGTGTGATCCCACACTCTTCACCTAAGATACCAAACATATAATTTTGAGCCTGGAGAGGAATCTAAGCATATTAGGTACACAACTACCTAAGAACCCATCTCAGAGTGAGAAGCATTTCCATACATTGCTTCAATCACAGAGTCAATTAGTTGTGTTAATAGTTGAAGAGGCTAATATAAGAGCCAAATTGACACAAAGTCAAGCCTCTCTCACCCCACGCATATAAATTCTCCATAAATAATCAAGCTATGTAGAAACATTGTTAAAGAAAGATCCCAATCTTTCTACACTACATGGCGTAGAACACCTTGTAGTTGAGTTCACTATCCAAGTTAAGTCATTGGATGTTGCATGTGACAATTGGGATGCAACTCTCAGAATAATAATGGAAGTCCATAAATCCTTTTTGGACAAATAAATCCTTTTTGGACAAATACACTATAAGTGTATAGCCTCTTTGACATAAGTGTCAAAAAGGGGGAGATAGAAGCAAGGGGGAGTAAATATGCAAGGAGTTAAGGGGGAGTAAGTGAGTAAGTAAGAAAGGGGGAGAGATACAATGAACAAAGAAAAAAGGGAAAGCATGAACAAAGGGGGAGATATCAATTTTGAGAAATGCAATGCAGAGATGGACACAAAGAAGAGCAAATATCATCAAAGGCAAAGCATAAAGAGTATAAGTGTATTGAAGTCAAAGAGTATCAATCAGTAGAGACAAATAAACTTAGAATGGAGAATAGATTTTGGTTACAAAATAGACATTGAGGTACATAGGTTATTGCAAAATTTTAAAATTTTGAAGTTCTATATATAAGTCGAGTCATGGATATGTTATTTTCGACAAGATTATATTGATTATGTATATTCAAGTGTTTTTGACACTCATGTCAAAGGGGGAGATTGTTGATCTTAGATTGGTTTTGACAATTGAGTGTCAACACACTTAAGACATTTACTTAGTTCATGTCAAACTAGTAATACATGACAAGTATAACATGTAAATATAAGACCATGCCGAGCTACAATGAGTGTCGAGTCACTCATGTGTTGAGTCACTCAAGTGTCAAGCAGATAGACCATGTCGAGTGATTCAAGTGCCGAGTGAATAGTAGATGCCGAGCAATTCAAGTGTCTAGTTAGAAGCAAAACTACAATATATGTCGAGCATCAATAAATACATATGCTGAGTAACACAGATTGGACATATTTTTTTCTTATGGCATAGACAACTATGTAAACCATTTTTCAGTTGACCTAAGGATAGATTTTTATTCTTTAGAGATAAGGACGAATCTATATGGAGATTCCCTATGCAATTACATGCAGCCAATCAAAAAATGGGAAGGATTAAGCAGCAAAATGGATGAATCTCAGCCATAGATTCATACCTAACCCTAAGCCACCTTAGTCTTCTTAAGGAGGATGAAGCCCTAAATTTGCAAGAGAGTTGAGAGTGTTGTGAAGGGGTGAGTGATCAAATTGAAGGAGTGAACAAGACAATTTGTAGAGCATTCAAGGTGACTTATCAGTAAGAATGAATTGCAGAATCAGTTAAGTGAAGAATAGAGGATAGATGATACAATATTGTTACATCAAATCATGAAGCATTAATCAGAGATTGGAAAGAGGTGATCTATTATTAGGCAAGCAAGTGACAACCACAAGATCTATGCTGAGAAATTTTGACAATTAATTTCAGTTAAATCTCCTAGGAAGAGTAGTCCTAACACGCTTTACCAAATCCTTTAATAGGGTGGCATTCCAAGTGAGTGACCTAAAGTCCTTTAGCCGAGCACACTTCTAACAGGGTGTTGAAATCCTCTAACAAGGTGGAACTTAACAGTCTTTGTAAGTTTTTAACAGGGCAGATCATGTTTCATGGTCAAAACATTGTAACCTTAATTGGCTACAATTTATTGTTGTAGTAGTGAAGATTTGTGAGTGTCATCCCCACCCCACCTTTGCCTTCTCATTTGAAGGGTTTTTGGGTAATCATATCTGGTGTCAAGTGTGTGTGTTTGATTACTTATATGTGTTAGATGTATTTACTTTACATGTTATTTCAATATGTTAATGCATGTGATGCATGAAATGTGAAAGTTTTATGGGTTGAAGTTTAAACTCCTATTTCACACCCCCTTAGAAGTTTATCTTTCTCACTTGTAATTCCAACACCATAAAACATATATCATCCTTGTAGTCTTCTACAAGCTTCATAGGTATCCTATATCTATTCTACATATTCTCTTTGAATGTTTCAAAGTAATTATCCATGATGCTATCAAAGTTTTCACCCATTTCTACTATATACACATTTATTTGATATAAAACAAGGACTTTTTTTTTCCATACCACTGATCCTTTAAAGATGGGAATAAATTTTGCACAAAGAAAAACAAGTCAAGACTGAACTAAACTTACATGGATTGTTCTTGGAACCTCTAATACTTTCCATTTTCTTATTGAATTGATTCAATAACAACTCAGCAAGGTCAAATGACATGTTATTCTTCACTACTTTGAGAGCTAGATCAACTGTGTCACATGACACATTGTTGAGATGAATGGAGTTGTAGATCTTATGAGCAATGATATGGATGCCAAATTTCAGTTCCATGTTAGTTACATTGTTGATCTTCATTCCTCTACCATCCCACTGAGCAGGAGTTTTCTTTTCCAGTTGCACCCGACCTAGGGTTTTGGTCACTTTGGCTTTGTCCAACATTGGAAGACCAGTAATTCTATGAATCATTTTCCTTGTGATCAGAATGGGTTGGTCTAACCATAACTTTTCATTGTGAACTTTGCTCAAGATAAATATTATCAACTTTGACTAAAATTTCCTTGGCATATGTGAAATATGCGTTAAGCCCTTAGCTTCCAGATGTTGATGCTCAGGTTTTAGAATGCCATTCACACATAACTTGTTCAATGCTTCATTTATCTCATGAGTGCCTAGAATTTCTTCAATAACAAACACTCAAATCATTCTTAAGCTTTGAAACTACTCTTCTCAACTAGCTTTGGAAATTCATGGTGAACCAATGCATTCACTTTCTCCTTTTTAACAAATTTCCTCTTTACAATCACCATTAATGCTTGGTACATTTGTTCACTTGCTGATAGGTTGTCTTCCACTTGGTTCGACTTTTAATCCTTAGTAGACATTCATAGCTTGACATAATCATTACCGCTCGATATCCACATACAATACTTTAGTGTCTCCTGACCTTGCTCACTAGGGTCTTGCGATTGACCTAGCTCGGTAAAGTATATGATTTCTATGACCATTCAGTGATCCTTGTGCATCTTAAATACTGATATGGATCTCTTCTTCTAGCTGGCCAAAACTAATGAGAGATGTTCTCTTTAGAGTCTTAGTTCAAGTTATTCCCATAGGGATTCAAGTTGAGATGCTTGAGTCACCAAACTCTTTGATGACATTTTATTTATGACTCAGACTTGCATTCTCAAATTTTTTTGGTATCCATTGTTGCTTCATCCGCTTTCTAATATTGTTATCTTTGGCTTTCTTTTCATCTTCAACTCTTCCTGTGTTCATACTGTTCTTGGCAAGATGCCTAAGTTCTGTACAAATAAAGTATCTTCTAGTGGTATCTCTTTTCTTCATATGATGTTTTACACAGTTAGCTCCAATGTGCCCAAATTCACCACAGTAGTGGCATCTACACCACATGTTGTAGTCCCATCCAAATATTGCTTTCACAATATGTTCTACTAGATTCAATATCTTAATTTTTCATTTAGAAGATTTGTGTCCTTGTTTCTTGCAATTATGACATTTACCTTCAAACTTAGGTTTCTACTTGCATTCACTTGCTCTATGACCATGCTTTTTGTAGTTGTAACACTTCCATTGAATTTTGGTTTACCATTACTCCAATATTTGTTTGATGTATGACCTATCTTACCACAATGATTGCAAGTAGGCCTTTGATTCTTTAGAGCCCCTTGTCTAGATGATTCACCTTCTTCTGTATAACTTAGTCCTACTTTGCATTTGTGTCTATACTAATTTTGCTCACTCAATGGATTCATGCTTTCTTGAGATTTCAACATCCTCTCATTGGTTTTCTTTTCAGTGTTTGGATCATTCTACAGTCTTTCATTTTCTAACCTAAGATACATAAGTTCTTGAACTCGGTCGCTTGAACTCTTCCAACACAGTGTATAGATCACTTCCAAGTAGCTTTAACTCGGTCAACACAATGTGACTCGGTGAACACTGTGAAACTCAACATATACTAAATCACTCAGTTGACACTCCATGGCTTGGTCAACAGTAGATTCATATCGCTAACACTACTAGCTTAGTAGATACTGGAGAACGTGGTTAACTTGGTTAACACTAAAATTTCCATTACTTGCAATAAACAACTTGGTAAACATTGCTATACTCAGCATAAACTATACATAGGTTCATAAACTATACAAATTGACCATAATGTCGATAGTAAACATAAAGAGTAAATATAACCCAAAAAACTAAACAGGAATGTTTCTCTAGACTCAACTAAAAAATTAATATAACCCAAAACTAAACTCTATTTAATGCATACACCAAGAAAACCAAAAAAAATTAAAACACAACACTAGACAAAATTAAACCATCTACATAAACATATAAAGCATAAACTCAATCCTAACCTAATTTTGAACTTAATTTTACACAGTCCTTTATAACTTCGACTTAAAATCATAATTGTCAATGAAATTGGATTCTATCCATTTTCACAATTGCACACAAAGACAAATTATAAACTAAACCTAACCATTAGATATTACGCTTACTGTAAACAAAATGTTATCAATACATGAAATAAAATATCAATTAAGTCTTCCCCTTTTCAAAATTGCTTAAGACACATTATTACCTAAACCTAACTTTTAATCCACATATAATATTTTAAAAATATCTCGTTCTACCCTAACCATAAACCAAATAATTCTATTTGATAAAGAGTGGTGCTATATATATAATAATAAAATAAAACAATAAAATAAAATAAACTATAAATATAATATTTAGGACTCAAACTATATATTATATAATATATATAAAGAATTATAATATATATAAAGAAAGATTGGAGATATGAAGGATTTTAATTTACTTCAAAAAAATACCTTCACATTAAAAATTAAAGCTTCATTCTTTATATATTAAATTTAAAAAAATAAAAATTATATATATATATATATATATATATATATAGTTTAAGTATATATTTTTTAAGTTAAAAAATTTATTATTTTGTTAATAATATATAATAAAATATAATATATATTTTAATATTCAAATTTTATTAGAAAGTAATTAGAAAAATTACTATTTTGATGACAATACATCTAAATGTTTGCATTTTTATATTTTAATTAATGTTTGATATTTTTTTATTGATATTAATGTTTGATATATTTAATCTTTATTAAAATTAAAATTTATAAAATGAAATTAATGTTTTATATAAAATTATACTTAATATATTTTATAAAATAAAAAGTAAGGTTAAATATAGTTATATTATTGTTTGATATATGAATGAGTTAGGTGTTTGATATATGTATGATTTATTCTTAAAATGATTAAAACAATTTTAAAAATGTAAATAACTATTATTTGATAGAAAAAAATGTAAATAATGAAAAACATAAACAATAATTTTTTTTAGAGGAATTGGAAATTAAATGAAACTATTTTAAAAAATTTAAATAACCATGGATTGAAATAATTATGATTAAATGATTGGATATATTAATATGTTTTGATCAATTGGCCCATATAACAATTAGCATATTAATAGCACATTAAACAAGTGCCACATAGTGGCATGTACTTACCTTATAGTAATTTGTATTGATTTTATTAAATATAATTATTAATATGTAGTATATTTTTATTAAATTTTATTCAATACAATAAAATTATAATGAATAAATTTTAAAAGAAGTTAGATAGCTTAGTTTTAAAAAATTTACATTTCTATATATATATTCCCAACTTAAATAGTTTTGAGTTAGAATATGTCCATAAAAAAATATTGAATAGAGCATATTCCATCAATATATTTATGATATTTATAATTGTGATAATTAATTTTTCCTCTGAAAGAAATTCAAAATTACAAAAAATTGAATAGAATACATATAAATGAATAATAAAAGTTTTTTTGATTTGTGATTCTATGATAATATTATGAAATATAATTTATATTTAGAAATTATATCAATTGTAATGCATTAATGTCTTGTAGTATTAATTACCAATATATATGATATTAATATATCTATTTTTATATAAAATTATTTTAATTTATTAAATCTAACAAAAATTTACAACAAATTCAAATATAATCTATTGACAATTTATCTAAAGGATTAAGTATAAATTAAGATATAATTGAAAAGTGCCATGTAACTATCCATTTTCATAAATTTAGTCGAAAAATTTGTAATATGGAGAACCTCTGAAAAAAGGGCTCCTATGACACAAAACCTATTGAGCCATCAAATAATTTGTATAGTATATGAATTTTATAATTAAATAATTAAACTTTAGAAAGATTTTAATTATTTAAAAATATTTATATGTGATTGATTTAAACTAATTGAGTTTCAAAGAAACTGAATGCAATAGTACATTGCCTAGGGCAAGTACAATAAACAACAACATATAGCTTGCCTCTATAAAAAACAAAAGCATAAAATTTTATTTGATTGTATGTTATTTGGAAAAAAATAAAGAAAAAGATACAAATGAAATAGAATTAAAAATAGTACTCATGTCATATTTTTGAAATAAAAAGCGACCAAAAAAAGGGAGTCAGCACTTACAACCAAAATGCTGGTAACCAGCACATCACCAGCAGAGACCAACACTACTACAGTAAAAACATACTAAAGTTCAACTTAACCACAATATACTATGCAAGTAACTAGCCAGCATACTACTATGAATAGAAGCAACTAAACTATAATAGCAGTCTATAATGTTTGCTATACTACTTAAGTTCATCATAAAAACTATTGGAGCAACTAAGCCAACCCAAGTCTAAGCAACAATTGGAAACCAAAAAAACAAGTAACAATAGATTAACAAAAAAAACAACTTGGATCCAAGGATCCTTTAAAACTAAATAACTTAATTCTCAATTTTTTCCTTTCCCTTCCTAGCTAGCAGAACCCAAGCCCAGTCATCAACAAGGAATTTAAAAAGGAGCTTATAAACCTCCATGTCCATTCCTGTTTCTTCTTTCTCTTGTGCCAGCAAGTGGAGGGTGGTGGCTACAATGTGGGTGACCTTTAGAGAAAATTTAGAGAAGGTGATAAACCCTTCTTCTAAAGTTTTAACCCTTTTGTCAAATTTGGCATACTCCTCCAATTGCTCCTCAGTGTCCTCCTTATTATCTGTTCCCGCCTTTTTTGATTCCTCTTTAGCTTTTTCCACCTGGTTATTATCTTGCAAAACCCTTGGGTTAGTAAAAAGCTTAGATTTTTACTTGACCGGGGAGGAAATGGTAATGGGGGAGGTGTCCACTTTACTACTATCTTCACAAAAAGTAATGGGTTGCAGGGTGAAGTTGGCCAAAACGTAGGTAGTCTCTATGTAACAGCATTTCCAACCAACGCCTGAGTATTTTTAGTAGACATTTGGGCATTATCAACATAATTGTCTACAGAGTTAACACTTTTTTCTACCTCCTCCTTCCCTTTATCTCTCTTGGAATTACAGTTATCCTCCTCCTCCCTCTCTTCTTCATTATTTTTTGAGCTCTCCTCTTCCACCTCCTCAACCTTGAATCTGTTAGATTTTTGCTTGCACCTTCACTAGGACTGGGCAATTCTTTATGATCTTCTCCTACCCTTTCCACATGTCTCCTCCTTCAATTCCTTTTCTTCCACCTTCACAAGATTTTCCACTTTAATCTTTTTACTACCCTTTTTTCTATAGCCGCATCAAGTTTCTTTTATTTTCACGGCTAGGGGAGGGTTGCGAGGTATGAATTATGGTACTAGTATTGGTACTTAGGGGTGAATTCTGCCAATGGCGTTGGTTATCAACTACCACCAACTAAGGAGGGAAAAGGGCAAGATGGAATTGTTATAGGAAAAAAATTAGGCCTTGGTGGATAATGGTGAAGTTATGACCTTATTCCTCTTCTCCCTAACATCACTGACCATATCCTCTAGAGAATACAGTAGAAAAATGGGATAGAAATAAAATCCCTAATTCTAAAATGATTCAATAAGGGAAAATGATAGTAGTAGTAAACACTGAACCTGCCTTCCAATGTAAGGTATTTCATGAGAACCAAGCAGACATCGTCCCATGGGATTGGTAGCTTATCCCTCTTAAAGCCTCCCCTGTAGCACATTAGTTCCTCACCCTTCGCAAAAAGACTGCTCGTACTAGCCTTGTTAGTGGTTTTAGTGACCTTTCTCCATTTTTTCCCTTTCATTGAAAGACCAGTAGCCATTGTGATAACTTCCTCATTCACTTGAAATGTGATTCCATTAATAGTTACCTTGCGGTCGTTCCACCCATTAACAAACTAGAGAGCACAATTCTCGTCATACTCTGCCATTGACTGCATGTATCAAGGACTTAATATCCTTGTTTAGATTTTCCATATTTCTCTAGCACGTGACTATAGTTAATTTAAACCCCATGTCAGCCACCGCATCGGTCACCTTATTTCCTTCCTTGTAGATGTGTTTTAGGTGGACACTTTCCATCCCTTTGAACATATGCCTAATGTCCATAATGATAGTCAGAATAATCAGAATTCTTTCCACTATAGTATTCCAGAAGTCATTAGTCACCTCTTTAGTGGTTAGCGGTAGGCCAAGATAGGTATCTGGGAGGTTGGCAGACTAACAACCCAAAATGTTCCTTATCCTCCTTTGTAATGAGGCATCCATATTAAAGAAATAGATCTTACTCTTGTGGTAATTAACTTGTTGACCTGAACTTTCTTCATAATTGCAAAGAATAGTCTTCCAAGCTTTAGCTTCCATAACCAAAAATTCTCCAAAAAGGAATGTATCATCTACAAATTGCTATAAAACTTCAGTATCAGCACTAGTTGTAGGTTTAACCCCTTTGACACAACCTATATTAACTAGTTTAGAGAAAGACCTCCCTAAGACCTCAACAACCATAACGAAAAGGTAGGGAGAAAGAGGGTCACCCTATCTTAGACCTTTCTCCACTCCAAAATTGCCCCAAGAGGAACCATTTAGAAGAATACAGTACTGAACTGAGCCAACCATCATCTTAAACAGATTTATAACCTTGTCATTAAACCCCACTCTTTCAAGCACATCATAGAGAAAATCTGACTTAACCTTAGCATAAGCCTTAGATATATCCAATTTGAAAGCCATTCCAGGTCTTTTACTTTTTCCATTGAATGAATGATCTCATGTGTGGTTATCATCACATCCAAGATTTGTCTCCCCAGAATAAATCCTTTCTATGGAGTGCCAATTATTTTTTTCCAAGAAAGGCTTTATTCTATTAACTAGGACTTTAGCAAATATCTTATAAATATATTACATACGCTTATAGGTCTAAAATATAGAAGGCTCAAGGGAGTTAGAGTTTTAGGGACTAAAGAAATAAAAGTCTTATTGATCCTCTTTAGCATCTTCCTAGTTCTAAAAATATCTCTAGTAGCCCAAACTAGTTCAGATTTAACAGCTTCCCAAAAATGCTGGAAAAAAGCTGGAGAGAAACTGTCTGGACTTGGGGCCTTATAAGCTTTCATAGAAAACATTGCACATTTAACCTCCTCCTCTATAATGTTTCCTAGAATGTGATTGTTTTCCACCACACCTAGCACTTGAGGGATCATATTAATCAAGCTTATTCTGATCACTGGATTTCCTGCTTTATTTTCCTTAATGTATGCCTTGCTAAAGTATTCCATCGCATGTCTTCCCATCTCCTCTTGATCCTTATAAATTCTTCCCCCTTCACCTTCCAGCCTGCAATTGTGTTTCTTCTTTTATGGTTAGAGGCTGACCTATGGAAAAAATTAGTGTTTTTATCACCCTCAGTTAACTATTGGACTCTTGATCTTTACTTCCAAAAAATTTCCTCCCTCAAAATAATATCCTTCAATTTTTTTTCTATATTCCTCTTCTTCCTACGTAGCTCTTTCTAGGTTAATTCCTATAGCAATCTCCCCTTGGATTTTTTAAGTTTTTCCTCCACTTTGCTTTTGACTTTAAACAAGTCTCAAAAAGAACTCTTAGCCCAGCCCTTAGCATTTCTCCTTATATTATCAAGTTTTTGGGTCAGTCTATACATTGCAGTACCATCTATCCTTATATTCCACCATTCTTGAACTCTATCCTTGAATTCTGGGTGAATTTGCCACATTATTTCATATCTAAAAGGTTTTGACCCATTTTTAAAACCATCCTCCCTTTGAAATATTAAAGGGGAATGATCAGAAGCAGTTCTAGTGAGGTTCGCAAAAAGGGAATTGTCTAGTCGATTCCAGTTCCCTGTCACCATTAGCCTATCCAGTCTAACTTGGATAAGGTCTCGCCCCTTTCTATTATTGGTCCAAATAAATGGATTCCCTCTCAGTTCCACATCAATAAAGTCCATTTTGCTCATAAAATCATGGAGATCTTGCAAGCTTTCAAGGCAGTCCTTGTTACCACCTAATTTCTCCAAATGATAAAGGGGGGTATTAAAGTCTCCCATACACATTACTTTCTTATCCTTCATTTTTCTATGATCCTAACCAACTTATCATACGTTTCCTTTCTCCCTACCTTGCTATTAGAAGCATAGATATTGATGAGCCCCCAATGTTGAATACTAGTTTTGGAATCAATAATTATGAAATTTCTATCTTTCCAAACCTCAACTCCTATCATAGAGTATGGGTTGGATAGAGTACCAATTCCCCCCAAGGCTCCTTCAGCATCCATATGAATGTAAGCAACACCCAGCCAAACATGGCTAACAATTTTATGAAAATTAGCACTAGACATTTTAGTTTCTTGTATAAACACATAATCAACTTTTTCCTGAAATATACACTATTTTAGAGCATATTGCTTCTTGGGATTATTCAACTCTCTTAAATTCCAAGAGAGGAATTTCATTTCTCACCTCTAGTTACGGTCTCTAGTGTAAGTTGCATACCACTGGCCACATCCCTTGCTACTTGTTTTGTCCTGGTTGTTCTGCTAGACAGTCTTCTAGCTATCCCACATGCCCTCACATCTAGTTTTTTCCCCCCTTCTCTTCTTTTTTCTGAACCTCCCATTCCCCATTATCCCCCTTTTGTGGTGAGGTGGGGCTAAGCTCCTTTTCAACCTTGTCAATGCTTGCCATTACTTTAGCTGCAATCTTCGTTGGGGAGGTTTTAACCATCCTTAAGGGGGTAGAAACCCTCTCCTGGGTATCACATTCTATGGTCTCATGCCAAGATTTTACAATACATCATAACATCTATATTACATAATTTAACCATCTACATGACCATTTACTAATTAATATAACTAAATGCATACAAAATTGAACTCGAATGTAACTCAACTAACAACTGAGAAGAAATATATTATCAATATGACAACGTTCTAGCCATCCTTAATGGAGTATCAATGCTCATGCAATTTTTTTTAACACATTCCAATTCAAAGTATAATTAAATTTTGTTTACAATATTGAACATCTACAACTAATTATATTCTCATGCAATTCTATGAAGATAAAGATGTCAAATAAAAATACTCAATCCATTCACCATGATATAACATGATATAAGTTCTTTTCTCCACCCATACCAAATTTAAGCAATGATAAAACACCATCAACACAACATCAAATAATCACAAGGTGGTGGAGACCTTACTCACAATACACAATGAAGAATCACACAATAGGATATCTCAACAATCTCACAACAAGATATCCACTCGTCACAATACAACGAATGATCATCATCAGGTGAATAACTAAACATGCTCATTATCTTGCACATATTGAACTTCATGGCATCAAGCTTCCAATTCTTCAAATGATAATTTTCAAAATAAAGACAAAATAGGAACCATGGAGGCTCACCTCCTAACCTAGGCCTCAAGGAGGCCACCCACCGAGCTCGGGGAAACAAGGCATAAATGGTTGCACTCATCACAATCCCATGCCATGCAAATACACAACATTAAGACCAGATTTAACAGAAGACATCACAACACATCCCACCCAAGGTTATGCACAAAGATTCAACAAATAAATCTAGTATAGGGTGAAGGTGGGATCTCATCATGCGAAGGATTGCGTAGCCTTCAAAATTCACATCTTTTCAATATCAAAATGCCCTTTCGAGGCAATCAACATTCTCAAAATGCCCTTTCGGGGCAATCAACATTCTCCCTTCTACATACCTCCTTGTACCTCCCAAAAAGCAAGGGAGCAAGATCATTCACATTCCATAGAATACATACAACCATCTCCACACAAGGGATGATTCCTCAACTCCATGTGTGAGCCTAACTAACCCCTTCACCCCAGGCATCTCTTCCCTCCCAAGGGTGAGTGATGCCTCACACCCATTTCACAAGACATAGATCATGAAACAAAAAAATCAAGAAAGACTCACACAACTCCACCCATATGCAACATACCACAAAGATCCATTCACAAACACACCACAATACCATCATGAAATGAAAACCACCATTTCTATTCTACATGCAGAATAAAGAAGCTTCATGGATCATGTTACCAACCTTCCTCCAAGAAAGGCAATGAATAATTGTGGTAGAGCTCCCTCCTTCTTCTTCAAACCCTATTAGTCTCTATAGGTAGAGAGTTGCCAAGTAAGTTTCCCATTTAGCCATACCTCTCTATATATATCCTTCTCATTTTCGGATTCAAGGAAGAATGTCATTTTCATGAGGTCTCCTAGGTCCACTAGACACCATAGAGGTCATTAATAGCTCCCTAACCTATAGTACTAACATGGGTAGGGTTAATTTTAATCACAACTTACCTTAAAGTTGCCTTATGACCCTCCCAAAGCTAGGTGATTCAAAATTCAAATTTCCCCAAGGTGATAATCTTATCCTTTTACTAACTAAGGCACTAATCCAATTCCTCAATTGAGGCATTTAATCACGGAATAAGGTGGCCACATGAGTCATTGACGAATAACATGTCATTTCACATAGCAAGCACAAGTGTCAAGTGACACACACAAAATTCACTAAAATTTAACACATGACACATTCAAAATCTACACATAAAAACCATGCCACACACATACATCTCACATTACAAAAGAAGCAAATAATAACGAGCTTTATGAATCTTACAAAGATTCACCTTGGCAGAGTCATTTGAACATGTGTCTATGCCTTGTTTCCCCATTAAATTTCCATGGTTCCTCTTCCTGCACACTCAACTTATAAATCAGTAGCTCAATAAAATAATATAAAAATAAATACAGATAAGTGCAAAATAATCTAATATCACATAATTTGCATAACATATACAATTAACTTCCATCTAATAATCCTCATAAAATATTCAAAAGATTGAAATATCAAATATGTGTATCAAAAATAATCTTTCTTAATATAACTCATTATCATTCTGAATATTATCACAACTCTTTCTAACATAACAATGAAACTCTAAGTCCTCTTTAGTAAGTCATGAAAACATATAAATGAATCTTAAAATATATGTCGGAAGTGAAAATCACTAATGTGCAAACTAGTTAACTAGTACCTTCCAATCAAGTTAGGTATAGTGACATTCCTAGCAATATCCCTTTATCACATTATGAAGGGTTTGTATGATTTTCTAGGGTTAACTCCTTAGACTGATAGAATGTTTTAATAATTATGTCATAATAATTTAGAACCAATTTCCAACCATATCCATATGTCTTATTGTCATCATACCCTATGCTCCTAGTTGTTCTTAGTAGAATGGATCTTATTTTATCTTTCCTAATTGCCTGGTAGAACATCCCTAGTATCTCGTAGCCAAGTTCTTAGCTTGAACAATTTCAATCTCATTTTCATGTGGTATTATCTTATTGACCTATTATTATTGAATAGGGTATCTAAAATCTAGATCAGTCTCCAAAAGAATCTCATAAATCATTATTAATAGAAAAAATGTCAATCATGACTTAATTTATCTCCTGATCACATTCATTCCTTAAGATTTATAATAGGATCTGAGTGTGGGCCTTACATGTGGCCATAAGTTCCTACAAGCTCTCGCCTCCCTCCTTTGTTAAGGATCAAGGAAGAGGGTGGCGATTCACAATTTCGCCTTCCTCCAAGAAATCTACTTCCTTAAGTTCCCCCATCGGTGAACTCAACAGTTCCTCCAACTCCTGTGTAAAGGGGTATTCTTCCAATTTCTTCTTATCCTCCAAAGCTTCCTCCTCCCCAGTATTTGTATGCTCCCTTGGTCTTTTACCTAGGGTGGACAGTACTGGGTTATCCTCTACAAATAGTGTATCAGCAATTTCTTTCTCTAGTCTTGGGACTTTTGACGGTTCACCCACAGCTTCCATAATAATACTCAGGGAACCCTCCTTTTGTTTATCCTTCTACATTTGTGCCTTATAGTCAACTATAAGGTGTCCAAAATGTCCACATTTCTGACAGAATAGGCCCACATTCTCATGTTCAACGGGTTGGAATTTCTCTCCCCATTTGGTCTTAAGAGTAACCACAATCGGGAGTGCTCAATTCGAGGCTACATTCACACAGAACCTAACATAGACCAGTCGTGATTTTTGCATAGTCACTTTGTCCGTAGTGACAAAATGACCAAAAGAATTCCCCACCCACCTTAGGATCTTCTCATCCCAAAATTCAATGGGAAATCTAGGTAATCTAACCTAGATTGGAGCTAGCTTATTTAACTCTACACTAGCATCAAAGCTCAGATGCCACTTTGTTAAGGCGAGACAATGTTTCCCATAATACTAGGTCCCTGAAGGTTGATAGCCTCTTCCGTCGTGAATTTGAAATAGAAGAGGCCACTAGACATTGTTGAAATGCCCACACTACCCCTAACTTTCCATTTTTGACTCACCCATTTACGAACCATCTCAATTGTGGGTCTAAAGGAAATGAATCTGCCTACAACACAAAGTTTGAGGCTAGAGGTCACACTTTCCACCAAACTATCAGGGAGGGAGATCACAAGACCATCTATGCCATGGGCAATCTTGGGATCCTCCATAAAGACATTAGCCACCGAAGAACCCACAAGAACATTCTTCCATCCACTTAGTGTCCCATCTGTCAGCTTTTGACCACCATCCAGAGGACAACCAGCAGGACCACCACTACAAAAAGAAACAGTCTCAAAAAAATTCTTCCCTATATCTCCCATGGACCCAGATCCATCCATCGTGTCCTCCAAATCTCTGCGCAACGCAAGCACCATTTGCAGATCAGGGTAGGGTGGAGGATTCAGAGGCTTAGGACCTATGTAACACTACCACTAACGAAAACAAATAACTTGAAACAAAGAACAAGAACATAGAATGAACAATGACGCAATAATTTTTTTAAATTTAATTCAACTTATTACAAATACAAGTACAAGGATCGAGCCATTCTCAATATAAAAACCTCAAAAGATAAGTAGACATCATCCAAATATGATTCCATTAAGATTCTAATACATATTGAGTTCAGTACAATAAGGAAGTACAATTTCATTCTTGAACATCTATGCCCAACATATGGACCCTACAAGTAATTATATGTTGATTCAAGAAGAACTTCAATAAACATCCTTAGCTACTTGAAAACTCGAAGCACCTGAAAAACACACATTAGGCAACATGACACAAAAGGGGGCTTAGTACACACTGAGTTGAAAAAAAAATGTAATCCACTTGCATACATGTTAAAATAAACATATACCTAACCATTATGCAAATATCTGATCCACCTATCATAGTGCAATTCTAAAATTAATATGCAAGAAGTAAACATTTACTTAACAATGCAAAATTAAACTCGCACTAAGAATAACCCGTAAATGAATCATATGTATACTAAGGTGTCATCGTTATGGCACTAAGATTCTGCATCCATGTATGGTATGCTCATAGTCAACACATAACGGTAATCTCTATTATACTTGTCAATGACAGAATAGAGATATGCCTTGTTATCCGTACTTAACCATATAGATTTAAGTCATAGGCAAGGCCAATCATCTTTTAATAAGTAATTAACCCACCCAATTCATTTTAAATTATCACTGAATTAATTAACTGAATAGGATAAATTGATATTCAGCCACCTCGATATACGATCATCATAGATATCCTGAAAATACACATCAAATAGATATTCTAGAAATGCACAAGTAACGAATAACAAATCAGTTTACTCATGATAATTACAATCTTCATCTTTTGAAAATCTCATCTTTTACTACCAAATTCAAAAGTAAACTTAGACTATTTTAACAATAGAAATAAATACTTACAATATTATGTTCTTGTAAATATAACTGAAACCGATACATTAGTTCAATGATATTTACCAGTCATAGTACTATACTACATATTCTTGCTGCTATAATAAACTAAACTTATCTTTCGAAATGACCAAGATAATAAAACAATGCTCATATGATAATCTTGCTTTAATTGGTACATTATCAAACATTTATCATAAATCTGCCTCATACACAAAATAACTTTCCATTTTGATTATGAATTGAAATACATCTTTACAATAAACAAATCCTATTTCAAACATCTTATGTCAATATGACCCATAAATGCTATTAAAGCACTTCATAATCAAAATTAAACATAATAGAAACTAAGTACAACCAATGCTTAACACATAACCATTAATGAGGTTATTAAAAAGTAAGTGTCTATTAAGTTTTACCTCTGTTTGACAATAAGCTACCACTCAACTATAAATACAACAACATATAAAATCATAATATTTGAAACAATATAAAACGCAATTCATAGAATTAGCATTGTAACTTCTACTTGTTTCCAATTTACCACCTAACTGTTTGATAGATTTTCAAGACTGTTATTGGGAAATAACTTCTATAAAAAGTTGTTGAATATCATCGATAGACAAGTAATTCAAATCACAATTAAATTCCCATGACAACAATCATTAACAACATTTCTAACATACAAATCATAAAGCTGACAAATGCTGTTACAGTCATTTTTATAACTTCAAGCCAACTATTTGACGAATTACCACCCTCAGTATAATGTATGTGTTCGATGGTTTACCTATGTTTTAAGTTCATACAATTTCACATACCAAACAAAACTTTTAAAATACTGATGTTTAAAAACAAACACTATGAATCAGACTGAGTCTCATACTCACATGCAACTATAAAATTCAAAATATAGACTCGGGTTTTTTTTATATCCCAATTCTTTCCGCAAAACAAAGATACATCCACTCTAATATTCATAGAGCTGACTAAGTATGGCGTTTGCAAAAACTTTCCAATTTAAACTTATACCTTAACTTCCTGCAAACCATATGACAAAATGCCTTGGCTTTTACTATACAGTTCTACAATGTTTAGTTTCAAACTAACAGTGGAAAGCATGTTTTAACAACTCGATGGAAAACATGAATAGATTTATATACATATATACAAACTGTTTGCCCAAAATTAAGTCAACTAAAAACCCAACCTAAATCTTGCTAAAGTTCCAACAGAATAGTCATATCAAGAACACATGCAAATTGTTTCTATCAAAATGTTCATTAACAAAATGCACCGAAGTTTCAAACACACAGAGCACGACAGAAAGAAAATTGAAAACATCACTATAACACTTATTACCATAACCCATAACAAATACGCTACAACATGGCTATGTTACCATATCAATCTTACCATACCCACATCCAAATGTGGAAATATACAGAGTCCAACAAATTAATTGCTGACCCTGCATACTTCCACCCTTGGGTGTCTATATGGGAGACCTTAAACAAACCATTTTAAACCAATCTAGTTAACAACTTTAAATGAAACACACACAACCGAGAGAGAGTAGGGTTTAAGAAAGGCCCCTACCTCAAATCACAATAGATTCCAAAATGCTCGATGGAAAGCTTCTACAAATATGCCAAAGCCCCAAAACAAAAACACACTCCAAAATTGGACACACTGATATGTGAAAGAAGGATAATGATTGATAGGGAGATCCCAAACTAAGCCCAGCTTCATAAACATGAATGCTCTGCCAACTAATTCCTCCATGTTGCTATTTATAGCAACCATCAACCCAGATGCATAATAGAACAAAGCTGTGAGGCCAAATTTTTGGCCCATTCCAACAAGAAAATCCCAAATTGCATACAGATAAGGTCAGCCAAACTTCAGTGCCATAAAAACTCATAAATATGCATTGAATTTAACTGCAACACCATCACTATACCAAGTACACATAACAGATATTTTCCACTGCCATATATGGCTTTTTAAAACAATAAACATAATACCTTATGCAAAACACTCGACACCCATCTAGGGTTACTTGCCAATAAGATGTAATTAAACCTACTTAGGGTGATGAGAAATAATCCAATCCCTTCTTAGTCACACAAATATGGATATAATAATAGGTTCCAACACATAAAACATAAAGCATACAAATTTAAAGCTTTCTTTCCAATATAATTAAAACACAAAATACTGTTTATGTCTAGTCTGAAACATAACAAACATGACCAATACCCAAACAACATGAAATTATAGTTTTCAAATCATAACATTATAAATAATCTTCAAAACTAAACAATAGTTCTGAACAGAAAATATGTTCATCATAAGTCTCAAATTCCAAAAGATACAAAAATATAACCAAGTACCGCAGTGAAATACAAAATATCAACTGAAATAATCACACAACTATAAAGTCTAAAAATACTGAAGAATAGAAGTAGTGGTCAGGCATGACATCCTCCCCCACTAGGATACGACTTTCTCTTGAAAGTCAGCAAACAAGTGCAGATGAGCTGCTCTCATCGTAACAGTGTCCTCCCAGGTAGCAGATGTTTCATCATTGGGATCCCATAGGACCTTTAGCTATCTTATTTCTCTTCCTCATAAACTCATAGTTCTGCTTTGCATGACCTACACTAGTTCTTGCATGATTTGATCATCCAAAATCTGCAAATTTTTCTAGTCAAGCACGTGAGCAATATCAAGAATATACTTATGCAAAACTAAAACATGAAAAACATTATGAATATGAGAAAGACTCGATGGCAAGGCAAGTTTATAGGCAACAGGTCCAACTTGTTCCAAAATTTCAAACGGACCCATGAATCGAGGAGCTAACTTGGATCCCTTTCCATAATGAATCGGACTCTTACGTAGTCGTACTCGAAGAAACACTTTATCACCCACCAATAATTGACAGTCAATTCTATGCTTATCAGCATATTTCTTCTGCCTATCTTGAGCAGTAATAAGGTGTTCTCTGATCCTTTTAACCTGTTGTTCTAAATCTTGCAACAAATCAGGACCTAAAAGAATCCTGTCCTCCAAATTATCCTAGCTGAGTGGTGTCCTACATGGCCTACCATACAGTGCTTGAAAGGGTGCCATACCTATGGAGCTATGATATCCATTATTATAAGAAAGTTCTACTAAGTGTAGATACTCCTCCCATTTATTTTGTCTATCCATAACGTACATCTTAAGCATGTCTTCCAGAATCTGGTTGACACGTTCAGTCTGTCCGTATGTTTAAGGGTGATAAGCTGAACTGAAATTCAACGAAGTACCTAACTCTCGCTGCATGGATCTCCAAAGAGATGAAGTAAACTCTGGATCCCTATCAGAAATAATCTTTTTAGGAATACCGTGTAACTTAACTATCTGCTCCAAAAAAATTCTAGCAACCGTAGCTGCATTATAAGACGATCTAAAAGGTGATGAAGGAATATTCTTAGGATATTCTTGCAAAAGAAAAGTATATAGATTTTTAAATCTATCCACTCAAAAAGTTATAGAAAGTGCACATGTGAAAGTTGATTAGTTTGTAGACAAATCTGAAAAAGAAAACAAAAGGGTACCTGAAGATTACAGAAGATTTGTTTACATTGAACCAGATACTATACCAAGCATATCGTTCACTCAAAAATCCTCAAATCCCGAGTCATCAGTAACCGAGCTGCAAATCGTTCAAACCAAGCCACACCAACATTCAGACACTACCGAGCAAGTATCTACCGAGTCTGAAGCACTTGAGCAGTTTCTTACCGAACCAGAACATCCTGAACATGAAATTGAAGCACAAGGAGATAGCAATGAAACTCATTTAAGAGGCAAAGAACCTATATTAGCTAAATATGTCAGAAGGCATCATGCACCAGATCAGATAATTGGAGACAAGTCTGAAGGAACTTTGACAAGAAGCAAATTGAAAAATACTTGTTTACTTGCTGATTTTGAACCTAGAAGCATGAAAGATGCATTAACAAATGATAGTTGGATTGAGGCAATGAATGAGGAAATAGAATAGATAGAGAAGAACAAGACATGGACTCTAGTACCTAGGCCTAAAAATAAGAATGTAATTGGAACCAAGTGGGTATTTAGAAACAAGTTGACTAAAGATGGTAAAGTATCCAGAAACAAAGCTAGATTAGTATGCAAAGGATACTCTCAAGAAGAAGGCATAGATTATGGAGAAACCTTTGCTCCTGTTGCAAGATTGGAAGGAGTCAGAACCTTACTTGCATATGCTGCTCACAAAGTATTCAAAATTGATCAGATGGATGTCAAGTCAGCATTCCTCAATGAAATATTGGATGAAGAGGTTTACATTGAACAACCTGAAGGCTTTGTTGATCCAAATAAAAGGGACATGGTCTGCAAATTACACAAGGCACTATATGGTATGAAACAAGCCCCTAGAGAATGGTATAAAAGATTGCATAACTATCTTATTCAGATTGGTTTTCAAAGAACTAATGATAATAGTAGCTTGTATATAAAAGAAGGACTAGATAATAAGATTGTCTTGGCAGAAATATTTGTAGATGATACTGTTTTCACAAGTCATAATGATCTTTGCAAAGAATTTTCAGAACAAATGAACAAGGAATTTGAAATTTCTATGTTTGATGAAATAAAATTCTTTGTTGGTCTTCAAATTTAACAAAATAAGAATGGCATCTACATCACTCAATCAAAATACATCAAGGAGATATTGAAAAAGTTTTGTATGGAGGACTGTAAACTTGTTGGAACTCCAATGTGTACTGGATTGAAACTTACCAAAGATGATGAATCCAAAGAGGTAGATCAAACATTGTATAGATCTATGATTGAGAAATTGCAATACGTAGTTCATACCAGGCCAGATATTGCCCTTGCAGTTGGTATTGTTGCGAGATTTTCAGCAAAGCCAAGAGAAACTCACTTGATGGCAATCAAAAGAATTATGAGATATTTGAAAGGAACTCAAGATTATAGCTTATGGTACAAATTTGGAAGTAATTTAGATTTGAAAGTGTTTACTGATGTTGATTGGGCAAGAAACCTTGATGATAGAAAAAGCACAAGTGGAGGAGCATTCTTTCTTGGAAAAAGATTAGTTTCCTGGACAAGCAAAAAGTAGAATTGTACATCCCAATCTACAACAGAGGCAGAGTATGTTGCTGCAGCAGTAAATTGTTCAAATATTGTTTGGTTTAAGCAGTTATTACAAGGAATGAAGATGGAAATCAAAGAACCAATTGTCATGTTATGTGACAATACTAGTGCAATCAACATATCTAAGAATCCAGTGATGCATTCCAAGACCAAGCATATTGCAATAAAATATCATTTTGTCAGAGAGTTGGTACAAGACAAGGAGATCATATTGGAATATGTCCATACAAAAGAACAAATTGCTGACATATTCACAAAGCCTTTACCTAAGGATGCATTTTTGTATCTCAGAGGTAAGTTAGGGGTCATTCCCCTATCTGAAATCCAGTAGAAATAAGTTATAGTAATGCATCAACACATACAGGATTGAAGATCTATCTGTTGATGCAGCTTCATTAGAAATCATTGCATATGAATCAGTACTAAAGTTACATTATAAATCACTTAACTTCTATTGTCTTTGGCATATGTTGTCAAAGAGGGAGAGATTTTGCTGTCATATCCTTCTGAAATTTGTGAAGTTTGAAAAGTTTGCAATGAAGTCCCTTAACAAAGGGAGACTATTGAAAGAGGGAGAAGTCTGTTATCTTGTTGAACTTGTTTTCAAAATTTCATTTCTATTATGACATGTTGTGCTGCCATCAATGCCAAAGAGGGAGATTGTTGGATAATGTTGTCCTTGATGTCACACAAATGTCATATCAGTCATTAGTCTCAAGTTCACCAAGCTTAGACAGTCTGCAATGCAATTTATAGTACCAATCGAGCTCACTTGATCATCAAAAAAAATGTGGAAGACAGTGTTAACCGAGCTAACTTGGTCAATGAAGGAAATATGAAAAGCCAGTGTTAACCGAGATTCACTCGGTCTCCAAATGTTAGTTTCCACCGAGCTCACACGGTCATCAAATGAATTATGAAAAAGTCAGTGTTAACCGAGCTTCACTTGGTCTCCAAAGGTTAGTTTCCACCAAGCTCACTCGGTTATCTCAGGAAACTCAGTAATTACCGAGTCCTCCCGGCGATTGATGGTTTGTCACAAAGTTCACTGTATCAACCGAGCTCAGTCGGTAAACACAGGAATTATTTTCTAAAAAAAGTTCACCGTGCAGGGTCGACCAGTATAGGGATTTGCTAATAATTACTTTTAGCCGACTATTGTAATTGTTTGTTTTAGTCAGTGATTTGAGCCGACTAAGATAATCTGAAAGGTATATATGGTCATTCAAGTTATGAATTAAAGTGTGTGATTATGAAAAAGTTATGAATGTGAATTATAGTATGAAGAGGCGAATGTGGAGAAAAGTCTAATGGAGGATCAGATGTGTTAAAGGAGCTGCAAAGTTGTATTTGATCAGTAAGGATCCAGTCAAGCATAATAGAGATCTGCAATCAGCAAAGATAAGTTGCACATTATATCAGGTCATTTCATTGTTGCTTTCTAACCATTGTAAAAGTGTATTCAAAATCTCTTAACAGAGTTGGTTTAATAGCCATTCAATAAATCCTCTAACAAGGTGACAGTTCAGTCGAATTGTTCTAAAGACCTCTAGCAAGGCCACTCCTAACAGGGTGATTAAATCCTTTAACAGGGTCACACCTAATAGTGTGTTTTGTAACCTTTAACAGGGTTGGCTCCTAACAGGGCTCACTTCAGAAGAGTGAAAAAGTTACATTGGTGGTTTTTCCCATATTAGGTTTCCACGTTAAAACTTGTGTCTCTTGTGTTCTTAATTGCTAAATTACTTTGTGCATGATATCATATCAGTTCTTAATATTTATCATTTGCCGCATTATCAAGTTTCAACATTTTATTAATCAGACCAAAGGTATATTTAGACATCTTAGGGACTGTGGAAAGTTTTTGTAGTAACTAATTCACCCCCTCCCCCTCTCAGTTACTCTATTCTCATTTCCAACAATTGGTATCAGAGCTTTTGGTGCTTGCAGGAAAAGATTTCAAGGATCTAAGCCTAAGATCAAGATGTCTTACAAAAGAGTAATTCTAAAACTCAAAAGAGATAACTTCTCCGCATGGCAAGGATTGATGAGACTTCATCTGGCTACTGTTGGTGATATTGGACTAAAATACCTTGAAGAAAAATATGAAGAACCTCCTGGCACATTGTCTGTCAATGACATTGCTGAAAAGAAGACTCACAACAATATGATGATAGACATAGCATCCGCTCTCAGTTATAAAGAATTTGATGACATTAAGGACTGCACAACTGCCTCTGAGATGTGGAACAAGCTAAAAGAAATCTATGGAGGAGATGATAATGTAAGAAGAGCAAAAGCAAAAAGTCTAAGAAGACAATTTGATCAAATGAGGATGAAAGAGGATGAAAACATTGCAAAATATGTTGAAAGAGTTAAAGCATGTGTGAGTGCAATTAGAGCATCTGGAGGTGATATCAAAGGAGAAACAGTTATAAGAAAAGTTCTCAGAACCTTGCTTCTTGTTTATGCAATCAGAGTTTCTGCAATTCAGGAAAGAAGGTGTGAAGCAAATCATCAGATAAATCTTGAGGCCATAGTTGGAAGACTAACTGCATTTGAACTAGATAACTTTGACAACTATGTTCCAGCCTCCAAAAACATTGAATCAACATTTCAAGCCAAGCTCTCACTCAAAGGGAAAAACAAAAAGGAGAAGGAATCTCAATTAGAAAGTGAAGATGAATCAAGCCAAAGTTCAGACAGTGATCTCGAAGTGATTGAAGCTCTACTAGCAAGAAAATACTCTAGAAGCAGAGGAAAATACAAAGATAAAGTTCCTCTAATCTATATTTCTTGTGAAGAAATTGGTCATATTGCAGCAAGGTGTCCAAACAAGCAAAACAATGATGAAAAGAAAGATTACAAATGGAATGGCAAGAAAGACTTCAAAACATCCAAGAACAAAGGTAAGAAATCATGCTTCATGGCTGAAAATTCTAAAGATTCTGATAATAGTGAGGATGAAATTGTTTATATTGCCGTTAAAGATGATTCTGACAGTGATGAGGAAGATAAAATGGCACTTGTCTCTCATGTAAATAAGAATGATACATGGATTATAGACAGTGGTTGCTCACATCATATGACTGGTGATAAAACTAAGTTTGATCAGTTTGAAGACTATGATGGTGGCAGTGTAAGGTTTGGTAATAATGAACCTTGTTTCATAAAAGGAAGAGGAAGAATTTGTCTAACCAAAGAACTTGTATGTAATAATGCCTATTGGGTTGAAGGTCTTAAACATAATTTGCTAAGTGTGGCACAATTACTCAATACTGGATTCAAGGTGGAATTCATACATGGAAAAGCAAGACTGTTGAATGAGCAAGGAAAGCTGATAGGATCTGGCACCCAAACTAAAGGTATCTTGTTCTATCTAGAACTTGGTGAATGCTCATGTTTTATTGCTCAAATTGAAGAAAGTTGGTTATGGCATAAAAGGTTGTGTCATGTCAATTTTGATAACCTGGTAAAAATAAGCAAATTCAAAAAGGTAAGAGACATTCCTAACATTAAGAAACCTGAGGTTGGACTATGCAAGAATTGTCAGATTTGTAAAATGGGAAAGACTAGTTTTAAAAGTAAGAACTATCAGTCTGAAGATATATTGGAAATTGTGCATACTGATTTATGTGGACCCATTGGAATAGAAAGCTATACTGGAGAAAAGTTTTTCATTCTTTTTGTTGATGACTACTCAAGAATGATGACTGTCATGTATCTAAGGATCAAATCAGAAGCATTTGAGAAATTCAAATGGTATTTAGAAAGATTAGAAAAAGAAATAGAAAAAAGACTAAAATGCTTAAGGTCAGATAGAGGTGGCGAATTCATCTCAAATGAATTCAACAACTTCTGCATTGAAAAAGGTATTAAAAGACAGGTCTCAGCACTAGAAACTCCTGAAAAAAATGAAATAGCTGAAAGAAAAAATAGATCTATCATAGATTGTGCAAGAACCTTGATGATAGAAAAGAAGGTTGCTATCAAATACTGGAAGGAAGCCATCAGTACTGCAATTCATACCTTAAACCAAGTACAGTTGAAGAAGGACTCATTCAAAACTCCCTATGAATTATGGTATGGCTACAAACCCAATGTAAGTTATCTAAAAGTATTTGGAAGCAAATGTTATATTTTGAATGAATCAACAAAAGGAAAATTTGATGTAAAAGGTGATGAAGGAATATTTTTAGGATATTCTTGCAAAAGCAAAGCATATAGATGTTTAAATCTATCCACTCACAAAGTTGTAGAAAGTGCACATGTGAAAGTTGATGAGCTTGCAGACAAATCTGAAAAAGAAAACAAAAGGGTACTTGAAGATTACAGAAGATTTGTTTTCATTGAACCAGATACTAAACCAAGCATATCGTTCACTCAAGAATCCTCAACTTCCAAGTCATCAGTAACCGAGCTGCAAAAAGTTCAAACCGAGCCACAGCAACATTCAAACACTACCGAACAAGTATCTATCGAGTCTGAAGCACTTGAGCCAATTCTTATCGAACCAGAACAACCTGAACGTGAAATTGAAGCACAAAGAGATAGCAATGAAACTCATTTAAGAGGCAAAGAACCTATATTAGCTAAATATGTCAGAAGGCATCATGCACCAGATCAGATCATTGGAGACAAGTCTGAAGGAACTTTGACAAGAAGCAAACTGAAAAATACTTGTTTACTTGTTGATTTTGAACCTAGAAGCATTAAAGATGCATTAACAAATGATAGTTAGATTGAGGCAATAAACGAGGAAATATAACAGATAGAGAAGAATAAGACATGGACTCTAGTACCCAGGCCTAAAAATAAGAATGTAATTGGAACCAAGTGGGTATTCAGAAACAAGTTGACTGAAGATGGTAAAGTATCCAGAAACAAAGCCAGATTGGTATGCAAAGGATACTCTCAAGAAGAAGGCATAGATTATGGAGAAACCTTTGCTCCTATTGCAAGATTGGAAGGAGTCAGAACCTTACTTGCATATGCTGCTCACAAAGGATTCAGAGTTTATCAGATGGATGTCAAGTCAGCATTCGTCAATGGAATATTGGATGAAGAGGTTTACATTGAACAACTTGAAGGCTTTGTTGATCCAAATAAAAGGGACATGGTCTGCAAATTACACAAGGCACCGTATGGTCTGAAACAAGCCCCTAGAGCATGGTATGAAAGATTGCATAACTATCTTATTAAGATTGGTTTTCAAAGAACTAATGATAATAGTAGCTTGTATATAAAGGAAGGACTAGATAATAAGATTGTCTTGGCAGAAATATTTGTAGATGATACTGTTTTCACAGGGCATGATGATCTTTGCAAAGAATTTTTAGAACAAATGAATAAGGAATTTGAAATGTCTATGTTTGGTGAAATAAAATTCTTTGTTGGTCTTCAAATTCAACAAAATAAGAATGGCATCTACATCACTCAATCAAAATACATCAAGGAGATATTGAAAAAGTTTGGTATGGAGGACAGTAAACCTGTTGGAACTCCAATGTGTACTGGATTGAAACTTACCAAAGATGATGAATCCAAAGAGGTAGATCAAACATTGTATAGATCTATGATTGAAAAATTGCAATATGTAGTTCATACCAAGCGAGATATTGCCCTTGCAGTTTGTATTGTTGCAAGATTTTCAGCAAATCCAAGAGAAACTCACTTGATGGCAATCAAAAGAATAATGAGATATTTGAAAAGAACTGAAGATTATGGCTTATGGTACAAATTTGGAGGTAATTTAGATTTGAAAGTGTTTACTGATGCTGATTGGGTAGGAAACCTTGATGACAGAAAAAACACAAGTGGAGGAACATTCTTTCTTGGAAAAAGATTAGTTTCCTGGACAAGCAAAAAGCAGAATTGTACATCCCAATCTACAGCAGAGGCAGAGTATGTTGCTGCAGCAATAAACTATTCAAATATTGTTTGGTTTAAGCAGTTATTACAAGGAATGAAGATGGAAATCAAAGAACCAATTGTCATGTTCTGTGACAATACTAGTGCAATCAACATATCTAAGAATCCAGTGATGCATTCCAAGACCAAGCATATTGCAATAAAATATCATTTTGTTAGAGAGTTGGTACAAGACAAGGAGATCAGATTGGAATATGTCCATACAAAAGAACAAATTGCTGACATATTCAAAAAGCCTTTACCTAAAAATGCATTTTTGTATCTTAGAGGTAAGTTAGGGGTCATTCCTCTATCTGAAATCCACTAGAAATAAGTTCTAGTAATGCATCAACGCATACAAGATTGAAGATCTATCTGTTGATGCAGCTTCATCAGAAATCATTGCATATGAATCAGTACTAAAGGTACATTATAAATCACTTAAATTCTATTGTCTTTGGCATATGTTGTCAAAAAGGGAGAGATTTTACTGTCATATCTTTTTGAAATTTGTGAAGTTTGAAAATTTTGCCATGAAGTCCCTTAACAGAGGGAGACTATTGAAAGAGGGAGAAGTCTGTTATCTTGTTGAACTTGTTTTCAAAATTTCATTTCTTTTATGACATGTTGTGTTGCCATCAATGCCAAAGAGGGAGATTGTTGGATAATGTTGTCCTTGATGTCACACAAATGTCATATCAATCATTAGTCTCAAGTTCACCGAGCTCAAATAGTCTGCAATGCAATTTACAGTACCAACCGAGCTCACTCGGTCACTAAAGGAAATGTGGAAGACAGTGTTAACTGAGCTAACTCGGTGAACGAAGGAAATATAAAAAGTCAGTGTTAATCAAGATTCACTCGGTCTCCAAAGGTTAGTTTCCACCGAGCTCACTCGGTCATCAAATGAATTATGAAAAAGTCAGTGTTAACCAAGCTTCACTCGGTCTCCAAAGGTTAGTTTCCACCGAGCTCACTCGGTTATCTCAGGAAACTCAGTAATTACCGAGTTCTCCCGGCGATTGATGGTTTATTACGAAGTTCGCTGTATCAACCGAGCTCAGTCGGTAAACACATAAATTATTTTCTGAACAAAGTTCACCGTGTATGGTCGGCCAGTATAGGGATTTGCTAATAATAACTTTTAGCCGACTATTATAATTGTTTGTTTTAGTCAGTAATTTGAGCCGACTAAGATAATCTGAAAGGTATATATGGTCATTCAAGTTATGAATTAAAGTGTGTGATTATGAAAAAGTTATGAATGTGAATTATAGTATGAAGAGGCGAATGTTGAGAAAAGTCTGATGGAGGATTAGATGTGTTAAAGGAGCTGCAAAGTTATATTTGATCAGTAAGGATCCAGTCAAGCATAACAGAGATCTGCAATCAGCAAAGATAAGTTGCACATTATATCAGGTCATTTCATTGTTGCTTTCTAACCATTGTAAAAGTGTATTCAAAATCTCTTAACAGAGTTGGTTTAACAGGCATTCAATAAATCTTCTAACAAGGTGACAATTCAATCGAATTGTTCTAAAGACCTCTAGCAAGGCCACTCCTAACAGGGTGATTAAATCCTTTAACAGGGTCACACCTAACAGTGTGTTTTGTAACCTTTAACAGGTTGGCTCCTAACAGGGCTCACTTCAGAAGAGTGAAAAAGTTACATTGGTGGTTTTTCCCATATTGGGTTTCCACGTTAAAATTAGTGTCTCTCGTGTTCTTAATTGCTAAATTACTTTGTGCATGATATCATACCAGTTCTTAATATTTATCATTTGCTGCATTATCAAGTTTCAACATTTTATTAATCAGACCAAAGGTATATTTAGACATCTTAGGGACTGTGGAAAGTTTTTGTAGTAACTGATTCACCCCCTCCCCCTCTCAGTTACTCTATTCTCATTTCCAATAGTAATGAGTAATGACAATATTGATCTTTGAACGTGATGGAGATAATCCTTGGACGCAGTGCAGGGTTCCAATCCCTAAATAAATAAATAGTAATGTGAGCATGACGATTTTGTACTATGCATACAGTGGAGAGTTCAATTTTGCATCTTGGGGAGATGAGTTGGTGGGGCGTGGTAGTAAGGCCGCTTTTATTGTGGGTAAGTGAGATGAAGTAATGTCATTAGCCATCAGAGATCAAGTCATGTCAGCCATGATCAGAATATTAACCTTAGATGCGGACAAAATCCACCATTGAATGTAGGAAAGGAAAGAAAAAAATAACATTTCACAATCTTCAATAGCCATAACATACCTAATAGATTTCCAATGTTGACCCCAACACTCGTTCATGGATCACAGTGATTGCAATCTTCACAAACTTTTTGGAATATTAGGGATAGACTCGAATCGTATGTGAAGGTTTGCTACTTTGATGTTTACTATCTTTTGATTTATCATGTTCAAATGTTGTAATGTCATGCTGTTTGATAGATTGTGTGTTTTTCTCAAGAACATACCTGCAAATTGTGCACGTAGATATGAAGCTCTCAAAAGGAACAAATGCAAAGGATAAACCAATTGTTCAAATGCCATATTGTATATCTTTAGAGTTGATATTTTATTTTCTATTAGATATAAGATTTAGATGTGATATATTAATTAATTTTTAGTGAGCTACTATTGGTGTAACTTATTCATGAGAAATAATAAATTTCTGTAGTCAATCTGTTGATTGTAAAGGAAGTATAATATCTTATCTATCATGGGAAAGAATGCTAGAGAGAAAAAAACATCCTAATGATGCACAGCTACTTTCCCCTAATGTTTAAAAAGACAAATTACGTGGTTCCTTATTTACCCATTTACAAACAAAAATTAACAAAATTTCCTTCCATAAAGGCTATCAATGTAAAAAGGCTATCAATGTAAAGTGACGACGATTAGTTACTCATAAGCCATGGTCCAGCTCAGTTCCCTAAGCCAGTGTGATTGATTAAAGCGAACAGGTGGGGCAAATCTTTACCCAATATCACACAGGTACCCTCCGGCGCGTACTTCATCAAACGATGTGCCGTGTTGTATAAGTGACCTTGATCACGTACAGAAACGGAATAAAAGCACATTTGTGATGAACTGATTAAATTTAGCGATCCACACAGGGGAGGCTAGATTTTTTATGTTTTCTAGTGGTATTTTATCGTTGAGCTTCTTATGAGAATTTATTGAATGGCACCTGTCACCTATCACAGTTGTTTGTTGCAATCAATACCCTTTTATAAAAAAAAATATCATACGAGCAAAGCGTTCGGTCTCTTTGAGTAGTTGCAATGTCTGTATCTGGAATGGCGGATTCTCCTTCTTCCCAGGCAGAGGCAGAGGAAGAGTGTGAGAGGGTCTCTGAAAAAGGAGGTCCCTCCTCGCCCTCCAAGAAGCGGCCCAAGGGAACAAGTTTTGATGATCATGAGCCTTCTGCCAAGAAACCAAACAATGAAAAAGAAAAGGCAAAAGTTGAGAAATCCGCGAGGAAGAGCGGCACAATATGGAAAAATGCTGATGAGATAACATTCTTGGAATATTTGATAGCCGTGTGCAACGAGCGCGAGCACATTCCCAAATCTCTGTCTGCTTTTTACGATATTGTTAGGCCCTATTTAAAGCATGATTTCAGCAATGACCAGCTTTATAATAAGAAAAGATTCCTCAAGTCTAAGTATTACGCTCTGAAAAGGAAGGAGGAGGATATGGAATCTGGTAAGCTCGGGGGTCATGAGAAGAATGTGTACAAGCTAGCCAAACAAGTGTGGGGAAGGTGGCAGGAGGAGGATGTGAAGAAGAAGAACGAGAAAACTGATGAAATGGCGGTGGGAATCAAGGCGGCTAGGGGAACAAACAAACAAGTGGGCAATCCAAAAGAGCAGAAGGGAGAGGAAGAAGAAGAGGAAGATAATTCAAAAGAGGAGGAGATGAGGAGGGAAAATGAGTCCTTGGGAGTGAGAATGGGAAAGAAGGAGGTTGAAGCTGCTGTTGCAGCAGCAGTAGATTATGCAGAGCATCATCATCATGATGGTGCAGAAAGGGAAAGGGAGGTTCTAAATCAGGATCTCAATCCTCCTTATGCTGCTCAAGACCAGAGGCCTGCCGTGAGAAGGAGAAGGCGGGAGGAGGAGGAAAATGTGAAGAAGAAGAAGAAGAAGATGAAAGCTGAGGAACAGGCGGCTATGGGAACAAATGAACAAGTGGGCAATCCACAAGAGCAGCGGGAAGAGGAAGAAAAAGCGCCTCTGCCTCAAGTGCGAGCTGAGGAGGAGAGACGGGAAAATAAGTCCTTGGGAATGGGAAAGAAGGTCGACGCTGAAGCTGCTGTTGCAGCAGTGGTACATCAAGTAGATCATCATGATGGTGCAGAGAGGGAGAGGGAGAGGGCGATTTTAAATTATCTCGTTAATCCTCCTGAGGACCATGAGAGACCTCCCGTGAGAAGGAGAATTGTACTAGCAAACAATAACAATAACGATGCGAACGGCTTAACCGGCACACACAAAGCGTTGAATATTTCAAGCTTTGTGTGGATCAGTAGCAATGAATCAATGCATAACAGTGGCCCCAAACCACAAATAGTCAATGGTTCGTGTGTGCTGGATAAGCCTGGCCATAACGATGTTCATAGTTGTGGCCATTTAAGATTTGAAGAGATGTGCAAAGCGAGCTTGGAAATGCACAATGCGGAGATGCGCAAGACGTATGAGAGGATCGCCGCTGCTGTGGCGAAAGGGGTGAAGGAAGTTGACAGCGCTGCTGACAGACGAAAGAAAGAGCTTGAAGCTGTTTTTAACAATAATCTCGACTCCTCATTGTTGAGCAAACTGTTTTATTCCAGGAAGTTGGTGAAACTCAGCCAAAGCGACGAGCAAAGATTTGTGGACAGGTGGCACAAGCAAAATGATGTTGAAATGAGAGCTGCTCAAGGCCGCGCGGAGCTAATGCTAGAAGAACATCGCGCGCGCATGGCAGAGGCGGGCTTGCGTCAATAGATTGCTGGTTTTGCGTCAATATGAAGCCCTCCTTAATTGGAACACTGCACAGTTTTTTGTTATTTGTTCAGACGCGTTTTTATTTACTAAATGTTTTCCCTTGCCGCAACTAATGCGTGCTAGGCTTTGTTTAGGTTTACATTGAGCACATTTAGACTTTAGTTAGGGTTCAATGATAGTGACAGTTGACAGATTATTCTGGGTGTCTGAAATGCACACTTTTGTTAACAGTTTAGAGATCTGTAAGCAGTAGATTAATCAAACTATGATACTGTTATCGAAATTTTGATGATCAAAATATGATATTGTTATTGTAATTTAGTTGTTCGGTTTTGAAGGATATGTTTTAATTATCTGTATCTAGGAGATGTTTACACATTTGAAGCATTGAACTTTTTCATGAACTTATTACTTATTTATTCAAGTGTTATTTTAATATTAGTGTGCTAATTCTAAGATTAAGCCTATATGATTAGATTTGTTATCTAATTTAAAGAACTTTCAACAAGTGTTTTGTATAGTATAAATTTCTCTTATAAAACAATTGGTTATAGAATATTGAAACATTTTAGATAATCAGTTAATAGGTAGAATAAAAGAAAAATAACAGAACTAGATATTTGTATTCTATATAAACATTTCAACAATTGAAATCAGACTTTGTAATATAAGGAAGTAGTTAAGATTAAAGTATGATACTATTCTCATCCATATCAACAATGCATCATTTTCCCATATGATATTATTTAACATCTCACCCTTGATGTTTCCATTTCCATAGATTTAATTAAAATGATAGGGAAAAAGTAAGGCCACTTGACAATGGAATTGTAGCAAATGTAATGTTGGTTCTCTTGGTGAAATAAGAATAATTCCAACTATGTGTTAATTGCATTCTCACCAAGGTGCATTAACTACACACTATGAATTATATGTTATGCGAATTTGAGTGTAAGGCTAGTTCACTTGTTCCTTTGCATGATTTGCTCTTTTAATGAGAGTTTATTTTACTATAAAGATTGCATTACTATGCATACTATAAATTAATCAATGAGAAATAGTTTATTCATTTTTAGCAGCTCTGTTTTCTCTCTTTCTGATCTGTGAGCTGGCTTCATTCTTTCAGCAAGATTCTTAAGATTCTTATTTGTTTTTGCTAGTTATAAAATCTTTCATGGTATAGAGCAGACATGCTAGAAAGGAAGATTTTTACTTTATTTGTAGGCATTGGAGATCAGAGTTAGTTTAGGATGATTTTTTTTTGCCCCATTAGATTGGTGGTTGTTAATGTGTTTTCTTTTGTAATGACAAATTGAGATACAGTTTTATTTTTGGGAGAGATCAATTGTAATGCTTACCCCTAGTTTACTTTTCATGCTCTATTGTCGAATTCTTTTAGGTGAGCTTTATGGTTATGTTTTGTGGTTAGCGGTACTTGATTACTTGATTTGATTGGATGTTATTTCATACTCAGTTTATATCTTTGATGAGCTACTTGTCACGTGTTCATGATTATTCTTTCAATGATCATACATGTATGTTCATATAGTGATTTTAGTTATTTCATGATTATTTATATGTAGTGTTCTATAGTTATTTACCCCATACTTGCATATATATGGTGTACTTATATGTTTTATTTTATGTTTGATGTTTCGGATGTGGTTTGAGGGGAGGGAGTTGTAGTCACTTTCTAGTCAGGATTTACGCGATGCACTACTTTTTGCCATTGTCCGTTTAGTTTAGATATATATGTATATGTACATACTTGGGTTTTATGCAGATTGCAAGAACTGGGCATCGACTTATCTGAATTGCTAGGATGATTGTGTCATATCATAGTATCTCAATAAGAAAGAGGGGAGATAGTTCTTGAGTCCAAATTTTGAACTTAAGCCAATTGTCTTAAAAAACAGGATAAGTATTTGAGTAATGAACCTTTTTGAATTTGTCAAGTGATGTGAATTCAAGAGTTTGGCCCTTTGAGTTTGATTTTGTACCCTTATTTTTTAGATGGGTTTTCTTATTTAGTTTGTGGATTTGTTGTGATTTTTAATTATTTTTAAATCAATTAAAGATATTATTAAATGATTTAATTTAAAGAATTTTTTATAAAGAAAAATCAAATTTTAATTATATTTAATTAATTGAAAAATTAATTAAATAGAAGAAACAAATTTATAGATTTAATTGAAAGTCCAAATTTGGCATAGTTATATTTATTTAATTTATTAATAATTAATTTAGAAGTTTAATTTAAAAAAATGATCTCTAAATATTGTTATTAGTTAAATTAATAAATATATTTTTAAAAAATGTCTTATTTGATAAAAGTAAGTGGGAATAATTCAAATAAATTTTATTATAATTTACAGAACTTTATGATTAGATTTGTTATCTAATTTATAGAACTTTCAAGAAGTGTTTTGTATATTATAAACTTCTCTTATAAAACAACTGGTTATAGAATATTGAAACATTTTAGATAATCAGTTAATAGGTAGAATCAAAGGAAAAATAACAGAATTAGATTTTCGTATTCTATATAAACATTTCAACAATTGAAATCAAACTTTGTAATATAGAGAATTAGTTAAGATTAAAGTATGATGCTATTCTCGTCCACATCAACAATCCATCATTTTCCAATATGATACTATTTAACATCTCACCCTTGATGTTTCCATCTCCATAGATTTAATTAAAATGGTATGGAAAAAGTAAGGTCACTCGGGAATGGAATTGTAGCAGATGTAATGTTGGTTCTCTTGGTGAACAAGAATAATTCCAACTATGTGTTAATTGCATGCTCACCAAGATGCATTAACTACACGCTATGAATTATATGTTATGCGCATTTGAGTGTGAGGCTAATTCACTTGTTCCTTCGCATGATTTGCTCTTTAAATAAGCGTTTACTTTAGTATAAAGATTGCATTACTATGCACGCTATAAATTAATAAATGAGAAATAGTTTATTCATTTTTAACAACTTTGTTTTCTCTCTTTCTGATGTACCAGCTGGCTTTATTCTTGTTACCCAGTCATCAAAATGCCTCAATCTTGACCTTTTTGATCCTATGGTTATTTGCAAAATACACCTTGTTTTAATAATTGAAATGGATATTTCATTGCTGAATTCTTTTGAATTTCTGAATTTTCATACCTCTGGCTCGTTCCCAACTTCGACCAACACTTGAAATTTTCAAAATTTGGCTTTTGAGCTCCAAGTTATCGAAAATTAATGGAGGGACCCAAAATAAATGTTTTCAAGTTTATCATTAACCATTAACCTTTGAAAAAAGGTTAATGATAACTTTCAAATCGTGCATTTTGGAGTAGGTTAATTAACCTCTCAAAAAATGCATATTTCTTAACCTCTCAAATAGGTTAATGATAACTTTCAAAATGCGCATTTTGGTGCAGGTTAATTAACCTCTCCAAAAACATGTATTCATTAACCTCTTTGAGACAGCTATTAACCTCTTTATTTAGCTGATTAAGGTCAAGCATTGGAAGTAAGATTATCTAACAGGCAAGTGTCGAGATAAGAGGCATATTGAAGGTTAAGAAGAAACATACTAATGAATTTTTGAAATCTGTTTACTCTTGTGGCTTGATATTCATAGGATAGAGGATTACTTTAGGCCGGTCAGACTAAAAAGCATACCTTCATGGATTCCTTTGTGAAAATTGCTCTGTTTATCTATTTTCTGTACAAAAGATTTGTGGAATAGTTCTCAGCAATAGATACAGACCAAGACACAGGCCATTTTCAACTTGAGACAGTTGAGGATTTACGACTACCCATGGTTGCAAAAGCTTCAAGATTTGATAAGAATGTTGAGTCATTTGGAAGAATTAAATAAATATAATTCACTAGAGAACATAGATCCAACATCCTTGGTGCATTCACTTCTAGGACTTGATGATCTTAAATCAGTGGAATTGATGAAAGACAATGATGGCCTCTTTAGCGGGCATCTGAATCTGAGCAAAGGTGGAGCCCCAAGTAATTGTACGACTTCTACAAGTAGCTGCATGGACAACTTCAAAACCATAACTCTTGGTGATCTTTGTAATATATCAAAGTTGTCAATCAGTAGAGATGTGTGTCCCAGACTCAGATCACTTAACGTTAGGGGCATGGATAAGCTAAAAGAAATGGAACTAAATGAGCTAGTGAGACTGAATATTCTAGAAGTTTCTTCAGACCCATTACTAAAAAGAATTTTCAAGTTATCTTCTCTAACAGGACTTCAGTCTCTTGAGTCTGGAATTGTTCCACACTGGAAATAGTATCACTCTCTTCTTTAACAGGGCTCCAGTCTCTTTATTTGGGAGAATTTGACAAATTGGAAACAGTATCAGGGTTATGTTCTCTAACACAGCTCTAGTCTCTTGAGGTGGGAAGATGTCCTAAATTGGAAACATTATCAGAGTTATCTCCTCTAACAAAAATTAAAGTGTTTGAAATAAAGGAGTGTTGCAAGTTGAAATCGTTGTCTTCCCTTGCACATCAACAACATCTAAAGCAAATCAATTATGGTTTGGTAAAAGGGAAAAGTTGAAAGTGACAGTGATAGTGATAGTGATGATGAATATTTTCAATATCCTAAGAAATAGATTCCTGATGAGCCTCTACAAGTTGAATTCTTGAAGAATTTCTATGGCGGCAGGAGGTTGGATCCTAAAATTGTTCATCCCCACTTACTTCAAGTTTTTCAAAAGATTGAAGAAGAGGATGGAAAGGATTGTGGTTTTCTTTATCATGATCAAGAATTATTTTTGGAAAAAGATTCAGCATATAAAGATAAAGAAGGCTTTGCTAAAAAATGTGTTTCATCTAAATCGGCAATGAGGAATACTAAAAATGTCTCTCATGCACTTGTATCTCAGTAAAATCAGATTGATCCTAAGCAGGCAAGCTTCTTGAGAAGTTTCTGTGGTGGACAGAAACTTGACCCAGGAGTGATTCATCCATCTTTGCTCCGAACTTTGCAAAAGATAGATGAAGATGACGGTAAAGATAATCAGTTTTTCTCTCACAGACCCAAATCATTTTTAGAAGGAAGTTCCACATGTGAGCATAAGCAAGAACTTGATAATAAAAGTGTTTCTTGTCAATCGAAGATAGATAGTGGTGGTCAAAAAGGTGTCCTCATGCTTGCACCTATTACTCATCAAAATCATACTTCCATTGATCCCAACTAGGTTGAATTTTTGAAAAGATTCTATGGTAATGCACGCCTGGATCCTAACAAAGTACATCCTTCTTTATTTCCAATGTTACAAGAACTTGAGAAAGAAGACCCGTGCAAGAATTATTTTATTAGTAGTAGAACATCTCTCGATCCAAATGTTAGAAAGGATTCAGCTAAATCTTCATGCATGAAAGAAGATGAGGATCCTATGTGTAATGAAGGAGGTGGTCGAGGAATAGAATCTATAGAAGAAGAAGGGTTTTCTAATGCATCATGGCATGAATGTGAAGATTTCAAAATCCAGGAGAAATTATTCAATCATCTCAATCCTAATGAGAAAGAAAAAGAAATATTGAAATCTTGGGAAACTACACAACATATGATTGAAGATGAGGAAAATGTGGATCAAGGTGAATTTTATACAACTTTTATTCCTTCTTGGTGCCTCGATGTTTCAGATGATGACTTCCTAAGTAGAGAAAATCTTCCCAATCATCCTTCTATGATCATTCAAGATGAATCTATTGATGATATCAATACTTCAGATATCATAGAACAATCTAAAACTACTACCATTGATGGAGATAAAAGTAGCCACAAACTTCTACAAATATCTGCTTTCTCTAAGGAAATGGAGACCTTTACATTTGATGATATTGATGAACTTGTGATTAAACGATCAGTTGATGAAAAAGTAAAAAATCAGCTTCTAGGAGAAGAAGATGAACCATGTAATCTTAATTCTTTATCATGCATGCCAACTTTCACACTTCATGAAAGATGTCTTGGAGAAGAAATGATGATTCAAGATGGCATATATATCATCAAACATATTGAAGATGAAAGCTATATGGACATGGAGACAAGTTCCTCTATTCCAACGGAAGTGAAATTAAATTCCTATGGATCATTCAAAGTTCAAGGAAATCCTCTTTTTGAGTCTTTTCATCAAATAGGAAATTCTATGCTAAAGAACTTCTATGAGAAGAACAACCATGATGAAGAAAGTAATGAGTTAGTCGGGGATTTCATGGAGAAATCCAGTGAAGCAAACTCTTATGATGTATTTATTCCAAGATTTTGCTCAAAATCCTTGGATGGCAAATTTCTCTATGAGGAAAATGTTTACTTTAATCCCTTATTCTTAGAGAAAGGCATTTCTATTGATGATTCTCAACTTGGTATTCAAAGACAAGGTTTGATGGTCATAACTACACAAGTTGCTTCACATCACAGATTATATGAAGGCAATCCAATATGAGGTTTGATATCTTTGAGTCTTAATCCCCAGAAGGATCTTCAAAAGGAGAATTTTGATATTAATGGAAGGGAAATTGAAGTTATGACCAACCATGTTGATGATGGTATCGATGTAACTTAACAAAAACTAAGAATTCAGGATGATCTTTTAGTAGATAAGGAAGAAGAAATGGATCATGGCAACATTCAACCTAACATGGATGGGCATCTAAGTTGGAATAATTTTACAGAAGATTCAACCAGGATCATGATAATGGAAAAAGAAGAGGGTTTGCCAAGCACAAGAGAAGATAAAAAATGCATTGAGAAACTCAAGAGCCTTATACTTCAAATCTTTCAAAATGAAGTCATCTATGACACGCAACAGGAAGTAGAGTTGATTTTAAAGTCTGAGATTTTTGATGAAGCCTGGTTCTTTGGATATGCTCTTTCATCTAGAGATATAGGGCATGCTAGGAATCTCAGAGTTAGAATTCAAGAAGCACACTTACATTCGAACCCATGGAAGCTTAAGAATTATCACATTTTGGTACGCCATGGTATCTATTTTCCCCAACCAGTGAATGGATTTGCATGATTATACCTTGAGTCACTGGAGGTAGGAAAACCTACCTTGTATATAGTCTAGTTAGGAGTTTTTGTTGTGCCTAGTATCCTTTCAGTCATCTAGTTTTTGGTGCTAGTTTCCTCCATTTTGTAGAGTGATCCTCAAGTGACTCTATAACCCCATGGATAAAGCACTACCCTAATTATTTTTGATTCGAGCTTCATCCTTGTCAGTCCTTGTCCCCAGATAGAGCCAGTTGTTACTCGGTCATCAAAATGCCTCAATCTTGACCTTTTTGATCCTATGGTTTATTTGTGAAATACACCTCGTTTTAATCATTGAAATGGATATTTCATCGCTGAATTCTTTTGAATTTCTGAATCTTCATATCTTCGGCTCATTCCCAGCTTCGACTAGCACTTGAAATTATCAAAATTCAGCTTTTGAGCTCCAAGTTATCGTAGATTAATGGAGAGACCCAAAATACATGTTTTCAAGTTTATCATTAACCATTAACCTTTCAAAAAAGGTTAATGACAACTTTCAAATCGTGCATTTTGGAGTAGGTTAATTAACTTCTCCAAAAATGCATATTTCTTAACCTCTCAAATAGGTTAATGATAACTTTCAAAACACGTATTTTGGAGCAAGTTAATTAACCTCTCCAAAAACATGTATTCATTAACCTCTTTGAGATAGTTATTAACCTTTTTATTTAGCTGATTAAGGTCAAGAACTGGAAGTAAGATTATCTAACAGGCAAGTGTCGAGATAGGAGGCATATTGAAGGTTAAGAAGAAACATACTAACTAATTTTTGAAATCTGTTTACTAACAAGCCTGAACTCTTGTGGCTTGATATTCATAGGACAGAGGATTGCTTTAGGCCGGTCAGACTATAAAGCATACCTTCATGGATTCCTTTGTGAAAATTGCTCTGTTTATCTATTTTCTGTATAGAAGATTTGTGGAATAGTTCTTAGCAACAGATACGGACCAAGACATAGGCCAGTTTCGACTTGAGATGGTTGAGGATTTACGACTCCCCATGGTTGCAAAAGCATCCAGATTTGATAAGAATGTTGAGTCATATGGAAGAATTAAATAAATATAATTCACTAGAGAACACAGATCCAACATCCTTGGTGCATTCACTTCTAGGACTTGATGATCTTAAATCAGTGGAATTGATGAAAGACAATGATGGCCTCTTTAGTGGGCATTTGAATTTCAGCAAAGGTGGAGCCCCAAGTAATTGTACGACTTCTACAAGTAGTTGCATGGACAACCTCAAAACCATAACTCTTGGTGATCTTCGTAATATATCAAAGTTGTCAATCAGTAGAGATGTGTGTCCCAGACTCAGATCACTTAATGTTAGGGGCATGGATAAGCTAAAAGAAATGGACCTAAACGAGCTAGTGAGACTAAATATTCTAGAAGTTTCTTCAGACCCATTACTAAAAATAATTTTTAGGTTATCTTCTCTAACAAGACTTCAGTCTCTTAAGTCTGGAATTGTTCCACACTAGAAATAGTATCAATCTCTTCTTTAACAGGGCTTCATTCTCTTTATGTGGGAGAATTTGACAAATTGGAAATAGTATCAGGGTTATGTTCTCTATCACAGCTCTAGTCTCTTGAGGTGGGAAGATGTCCTAAATTGGAAACATTATCAGAGTTATCTCCTGTAATAAAAATTAAAGTGTTTGAAATAGAGGAGTGTGGCGAGTTGAAATCATTGTTGTACCTTGCACATCAACATCTAAAGCAAATCAATATTTCACACTGTCAATAGCTGCACATTGTACATGGTTTTGAAGAGTTGCAAAGATTGAAAAGCCTAATAATTGAGTGCCTGAAAGTCCACATGGATATGAATGGGTATGGGATTGCATTTATGGAGTAAGGAGGCTGCCCTCAGAGTTTATTGTTGTAGCATGGAGAAGGCTCGTGAATTGTTTGATGGAATGTAGGAATGAATGCTTGTTTCATGGAATGTCATGATTGTAGGGTTTGTAGTGAATGGAAATAAAGAGTTGGCTTTGAAGCTTTATCAGAAAATGCACTTGGCAGGGTTATGCCCAGATTCAATGACCTTCATAGGTATACTTCCGGTGTGTGCCAATTTCGTTGCTCTTGAACAGGGTAGGGAGATCCATAAATTTTTTTTATTGGAAATGGATTGCATCCTCATGTTAATGTGGCTAATGCTCTGATCGACATATATGCAAAATGTGAAGTTATTCAGAAGACATGCTATTTGTTTGATAAACGTATCAACGAGATGTTGTCTCATAGACTACGATGATCATGGGGTATTCAATTCATGACTATGGCAAGGAGGCCTTGGAACTCTTTTAGCAGATGAAAACCAGCGATGTGAAAGCAAATGAAGTCACCTTTGTTTGTGTTCTATCTTCTTGTAGTCATGCAGGTTTAGTCGATGAAGGCTATCGATGCTTTAAAGACATGAGTGAATTTTATAAAATCATACCTAGAATGGATCATTATAGTTGCATGGTTAACCTTATTGGTCATGTTGGGCATCTTGATGAAGTACATTATTTTATCAACCAAATGCCAGTGCAATGTAAAGCTGCTATGTGGAAAAGTTTTCTTAGTGCCTACTGGCTATACAATGATATAGAGCTAGGCGAATTGGCAGCAGAACACATATCTGAGTTGGATTCTAAAAACACATGCTCTGACTCTTCTTCAACATTCAAGATTAAAAGGAGGAGATCCAATGGCTATGAAGATAAAATACTCAACATTCTTTTCATTAAGGTTAATTTTGCAGAGGTTAATTAACCTCATCCAAATCACGTATTTGGGGGGTAGTTACTAACCACAGAAGGGTAGTTATTAACCTTTGTGTCTATATAAGGGCTCTTTTGGGTTTTGTAAAGAGACTTTTTGGCTTTGGAAAAAGGGAGAACTATGCTAAAATTTTGATTAGGAGATGATATTTGGAAAGTATGTACAAATTTTGTCTTTGTAATAAGAAATTCCTCTTGAGTTCTTGGTGCAAGAAAATAAAGGAATGTGCAATTTGAGTTATCTTCTTCTAAATCTAAATTGTTAGAAATGTTGATTCTCTTTGTAGTGAGCATTCTCACGGTATGGTGTAGATGTTTATGAATCTATGGATCAACATTATGCTAGTAATAGTTTTCAAGTGTAGATCTTGAGTGTTGCTATTAGCGGTTTTAATTTAGTAGTTCGGGAAAGCCTTGGAGTCGTGTGGTGCATTTGTCATCATGAGCTTTCTCCCCTTTTAGTTTTAGATTCTTTATTCGAAATGATTCAAAATCATATCATAGGAGGGAGCTGCCCCTCTAAACGCAGAGGAAGGCTGCATACCAAGGACTTATCCAACTGTTGTGAATGATTTGCCACACACTCCATTGGGAAAATTCTATTGTGACAAATCTGTTTACCAACAATTCTTTTAGGAAGATTCTTAAGATTCTTATTTGTTTTTGCTAGTTGCAAAATCTTTCATGGTATAGTGCACACATGCAAGAAAAGGAAGATTTTTAAGGTGATAGGCTTATATGTGGGAGCTTTGTTCCTGGTTTTTGTAAATTTTCATCGGAAAATTGTCAGCCTTTCTCATTTTTTATATTTTTCTAATATGTTTGCTCATTATAAAACTTACTATTTTGTTTTCCACTTTTTAAATGTCACACTGTACTCTATATTTCTAATTTTGTTTTCAATTTCTTTTTTTTCTTCCTAGTAGCATGGATTTTAATTAGCTTTTATTTATAAAAAATAAATTGTTTCCTTAAAAAATTTGTGGTTTCACCAAGAGTTAGGTTTGACATTTGTTGCAAGTATTTCACAATTTTTTCTCAATCAAACACAAACCATTTTCATGGGAATTATTTTTAGATAATTGAAAAATATAAAAATATTTTGATGTGGGAATCTATATATTTATTCTCATTATTATTTTGATTAGTTTTTAGGGTGTGACATGTATATATTTCTATCAGCTTATTGTTGCATGTACACAAACATGCAACTACTAGTTATTTTATTTGTAGGCATTGCAGATCCAAGTTAGTCTAGGATGATTTTTTTCCCCCATTAGATTGGGGGTTGTTAATGTGTTTCTTTTTGTAATGAAAAACTGAGATAAAGTTTTATTTTTGGGAGAGATCAATTGTAATGCTTACCCCTAGTTTACTTTTCATGTTCTATTGTCGAATTCTTTTACATGAGCTTTATGGTTAGCAATACTTGATTACTTGATTTGATTGGATGTTATTTCATACTCAGTTTATATATTTGATGAGCTACTTGTCATGTGTTCATAATTATTCTTTCGATGATCATACATGTATGTTCATATAGTGATTTTAGTTATTTCATGATGATAGATGGATTATTTATATGCATTTTTCTATGGTTACTTACTCCATAATTGCACTTATATGGTGTACTTGTATGTTTTACTTTATGTTTGATGTTTTTGATGTGGTTGAGGGAGGGAGTTGTAGTCACTTTCTAGTCAGGATCTACATGATGCACCACTCCCTACCATTGTCTGTTTAGTTTAGATTTATATCTATATGTACATGCTTGGGTTTTATGCAGATTGCAAGAACTGGCACCGACTTATGTGAATTGCTAGGACGATCGTGTCGTATCATAGTATCTCAATGGGAAAGAGGGGAGGTAATTCTTGAGTCCAGATCCTAAACTTAAGCCAATTGTCCTCGAATAAAGGACAAGTACCTAAGTAATGCACCCTTTTGAATTTGTCAAGTGATGTGAATTCAAGATTTTGGCTTTGAGTTTGATTTTGTACCTTATTTTTTAGATGGGTTTTCTTATTTAGTTTGTGGGTTTGTTGTGATTTTTAGTTATAATTAAATTAAATAAAGATATTATTAAATGATTTAATTTAATGAAATTTTTACAAGTAAAAATAAAATTTTAATTATATTTAATTAATTGAGAAATTAATTAAATAGAAGAAACAAAATTTAAAGATTTAATTTAAAGTCCAAATTTGGCGTAGTTATATTTATTAATAATTAATTTAGAAGTTTCAGTTTAATAATGATCTCTCTCTCTCTCTCTCTCTATATATATATATATATATATATATATATATATATATTGATTGTAAATAGTCGAAGACTAGATTAATTATTATTATTATTTGTTAGAATTGATTATTACTATTATATGTTAAGCGAAATAGATTTGAACTCAAGACCTCCCACATGAGAGGCTTGCAAGTTACCGTTGCATTGTAGGCTTTTGCCTAATCTCTCTAAATATTATTATTAGTTAAATTAATAAATGTATTTTCTAAATATGTCTTATTTGATAAAAGCAAGTGGGAATAGTTTAAATAAATTTTATTATAATTAAAACGCAAAAATATGCGTAAAGAATTAAATAGATTAAAATAATAAAAGAACATGCTTTTGCATGTTTGTAAAATTGAAGCCTTGGGTTGAGAAATTATTTATTAGGAGATTAGAGCTTATTTCTCCACATAGGTTTTGGAGAGCAAAATTTAGAATTAGAGCAAAAGAATTGTTGAATTTTTTGAAGGGTTCGGATTTGCATTCATTCCTAGGTTGTCTCAAATTTTAGTTGTTGTTTTGAGGTAGGGTTTGAAAATTCATTGTAAAATTTTAGTGAAAGATTTGTCTACTTTGTGTCTTCTGGGCGCTTGCATAATGCTTATTATTATACTGAATTGAAATTTGGATAAAGAATTATGTTGTAGATTTTGAAAAGAAAACTTATTAATTAAGAAAACTTGGCCATGGAAAAACTGTAGAAAATTATTATGACTATATTCTTTTAAAACCCTTTTCTAATATAGATAAAATTCTATTAAAGACGATTGGAAGTAAACAATAAATTGAATAGAAAGGCATTCAATTTTAAGCTTGTCATTAGAATCATGTGATTATCATGAATTTTCTAATTATAGATAAATATTTTTCTTATACCTAAAATGATTTGATTGCAAAATTTATTGGTAAAACAAAAGATTAATTGAGAGAACATGTTCTTCCATAGATTTGCTTCGAATCATAAGAAATGGAACATCATTACCTCTTTGAAGGAGGAAGGAACGAGGACCCTGAAGGAACAAGAAGATATGGGAAGACACATGGTGGAGTTCTTCACAAATTCTTATAAAAGGGAAGATGAGCAGAGCAACAATTTAATTAGGAGAAGTATGCTCAACAATATCCCAACTGTCCTAGGGGGTGAAGAAAATGATAAGCTCAAGGAGAAAGTCTCAAAAGAGGAGGTTAAGAATGTGGTGTTCTCCATCAAAGCCTATTAGGCTTTGGGCTAGGATGGCTTTTTCTTGCATTCTTCTAGCACTTCTAGGAAGTGATAAAAAATGAACTTATTTGGGCTACTAGGGATATGATCAAAACTGGGAGGATGCTAAGGAGGATCAATAAAACCTTTATTATCCTTGTGCCTAAAATCCAGACACCAAGAACCATAAGGGATTTTAGGCCAACCAGTCTTTGCAATACCATCTATAAGGTCTTCTCTAAGGTGTTTGTTCACAAGGTTAAACCTTTCTTGGACATGGTTATTGGGAGCTCTCAAAAGGGGTTTTTCCTAGGATGTCAACTCCTAGATGTTGTGATTAACACACATGAAATCATCCACTCAGTGGACAAAAGTGGAAGACCGGGTATGGTCCTCAAACTGGACATCTCAAACTGGACATCTCCAAGGCCTATGAAAGAGTCAATTAGTCTTTCCTCTATGATGTCCTAAAACAAGTGGGGTTTAGTAAGAACATTGTGAATATCATTAAAACTATGGTGGAAACCACCCAATTTGAGGTGTTGCTTAATGAGACTCCCTGGGGCAACTTTCAAGCTAGAAGAGGCCTCAGACAAGATAATCCTCTTTCCCCTTAGCCTTTCATTATGGTGGATGAAGTGTTAGGAACGTTGGTTACTAGGTTGGCTGGTTTGAGAAGCTTGAAGGGTTTAAAAACAGCTACTACTCTAACACCTAAGGTCTATCCTACAATTTGTGGATGACACTTTTCTTTTCAGAGAATCCTCTATCTAGGAAGCCAACACTTAAAGGACCCTCCTCACCAATTATGATAATTTCTCAGGTCAACAAATTAACTTGGTTAAAAGTAAGATTTATTTTCAATACACTTGAGGTTTTGCAGGTGAAAGTTAAAAAGATACTTCGTTGCCAGTTAGAAAACCTTCAAGATACATACCTTGGCCTTCCTCTAACTACCAAGGAAGTATCTACCACTTTTTGGAACTCTATTATAGAGAGAATGCAAAAAAAGATGGCTCGATGGAAACCAAAATTATTAAGCAATGCAGGTAAACTTCAACTCCTGGTGGCGGCTCTTCAAGGAATACTAATATACTTCCTTTCAATTTTCAAGACAAACTTGAACATGGTGGATAAACTTGAAAAGTTACAAAGGAACTTCCTTTGGTCTAGCACAAGGGAAAGAAACAAATGGAGCCTCATTAGTTGGGAGGCTATGTGCAAACCTAAATATAAAGGGGACCTAGGAATTAGAAGAATTGCTAATACGAATAAGGCTCAACTCACTAAGGTTAGGTGGAGAATGGTTGAAAATAAGATTGGTTGGGGAAGGATCATGAGTGCTAAATACCTAGCTAACACTCTTTAGATAACCTCTTTAATAATGACCTCCCTAAGGGCGCGAAGATTTGGAACAACATCCTCAATTGCAAGCCCCTCCTATGGAAGGGTGTGAAATGACTAGTTGGGAATGCTAAAAGTATAGGATTCTTGGAGGACAATTAGATAGGGGGGAAACCACTCATCTACAACAAGTTTAGTGGGCTACAAGAACCCTTAAAAAGGAATATGGGAACAAAGGTGGAAGATTATATTGATAATCAAAGGAAATGAAAGTAGTTATCCACCTTGGATATCCCTAATAGAGAGGACCCCATTGTTAAAGATTTGAAGGAAATGATGTGCCACCACACTCTCCCTATACATGTACAGTGGATGAGGTGGTTTGGGATAGGAGGGCTAATAGTTGGTTCTCGGTTGGCTTTGCTTACCAACTTATTTTTGAGAATGCTTAGACCTTGATTAGTTGGAGCAAGGTCTAGAATAAACACCTACTGCCAAAAACCATTTTTTTGTGGTTGACAGTCATGCATGGTAAGATCCTTAATATTGACAACCTCTAAAGGAGAGGTATTCAGATAACTAATTGATGCTACCTCTACAAGGAGGACAAGGAAAGTATTGTTCACCTCTTTTTGGAGTGCCCCTATTCTTTAAAAGTCTAGTCCTACAATCTAGAATAAATTCTCAATGGCTTAGGTCATGAATAAAGGTTTGGAATAATTCATGGAGAATTGGGACTTCCCCTTCATCTTCCCATGATTCAGGGTCCTTTGGAATCTCCTCCCCCAACATTTTTTTTGGGGTATTTGGAAGGAGAGAAACAACAAGGTTTTCAGGGAGGAGGAAAGGGGTGAGGTAGTGGTGGGAGAAACTTTGAGTAAGCTCATCATAGAGAATGTTATGGTGGTAAAATTTAAAGTGCCATAGAAACCCTCGAGCAAGAAGGAGATGGATATTGCTGGGAACCAGAATATTCTCCCCAACTTCCAAATTTTTGATAATTCAAAATTGGTTGCTAGAAAAAATACCCATTGGTTCCCCCCACTGGGTCCATAGTCAAACTAATTTTTGATGGTGCTGTGCCAAGGGGGGGTTGGAGTGATAGCTGGAGATATACCGAGGAATGAAAAGGGTGATGTGCTGGTTGCCTACTTAGCACATTTGGGTTAGGGAACCAATAATGCGACAGAGGCTACTACCTTACTTTGGGGGCTAAAATTTGCTATGGAATTAAAAGTTAAAAGAATATCCGTAGAGGGGGACTCTAAACTCATCATTGAATCTGTTCAAGGGGTTATTTAGCTTGGGTGGGCCCTGCATCACATTTTGGGTGACATTTGGCAGTACCTCACAACCTTAGATCATTACGACTTACAACACACCTACATGGAAGGCAATGCAGTGGCAAACACTTTGGTTGGTTTCGAGTTTAATTTGGAGAACATAAAAAGCTAGAAGAGTGCTGAATTTTTGCCTAACTATATAAATTCCCAAATTATTAGGGAAAAGACTCCTCTAAATCAGGTTAGATGGCCTTCCAATTTTGGAGAAGGGCCCATTTTGGTAGAGTTGTTATCATTATGATAGTTAAGATTGTCTTGAGTTTGACAAGATATTTTGCAAGGTTTGATTATGTGGATTAATTTATGAATGGGCACAAAGAAGGGGATTGCATTAATAATACCAGATTCAAAATTTGTGCCATCATTTTTCGACATTATGGCATGATTATGGAAAGAAATCACATTATGACTAAGGCTAGATCTTTAAGGTATTTTTTTTGGATTTCTTACGCTCCTATTAATGATATTTTTAAATAGTTAGTACATTCTAGAATTAACAGTCTAGTGAAGCATAAGAAAGACAGTTCTTTTATAGTTAGTTACTACATTTCTAGCTCCACCTTTGTGATTTTCTAGGTGCAATTGAGAATTAATAAGATTGAGGAGGGGGATATCATTGAGAAATTTGTTCATATGGGTGGAGATCTGAATAGGTTGGAGCCCACTAAATTTGAGGACCTCTCCAAAAAACATGCCACTTGGATTCTGTTGAAGGAGGGAGGGTTCGTACCCTACATGTAGGCTATGGAGGGCTACAATAAGAACTGTTTGCGATAATTTGTTGCTAGCTAGAAGGATAGGCATGTGAGCAATAATGACATTACGTTCTAGGTGAATGAGGATTCTATTGCCATGGTGATGGGATTGGACATTACTGGATGGAAATGACAGAAATTTACGAAGGTGTGATGAGGCAATGAGGCTCCAGACCATTATAGCAGTGGTTTTAGGATTGAAAAACTGCTGGAACCCTGGGATGATGTTTGTCTGATAATCATGAAATACCTAACGCTGTAAGGAAGACATAATGTGTATTGATTTTATCACTTCCCGCTTCTTAACCATTTTTGCAATAGGGAGCTTGTTTGTATATCTTTCTTTTTAATGCACGTGCTTGAAGAGATTGTGATGAATGTTAGAGAAAAAAGGAAGAAAGGGGCTAACTTCACTATCCTTCACCAGGGGCTCATTTTTCTCCTTTTCCAATTTCACCTAGCTCTTTTCCCACCCCATGTGATTGCATTTGACAATGTTCTCCCCCCTAGGGCTCCCCTATGTTTGGAATTTGTGGGTGGCAGTTATGCCCCACCCCTGAGCCTTCCTCTAGCCAAACCCCTTTTAAGGGTAGGAAGAATAAGTTGGCCTTGGAATAGACTGCTAACAAGAGAATTAAAATGAATAAAAGGGTGGAGGTGGAAATTGGGGATTCAAATGAGGAAGTTGGTGAGGGTAGAAGAAGGTCGTGAAGATATGCTAAGACCTGTGGAAGAGTTAAGCGACTAGGTTGTCCCTCTCAGGAGGATGAAGAGGATGATACTAACTCTGAAGAGAGTGACAAGAACTCAAGGAACGACCAGGAGTAGGGTAATGATGAAACGGATAAATATACTAACCCACTTTTAATAAAACATATTTAAAATTATTATGAAATAATCTAAATTAAGTATAACTTATATTATTTTACTAAAGTTTGAAATTTCTTTGAATTTTATCAATTGACTTAGCAAATTTAAAAGGAATTTTGAAAAGACTTAGAGCATAAGTAGGAATGCTTTGGAGACAGGCTTTTAGAAGAGTTAACTTACCAGCCTGGCTTAAAAGACTTCCTTTCCAACCTGCCAACTTTTTGCTGAATTTGTTAATAAGATCTTCCCAAAAAGCATCAAGGACCTTCAAGCCTAGGGGGAGCCCCAAGTAAGAGGATGGGAGAGATCCTATAGAACATCCTAGGATTTTAGCAATTTTAAATTGTCTATGGATAGGAGTGTTAATGAAGAACACAACACTTTTACTCCAGTTAACCCATTGTCCAGAAGCAACATAATATAAGTTAATAGGTTGCTTTAAAATCCTAGCTTCCTTCACTTTAGCCTTACCCATGAAGATGGTATCATCAAAAAATTGTCCATGAGAACAAATTAAAGGATGTGAAGATGGTTGTAAGCCCTTAATCAAACCTCTTTGGACCAAGCCCCCAATAAATCTCCCCAAGCAATCAGCCATAATAACAAAAAGGATGGGGGATAAAGGATCACCTTGTCTTAGCCCTCGAGAAGGAAAAAAGAAAGGAGAGGAGCTACCATTAACCAAGACCGCAATAGAGACAGTAGAAACCAATTGATAGATCATACCCACAACCTTATGGTCAAAGCCAAAAGCAAGAAAAATATTACAAAGGAAAGACCAATCCACTCTATCATAGGCCTTGGCAATGTCCACTTTCATAATGAAGCCTTGATTGTTAGAACAAGACAAGGAATGAATATTCTCATGAGCAGAGATGATAGAGTTAAGGATTTTTCTACCAGGGACGAAACCATTTTGTTGTTCCACAATAATCAACGTGATCACCTGAACAGGTCTATAGGTGAGAACTTTGGAAATAATTTTATAGAAGGAATTACATAGGCTGATCGGTCTAAACTGATCTAGAGAGTTAGCCCCAACTTTATTAGGAATAAGGCATAGAAAGGTGGAATTGATTTCCTTAAGCATCTATTTTGCCCCATAGAATTCCTTAACAACATCACAAACATCTTTACCAATAACTTTCCAAAGCTTTTGGAAGAAAAACATGGGAAATCCATCAGGACCAAGGGCTTTATCTCCTCCCAAAGAGCTTACAGCTTTGAGAATTTCATCATCCTTAGGAATTGAACATAACATTTTATTCTATTTCATTGTAATCAGTGGAAGAACCACTTTGAGGAATTCAGCCTGACTATCCACATTGATGTTGGAATCAACCATCATAAGGGAGGAGAAAGAGGTCACCATCTCATCCATGATAGCCTTGTCTTCAACAATTTTCACATCTCCCTTTTTAAGATATGATATGTGAGTTTTGGCCCTATGCTTTCAGAGTGGAGAGATGGAAAAAATTTGTATTTTTATCTCCTTCCCTCAACCATATCAATCATGATCTTTGTCTCCAATTGATTTCTTCTTTAGTGATGATGTCATGGTATTGGGCAAGCTTTTCATTTTCTTCAAGGAGGAGATCAGAAGTATAACCTTCCTTCTAGATTTTTTCCTGTATATTTAGAATTCCCCTCTTAACAGTAGTTTGGTTCTCAAAATTTTTCCCAAAGCTATTCTTGTTCCAATTTTTGACTTCCCTTTTAACATTTTAAAGCTTGGAAGCAACTCTAAAGAGGGTAGTGCCTTCAAAATAAATATTTCACCATTCTTTCAATTTAGTTTCAAACTGTGGGTACTGTATCCACATCTTCTCAAATCTAAAAGGAAAATTCTTCTTTAGGTTAATCTTCTCAATAGTGAATATAAGAGGGAAATGATCCCATCCAATTTTCCGACAAGCCTCCAGCTTACAAATGAAGTGTTTAGTCCAATAAGGAGAAATAAGAACATAGTCAAGCCTAGCCTGAATACATTCATTACCAACTCTCTTGTTGCTCCACGTGAAATGGATTCCATAGAGGTCCGAATCCATTAAGCCCTCATTATTTATGAACTCCATTAAATCCAATCTTCCTTCCAACTCAGTAGCATCACCTCCCATTTTCTCATGGTCATAAAGAGGGACATTAAAATTTTCCACAATGATCCATCGTCCAGAATAGTCTTTGCTTATAAAATTAGAAACCAAATCCTAGACCTTTTTCCTTAGATGCTTTGTTTTTGGAGCATAAATATTCACAATATACTAATCTTCCTTCTGGTCTGAACTAGTAATTTTGGCTATCATAAGGTGTTTACTAGCAATATAAATTGTTCCAGAGAAATAGTTCTTCTTCCATAACATCAGAGTTCCCCCTAATGCCCCTTCTGAACTGCTAGCATTTATTGAATAGTTATTAAAAGCTTTAATCTGCTATGCTTTCTCTTTATTCATCTTAGTCTCTTGAAGCAAGAGAAAATCAGGCTTTTGTTCTCTAAAAAAATTCCTAACAATGTCCAGTTTACGAGTACTGTTCAACCCCCTAATATTCCAAGTAATGATCTTCATATCCAATTTTTAGGAGTAAAATCCAGAATAGTTGTCTGCCTACCATCAGCAATATTTTGTATACTTTCTAACTCTCTAGTTTTCTTAGTAGATCTTCTTCCAGGTTTGTCCGGGGAACCAACATCTGGTTTCACCTTAGTGTGTTGTTCTATTCTTTTCCCAATTTTTTTCAGATTAGAAACAGGAGGTTTTGCCTTGCTATGCTGATCTATTTTGTTGCTTCTAGTCTCTACTCCCGTAGTACTATTCTTTTTTTCATCCCTTTTCCTTTGGTTTGGTTTATGAATTGAGCTATTTTCTTTCACATCATCTAGGGGAGGAGGCTTCACCATAGAAAGGTCATTTTCTAACTGGGTTTGCACTTGAATCTCCCTAGATTGAGAAAAAAGAGGATCTCCTTCCTCAGGTAAATTTCCAATATTAGGCAAGATTTCACCATCCTTAAGCACAATTTTGTCATCAATATCTCTCCATTTTTCTTCTATCCTCTGATAAATAAAAATTCGTTTTGATAAATCTGCCCAATTTTCCAATTCTTGTTCAGGTAAACTGGTTTCAAACTGTAAACCAGGACCTTCTTTCTCAGAGTTGGCTTCCTCAGAAGTGAGCTCTTTCTCTGCCTCAGCTTGTGGAACTTGAAATTTTTCATTACTTTTTTGTTCTTGGCATTGACCTTCTTTGGGTTTCCATACTTTCTTATGCTAAACCTTGTTCTTTTTCCCTTCCAAACCACTGCTAGCCTAGTTTTTACTTTTGGAAGGACTGTTTTTAACCAAATGCCCCTGCTTCTTACAAGCATAGTAGGAATCAGGAAAATCTTCGAAAATGATTTCTTGAGTTCTTTTACCCAACTTGGAAATCAGATCCACCTTTGCTGGGAGGTGATTCAGGTCTGCCACCTTAACAAAAAGTCTGGCACATTGAAGTTTGGATCTAGAAGCCATAGCATTATCCATAGCCACAAGTTCTCCAAAAGAACTAGTGATACCTTTAAAGATGTCTTCATGCCAAAATTCTAAAATGAGTCCAGGAAGTTTGGACCAAACGGGAGTGGTTAAGAAGAAAAAGTTTGAAAGATCCATTTTGGGTTCCCATTTTTTAATGGGGAGAGATTTTTTACCAAAAGACCACGACCCTCCACAAAGAACTCTATCCAAGTCTTCTTTATAGTTGAAGATAAACGAAAAGAATCCATTCAACATGGGGGAAATATCTACCTCTCCTCTAATAACCCATTTCCTTTTCACCATCTTTCTAAGTGATTCAAGATCTGGTCTAGCACCTAAAAATTTGCCCACTTAAGTGAAATCCATGGAAGACATGGAAAAATCAACTAAAGGGTCACGAATAAAAACTTGAAACTCACCTTTCTCCTAGCAGGTCTTGGCAGTCACCGACGGGAAGAGAGACTTTCTAGTTGGTTTCTTGCCAAACAGGGATGAGCAAGTTTTTCGTTCTGAGACCCCTTTCTTTTTCCCTCCAAAGGGCTTTTCCTTGAAAGAAACAACATTTTCTTTCTCCTTCTTGAGATCCTGTCTCGACACATGAGAAGCAGACATAGAATCCAAAGGTGGGACACGAACCCCACACAAAGGTTCAAAACCTCCTAAAGACTTTCCATTGTCCACATCAACCAAAGATTTTGACCCCATAATTTTCTCAGTATCCTTTGTCGTTCCCCCAGGGTTTGTATCGCCAACCAGATTCTCCCCAACTAGTTTCCTGCCTGCATGCAAACTAGCTAATTCAAATTCTTAAAGGGCACCCATTAGGCTTTGTTTACATATTCATCTTGTCAATGTGTTCTTGTACTTTCTTATATAGACTTTTGATATCCAAAAGATATTTATGTTAATATGGTAATTTAAAACATTATTTTATTGATGTAATTAAGTCAAATTTAATTTACAAAACTATTAGAATAAATTATTTCACTAAGAATTTAATATACAATTTAATATATTCTAAAGTTTTATTTTACTTAAAAATAAATAAAATATATTACCCTTATACATTAAATTTTCTTTCTCTAGATAAAATGGTTAAAATCTCCTAACAAAGATAGTCAATTTTTAAAAGATTCAATACTTGTCCCAGTCAAAAGTATATAGAATATTTATATTCATCTACAAGGTATTATTCCAAGAGTCAAATTCTAAATAGAGTTAAAACAATCATTAGATAACTCATATTACACTAATTTAGAAAATGATTATCCAAAAATATATGGACCATCCTCCATTATAGCAACATCCATACATGTAAAGACATGAACTAGTTATAAAAAGAATTTACAGAAGAAAGATTCAAAATTGATTAATTTTGAATATCATAATGTTCTTACCATCTCTAGTTCCCATTGCATTTACTATTGTTGATGTTTCTTGATTAAGATCCAAATATAGTTTCTGACTATTTTGTTGATCGATTAACACTGCAAAAAGATGTACATTTCACAAATCAACTTAGATAAAACCAATATACAAATTGAATACTCAAAATTAACTAAATCTTACTTCATGTTTTTCTTACCATCTCTCATTCACATTGCATCATCCATTGGTGTATGGTTGAGATCAATAGAATAGGCAAACATATGCTCTTGTACTTTATCATTTAAATCTATAATAACACACAAATTTAAAATTTAAACTTAATGAACCAAATAAAAATTAAAGATTTACAATGAAATCCATTTAATAATTTTTATACCATATCCAATTTGCATTCCATCCATTGTTGTTGATGTTTGGTTGAGATCCATACAAAAGGGTAACCTATGTGGATCATTTTGTTTTTTAACATTGAAAATTAAAATAATGTTCACATTCAATGAGGATAAACTTAGATAACATTTTCAAGTGTAAAAATATAATATAGCTATTTATATAAATATTTAAAATGTGAATTACCAGAAATGGATTGTTGAAATGTTTTCTCAGGGGAAACATTCAACATTGATGCTTCATCTCCATAAATTGTATCTAATTTGTTTGCATATTATAGAAAATATGTTAGGTACATGATTAAGTATTTTTTTATAAATAAATAAATAAATACATTTAATAGTTAAAAGATACCATCTACGAGGTGTGTTTCACTTGTTATTGTTTGGTTTAGATTAATTGGAAAAGCTAACCGACCTCATGGATTACATTCTTGAGCATACGAAATTGTAATTCAACATATAATTAATAAATGAACTGATAAAAAGTCATACTTCTATAAATTAACAAAATATTTTTGAATGAATTTACTCATATTTTTGTTCCCTACTAATAAGAGTTTCTTTTTGTATTGCTATACCTGAGCGATTACTGCCCTTCTTTTTCTTTTTCTTTGTACATCGCCTAGAGGGGAATTGAAAGGTTTCTTGCTCATCTCTTTCACTTAAGTTTTGACAAATGGTATCACGGCTTTGTTGAGTAGAATGTTGTTTGTGCATTTTTCTTGGATTGAACCATGGTGATATTCATCTCATAGGAATGTTTTCCAACCCACGTATTGCTTGAGATTTGGAAGAGGAAGTGAGAGATGTCTTGACATATTTTCTAAATATCTTAATACATTCACTATTTTGGAGCAATGAACTCACATAATCAATGGAATTTTCAAAGTATTAATTTGAAGCATCATATATGTTATCTGGATTAGAAACCTATTTTTTGGTCTTCACCAATGAGAAGTCCAAGAGCATCATGATCTTTGAATTAAACAAAAATATCTATATAAATTTTAAATAAGAAATATTGAGGTTTGAGAATCATAAAATAATCTAATATTTAACTATAAAGATATTGTAGAGATTACCAGTAGTGATATTTTCATGATTAAGACTCCCTCTATCATCATGGTCACCATTTGACAACAAAGCAACGTTGTGTGTAACTTAATAACATTAAACTAGTTACATTTGGCATGAATAATAGTAATAATTAAATATTTTAAAAATAAACATGTGTGAAATAAAACATACCTATAACTTGATATTTCACATTTGTTTTGTCTCTCTTTAGAAGATCTAAAATCTTCAATGCATGTTTGCATGTGTTTCCTTTTTTCCCCCAGTGACAATCACATACATGCAAATTAGGTCCACATTTTTTGACAAAATACCATTTTGTTGGAATATTTTGGCTTCTTATGTTATACACATTATGGAGGTGATCATTAGGATAACAATTTGTATTTGGTAAATTGTTTTTTATATTTCTAGTGCATTTTTATAGTGCTGTTCTTTTTTGAAGTTTGTTACGAACCGAGATAACTACAAAAATCTTTTATTTTTATAGAATGGCTCTACCCTATGAAGAAATACATGGATGAGCAATTCCATTCTCCTTGTGCAATTCTTAGAATGATCCAATAAATAATGACCCCTGCTGTGACAATGGTAGGATTCTATTGAAGCATTGGTCTCTTGATTTGAATGAGAAAACTTTCAAAAATTCTTGGCCCACATTTCTACAAAACAAATATAACGAGGTGACACAAAAATAGCTAACATGATGTAAATGCATATAAACGTAATGAATAATCACATGATCTTTTCCAATATGACTCTTATGATGACATTGAGTTTTTTGAAAGTAATCAATAAAAGTCTTCTTCTCTTTGAATTCCTTCGTGAAATTCTTTATTAGGTGAGTAGTAATGTCTTCATAATCACTCATTGCATACATAATCTACCCAATTTAAATATTTTTATTCCAATTTCTTTATTTCTCACATGCCTAAATTATAATGTAAAATATCAAGATATGATGTTTCAAGGTCTATAATATTAATTTATTTCAATTTAAAATTCACTTACATGTATACATTCTTCAACTACACCTTACATACATGCCAAATACATAAAAGTATTCAACAATTGAAGGATAGCCTAAAAGTTCAATTATAGTAGTTCATAAATAGTATTCGAACAAAATTAAATTTTATACTTATTCAAACAAAATAAAAAATATATTTTTATAAACTAAATATCAAGAAATAAAAACCTGATTGCCTCAATCTCAACACTAGCATCATCTATCATGAATGCATTAACATGCTAGTCTTCTTTGAAATCTTTCCATATTTTATACACCTCACTTTTCCATTCGTTTATATACTCAACTTTATTTCTTGAGGATATGGCCCATCCAACAGGAACACCAACCTCTTGCTCATTGAATACAAGTAAAGTATATAACTCAAACTGTACATTATTAGACTATACCAATAAATAAAATATATGTATGAATTTTAGAGATTATAACTATCAATAATAACTTTACGATCCATAGATATGGGTATCACATTTTTACTTACACCATATATATTTGTAGAGAATGTGGAATCCATCGTAATGAGTGAGTTATGTGAATGTTTTACCATCATTTCTCAAATCCACAATGTTTGGATCCCTATAACAAATGGAACATATGTCATGTTGTTTGGCCTCTTATAGTAGAAAAAATTGTCTGTATCCTCTGGATGCCATAAGCTTACACTTTTGGCATCATCTTCATCTTTCTAAGATCAAAGGGATTACACTCTCTTCCATGCATTCAAGACATATTTTCTTAGTAAACATGTATCCCTTTTATTCATTAAATTAGTTAGACTATGATCTAAGTTTCTTTTTCTCACATATTGTGTCAATTCTAACCATCAGTAATAAAGATTCAATGTAAGATTTGCATTCATTTGATAATATTGGTGCAAAACTGCTATTTGGCACTAACAAGGTCATCCTTTCCATGACAAAAGTCACCATTAGTGTCATAATGGGTAAACTCATAATATGTAATTATAACAACATCTAGTGTTGGAAAATTGATTGAAAAGATCATTAATGAAGAAGATTGATTGAAAGAGGGAGATTGTTGTTAAGAGAATACTTTCAATCATTATTTTTCCATTGATGTCAAACCTACTATGTGTAGGAATGACATTTTCTTATAAGATCCAAGTACTATCACTTAGTTGATTAATGACGAAGATTTGATCAACAACATGTAACAAGAGCACCTAAGGGAAAGGTTGAGTTATGATATTGTAATGAAGTACAAGGATCAATTGAGCCAATGGTTAAATGATGTATTGATAACATACTCGAAGATACAGAGGTTGGTCATACTTAGAAACATTAGAGGAATAAGTTGTAATAAGGTTGACTGCGAAGCTTAAACTAAGTTCATTAGTGGATGCTGAGCAAGCTAGTTGAAGCCAAGAAAATTCTTAGTTGGAGCCGAGCAAATAAAAAATCTAGTGTGTGTCAAGTGAACTTCAGGTGTCGAGTGAAGTTCAAGTGCTAAGCAAAGTAATTGTGTTGAGCATCAAAAAATCTTAGTAGGTACCAAGTGAACTTCAGGTGCCAAGCATCACTAAAATGTAGTTGATGCCGAGTAACACAGTACGCATTGAGCACTAGTATTTAATAGTGCTAAGCTACTGCATTATTGGAAATGTCAAAGATTTTCCAAATCTGAGTTGACATAGTTGTTACGTTGAATTTTGTGAACTAGTTAGAGGATAAGGATGGTGAGATGGTGGCACAAAATTGTATGTAAACCATTTTTGGACAAATTCAAAAGGATTATTCAAGAATTTTTTATAGGAAACATAATATGGGTTAGATTCAATGAATCCTATCTAATCCATACAAATTGAAATTAAAGAAAGAAAGAATCGAGTGGGAAAAGGAACTCCATACTTCTATTTAAGGAGTCACATACCAAGAAGCAAATGCTACTACTACTGAAGTGCCAAAATTGTGAAGTGATTAGAAGGGTGTCAATGACAAGGCATCTAGGAGAAGGAAGAGCACAAAGGGTCTACTTTGACGAGTAGTTAGAGAGAGATGATTGCACTAGTACATTGAGCATGGAGACTCAAGGAGACTAAGCTTGAAAGTAGGGCAAGCTGACAGAGCTGCAAAGACTGAAAGTTAGGCAATGTGAAGGAGTTGAAGAGTGATATAAAATCTGCAAGTTGAGTTGTATTCTGTAATAAGGTCAAAACCCCTTAATGTTACTCTCTAGAAATTGTATCAGTTAGGATAAAGGAAAATACTATGGACTTAGATTGGTTTAATAGTCATTTTTAAATCCTTTAACAAGGTGGCATTCCAAGTGAATGTTTTAAAGTCCTTTAACTAGGCCCACTTCTATCAGGGTGGATAAATCCTCTAACAAGGTCACATTTAATAGTGTTTTGTAAGCCTTTAATAGGGCATCACTTCAAAAGAGTGAGAATTGAGTAGCATGTTACTGGTGGTCTTTCCCAAATTGGGTTTCCACATAAATCATTTTGTTATGTGCTGATCTTTTTCTGTGTTATGTTTGCATGTTGATTTACAGTAACTTGCTGAATAGTAAAGATAAAAGTTTGGATGAATGAATAGTTGAATAGGCTCACTACACTTAGTGAAAAAGTTTGAATTGGACATTAGGACCTTGAACTGATTCACCCCCTCTCTTAGTTATTCTAAAGCATTTCTAACAATTGGTATTAGAGCCATCTACTGATTTACTTTCAAGGTACTAGAAGTAGGAAGATCAAGATGTCCAAAAGAGAAGCTCCCAAGTTCAACAAAGACAACTTTGTTGCATGACAGAGTCTGATGAAATTGCACCTTGGATCAATAGGTGATTATGCAAAAACCTCAATTGAAAAAGAAAATGTAGAATTAGTTGGACCTCTTATTGTAGATGATTTGAACAAAAGGAAGGAGCATAATCAAGCAATGCTAGAGATTGCCTCTGCACTTAGTTATGTTGAATATGATGACATCAAAGGACGTGATACTATATTCAAGATGTGGAAAGCCCTGTTAGATATCTATGGAGGAGATCAGAATGTTCAAAGAGCAAAGAGAGAAAGTCTCAGAGGAAAGTTTGATGACACAAAGATGGAGGAAGGTGAAAATGTTGCTCAATATGGATCCAGAATGAAAGAAGTGGTAAGTGTAATAAGAAGTTTAGGTGGTCAATTAAAAGAAGAGACTATCAATAACAAATAATTGAGAACCCTTCTCCCTATCTATGCTATTAGAGTTTTAGCCATCCAAGAGTTAGGGTGTATACCATGAAATGCATTGACCTTTGAAGGAATAGTGAGAAGACTTACTGCATTTGAGTTGTCCAATTTTGACAACTATAGACCTGAGAACCTTGAATCTACTCTTAAGGCCAAGTTGAAAATGAAAGACACTGAGGAGGTGACATCAAATAAGAAAAATAGAAAAGGAAAAAATGCATCCAGTGATAGTAGCATAGATGAGGAAGATGCGGAATAGTTGGAAGCACTACTAGCTAGGAGATTTAATAGAGACAAATGTAAATTCAAAGGTAAACTCCCTATCATTTATTTTAATTGCAATGAAGTAGGTCATGTTTCTACAAGATGTACATAGAAGAATAACTAAAAAGAGGGAAACAAGTACAAAAATAAGAAGGAAGATGATAGTAGAGACTACAAGGACAAAGGCAAAAGATGCTACATTGTTGAAGAAGATTTTGATGAGAATATGATGAAGTAGTCTATGTGGCCATGAAGGATGAATCAGATAAAGATGAAGATGAAGCAACAACATTTGTAACTTGTGTGAACAAGAATGACAAGTGGATCATAGACAGTGGTTGCTCACATCACATGACAGGAGATAAAAGTAAGTTTATTACCTTGACTCAATATGATGGAAATAGTGTTAGATTTGGAAATGATGCTCCATGTCAAATCAAAGGGAAAGGTTCTATTAAACTTACTAAGAAGATTTCATATGATAATACATACTATGTTGAAGGATTGAACTAAAACTTGTTGAGCGTATCACAGTTAGGCAATGTAGGATGCAAAGTAGAGTTTGGAAACAAAATTGCCAAGAGCTATGACATTGATGGAAATCTGATAGGAAAAGGTGAACAAACTAGGAGTAATCTATTTTACCTAGATATATAAGATGCAACTTGTCTTATTTTTTGACTTGATGATGTGTGGTTATGGCATAAAAGATTGTGTCATGTTAACTTTCACAATCTGATTAGCATCTGCAAAAAGAGGAAATTCAAAGGGTTGCCTAAACTAAAGAAGTCTAAAAACACAATGTGCAAAAAATGTCAACTAGGGAATATGACTAAGTCTAGCTTCAAAAGCAAAACATATACTTCTAAATAAGTACAAGAGCTAGTCCATACAGACTTATGTGGACCAGTAAAAGTGCAAAGTTACCTAGGAGACATATACATAATGCTATTTGTAGATGACTATTCAAGGATGATTACTACTATGTTTAAAAAAAAAAAAATCTGATGCATTTCAAATGTTCAAGTGGTATTTGGCCAAAGTTGAAAAAGAAATAAGGAAGAGTCTAAAATGCCTAAGGTCAGATAGAGGAAGTTAGTTTACATCAAAAGAATTTGAAATATTTTGTAATGATAAAGGTATCTAAAGGCAAACATCAACACTAAGAACTCCACCGTAGAATGGTATTGCTAAAAGAAAGAATAGGTCAATGATAGACTGTGCAAGAACCTTGATGATGGAGATAAATGTTTCTCTAAAATATTGGAGAGAAACTGTAAGCACTGCTATTTACCCCTTGAATAGAGTCCAAGTCAAGAAAGGTACAAATGCAACACCTTTTGAACTATGGTATGGTCACTCACCTATTGTAAAACATTTCAAAGTATTTGGTTGTAAATGCTACATTCTTAAAGATACTAAAAATGGAAAGTTTAATGCAAAAAGTGATGAAGGCATATTCCTTGGCTACTCCACTAGAAGTAAGGTATATAAGTGTTTGAATACTAAATTGACAAGATTGTGGAGAGTGCAAATGTAAATTTTGATGAGCATGTAGAAGTTCAAGTTGATGAGTCTAAGCAATCAGAATATTATAAATATTTTTTATACTTCTATGAAGGAATGCCTACTAAAGATGATGCTACTAATCAATTTGGGAATCAACCACAAATTTTAGTATCAATCGAGTCACACCCAGTAAATGCTGAGCTGCATTCAGAAGCTGAGCTATCGAATGAAGGAAATGCACATTCTGATTCTAAAAATAGTATACATGAAAGAAATGATGAAATACCAAATGGAGAAGAGAATAATGACTCTAAAGTTGAAGGATCAAACATGGAAAGAAGAATAGAACCAAGATTAGCCAAATATGTAAGAAGAAATCATCTCGCAGATCAAATCATTGGTGACAAGGATGAAAGACCAATGAAAAGGAATAGACTAAGAAATGAATCATGTTCTCTAAGAAAGGTTGAACCTAGAATAGTGATAGATGCACTACAAGATGATGACTAGTATAAAATGGAAGAGGAGATAGATCAGATTGAGAAGAACAAAACCTGGACCCTAGTTCCTAGACTAGCTGACAAGAATGTAATTGGTACGAAATTGGTATTTAGGAGAAAACTTGATGAGAATGGTGAGATAACAAGAAAAAAAGACATATTAGTTTTCAAAGGCTATGCACAAGAAGAAGGACTAGATTATGGGGAACCATTTTCTCTTGTTGCAAGAGTGGAAGGAGTAAGAACACTACTTGCATATGCTGCATACAAAGGTTTAAAAATCTACCAAATGGATGTCAAGTCTACTTTTCTAAATAGTATACTAGAAGAGAAAGTCTACGTTGAACAACTAGAGGGATTCGTTGATGAGAAGAACAAGGATATGGTTTGCAAACTACATAAGGCACTTTATGGTTTGAAACAAGTACCTAAAGTATGGTATGAGAGATTCCACAAATACCTTGTGAAGATAGGATTCGAAAGAATAGATGACAAAAACAACTTGTACATCAAGGCTTAAAAAGGTAAAGACATTTTGATATCTAAAATCTTTGTTTATGATATAATATTTGGAGGAAAAGATGTTCTATGCAAAGATTTTTTTGATCAAATGAAACATGAGTTTGAGATGTCAATGTTTGGAGAAATCAAGTTCTTTGTTGGTTTACAAGTACATCAATTGAAACATGGCATATTTGTGACCCAATCAAAATACACCAAGGAGATACTCAAGAAATTTGGATTAGAAGAGTAAAAACCAGTTAGCGCACCAATGGAAATAGGATATAAGTTATCCAAAAATGATGAATCAACTGAAGTAAATCAGACAATGTATAGATCAATGATTGGAAAGTTGCAATATGTTGTACATAGTAGACCAGACATTGCATTAGCTATTGGGATAGTGGCAATATTTTATGCAAATCCAAAAGAAAATCACTTGATGACAGTAAAGAGAATACAAAGATACCTAAAAGGAATTGATGACTTTGGTTTATATTACAAGAGGAGTGAAAAGTTTGAGCTAAGAGCCTATAATGATGTAAATTGGGGAGTTAATATTGATGATAGAAAAAGAACTAGTGGAGAAGCACTTTTTTTGGAAAAAAAGATTGATTACATGGACAAGTGAAAAAGCAAAATTGTACCTCACAGTTCACAACATAAGTTGAATATGTTGTAGCTGCTATAAATTGCACCAATATTGTATGGATCAAACATTTGCTACAAAGTATGAAGGAAGAGGTAAATGAGCTTGTAATACTTTATTTTGATAATATAAGTGCTATCAACATATCAAAGAACCCTATAATGAATGCTAAAAACAAGCATATTGCAATTAAGTATCACTATGTAAGAGAATTGGTGGAAGAGAAACAAGTGAAGGTGGAATATGTTAGCTCAAAGGAACAGATTGCTGACATCTTCACAAAAGAACTACCTAAAGATACTTTTGAGTATCTTAGAGGTAAGTTAGGGGTGATACCCCTAGCCAAGGCTACTTAAGAAAATGCAAGACTCCCCTGCATCAAATGAATTGATTGTTGAAATATTACAAATTGATGCAGAGGATACTTACTTTAGGATTCATGCCTAAAGTAAGTGAAATAATGAATTTCCAAATCAGTCACAAGCAAGGTGACAGAGGGAGAAAGTGAAAGAACCTACAAAAGCTAAACTTTCATATTAATATGCTGAAACAATATGTCTTTGGCATTATTTCCAAAGAGGGAGAAGTAGTGAGAAATTGATCAACAACAGGAGAAAGTGTAACAAAATTCAATGGATAAAATATTTGATCAATAGATTAAGGGAGAAGATGAAGAAGCTGATCAAAACATAGAATAATAGAAGATGAGCAATACATACAGAGGGAGAAACTATAAGAAGGAAGAAAGGAAAGAGAAAGGATACAGTAGCTAAGAAGGAAAGATAGAAGTAAAGAAATTGGGAGAGTAGATCAAGAGAAGGAGATGTGAAAACTGATGGTAACACATTTTTTTTTTGGCATTTGACATACTATTCTAACTTAGTTAGCACATGGTTAAATAGTTTAGTCTGATGGTTGAACAATTTGGTTTGCCATCAATGCCAAAGAGGGAGATTGTTCGAAAACTAATTAGAAAGATCATTGATGAAGAAGATTGATTGAAAGAAGGAGATTGTTGTTAAAATATGTTTTAAATCATTGTTTGGTCATTGATGTCAAACCTAATATGTGTAGAACATTTTCTTATAAGATCCAAGTACTATCACTCAGTTGATTAATGAAGAGGATTTGATCAAGAACATGTAACAAGAGCATCTAAGGGAAAGGTTGAGTTATGATATTGTAATGAAGTGTAAGGATCAGTTAAGCTAATGGTTAAATGATGTATTGATAACATACCTGAAGATACAGAGGTTGGTCACACTTAGACACATTGGAGGAATAAGTTGTAATAAAGTTGACTACAAAGCTTAAACTAAGTTCATCAATGAGTGTTGAGAAAGCTAGTTGAAGCCAAGAAAATTATTAGTTGGTGCCAAGAAAATGAAAAATCTAGTGTGTGCCGAGTGAACTTCAAGTGCTGAGAAATCTTCAGGTGCCGAGTGAAGTTCAAGTGGCGAACAAAGTAATAGGTGCCAAGCACTAGAAAACCTTAGTAGGTACTGAGTGAAATTTAGGTGCCAAGCATTAGTAAAATGTAGTTGATGCCGAGTAAAATAGTATGCGCCAAGCACCAATATTTCAATAGTGTGAAGTTGCTGCATTATTGGAAATGTCAAAGATTCACCAAATCTAAGCTGAGATAGTTGTTACCTTGAATTTTGTGAACCAGTTGGAGGATAAGGATGATGAGCTAGTGGCACATAATTCTATGTAAACCATTTTTGGGCAAATTCAAAAGGATTATTCAAGAAGTTTCTAGAAGAAACATAGTATGGGTTGGATTCAATGAATCCTATCTAATCCATACAAATTGAAATTAAAGAAAAGAAGAATTGAGCAGGCAAAGGAACTCCAAACTTCTATTGAAGGAGTCACATACCAAGAAGCAAATGCTACTACTGCTAAAGTGCCAAAATTGTAAAGTGATTAGAAGGGTGTCAAGGATAAAGCATCTAGGAGAAGGAAGAGCACAAAGAGTCTGCTTTGATGAGTGGTCAGAGAGAGATGATTGCACTAGTACATTAAGCATGGAGACTCAAGGAGACTAAGCTTGAAAGGAAGGCAAGCTGACATAACTACAAATACTGAAAGCTAGGCAATGTGAAGGAGCTTAAGAGTGATGTGAAATTTGCAAGTTGAGTTGTATTATGTAATCAGGTCAAAACCCCTTATTATTACTCTCTAGCAATCGTATCAGTTAGGGTAAAGAAAAATTCTGTGGACTTAGGATGGTTTAATAGCCATTTGTAAATCCTTTAATAGGGTGGCATTCTAAGTGAATGTTTAAAAATCATTTAGCTAGGCCCACTTCTGATAGGGTGGATAAATCCTCTAACAAGGTCACATTTAACAATGTGTTATAAGCCTTTATCAGGATGGGGTTTTCACAAGGCATCACTTTTGAAGAGTGAGAATTAAGTAGCATGTTATTGGTTGTTTTTTCCAAATTAGGTTTCCACGTAAATCAATGTGTTATGTGTTGATCTTTTTATGTGTTATGCTTGCATGTTCATTTACAGTAACTTGTTGAATAGGAAAGATAAAAGCTTGGATGAATGGATAGTTGAATGAGCTTACTACACTTAGTGAAAAAGTTTGAGTTGGACATTAGGACCTTGAATAACTGATTCACTCCCCCCCACACCCTCTCTGAATTATTCTAAAGCATTTCTAACATTTGGTCTACCATACATAACCCTAACTAGAAAATGAGCTTGATAACCACTTTTTTGGGTAAATCTTCTTTTCCTTTCAATGTTTTTAGGTTTTCCTCTATTGTCCTTAGGGCCATAAGCACACCAATAACTATGTATACCTAAAAAAAAAAAAAAATTGACCTGATAAAAATGTATTAATAGATATGACATTTAATTACTCTATTAAATATAGGCAAACCTCGAGTATATCTTTGTAGTGTGGTTAGTAGGTTTTTTTGAGATGGACTCTTTATGCTTCTTAAGTAAAAAGTCTATCTCTATACTATCCAAAAACTCTTCCCCTTTGACACAGTGAGGGAGCCTTTAAATAGAGATTGCAATACATAAGTCCATATCACCACCATTTCCAATAGGTGTCCATTCAATATTATCACTTGAGAAATGATTTCCTTGGTTTGGAATATCTTGTTCACCTAGTTCAATGAATGATTCCCAAATTTTTTTGACTCAATCTGAGTAATATTAAAGTAATTAGTGACTATCATTTTCAAAATGTAGAAATAAATCTATTAGTTTTCTAATCACTCAATAGTATCATTCTCTTTACCTTAGTGTTTTTGATATAAAAGGAGCCAAAACTAGGGGTGGCCCTTTACAACAGTGGTGGCACAACCAGTAAAAAGCCAACCGATAACCAACATACAACTACACACACTGCTCCTAATGTTTTACATAATTATCTTTACCTTAGTTTTGACACTTACTTTTGAATTCACAATAAGAACCAATTTAACAATATACAAATTATAGAGATATAATTAAATATCTAAACAATATAAAATGGTAAATACAAAGGTTCAAAGTTTTTTTTTTATATATATTATTATAAGTAAATGTATGCTATATTGTTAGATTTTGTATTGCATGTGATGTGATACAAGATAATTCAAGGTGGACTATAGTGAGTTGACTATAGTAATGACATAGGAAGAGGATTTATTTTAGGATATTCTGATTTTGGAAAAATGACTAAATTTCAAAGCAAGACTTTTCTATATGATTGGACAGTAGTAGTGCCTTACGAAAGAAATTATGATGTTTAAATTTAATTAATCAAAATATTTTAGACATGTCTTCCAATAACCCTAAAAATCCTTAGCCATGTGAAAATGAAAGATGCAAAAAAATATTAAATGGAAAAGTTAGAAAATGTTTAACTAAGAATTTTAAGTGAAACCTTATTTTTAGCTTTGTTTAATTTTTATGCAATCTAACTTGAAGGTGCTAGAAGACTAAGAACATTCACTATTCTAGCTTTGTTTAGAAGACTAACATTAGTTTAAACATTAGCTATAGCTTTGTTTAGTTTTTAAGTAATCTAATTTATACTTTATTTCAATTTGAATGATGGATAAAAGACTAACACTATTCATGTGGGATCATGTTGTATATATTGGATTATTTAATAAATTTATATGAAATATTTCATAAGTAATATTTTTCTTTCATTCAAGCTTGATTTATTTGTAATGATTCAAGATCCTAACCAATTTTTGGGACAACATTATTCAATATAATTTACAATATAATATGAAAAAATTAGAAAATAATTCTATGAAATTCATAAGGAATGTAGTAGAATAATATTAACAAACTAGTTCTAAATGTATTCAAGAGAATATTAAAAAATTATAATGATGAATGATTTTACACTTATTCAACAAAATTTTATTTAATTCTTATAATATTTAATGATTGGTGGTCTCAAATTTAGACACTTCATTTCAAATCTAGTTTACATATAGATTTGTATAATTAATATATTTGTATCTTTTGATATGAAATTGTTAAAAACACCAAACATACACAAATAAAAATAAAGATTACAATTTACCAACCTAATCTATCCTTGCTTTTTTACTTGAATAACTTCCAATCAATGAATCAACCAAAACCCTAAACTTTAATATATATATTTTTAGTCATTTAAAAAAATAGAAAAGTTCATTTTTAAATGTAAATAAAAATTTAAAATGTTGAGTCTACATATTATTTTTATCCTCATAATTTTTGTATTCATTTCTTTCATCTAACATGAAAACTCTAAACATTTCTCATTGATTAAAAATCTTTTTTAGAAAACATCATATATTTAACTCATATTATAATTTAAAATAATCCAAAATCATTATTTAGAATTTAAAAACAAATCAATGAAAATAGTTCAAGGTAAAATAAAATAAATCATCTATAGCTTACAAACATGAATATATAATTGAAAAAATAATTTATAGAGAAATAAGGGATTAATGATTCACAAAAAATGCAAGGATTTCATAATAACAAACATATAAATCTAACATAAACAAATTGAAATAAAAAATAATAAATTACTACTGAGATCAACCACTCTAGAGATATTGTTGAGAAGATAAATTTCAATTTATTAAGATCAATTGATAAATTTGGGTGCCAAAGCAACTTACTAAATGTCGAAGATATGAAATACATTTATGGTGAGGTAATTTTAGTTTTTCAAGACAAAGAAAACACCAAGTTGAATGGGATGGGGGAATGACATATGGAGATGGGATGATGGATGGGGTATAGTGGGAAAGGGAAATGGGTAAGTTGGGTAGCCAGCTTTGCACCTTACTATGTTGCCATTTTCATGATTTATTATGTTTTTGTTTTCCTCTTACAATGGTATGTGAGGAATATGAATGGAAGGTAGATATGGTAAATACCATGCAACTCATATATATACATATATATACATCTATATACATACATACATACATACATACATATAATATTTAAATAAAATAATTTTTTAAATTAGTTTTTATAACAACAAACTGATAGGGCAATTTAAATCAGCAATCAAGAATTTGTTTGCAATAATATAATCATTCATTTACCAAGGTCTTGATCAAGATGTTTTGTACAAATTATATGTTTAAAAGTGTGGTTTTTATTTGACAGTATCAAATGAGGGTTTTTGTTTCCATTGAAGTTTTTCCAATTTAATTTTATTCAAACCCTAGCTAGATTTTAGATCAATTTCTCCAACTACATTCTCTATTATTTAATATCAAAATTTCTAAGATCCACACCTTTTTATTTAAAAATAACAATTCAATTCAAAGATACCAAGAAGACACAAAGAATACAGATCTTTTAAAAGAAATTTATTGTCATAGGTTTTCAAAACCCTACCTTACTTTGATGCTAAAAAAATTGACAATTTGGTGAAACCCTTACCAATCCAAAACCCTCAAAGCTTCCATAAGTCCTTTTGCTTCAACTCCCAAAATTTTCTCTCTAAAATTTATGTGTGAAGTAATGAACTAAAATCCTCTAATATAAAGCCCTCACTTCTCTTTAGGGTTTCTATCTCTAAAAACTCTGAAATATAATTATTTTATTTAATTAATCCATAAATATGCAAATTTAACTCACTTTTTAATTAAATAAACTCTTTCATTTTATTTTCCCACTTTATTATTTAATACAATCATGGTCAAAATAATTATTTAATATTTTAATCAATAAAGCTAATTAGAATACATTATTTAAATGCAACTCTAATTTTGATCAATATTAATTAAATCTTTAGACTAAAATAATATTTAATATTTAAATTCTTTTTATTTAGATCTCTAATTTAGGACTTTATATTAAATATTTTTATTTAGTCAAATACAAGAAATGAAATATCGACTTATTTTAATATTTTTTCTTTTTAATTAAATAATATTAAATAATTCAAATATCAATGATTAATCCAAATATCACAAATAAGAATTTTACCAAGCAAATCACAAAGTCAAACCACATGAAATGCATAAGGAAATCAACCAACCCATTCAAGTCAAACAAGACACGCACATAAAGACTCACGGGTTTGAAAAGGGTAGATGGTCAATTATGAGTCCTCCTTGCAAGACAAGTATTTGGGCTATGGTTGGGATTGGACCTGGTCATTATCTTCCCATTCTTACCATTTAGTTATTGTGATAGGGTATGCTCATCCTGACAAATCAAGGAACTCAACACTTGATACCTGAATTATGCATAAAAGATAAGCATACACAGACACACCAAAACACACACACACACACACACACAAACAAAAACACAAACTAAGAAAACAATGGTAGGGAGTGGTACATCATTAGATTCTTACTAGCAGGTGACTATGACTCCCTCCCTTAACTAACTTAGGTAGAAAAGTAAAACATACACACACACACACCATACACATACAAGTATGGGGTGAGTACCATAATTAATCACGACTACAAGGAACATCATATTTCTATATAAATTTATTAATTTTCATGAACACACAATCATCATTGTTTAAAGACATAGTGTAAGATATAATTATGAAAGCAATTGCAATTACTAACTAGAAGTCCTTAAAGAATCATCATTATGAAAGTATTCAATCTAAACATAAAATCAAGTCATGGAATACTATCATATAAGTATAAATCAAATATATCTTAAACTAACACATGCATGAAAATATGCCTAAAATAGTTCAAGACACATAATAGAAGGGCAAAACATGGGTGGGCACTACACATTTGTTGTGAAGATGAACAATTCAAAGCTATAGGTTTTGCCCTTTTTTTTACCTACAAAGGGGTAGAATGGAATATAACTATGGTGAACATTACCACAATTACCAAAAGAGAAAGATGTTCTTCATTGCCTAGTCAATTCTTTTGCATTTTACTCATTTTTCTTAAGTGAATACAATTCATACATATTTATATGGTGCATTAGTTGATATTGGAAACAAATTTGAAGAACCAAAATAAGGTTAGTATTGAAGTATATGGCATTAATATTTCTAGTCAAACGGATGGTACATGTTTTCCCTCTAATCAATTCCATGAAGTTAGGAAACATTTTAGACCACACCATGGCTTTGATCACATTTTTTTACTCTATAGTACATCTAATTTGTTTTCCCTTGTCAATTAAATGATACACATTGCACATCAATGTTCATCTTCAATGTCTAAATGTGGTGGCTATTTTAATGATATCATCAAATCTCTTGTTGTAACTCATATAAAAAAGAACATGTTTTATGCTACCTCCAAAGACAAACTTAGAAGGCAGCTTGATGGTGTTCAGTAAGAGTTGTAGGCCACCAATCCTATTGAGATGGAAATTCATGTCATTAGGGACCGACATCTAAAGAAAATATTTCCTTATAGTTTTGTTCATAAAGATATGTATTTAAAGCAGGGATCTTTTGTGCTACACCATTAAACTTGGTGGATGTATAATATAAAGGTGTTTGAGTGATTTTATGTACTTCACTATGAGCTATAGAGTTAAGGGAAGTCAATATTATTATTCAATGATGGATATGTCATATCCATGGTGTGCATTTTTAGTTGTGGTGGAGCAAGACCCACATCATTTTGTAAGAAACAAAAATTGGGAATTAATTAATTAATATGATTTTTCTTGTCAAGTTAGTTTGTTATGCTACTTTGTTGAGTGTCTTAGTGAATATTTGTAATATTTTTTTGTCGAAACATTAGATGTTGAATCTATAAGAATTTTTTTTTAATTTTAAAAATATGCTTTTAATAGGTTTGTTCAATAATGTCTTTGATAGACAATAATTGGATGTAAAAACATACTATCCCTCTAGAGACATTAGTTGAGATTAAAGTAAATTATCTCTAATGACATGAAGTTACTTTTGTTTCCTATTGTCTTATAGCAACTATATCTTAAGACATATTTTAAGACACTCAATTAAAGATGAGATGTGAGATGATACACAACTTTTTTATTGTTGCAAATGAAGAAAATTGATAAAGAAGTTATCTAAAAAATTTCTTTATTCCTCCTATAAGTAGTAGTGTGTATCACATATATTAGATATTATTGTACTTATCATAGGCTAGAGCTATTGTATTCACTTTACACAACTAATGAATTAGTTCTGCACATATGAACCAATTACAATGCAGTATTCGTATTTCATTTTAATATTTCTAAAGTTTCCATTTTTTTTATCAATTAAATCTATTTTAAAAAATAATTTATCTCAAATATAATTAGGTCAAATTATTTGGTCATATAGGACACCTTTTTCAAAACTTTGTCATGGTGCATTTTTAATCGTGACATTTTAGGAGATTATTTATAAATATAAATATGTAACATTGTAATTAAACATAATTGCATTCATTTATAAATATACATATATAGGTCCACTGTAATTAAACATAATTTCAATCATCTATAAATGTAAATAGGTAAACATTGTAATGAAAATTAATTGCACCCATCTCTAAATATAAATATGTATCAAATATAATTTTATTCATGTAAAAAAATTGAAAAGCATGATGTATTTGGTTTTTCCATAGATGTATTGAAAATTTGTGCTTCAAACATTTAAATTTATTAAAGAAAATATAAGTTAAAACTCTAAATTTAGGGCAACAAAAATTTCAAATTATTTATTTTAATAGTTATGATTCTAATTAATTATAAATTTGTCTTAAAATGTGCTCAATTCATTAAATCAATATAATTAACTTCTAAAACATATATTTTGATAGCTGCAAAACCTATTTTAACATTTCTATACAACAACTACATAATTTCAAATAAAATATTCTACTTACACAAATTAATTGACATAATTTTTTTTCTCAAAACACACACACTAATGAAGATGGTTGGGCGATCAAAAGGGTGATTGAAGAAATTAGGCATTTTTTAACTATCTTGAAAATATATAACTTGCACCATATTTATAGGGAGGGCAACACAGTAGCAGATTCGATGGAAGTATTGGGTCTGAGTGTGCAAGGCTTATGTTGTTGAAGAGAAATTGGAGAGTTAGCAAATTTGGTAAAAATTTTAGTGAATAAAGACAATACCCATGATTGGGTCCACTTAGATAGATTTTATGGCTTTAAGTGACAACTCAATGCTAAGTCAACTGATGGGGCTGGTTCACTATGGACAAATGGTAAGGAATGAGGAAAAGGGTATTTCCAATAATAAATTTGTGTGGTTAAAAAGGGAAAGTAAATCAAAGTATGATTTGAGGGTATTTTTAATGATTTTCTTTATTATAAATTTGTACTAGATGCTTAGTAATAATTCAAATTTCAAAAGGCTTCGACTTCTTGGAGATGATGAAAAAGAGTGGTATTGAGGAAATGATAGATGTCACATGATAAAAATTCAAAGAAGTGACATGGTATTCATTATAGTAAAGGATTGTATGAGTACTTTGTGCAAATTACATTTTTTCATAAGTGTGACTATGTTTTTAAAATTTGCCTATAGTCTAGAGCTTGGAAAGGAGTGAGATTTGTGGTGAAAGTTTCTGCAATGGGGGAAGATTTTTTGCGTATTGAGTCTTCAATGATAGAGGATAGTTCTTATAAACCCCTAACCTGTTACATTCTTGGGGAGGAGGACTGATCCCATTTATGGAGGCATTGAATGGTTTTGATGAGAGTTGTTCTCAACAATTTGTGAATTCTTGAGATGATAGAAAGGTGACAGTTAATGGACTTACATTTCAGGTTTCTAAGGAAATTATTTCATTGGTGAAGAGGCTTGTAATGAAAGGGAGAAAATTTTAGAAGGTGACTAGGTATATGGATGAAGCTAGCCTTAACCGCTTCTTCTAGGAGGGTGAAGAATCCATTCGCCATCATGGAGGGTTTTTGCATGAAAAGCTTCTGGAGCCATGTAATGAAGTTTTCTTGGTGTTGATGAAATATCTGACCCTAGAATGGAGGTATGGTGTTTGATACTACTACCATTTCCCCTCCTAAATAATTTCTCCCATCATGATTATACTTCTATTCCTTTCTTCCTATTGCATCAATTAGTTGATATTGAATATCATGTTAAGGAAAATATGAAAAAGGGGGTTAATTATACAATCCTCTACTAGGGGTTGATGTTCCATCTTTACCAATTCCATTTGGCCTTATTACCCCCTAGAATTGTGGAGGTTGATATCCCAACTCTTCATAACCCTCACCCCCACCATATACCTCTAAGAATTGCCAGGCCTAAAGGCCCTACCCCTCAACCTTCACCAAGTGGGTCCCTTGAGGAGAGGAAGATTTTACCCCTAGTAAAAACGTGAAAATGGAGAAAGGGAAAGAAAAGGAGTTGGAGGACTCAAAAGAAGAGGCTAAAGGTGGAAGGCAAAGGTTTAGAAGAATAGCAAAAACTAATGCCAAAAGGAAGATGAGGTTTGTTGCTTCATAGCAGGAGGATTCTAATTTTGAAGAGATGAACCACCCCGAACAAAGAGTGAAATAGATGAACTATGGCTTGGGGAATGAGAAGGAGAAGGATGTGAAAATTTTAGACTCTTCTATGTCAAGATCAGATGGTGAGGCTAATGGGAGAAAAGAGATGATCCATGTCTCTACTTCTGTTACCATGGGCAGAGTGAACCATATGCAGGACCAGCTCTTAAAAATGATGGAAAGAGCCCCCTCCCCTACGACGGTTTCCTCTCCAAATAGGGTGATACCTAAAGAAAAGATTATTTATAGCACCCTAGTTTTGTAGAATAATGACAAGGACATGGTGAAGGGTAAGTTGGGTGGTAAGCTGGAGGTTTCTAAGGAGACCCATAAGTTGGAGGCTAAAGAATTAAGAGAGAGGATGTAGGCTTTGGATGAAAGGGTTAGAATTTTGTCTAAATTCACCATCAAGGTGACACATGCGATGGACACTACCCTACACCTGGTGAAGGATAACCAATAGGAGTACTTGACTCACAAGGATTCTAGAATGTTGTTTGATTTCCTGGTAGCATATTGGGCCAACATCCTCCTTAAAGGGAAGGATGAGAAGAATCCAAATTATGACCTTCTCCTCTTTGTATTTGGTGTTTAATGGTTTGCTAGTTTAGGGATTTAGTCACTTTAAAGGTTATTCTGCCTTTGTTTAAAAATTCTTTCCTTTGAAGTAGAACTATTTCAGGAAATCTTAGTAGGATGGCTGGTTGATTTATTATTATGCTCCTTTGAATGATGTTTTTGTTTTGATAAGTAGTAGTAGGGGGTAATTTTTTTTGGTTGGTAATATATTGGTTGGAGGCCAACTTGTCTTTGTAAGAGCCTAGTGTAGGGGCACCTTGAAACATAGGGTCCTCACCATTTTCAAATTTTTTTTGATTCGCTCCATGAGAGCCTTTGTAAGTAGAATAAGGGTCCAAGGATCTAGGTGTGTTTTGGTAACAATAACTAGGGTATAGGAAGTCAATAAATGTCCTTAGAATCAAGGTATTCCTTGCCATAAAGAAATGAGTAACCTAGAGAATAGGGCTCTAGCCTAAGGAAGGGCCCCTAGCATGGAAAACATAAAGGATGGCCAAATTAGCAAGTAGGAGGTGTTAAAATTTGAAAACAAGAAAAATTGCAAAAGTTGTTATGCAAGAAATGTTGCAATTTTGTAAAAAAGTGTTGATTACCCTTGAAAACATGATGGAGGCTGATGAAAGATCTAAATATGAGGAGAAAGACCTAGGAGGACATATATATTCTTCTCAAACCCTAAAGTTGGCAGAAGTTACATGTTAGTGTATAGACTATATGCTGTAGCATGAGTTTTTGATTTTAAAAAGACTATAATAGAGAGTACGGAAGGTTTTTGAACATCATTTTGACTGCTATACCAGTTGGCATTGTATATAGCTTTGTTTAGAACTTTTTTTTTTCGATAGGTTAGACTTGGTTGTGTTTTATTTCATTGTTTTGAAAATCTTTCTTTTCCAGCCAGTTTGTTGTCCTGTTTAAGGCAGTTGGTGTTCAAAGAGATGTAACTGACTACCCCACTGCAAAAATAGTATAACCTCTTGGGCATAGTGAGTGTACTATATTTAATTCCTCTTGGAAAAATTAAGGGCTCTAAAAATCCATGAAGGCATTTTTAAGCTCTTGCCCTAGGCAGGCCAGAGCATGCGCAACTAGGGAATATTGAGTTTATAGAGATTATTGTTTTCAGGGTTGTGGAGATTTCTAGAAGAGTGAACATGAAGGTTTAAAGGGAGTAAGATAAGGTCCTTTGGTTAGAATTAAAAGGTGTTACCAATCCATTAAGGCACCTATCAACCCCAAACAATAGGTTGACCTTGAAAACCTTTAAAAACTGTCATATTCAACAAAGGTACTAGACGCCAAAAAATGGTGTGCATCTACAGTTTCATATTAACTCATCCCATTTTCTCATTCCACTAATTTTTATCTCTTGGCCAACTTTATTATATTTCAACAGTGTTTTTCATCTTCATATCATCTTTCACAACAATTTTAGATCATTTCAGAACCATTTCAACATCATCAAAAATCATATTAAATCAATTCAAAATCATATCAAATCAACCCTGAATCACCCCAAATCTACCTAGAATCACCAAAATTAGTCTTAATCAACTTGAAACATGTCAGATACCTTAAATCAATCATCATCTATCCAATCCTAGGCATTGTTGTGGCTTTTAGTGCCTTGGAAACCTATCAATCTATCAAATCTTATCAATCTAACATTAGTACTATCATGGCTCTTAGTGCTAGGTCAAACTGTTATTCACATCATCTGATGTTTGACATTTTTGAGTCTCTTGGTGTCAAATCATGGCATTATCAACCATTTTAATAACATTGACAACATTCATCAATGTTAGTATGATCAACCTTATCAACCAATTGCAATCCTATAGTATTTTACAACGTTAGTTAAATGTTGCATGTCCTTAATTAATCACATGTGCCCTTGCCATGTTATCAATTTTTATAAATCAATCAATTTGACCATGGATTTGGTATACCTATCATCATCCTAGTCAATCTACATTATCATCATATTTTCATCAAAGGATACTGTCGCCCCTATTTGATCAAATTGGCCAATCATCTACTAATTTTCTCTATAGGATTAAATAACCCATAATTTAATCCTATGTCATTTCACTATTTATTCCTCCTAACTAACATCCTCAATTAATTAATTGATCCATCATTTTCAAACCATGGAAATCCACAATTTCTTAAGTCTTTTTCCACCATTAGTTCCATTTTTACTAATTTTTATTTGTGTGGATATATGGATTTTTAATTCACATATTCCACATAATATTGACATCATCATGACACATGGGCATGACACATCATTGATTCTCCATTTACACTTGGATATGATATGTCATAATCAATATATTCTTATTCCTTATGCATAACTATATTTGGCTTCCATTGTCATAGATTCTTGGCTTTAAGTGGATTTGAGGTGTCACATGATGCATCATAGATCCTCTTCCATTTTTATTCATGTTTGACTTCCAAGTGTTATACAATCCTTCATTTGGCATCTTGTGTCATATGTGTCATGGATTCTCAAAGGAATCTCTTGCCAAGTTGCATATCCAAGGTGACAAGTCTAATGCTCTCATCTTGCGTGTTGATTATAAATTGAGCATTCTTCCTCTCATTTATGGTCCTAGGTTTCTAAGCCTTATGTCTTTTTCTCTCTCAAGCTTAAATCACTTATTCTACTATTCTCATAGCCTTATCATTATCATAGAATTTTTCTTCCTAATTGTGTGCATTATAGGAAATTGGAGCTACATCGCATGGAGAAGAAAGGACATGAGAGCTACAAATCCAAGAGGGGGTTTTAACTTTGTGTTGTTTCCTTTTTTTATTTGGCTTTCATGGTAGACTAGAGGGTATTAATGTATTTTTATTGAGTTTGTGATTTTCTCATAGTATGTTATATATTAGCCTATTTTCTAGTCCTATAGTACTATACACCACTTTTGAGGTTTAAAACCTTGAAAATTTGAAAGTACTCATGATATGAATAGAGGTCTATGAAGATAGTTTGGAATGCTTAGTTGAGAAAATTTGAGGAAATCCCTAATTTATAGGAATAAGAGGGCTAATTGGGGCTCTTTCTTGTAGTCCTATTTTGAAAGGAAAGTGTGAAGTCAATAAGAAGTTCAACCATAGTGAGTTACTTTTGAATACAAAAGAAGTGTATTGCAAGGTCTTACATCTCCTCCATGACCTTGAAAGTTGGGTGTGAATAATGGTTAAAAATACCCAATTTAGTTGGAAGAATTTGAGTACCCTCCATCTAGTGTGAGAACCTGGCAGATGGCAAGAAATGAAGATTGATCAAGATAGTGGAGTGGGATTTAGGATTGGGGGTTCTTTGCTAAAAAGGGATCCTATAGGTCCATTTGGTGATCTAGTAAGACATATTAGGTCTCAAAGGTAGACTAGAAACGTAAAATTTTGATTAGGTCATCCCCACTCTCCCTATCAAGTGGCATTAGAGCCTTATTAAAAGGTGTGGGAAAAGAAAGTGCAAAGCAAGGTGAATGTTGTCACCTATTGAATCCAATGGTTCTAGCAAGATGGTGACCAATGATGAATTGGCCAAGAAGGTAGAAGAACAAGAGAATAAGGTAGAAGAGAAAGAAGAAGACAACAAGTCTTTGAGAGAAAGATTGGCACAACTTGAATAGTTGTTAAGTGAAGTACAAGACATAGCAGATAAAGTCAAGTACAAGATGGAGCAAAAAGAAGATCAAGAAGCCAAAGAGAAAGAGATTAAGTTAGAGGAAGAAGCCCCAATACTAGACCCTATTATAATAGAGGAGCCTTTCTTGAAGGCACTAAAAGAAATGAATGGTAAAGCCTTGGAAGGCATCCCTTTATTCAGTGGTAAGATGGATCCAGACCTCATCACATAATGGATTGAAGGAATGGAGAACCATTCTGAATGTGATGGTGTCTTTGATGCTCAAAAATTCAAGGTGGAAAAATCAAGGTTAAGAGGTACTACTCTAACCTGGTGGAAGTTTTTTCAAATAGAGATGGAAAAAGAAGGGAAAAGGCCCATTATCACTTGGAGAGGAATGGTGGCTAAAATTAGGCAAGCTTATATTCCTGAAGATTATGAGATCTAGTTGCATAGGAGAAGACAAAATCTTAGGCAAAATGATATGGATGAGCACTCTTACACTGAAGAGTTCCAAAAAGTATGCTTATGATCCAAGGTAGTAGAAGATGAAAGCATTAGATTGGCAAGGTATATGAATGGGCTCAAGTGGTCCATCCAAGAAGACACGAGTCTTCTCACTCCTAAAATATTTCATCAATGCTACCAAATTTCTCTAAATGTATAAGAGAAAGGGAAAAGAGAGCAAGATCATACCTTAAAGAATAGAGGAAGAGGTAGGGATAATAGAGGACATAGGGGAAGCTATGGAGGTATAAGCAATGATAGTAGATCCCAAGGTGAGTCGAAACCAACTAAAAAAAGTGGAGAAACTAGTTAGAGAGGTGGTTCAAGTAGAGGTAGAGGAAGAGGTAGGTCACCAAGAGGAAGGGGACCATCCTACTTTTCTACAATGAAGAGTTACCACTTTTAGCAACTTGGACACCCTACCTATAGGTGTCCTAAAAGGGATAAACATCACAAGGAGAAAAGAATATAGCATGCATCCATGAAAATTCTTTGAGTGTGAAGTCACCTGATATCCAATTGGATTCTGAAAGTGGTCAGAACTTAATAATAAAGAGGATCCTAATTAAAGAACCAGTCAAAGGAGAGCCAAGCAAAGAAGATTACTCTTTAGGGTGAGATGTAAGATTTGGGGAAGGTTTGAAAAGATATCATAGACTCAGGGTCTACTAATAAAATAATTTCAAAGGAGGCCATAGCTAAACTCAAGATTCTTAAAATGCCTCATAGCACTCGCTACAAGGTCACCTGCCTAAATAAGGAGCAACATGTTTTGGTGAATAAGCAACCATGGATTGAGTTCACCATAGGATAACATAAAGACAAGATTATATGTGATGTTTTACCCATTGATTTCTATCACCTATTATTAGGTAGACCATGGCATTTTGATGAAAAATCCATACACAATGGTGAGTTCAACTCATACACCTTTAAGAAGGATGGAGTGAATTATGAAATTTAGTCCTTACTTGAATCAAATAACCAAGGGAGTGGACCTAATGTGTTGATGTTGAAGGGGAAAGAGTTCATGAAAATTCTTGACAAGGAAGGAGTGGGTAATGCTATTGTGGTAAAACCCAAGGAGGAAAGAGAGACTAAGATGGAGGACATACCTCATGAGGTGCAATAGATTTAAGATGAATTCAAAAGTATTATATCAAATGGAACACCTACAGTCCTACCATCTCAAAGAGAAATCAATCATCAAATAGACTTGGTTCCAGGGTTATCTATTCTAAACAAGGAACCTTACAAGCTAACTCCTGAATAGAATAGGGAAGTTGAAAAGCAAGTACAAGAGTTGATGGATCAAGGGTTGATAATGAAGAGCATCTGCCCATGTGTTGTGCCTACTATTTTGGCACCTAAAAAAGGAGGAGTATGGAGATTATGCATAGACTCCAGAATCATAAACAAGATCACAATCCAATATAGGTTTCCCATACCTAGGATTGAGGACTTAATGGATTGCTTAGGAGGGGCTAAGTACTACACCAAGATAGAACTTAAAAGTGACTATCATTAGATAAGAATAAAAGAGGGAGATGAGTAGAAAATAGCTTTTAAAACCATTGAAGGACTCTATGAATGGCTAGTCATGCCATTTGGCCTCTCCATTGCTCCAAGTACATTCATGGGGCTCATGAATGAGGTGTTGAAAAACTCCATAGGTAAGTTTGTGGTAGTTTACTTAGATAATATATTAATTTTCAGCATGAGTAAAAAGGAACACCTAGAACATATTAGAATTATATTGTCTAAGTTGAAAGAAGAACACCTAAGCATCAATCTAGACAAGTGTGATTTCATGGAGTAGGAACTAGTCTATTTAGGCTTTGTTCCATCTCAAGAAGATCTTATAATGGATGAAAACAAATTTGTAGCAATTTGGGAAACTCCCAAAAATGCTAGTGAAGTGAGGTGTTTCCATGGCCTAGCTCAATACTATAGAAAGTTCATCAGCAACTTTAGTGGGATATGTGCTCCCATGATGGATACTATCAAGGGTGGAATGAAAACCAAGTTTGTGTGGACACCAACAACAAACAAGGGATTGGAGACATTGAAGAAAGAGGTAGCTACCAAGCCTATCCTAAGGTTACCTACTTTTAATGAACCTTTTGTTTTAGAATGTGATGCTAGTAATATAGCAGTGGGAGGAGTCTTAAGTCAAAGAAATAGACTAGTGGCTTTCTTTAGTGAAAATATAAATTTAGCAAAACAAAATACTCTTCCTATGATTTGGAACTCTATCCACTTGTTCAATTCCTTAAAAAATTGATGCATTACCTCTTGCCCAAAGAGTTTGTAGTGTTCACTGATAAAAAAGCTTTGAGTTTCCTCAACTCCCAAGAAAAATTAAGCCATAGACATGTCAAGTGGGTGGAGTATTTAAAATCTTATAATTTCAACATAAAACAAAAGAAGGGGCAACTAAATAAAGTAGCAGGTGATTTGAATAGAAGGCTACTCACTGTTCAAGAAATCCAAGTAAGGAGCACAAGGTTGGATAATTTCAAAGAACTCTACCAAACTGATGGAGATTTTGTAGCAGCATACAAGGTGTGTCAAGAGCACCTAAAACACCTTCATGGTGAGTTTATAGACTATACATTGCATAATGGGCTACTCTTTAAAGGAGGGCAGTTATGTGTGCCAAAAGGATCCATGAGGGAGAACCTCATTCAATAAAAACATAATGGGAGTTTGAGTGGCCATTTTGGTTTGAATAATACCTTGGAATTGGTTCAAAGGTACTACTATTGGCCTAAAATGCAAAGATATTTCAAAGCTTATGTTGAGCAATGCATCATATGTCAAAGAACAAGGGGGAATTCTAAAAATGCAAGACTTTATTAGCCTCTCCCAATACCAAGTAGACCATGGGAATATGTAAGTATGGATTTTGTGGTTAGTTTACCTAGAAAAAAGAGTGGTTTTGATAGCATCTATGTAGTAGTGGAAAGATTTAGCAAAATGAGTCATTTTATTCCATGTAAGGTCACCCATGATGCAAATCATATTTCTTACTTATTTTTCAAGGAAATTGTGAGGATTCATGGTTTGCCAACCAACATTGTATCTGATAGGGATAGAAAATTTATGGGACATTTTGGAAGTCCTAATAGAAAAGGCTAGGTACCAATATATCGTATAGTTCAACCTACCATCCTCAAATTAATGGTTAAACTGAAGTGGTCAACAAAACACTTGGAAACTTCTTAAGATGCTTAACCAAGGAGTATGGTTTAACATGGGATTTAGTCCTTCACCAAATAGAGTTTTCTTATAATGAAAACATTAATAGAACTAAATGAAAGAGTACCTTTAGAATTGTATATGGGATACATCCTAGGGGTGTATGTGAATTGAGAAACCTAGATGGTCAAGTACCTAATAGTGGTTATTCTGAAGATTTTTTTCAATCCATGAAGTGCATGAGTAAGTAAAATAGTCCCTCATTGACAACACCAAGATGATCAAGGAAAAAGATGATCTTAAGAAGAGAGAAGTACAATTTGTTGTAGGGGACTTGGTCATGGTTCACCTAAACAAAGCAAGAATGGAAAAGGAAACCTCAACAAAGTTGCAGATGAGAAGACTTGGACCATGTCCTATACTTGCCAAATATGGGAAGAATTCTTACAAGGTTGGGTTGCTAGATGATCTAGCCATTTCCCCCATATTCAATGTAGCAAACTTACTAAGTATAAAGGACCTCTCACTTAGGTGGATCAACATGTGGAGGAATCTTAGAAGGATGCTCAAACAACAGTTTTGCTCCTTAAGCCCAAGCTTCAAGTATAGAGGATATTGGACTCTTGGATTAATACCAAAACAATACATGGCACTTACAAAGAACATCTTGTCAAATGGCAAGAAAAACTAGACTCAAAGGCTACACAGACCCCTAAGAATCAGTTCAAGCTTCAAGATATAGATCTCTACCCTTTGTCTCCAAAGGGTACTTAGCTTCTTTGCTGGGGAGTATGGTGCAAGGGCATCTTGAAACATAGGGCCCTAACCATTTTCAATTTTTTTTTGATGTGTTCCAAGAGAACATTTGTTAGTAGAATAAAGGTTTAAAAACCTAGGTGTGTTTTGGCAACAATAACTTGGGTGTAGGAAGTCATTAAGTATTGTTAGAATTAAGGCATTCCTTTCCATAAAGAAATAAGTAACCTAGAGAATAGGCCTCTATCCTAGGGAAGGGTCCCTAGCATGGAAAAGCTAAGGGATGGCAAAACTAGCAAGTAGGAGGTGTTAAAAGTTGAAAACAAGAAAAATTGCAAAAGTTGCTATGCAAGAAATGTTGCAATTTTACAAAAAAATTGTTGATTACCCTTCCAACCATGATGGAGGCTGATGAAATCCCTAAATATGAGGGATAAAGACATAGGATGACATATACATGCTTATCAAACCCTAAAGTTGGTAGAAGTTACATGTTAGTGTAAGGATTGTATGTTGTAACATGAGTTTGTAATTGTAAAAAGATTAAAAAATAGAGTGTGGAAGGTTTTCAAACATTGTTTTGAGTGTTGTAACAGTTAGAATTGTAGATATCTTTTCTTAAAACATTTTTTTTTTTCAATAGGTTAGACTTGGTTGTGTTTTATTTCATTGTTTTGAAAATCTTTCTTTTCCAATCAATTTGCTGTCCTATTCAAGGCAGTTGGTGTTCAAAGAGATGTAACTCACTACCCCACTATAGAAATAGTACAACCTCTTGGGTATAGTTAGTGTACTCTATGTAATTCATCTTGGAAAAATTAAGGGCCCTAAAAATCCATGAAGGCATTTTTAAGCTCTTGCCTTAGGCAAGCTAGAACATGCCCAGTTAGGGAATATTGAGTTTACAGAGCTTATTGTTTGCAAGGCTGTGGAGATTTATAGAAGAGTGAAAATGGAGATTGAAAGGGAGTAAGAGAAATTCCTTTGGGTAGAAGGAAAAGGTTCTACCAATCCATCAAGGCACCTAGAAAACCCAAACAACAGGTTGACCTTGAAAACCTTAAAAACCCTCATATTCAGCAAAGGTATTGTATGACAATTTTGAGGTTTAAAACCTTGAAAATATGAAAGTAATAATGATACGAATAGGGGTATATGAAAATAGTTTAGAATTATTAGTGGATAAAATTTGAGGAAATCCCTTTCAAGGAACAGGAGGGCTAATTGGGGCTCTTTCTTGTAGCCCTATTTTGAAAGGAAAGTGTGAATTGATAAGAAGTGCAACCATAGTGAGTTAATTTGGAGTACAAAAGAAGTGTATTGTAAGGTATTACATCTCCTCCATGATCCTGCAAGTTGGGTGTGAAGAATGGTTTAAAAGACCTAGTTCAGTTAGAAGACTTTGAGTACCCTCCATCTAGTGTGGGAGCTTGACAGATGGCAAGAAGTGAAGATTGGTCAATATAGTGGAGTGAGGTTTAGGATTGGGGGATCTTTTCTAAAAGGGGATCCTATAGGTCCATTTGGTGATCTAGTAAGACACCTTAGGTTTCAGAGGCAAACTAGAAGCATGAACTTGTGATTAGTTCATCCCTACTCTCCCTATCAGGGCAATCTCCCTTGTTTTGGCTGCTTTATTATTCCAAAACAAAAATATAACTTGACACAAAAAATTTCAAATTATTTATTTTAATAATCTTAAAATTTATTCTAAAAACTTATTAATGAATCTCAAAAGCCTATTTCTATACAATAAATTAAAATTAAAATTATGTTATAAATAATTTTTTTAACTCTCATGACAAGTACATGCCACAAACTTGTTGAGATATTATGTTGGTTAGTATTTCTAATTTCTAGTATTGAAAATTCCAATTGAACTATCATTATAGTTAATGTTTTATATTTTTATAATTATCGAGGAAGACGTTTCTTGAGTTATCATTTTGGTTTTTATTATTTTAGATATCTAGTGAACAATCGTTATAGTTAATTATTCTCAATTTAATTTCAAATATATTTTATTATTCTCTATAATTTTTTTATGATTAATTATTTTATTAAATTATCATTCTTATTAGTAGTTAAGTTTCTACCAAAAATTTAAAATAACTATTGATTATTTTTTGAAAAATAAAGTTTTAAATAAAATTATTAAATTGGAACATAATATTTAACATATTTCTTAATTAAATTTTTATAAAATATAAAATATTATAGTTATTTGTAATTATAAAATTATACTAAATATACATGCAATAGTTAATTCTAATTTTTGTATATTATTATTTTATCACATTTTGAACAATGTATTAGATTGTACACATGTATTTATACAACTGCATGTATGCACTTATATATGCATATATTATACTAGCTATACATGTATTATATTTTATATAATATATATAAAGAAAGCTGAGAGATATCCAGACTTTTAATTTTTAAATGTAATCATTTAAAAATATAAATTAAAGCCTCAATATCCCTAGACTTTATTTATATATTATACAATATATGTATAGCTAGTAGCATCACAAGGAGAAAGTCATGAGAATAAAATCCCAATTTGACTTTGTATTCATGTCTAGATTATATTTAAAATTTGATTTTTATAAGATTACACATAGAACCAAACTTGGGGGTTTAGATTTAAAGTACCAATCTAATATATGGGTTAGGGTTCTGTACGGTATAATATTTAGTTAAGTTTAGGGTTCTTGTTCAAATTTATTTATTATTTGACTAGTTTTGGAACTTAGGGTTAGTGTTCAATTTTTTAAGTGTATATAATTTCATTCTCGATCCCCATCTTAAGTTCTATCTCATCTCTCTCCCTCTCCCCTTGCCTCCTCCTCCCCTTCTTCACTTCCTCTCACCACACATTAATGTAATTTCCATCTATCTTTCCCACTAATAATTCTCTTTTACTACATCTTAATTATCATATTTATCTATATATATATCATCTTTTTCCTTCTCTCACCCTTACTATCACTTCTCTATAATTAGTCTCTCTCTCTCTCTCTCTCTCTCTCTCTCTCTCTCTCTCTCTCTCTCTCTCTCTCTCTCTCTCTCTCTCTCTCTCTCTCTCTCTCTCTCTCTCTCAATTTCTATCTCTCCTTAATTAGTTCTCTTTCAGTCTCTTCACTCACTTTTCTCACTATATCATTCCCCTATTAATTCTCTATGTCTACCCCTTGTATCTCACCCTCTTCCACTTATCTCCCACACATATCTCCTCAAAATTATTATATCTATTGCTCATATATCCCATGATAATTACCACCTCTCTCTCTCTCTCTCACAAATCAATTTTTGGTATTCTATTTCCTAATTATTATCTTTCTCTATCAACATTATCTCTTTCACTGTTCTCTTAAACCTTAAATTCTCCATAATTACTTTATACAGATATATATATATATATATCTTACATCTATTCATCAATCCTCTCTCTCTTCCCTTACCGACATATTTATCTATCATGATTCTTAATGTTCCTCCTAAATCTATATCTCATCTCACTCTCTCTCTCCCCCCTATTACTTTCTCTTTCTCACTTTCTGCCTTTCTCTTCCATTTCTCCATCTCTTCCTCCTAATTAAAATATCTTTACCTAATGTCAGTCACCTATATCTCTTCCCAACATCAATTTCTTTGTTCATTATGATCCTTAAACAACCTCCTCCTAAATATATATGTCATCTCTCTCCCTCGCCTCTTTTTATCTCTCTTTCTCATCTCTTCCTTCTACCCATTATCACTTTCTCCCCTTATCTCATCATATATTCTTCCCAATTATAATCAATGTCTACTTCATCTCTATATATCTCTCCTCCCCTCACCCATCCTTTATCATCGTATCCTTTTATTCCATTACCTTATAATTTTACTCATCTCTCTCTCTCTCTCTCTCTCTCTCTCTCTCTCAGGCTTTTTCTTAAATATTCTATTTATCTATCAACATTATCTTTCTATACCACCCTTTAACCTTTAATTCCCCATAAATACCCTCTATATAAACCTTATGTCTCTCTTAAACATCCCTCTCTCTTTCCCCATAAACATCTCTATCTATTTTCATCCCTAATTTTCCTCTTTAGGATTTATGCCATCTTACTCTCTCTTCGCACTCTACTTTTCTTTTATTGATTTTACAGTTTCTATTCTCTCTCATCCTATCTTCCTCCTAAATTAAATATATCTCTAGCTTGTGTCTACGAATCTCTCTCTCTCTCTCTCTCTCTCTCTCTCTACCCTCCCTCTCTCTAATGCCTAATTACAAAAATTCTATAGTTTCTCTCTCCCTCGACCCTTCATCTCTCTTCCTCATATATTTTCTCTCTCCCTTATTTCCTTTGTGCCAATTATTTTCCATAAATTCATCGTAATTACCACCAATCAATACCTTATCACACTCAATCTCTCTCCTCCACTCTTCCTTACTCCATCACCATTTATTTCTATTACAACCCCTACTTATTCTACTCATTACCATATTTTATCTATTGCCTCGCCCATCTCACCTTAACATCCCTATAATATCTCTCTCTCTCTCTCTCTCTCTCTCTCTCTCTCTCTCTCCCCCCCCCCCCCCCCAATACCTAATTATTCTCACAGCTAAAGTCTATGGTTTCTCTCTCCCTGAACCCTTCATCTCTCTTCCTCATCTATTTCGTCTCTCCCTTATTTCCTTTGCCGCCTTATCTTTCCTTAAATTCAGCCTAATTACCATCAATCAATACCTTATTACACTCTATCTCTTTCCTCTCCCCTTCCTTCCTCCATCACTATTTATTTCTATTTTAACCCCTAATTATTCTACTTGTTATCATATTTTATCTATTGCCTCTCACATCTCACCATAACATTCCTATAATCTCTCTCTCCCTCCACACACACAAAAACATCTCTTTTTGTTCCATGTCAAAATTATGATCTATCTCTATCTCAAACCCACTATTACCATCAATTCCCTATAATTACCACATATATATATCTTATGGCTCACCTCCCTCTCACTTATAGACTAATCTCTTTATATAATTTAATCCATAATTCTAAAAATCTATTTCATCTTTCTCCCTATCCCTCTTCTCTTTACTTCATATTTTCCCACTCTTACTTCTCTTCTTCTTCCTTTTTTCCAACACCCCCCCCCCCTCTCTCTCTCTCTACACACACACACACACACACACACACACACACACACAAATGTCTCTTTTTGTTCAATGTCAAAATTACTCTCTCTCTCTCTCTCTCTCTCTCTCTCTCTCTCTCTCTCTCTCTCTCTCTCTCTCTCTCTCTCTCTCTCCTCTCTCTCTCTCTAACCCCCTATTAGCATCAATTCCCTATAACTACCATCTATCTATATCGTATGTCTCACCTCCCTCTCATTTACCCATCAACATCTTTGTATATTAATCCCTAATTTCCCTAATTCAAAAAATCTATCTCATCTTTTGCCCCTCTTATTTCTTCCCCTCCTTGTCAACATCTCTTTTTATTATAGAATACCTAATAATCTTCATCCTAAAGATATATCTCACTTATCTTTCTCTCCACCTCTCTTTGCTTCATATCTCCCCTCTCCTCCTTCAATTCCCCACCATCTCACCATATATTCACACTTATTATAATATGCTCCCCCTCATCTCCCTATATACTCCCACTCATCTCCCTATCTATCTTTCTACTCATTACTTCCTTTTGGTCCATTACTATCTTACTCTCTCTATTGCTCTCTATTTCCCTCCTATAATTACTCTATTCTATTCTCTTTCCCTCCTTCTCACACCATCTCATCCATAAAAAATTATCATCCATGTCAACCTCACCCTCTAATTTTCTTCTCTATCTCACATATACTACACAAAATTATTGTAGATTTGCTATAGAAAGCATCTATAATCTTCGTGGTTCTAGATCCGACATAAGATATTTTTAATAGATAAATCTATAGGATGTTTAAAAAATAAAATGATGGACTCCATGTGTACTAAGAAGAAAGTTATTAGAGGTGGTTTGGAGAGTCCTATATTCCAATAAAATGCCATGGATTCATAAGGGTAATCAAACCTACAAGATACCTTCATCTAACAAGTACTTAAAAATATTGATTGATTATTAAATATATTTGACATAATTGAATTTTTTTTACTTTTAATATTGTTATTAGAAATATTTAGTTTTTTTTAGCCAAATCATTTATAAATTGATGATACTTAATGGATATGCATATAAATATTATCGAGAGTTTTAAAAAATATTTAAAATTTATAGTGAATAGATCACTTGGGATTTTTTTGAAACTAATATGTTGAGTAAATGGTGATATAAATTTTATATTAGGCCTACATATTATTTTCATAGTTGATTCTAGAGCATGATTCAAGAGGAAAAGTTGTAGATCTAAAAGTTTTTCCTTTATGCAATAACCAATATATGTATGCACTTTAAATGAATTACTATCATGTTACATATAGTTCAGGTTTATCAAATGCTTATATCTCTTCTAATTTCATTTCTCTTTCTTTTGAATTGAATTTCAAATTTTATAAAATTTAATAAAAAAAATTAGGACTTCAACATTATTATTTCATATAATTAAATTGATTATTTAAGATGTAAATATTTATAATATAAAAAATATGAATCATAAAATAGTAATAACATTAATGATAAAATTGTAAAATGGAGAGGTTGAAGGAAAAGCTAATGATTCTATTCGTGATCTCCAAGCTAAACCCCAGGACCTCCAGGTTGTAGTGGAAGCACTGGAAGGAGAAGGGAAAGAGACAACTGAGGAAAAAACCAACCCTTCCTAAATGAAGGAAACCAAGGATAATCTCGAAGAGGCAAGTATTATGCAGTCTCAAATCCCTGAGAGTTCTAAGGAGGTTGATCTGAACCTTTCCTCTATCCTAGACTCTATGGAGGAACAAATGGAAGGGGAACCATTGTCTTAAAACTCCACAAACCCAGTTAGTAGGGAACCCCCTGTAATAGTGAATAGAATCTTAGAATGGATGTCTACTTCAATATCAAAACAACTGGCTAGGATAGATGCTTTGTTTGATTTATGTAAAAAAGAAGAAGAGCCACCCTGAACATAAGTCAGAAGAAAGAAGAAGAATAGCCAGGACCCCTCTCCTACCTCTCCTACTTCAACTAGAAGCAAGGCCAAGGAAGATCTTGGTCATAAAATTGACCCGGTGGGAAGGAAAAATAAGAATTAAATCAGGAAGGAGGAAGCAAGAAGAAACATCATGGATGGAATGCAGTGCACCATCCAGGAAGCCTGCCCCATCAATTAAAGCATGAAGATCCTCTCATGGAATATTCATGGACTCAATGGAATCCACAAGCAAGAAGTTGTAAGGAATATGATAAGGGATCAAAGGCCTAATATATTTCTTATTTAGGAAATGAAAATAAAGAAAGAAAATATGGAAAATATTGGATTCAATAACAACATGCATGAAATTGCCTCAAACTTAGAAGGTGCATTTGGAGGGCTGCTGCTATTATTCAATAATAGACATTTCAATATTGTGCCTGAGTATAAAGAGGATAACATCCTCTTTTATAGAGTTCAACATTTGCAAACTAATGATTGCTGGTTTTTAGTGAACATTTATGCTCCCAACAACAAGAGAGATAGAAAAAATTACTGGGTCAAAGTTGGAAAGTTGGTACAAGCCAGTGACATTAAGAAAGGCATTATCCTGGGAGACTTCAAATATCTACTGGAGGACAAGGAGAAGATGGGAGGATTTCCCCTAGATTGGGAAAGTAAGCAAGATCTTTCCAATTTCATCAATGACTTAGCCCTAATGGATTTGGAGCTCTCGGGGGGTACCTTTACCTGGTCTAACAAGAGAGCTAGTCAGGATTGCATTCAGGTCAGATTGGACAGAGCTTTAATCTCCTAGATTGGTTGCACTCTTTTAGTTGTAGATTATCTCTACTTCCTAGAGTTGGTTCTGACCACTCCCCCATTTCTCTTTTCGGTGTCCCCTCTTGAGCCCAGGAGAAATTGCCCTTTTAGGTTCAAGAAAATGTGGACTACTCACCCCAACCTATTGGAAAATGTCAAAAGATGGTGGGGGATTGGTGTTGATGGCTCAGCCATGTTTAGAGTCACCAGAAAGCTCAAAAATGTGAAGAGGATGGTTAAAATTTGGAACAAGTCTAATTTTGGCCATATTTTCCATGACAAGGAGGAGTTGTTAGACAATGTATCTGTTATCCAAGATAGTATATAGAAGGAAGGATATAATGAGAGTAACAGGGAGGCTGAGTTGTTGATCCTATCTGATCTTCATAACATCATCAACAGGGAGGAAAATTTTTGTAGGCAAAAATCTCAATCTCATGGCTTAAGGATGGAGATAAAAAATTGAAGTTCTTTCATCTCTCCACCCTAAAACATAGGGCTAACAACAAGATCTCTGGAATCAGGAAGGGGTAGGTGTTGTTGTCTGTAGATCCAGACATCTCAACTGCAGCGGTCTCCTTCTTCTCTTCTCTTCTCTCCGAGGACCCCCTACTTTCCAAGGTGGACCAAGAGGATATCATCTCTTGTATTCCTCAAATTATTCAACCCCACCATAATAAACTTCTCTATGCTATTCCTAATGCTTTGAAAGTTAGAGAGGCCCTTTTCTCCCTACCTGGTGACAATTCACCTGGTTCGGATGGGTTTCCAACCTTTTTCTTCCAAATGTACTAGCCAGTGGTCATGGGGGATGTGGTTAAGGTAGTTCAGGAGTTCTTTGAAGCTAGAAGTATTCTTAAGGAGATTAATTCTACCTTCATGGTTCTCACCCCTAAATCCCCAAGGGCTAACTCTTTCGACAAGTTTAGGCCCATCAATTTGTGCAACTCTTTCTACAAGATCATCTCTAAAGTTCTCACTTCTAGAATGCTTAAAATCCTACATCTGATCATTTCACAGCAACGATTGAGCTTTGTTCCTGGGAGACAAATCTTTGACTCAGTACTGATGGTTCATGAGGTTATTCATTCTTTAGAAGCTTCCAAGCAGGAAGGTATGTTGCTCAAACTGGATCTTTCAAAAGCTTATGATCGGGTGGACTGGTCCTTTCTTGGGAAGGTCATTCAGGCCTTTGGTTTTGACAATAAACTATGTAAACTCATTTCTCAATTGGTGTCTACCTCCTCTCTTGCTATTCTGATTAATGGAGCCCCCTCTGATTTCTTTAAACCTTCTAGAGGTCTCAGGCAAGGAGACCCCCTATCACTTATCCTCTTCATTATTTTAGCTGAATGCATTGGGAGGCTTATTGAACGTAAAAATTATGATGGAAGTCATAAAGGGATTAAGCCTTCTTTGAGAAATGTCCCCTTCACTCACCAACAATTTGTGGACGACACTATAATGGGGGGGGGAAGCTTTTGTGAAAGAAGCTAAGACTATGAAAGAGGTTCTTGATACTTACTCCAGAGGCACTGGTTAGCTAATTAACTGGAACAAAAGCTCAACCTTCTTTGTTAACACTCCTGAAGTTAGACAAAGGAAAATTTCCAGAATCCTTGGTTGTGGGGTGGGCTCTCTCTCTTCATCCTATCTAGGGCTCCCTTTGGGCTCCTCTCCACTTGACTCTTTCTGGAATGGTATTCTGGACAGATTTAACAAGAAGATGGTTGGATGGAATGGTGGCTCTCTCAGCTAGGTTGGGAAATGTTTACTAGTCAAATCCACTCTTCAGAACCTTCCCACTTATGCTCCGAGCCTTTTTGGAATTCTTGTGAAATTTGCAAAGAAAATAGAGAAAATCCAAAGAGACTTTCTATGGACCGGACTTGAAGGAAAGAAAAGGTACCCTCTTGTTGCCTAGGAGAAGGTCTGCCTCCCCAAGAGGTATGGTGGTCTAGGCATCAGAAAGCTTACCCATCTCAATAAGGCACTTCTTGCAAAACAAATTTGGTGAATCTTCAATAACACTGGTGAATGGAGAGACATTCTGGAAAATAAATACCTCAGAAGACCCTCTCTTCATTTTACTTTATTCAATGAGGACATCACTAAAGGGTAGACTATTTGGAATGGCATCCTAAAGGCCGGAGACTTGGCTAAGGCAAGGGTCTCTTGGAAACTAGGCAATGGGGAGGATATTTAGTTTTGGTCTGACAGGTGGTTATGTCAAGACCCACTTTCTAGCAACCTAGTTTTTGAGAGATGGGTGCAAGAATGCATGGAGCTATATGGGTTTAAAGTAAGCAATTATAGGGTTGGTCAGGAATGGAGAGATATTTCCCTCATTTTTGAGGACTTGAAACCAATAATGACTATGCTTAATGCTTTGATCCCCAGTAATAATAAGGATGAGCTAGTCTAGAGGGATAATCCCAATGGAAGTTATTTTGTTGCTTCTGACTACAACTCTCTCTGGGCTTTAAAGGAGAAACCCCCTTGGGTGGATGCTTGGCTCATAGGCCTCAGTCCTAAGATCAACATATTTTATTGGCTGGCCCTTCAAAACAAAATCCTAACACAAGATAATCTCATGAAGAGAGGCCATGTTATGCCCAGCAGATGCCCGCTCTGTAAAAACTAGTCTGAGTCGGGAAATCATATCTTCATTCAATGTGACTTTGCTAGGTAGGTGTGGAATTCTCTTAATCAAACAATGGAGATTCTCTAGTGTGGGCCAAATAATCTTATTGACTTTTTCAGTCATTGGAAAAGCCTCTGTAAAATTGCAGGCTGGCAGGATAATTATGCTTGGTTTTTGCCTCACTTCTGTAGGAGCATCTGGAAGGAAAGGAACAACAGAATTTTCAGGGACAGAGAGGAGCCGACAATAATTATGGGAAGGAAGATTTTGAAAAACATAATTTCCTTCAAGTGATGAAGGAGGGGGAAATTGATATAGGGGACAAGAAGATAGTTAAAGAAAAAGACAGGGATCCCAAAAGACAGGATGCCAGATGGATTCTATCTCCGAACAGACGGTCAAAAGACAACTTTGATGGTGCTTCTAATGGCAACCCTGGCCCCTCTGGAATCGATGGAATTATAAGAAATAGTTTTGGGGAGGGGATTGCGGCCTTTGCTCTCCCACTTGGAAGCTAGACCAACCATTTGACCGAAGCCAGAGCCGCGTGCAGTGTGGTAAAGCTACGTGCAGTGTGATAAAGCTGGCTTTTGAAGCTGGAATTTCCAAAATTTGGCTTGAAAGGGACTCCAAAAACATAATTAAAAATATTAATGGTATCTCCCCTCCCTTGTGGTCAATTGCAAATATAATTGATGAGACACATGTAGCCCTCACAAAATTTGAGAAGGTCTACATGACTCATGCATTTAGAGAGGCAAACCCAATTGCTGACTGGTTCGCTAACAAAGGGGTGGGAGTAGACAAAGAGATGATCTGGTATTTCGAAAAAGATATTTTGATTGAGGCTAAGTCACTAATCGAGCTGGAGAAAATCCATGAAAGTACAGGTCAATCTAACTGTAATCATGTTTAATAAAGAAAGAATGGATGTTGGTACGAGCCATAATAAGTTTCCTGGTTTTCATAATCTCAAGGGATTTTCTCCATCTTGTCGACACATTTGAAGGATCGTTATCATTTTCACTTGCTATTGTATCAGAGAGGTGAATGATCACGAACCCAATAATAGAAACAGAGCCAAAATTTTGGCTGGAAAAAATTACAGAGATTGGGGCTCATGAGAATTGTTGAAGAAAAAATGGACATCATTACTGGAGAACAGAGCAAAAAGGAGTCAACGGGTGAAGTGGAGAAGTGGAAGAATATGGGAAAAGTTTGGAAAAAATTGGAAAGGGGCGGGGTTGCAAATTTTTTTGAGAAACTCCATGGTTTTGACCCTAAGGTCACCAACAACATGGTGAACTCGTGGAACAATGGAAAGGTCAAGGTGAATGGGTTTTCTTTCCAAATCACAGAGGAGGTGGTTGTGGAGGTCACTGGTATCCCTATGGAGGGTTTCAAATTCTATAGGGACAAGAAAACTTTCGTCCAATGTAGTCAAGGAGTTCGCGAAAAATTCTGCAGAGATGAACAAGCGAGAAAAGAAAGAGTCTTTCTATGTGACGGAGACTATAAAGAAGTTCTGGAGGTATGTTTTATTTGTCCTCATTGATTATGTTACCCTGGACCCTAGGTTTGATCGGGTCAAAACTAACCATTTTGTGATTTTAAATCATTTTCGCCATAAGAAAAGAATTTCCATTCCCTTTTCCCTTCTCACTTCTATGAACAAGGAAATATCTAGTTTCAAGAAGAAAGCCATTTTTAACCTTGCTTTGCATGAGGGATTATTGCTCCTCATCCATGAGCATTTCAAAGCTTAGTCTATGTGCAAAAACCCTCCTCAAGTTGAGGATGTTGACAAAGGCAGGTCCAGCTTTTCTTCTGACTCTGATGACATTGAGAGCATTAGCTCGGAGGAGGAGAATGTTTCCTCAGGAAAGAAGAAAAAGGTCAAGCTAGGAAACTGTCCACGACTACAACTCCTAGAAAGAAAAGCCCTAAGGATCATGACCATGCCCAAGAAAAAGAGGGTTATGCTGAGGAGGAGGAGGAAATGGATACGAAAGATTCTGACAAAGTGTTGGAGGAGGAGTTGGAAGAGGAGAAACCTGGGAAAAAATAGAAGAGGGAGGTAGTGAGAGTTGAGGAGACTAGAAATCAGAGGATGGATGATATTCCTCTTCCGCTCTCCCCCATCAAGTCTTAGCCTCCTTCAGAAGAGAAAGAGAATGTCATCACTGGTGAGAATGAGGGGGAAGTGCAGGTCAAAAATAGGATAAACGCCTAGAAAAATTTCAATGTGAGGACTGCTACTATGGGGATTTTTAGGGAAGTTATGAACCCTCAGATCATGGTGGACAACCTGGAGCATCCTAGGCTCAATGAGCTCATAGACCTAGCTATCCTGACGATCTAAGACAATGCAAGGGAGACTAGAATGAACCTTTTGAATAATACCCACAGTAGTATGATTGACAAATTTAGATCAATCAAATGGCTCTTCCATGAGTTGGAGGAAGTAAGAGAAAGGGTATCCCAGATGGAAATTTTTAAGAATAAGACAAGTAATGATGGCCAGGAGGACCAGGATAACAGAGAAAGCTTAAATGAAAGGAGATTAAGAAATCTTGAAAACTACAACCATAACCTAGCAAGTCAAATGATTTCTCTCCCGAGTTTGATGAATGACAACATCCAATCCCTTGTTGGTAAACTTAAGGACAGGGGCTTGCTGGTGGAGGAGGGAGGATAGAACAGGGATAAGGCCAGGTCAGATGATGATAAGGCCACAATCAATACGTTCACTAGTATGGATCAGGGCATGGAGAAGGTCTAGGATCAAATGGCAAAGGAGCAACAAAAGATAGTCGAGGCAGCTTAGACTATGCAGGAAATGGAGAAGATAACTAAAGACTAGTTTTCTTGTCTTTTGTCTTTTCGTCTTCCTGGCTTTTGGCTTTTGGACAGGCTTTCTGTAGTCTATTTTAGTTTGTTTGTTTTCTGGCCTTTCTGAGGGCCTTTGTTTTGGGCTAGGCCTTCGAGCTTTTTTCAGCTATTGGATGTGAGGCCTCACCAAATCCATCATAGTACCAATGAGATAATTATATTACGATGATTTTAATCCTTTGTATTGATACACTTTTGAGACTGTAGGGTTATGCTATTTTGATAACTGCATTTTGATGATTCACAATTACTTATGCATATTGACCTAATTGATGCATTTAATGATTCTATTCATGTTTTAAGCTATTGCCATTTCTTTAACAGATTGAATGGTAGAAATGCTTGTAATGTAAGAATGTAATGTTTAAGTGGAAATTAGAGTTAATAAATAAATAAATTTTGTTATGCATTGAGACCTAACCTGCATACCTAGGAATTCAATAGTTGTGGATTCAACATCTTGTCACAATGACAAAAATAGACTATGAAGCTAATCATAATAGTAAATTGACCATGTTATGATAAGTAAAGTTTGATGTTATAGTATTTTGAGCATTTTACGTGGAAATTATTAGAAAAAGTAATTTAATTAAAAAGAATGAAGTATGGAACTCAAATGTCGAATGTGATATGTAAGTTTGATATTTTAATATTTTGAAGGTTATATTTGAAATGATTTAGAAAGGGAAAGTTAATTTGAGATGATGAAATATATGCAAGTCTAATGTTGAATGAGATAAATATTATTTCACTTATGTACTTATTGTTTACATGATTTTCTTGGACTACTGATGCTTGAATTTAGTGTGCAGGAATTTGACCATGGGTTTAAAGGGGAATTGAGGCTCAAACTACTACAAACATGACATAGCCAAGGTTGAATCAGTGGAAAAGATTCAAACCTCATTGTAATGTGTTTTATTTTGTATATGTGAATTTATATGTGTGTAATAGCTTAGTTCATGCATTATTGGAGTTAAGTCACTTTTAATGTAATGTGTTGTTTTGTGTGTGTCATTTGACACTTGTGTTGTCCATGTAGAGATGCCATGTCATTCAAGATTTGACAAGAAGTAACCTAACCTAAACCTAACCCCAATGTTGTACCCAAGTTAACCTCACATAGAAAAAAAATGCCATGAGGAGTCTCAATCAAAAGAAATTCGAATTTGGACTTGGCTAGGGTTTTTAGGGGTCATTAGGTGGTCCCTAAGTGTCTTTTAGGTGAAAATAAGTTACCCATATGATAGTACATCATGTCAGGGACCTATTTTTGATCATGTGAGTGCCTAGATAGCCTAGGGAGCCCCTTTACCCATGCATTCTTCCATCAATTCGAATTTGGAGTTGTCATATCCATGTTCCCACTTAGTCAAAAATAGAAAAGTTAGAGGAGACAAGTTTGTAAGAAGTAGTGGCTTAGTGTTTTTGCTAAAATAAGCTAGTGAGAAGGCTTTATTAGAGGGTCTTGGCCAAACTAGTGGGGTGTCTACCCACTCTCTAATTTTAGAGACTGTTAGGTTTTTGGAGGCAGATTAAGGAAGATCTACTACAACTATCCTTACCATAGCTTGGACCAAGGTTGGTGTCTCAGAACTTGTTTCTTCTCATTTCTTGCTTTTAGTATGGTTAAACAAATTTGCAAGTGTGAGAGTTCATTAATAGAGTATGCATTTGCATTATAAATCTTGTGATATGGATTTTTGAGTATTCTGTGGAAGTGTGGTGTTCTTGTTGCATTATGAGCATTGATTATGTATTGTGACAATGTGAGAATGTGTGATGTTCTTGTAAATTTCTTGGTTCACCTTCTTGGTATGTTTTTGTTGGAATGGAAAGTGAATGTGTTTTGTGCTTTTGGAGATCCTTTCTTGGTTTTGTTTTGTTGTTCATCATTTCTTTTGCTGTTGTTCTTGTTTGAATGTGAGTGTTGATTGTGATTATGGGTGTGAAGGCTTCACTCACCCTTGGGAGGGCAGAGAAGCCTTGGGTGAAGGGCACAAGTTGGGCTTGACATTGCAGGGATAAAAGAAATATTTTTCTTTTACCTCATGATGAGGTTTGTTATTATCATGGAGCACGGGTTCCATCATGGCCATAAATCTTGTTGTTTGGGAGGTATAAGGAGGTTTGGTGGATGAGGAGAAGATGGTTGTTTTGAAGGCCTTGAGAGGCAATGCAGTGGCAATATGTTGTTTATGTTGTGATGTCCTTGAGAGGCAAAATGCATTGGCAAGATGATATATATGTTGTTAGAATTTCTCCTCCTTGAAGAGCCCACCTTCACCCAACGTTTTATGATTCCAATGGTGAATCATTGTGCAAGCCATGGAAGGGTGTTGATTGTGTTGTGTTGTGTCTTCATGCAAAATTTTGTGATGTATGTGTGAATCTCAGTTTGAGCCTTGTTCCCCTAGCGCTGGGGTGGTCTCTTTGGAGGCCTATGGTTGGGTGGAAAGCACCCATGGTCATTGTTGTTCTTTTTTTTTGTTACATATGCAGATTTTGTGCTCAAGGGAGCAATGGAAATAAGCTTGTTATGATCATCTTATGGATGTTTCATGGAGATAAAACTTGTCATTTTTCTTGTAACTGTAATGGAGAACTCTCCATATTGTTCATATGGTTGCAATGAATGATTGCATAGTAGAGAAGAAGGGATATGTCATTTGTCTGGAAGGAGATATTGTCTTTCATGGAAGCAAATATTGTATTTGTAAAAGTATAGTTTCTGTTCTTTTGTTTTGTATGGGGCTATAAAAGAAAATCTCCATTTTGTATATACTACTATGGAATATGAGTTCATGGGAGAAAAGAATGTAATTTGAAGGTTCTCATAAATATTTGCATTATAAGACTCCATCTTTATGTTCTTAGTTTCAATTAAAATACTTGGTTATCTTCTCAATAATATATGAGAGAGTTTCATGTTCAGAATTAGTCATTATTATATCTTGAAATAATAGATTTAAAATTCTTTCACTCATGTTTCCCATGTAAAAGGATAGTAGGTTAACTCTCAAGTTTTAAAACACAAATAGATTTTGGTATAATTCAATAGAGTATTTTATTCGATGCCTTAATCATCTATTGGTATTAGCACTAATACTCAATGCTATGCTTAGTTTCCATGTCACCATACCTTTAGTAAGAGTCAAAATAAATAAATAATAATAATAACTAAGATGAAATTATGGGTGAACAATAAGTTAAATCTGGAAGTGTGTATTTCATTCTCTGGAAATTTTATGGGAAAGAAGAAAATAACCCACATCAAGTTGCTATTACAGAGCAATAAAATAACCAAGGAGAAATTCTCTAGAATCATATCTTAGACAATAGAAAATAAATAAATAAATAAATCTATTCCTAAAACTTGTAAGAAAAAAAAAGATAAAAAAGAACCATGTAAATCCCGTGACCCTAGGTCGTCCCATTTATAAAACAACAAAAAAAGCATAGGACAATGATTAAATAAAAACTAGGGCATCTATGTTTTGTTTTAAACTAGGATGTACCCACCCACTAATACATTAATCTCTATATAAAGGCTATGCACATTAATCTCCCTAGGCGCCCATCATTTTCCATCTCTTCCTAGCGCATTAAATAAGGGAGACAAGTACTGATTTGGGTTGACAAGAGTCAGCAAGGACACTCCCTTGTGGGTTGGCACCATCCTTTAGGGAGAGAGGTGAGTTGTATTATTTTTTTAAAAACAAAACTTGGGGCCACCACCTTGGTAATCGGCTAGTACCTAGTAAGTTGGAAAAAAGAAGAGAAAAAACACATTTGCAAACTGAAATTTCTACTTTCTCCAACTCACATTAGCCTAGGTAGCAGAACCCAAGTGCTTGGGAAGAGTGAAGAGGTAGGTGGGTGTGGGGAAGGGAAAAAGATACACATGTTGTCGGAATTACCTTGGAGTAAGCAAGAGATCTAGTCAACATCTTGGCACGGGAATAATTAGAAAATGAGAATGTTTTATGTATTTTATTTGTTTTGTGTGTCATTTTAAGTATAGAGAATTAAATCTAATAAAAGGAAATGGAATTAAGAAGTTAATTTAACTAATAAAATGTGTTGTTAATGGGGTGATTTAAGATGCATTAGATTATATGGAGATAATGTTTTAAAATAAATAAATGTTAATGTTAGTAAGCCTATTGTTAATAACTAGTTGTTAGTAAATGAAATGGTATAGCAATGTAGTTAGATTAGCTAGTAGTTAATATGCTAGATAGTTAGTAATAGTCCTTTGTTAGAGTTAGTTTAATTGCTCAAATGAAATAGTGATTTTGTGTTTTAGAAATTAAAGTTAAGTATTGTCTTAGTTTGTAGTAAATAATATTAGTTGTTATTCAATATGAAGTTATTAAATTTAGTTGGTAGTTAATGCAAATGGTGCAAATGTTACTAGTATGTTATTAGTTGTTTAGTTAGTAATGTGTGGTGAATGGGAAGTGTATTGGAGTAAAGATTAATCGCTGATAAGTTAATAATCTAGCAAGTCGTATATGTTGGATTATCTAGGGGCTAGTGGTTTTACTACAATACAATTGTTTGGAATTTCATTAGCTCATATTAGTAGATTAGTCAATGAGTAAAATTAGCGAATCTTAGATGATATTTGCTTAGGAAATATTGATAGTGTGTAGGATTTAATTAAGTAATGACATGTGGGATAATACCAAGGAACAACTATATTTATACTCATATAATATTTTGTGTAAGTAGATTATGGTTATAATTTGAACCTATAGTACTAGATACAATGTATGTTTAGAACACAATATAAATTGAGATCTCAGGAAACTATATATACATATATAACATTATAGTGAGTAACTTAGTTCTGATCGATACCCTAAGTGATATGTTGTGCGGGTAATGGTGCTAGAAGGAAGTTGTTAGTGGAGAAGTCAAAGGTTTTAGATTGAATTAAAGATGAAACTATAAAATTAAATAAAATTAAACAAATAAATAAATAAAATTTAAAAAAAAAAAAAAATGGTTGTGTTTTATCTTGTAAATTTGTGGGCATGACATTGGACCTTTTTTTTGGCTGGGCTTCTTTGGCTTATTATCAGCCTTGTTTTTGTAAAACTTATGGGTTTCAGGATCCCTTAAAACCTGTTTATCTTATCAAAAACATTAATGATCAAGAATGATATATTCACATAGTTTTTCAATTTTTTAAATTTTAATAGTAATTCATATAGTGACTGTAATTTTTCAATCAAATTTTAAATTTTATAAAATTTAATAAAAATATTTACGATTTCAAAAGCATATTTTCATACAAGAGCTCTTGAAGAGCTTGTGTCCCTTACTTTGAGAAATAGTAAAATATACCAATAGATATGGGGGATTTCATTGTATTATGTATACGAGCTTTGATATAAATAAACAATAAATTTTATATTATATAGAAAGATAAAATAAAATTTAATGATGAAACTAAATCTATATTTAATAGAAAACTTGAAATAAAAAATGAATAAATACAGACAAGTAAATCCTTATAAAAAAAGTTCAAAAAATTGCATGATAAAATATTTTTGAAAAAGTAACATTGAAATTTTATACTTATTTTTTATTAATAGATTAGAATTAATTATCAATTTAACAATTAAATTTAGATTTAAATTGTGATTTAAAAAATAAAAATAAAATATATACCATCATTACATTTATCGTTAATGTACAATTTAAATATAATTATAATATTTTATAATATAAATTCACTTCACAAAAAATATAAAAAATAACTTTTTTTAAGACTTTAAATAACATATTATTTTATTTTCAAAGTAGTAATAATTTAAAACATCTTATATCCCTGTTGTAAGAAAATTGGAACATTAAATTGTTGCTTAATGCATATGTAAGATTGACTCAATAAGCCTTTCTTGCCTATTTATTAGCACATTAAAAATAAATTTAAAAAATTTAGACAAGAAGGAAACATGTCACATCGTCATTTTTGAGTTGTGTTGGGAAGTGACCATTGATTTAGGCAAAGTGAAATATGACATCACTTACAAAATATGCCATTTAAATATTCTTGAAGTATTCTGTGAAGTATTAAATGCATCTTTATCTATAATATTTTTGTTTTCTTTTTTCAATAGGAAACAATTTATCCCTATGAAATCGGTCTATGACCAATAAGAAATAAGAAAATTGGATAGTTAAAATTGAATTAAAAAAATTATGCATACAAACTTTAGTTTTAATATTTTATTTTTGTATAAAAATTAATGTTGGGGTCTAATGAAAATATTAGTTCCCTGCCTTATATAAGGGACAGACTAATAATTAAATTTATTAATTAAGAAATAAATAATTATAATATGAAATATATGAATCATAAATTTTAATAACATTACAATGATTGAGAAATGATGTTTTGACATAGTTTTTCATATTTTTATATTAATAGTAATGCATACACTAAATATAATAATAAATAAACCTACTTCTAATCATAACACTAAACTTATCTCAAATTCTAATGAGAACTTTGAATATAATGATCATTCACATCTTTCAATATGTTGTGAATTGAAGCATGCTTAGCATTAAGTCAACTATAACAAAAAAAAACTAAATGTAAAACCTAAAAAATTAAGTCAAACCCCAAACCAAATTAAACCTTAATGATCACACTAAATTATTTTAAAACCTAGCTATCTATAAAATCTAAGAAAATCAAATCTTAAATATTAACAAGTTAAATTATACTTATAATACTAAAATATAGAAAAGGTGGGTATAGGTAATTTTACTAAACAAAATGTTTTGTTCACATTTTTCTATAGTTTCTTACCATAAGTAGCCTAAGGAACCATATATAGTAGAGAATTGAATTCTAGACATCATTTTAATTAAAAATGTGCAACTTTTTATCTCATTTATATTAGGCTTTTCTTATTTCTTTTTAAATTTGTTGTCCTCATTCTTGATCCTTTAATTTACTCACTACTATGAAACTAATTAATTTCAAGTGGGGGCTCTTTTCAAATGACTATTTGATTATATCTGAGGAAGAAATTGAGCGCATCCACAAGCTTTATTTCCACATAATTTGAGCAATAAGATCATCACAATATGATGTTTGTACTGCCCACCCCTAGTTTTCTTTTCATATTTTATTGCCAAATTCTTTTAGGCCAGTTTTATGGTTATGTTTTATGATTAGTGGTAGTTGTTTACCATATTTGATTTGATGTTATCTCATACTCAGTTTATATATTTTATGAGTTGCTTAATACTTAGTTATTTCATGTGTTCATGATTATTCTTTTGATGATGATATATGCATGTTCTTATAGTGATTTTAATTATTTCACGATGATAGTTAGATGAATGATTTATATGCAGCTTTCTATGGTTACTTACCCCATACTTGTGTATGGTGTAGTTGTATGTTTTACTTTATGTTTGATAGTTTTGATATTGTTGAGGGAGGGAGTCATAGTCACCTACTAGTCAGGATCTACATGATACACCACTCCCTGCCATTGCATGTTCAATTTAGATTATATGTGTATATACATGTTCAAATTTTATATAGATTGTAGGTATCGGGAATCAAATTCCTTGAGTTGCCAGGATGAGCGTGCCTTATCGCAATATCTAACTGGTAAAAGAGGGGAGATAATTCTTGAGTCCAAAAGCTAACTTTAAGCCAATTGTCCTAGAAAGGAGTACAAGTATCTATGTTCTACCCTTCTAAATTTGTCAAGTGATGTGAACATGTCATTTTCACCCTCGAGTTTGGTCTAGTACTCTGTTCTTTAAATTGGGTTTTTGTATTAATCTTATGGTCTGTGTGATTTCAATTATAATAAAATAAAATTAAAAGATAGTTTAATGAAAATTTTATAAAGAAAAATAAATATTTAATTATATTTAATTAATTGATAAATTAATTAAATAAAGAAATTAAGTTTAAAAGATTTAATTAAAGTTCTAATTTTGGCATAATTATATTTATTTAATTTAATAATAATTTATTTAGTAGTTTCATTTTTATAATAAACTCTAAATAAAATTATTAGTTAAATTAATAAATATTTTATTAAAGATGTCTTTTGATTTAATAAGAGAGAGAAATAATTAATTTAATAAAATTTATTTTAATTAGATTGCAAAAGGTTTCATGTGATTGCAAAACTAAAACCCTAATCAGGGAAAGCTATTTACTAAGAAATTAGAGCTCATTTCTCCACACATAGGTTTGGAGGAGCCAATTTCTGAAAAGAGGGTTTCAAAAGAAAGGGAATTTTTCTTGAGATTTTTGTGCATTTAATTGTTTCACATAATCTCCAAGTAGTATATTGTTGAAGTTTTGCATAGTAATTCTTCTTTTGAAATCTCCACTTTCTCTGTGATTGTGGATATGTATTTAGAATTTAATTGGGTTGAAACCCTTGTTTGTGGGTTTATTGTTCTTCATTTCAAAAACATCTATAAATGGATTAAAAATTGGAAACCCTTGTTTGAGAATCTTGTATTCAAAATTAGATTGTTTAGAGAATATAGAATTTGGAATAGGTTTTGGAAAGGAGTACTCAAATCTAGTTAATCAATTTTGATAGTTTTATAATTAACACCATAGCAATAATATGTATAAATATAAAATATGTATAAATATAAAATATGTATAAATATAAAATATGTATAAATATATTAACACCATAGCAATAATATATTACTATTGTAATAATGTTTAAAAAAAAAAAATTGAAACCGTGTTGTATGTTTTCTTGGATTTCGGATTGGGGGTTTTTCTTAAATTTTTTTTTCTTTAAATCAAATTTGGGCAAGTGGGGGTAACCCCCACCCCCTTTCCTTTTTACTCATCACACTCATTATAGTTGACTGCGATGGCAGCCAAGGCTTTCATGCAGTCCTTGACTATTATGGCAATCGAGGCTGCCAATGCAGGCAAGCTGTGCATAGGCCTAGGGCTGTGTAGTAGCCAACCCATAGTTTGGGGGTTTGTTTATATAGTATTTTTTGTTATTTTAAAAAAATTTACTTATTATTTTATTATTATTATTATAGATTTTAATTATTATTTATAATAAAAATTATTTATTATTATTATTTTTTGGCAAAAGTGGATGAGCCACTAGAAATATATAAATATATATATTTAAAATAAAACTGGTTCAAGATCTCAATTGGGAAAGAACTCGAAAGAAAACCCAACATCGTCACAATATATACAAATAGCTAACATCAATATATACAACATTATTATATCGATGGACAAAAATGAACAAAACTCATCTCATCCAAAATTTGAAATTTGTCAAATTTTACATTTTCATCATAGAACAGGCATGGTGACCTCGAATTCAATCAAGATTTTCAATATTTATAGCAAGATTTATATGACATGCCTGAAGTATGGAAAATAGCCCAAACGAAAATAGAAAGAAACTTCTATGCTATCTTTCTGCCATATTTTCGCTTGAAGCGTCCATACTAGGAGTGGATACCAGACTAGGATTGATAGGGAAGCCCCATCCAAGATTTGAACATGTTATAGGAGCAACCCCCCCATCTCAAGCTCGGGCCCTTAGTAGCAACATTTGAAATGCCAATGGAAATTCCAGTGGAAAATGGCACACCCCAAACATTTTCTTTGTTGACATCCAAGTGAGGTAGCCAAGTAGTTTCTTGTGAAACATGGCAGACAAAACCATGAGAATTAAGAGCTAAAGTCAACTAGCCTCCTAGTTCACTAACCGACTGAGTTGGGGGAGCCAAAGGTGTCTTCACAAATTTTTCTCGTGCTTTAGAAACTAGGATACCCAAAATATCAATCAGAGCAAATCCTATTTTCTTCACCTCCTCTGTCAGCTGATAACTCATAGCACGTGTTGTGAATTAGGGTCTTAGTTAGGAATTGAGGATTATGCTTTTTAAAGGATTTTTGTAGCGCTTCAAATGTCATCATAGCCTCATGGTTCTTCATAAGTAGGGTTCTTGAGAATATTCTGCCTACTAGGGCATTTCCAGACCATAAATCATAGCTTTGCATCACCCTTTTCAACTTGTTATCAATCTAGTATTCTAGTTAGACCACCTTGCTAGCAATAATTTTCAATCTTGACATTGACTGTAGCAGATCCATGGCATTAGACATAAATATGGAAACCAAAGTTGAAGGAAATAACACATTTCTTGTGGATACAGAAAAGAGACCCTCCCCAATTATGGTTTGAATTGCTCAGCAAATGTTGTAGGAGTGGACAATGAACATAGTGTCTTGGACTGCATTGTCTAGAGGGTGAGAAATTGCATCTTCCTCCACTGCCAATTGAAGTTTGATTCTAATTTTTTTAGGAAGAATGCAGCTATGAAATTGGTGATAGAAATCACATTTCATGCATGATTCTTATGGGAGTGACATTTTGGAGGCAATTTAGATGGCGAGAATAAAAAACCAAAAAGATGAAGACATAAGAAGAGGTCCATTTATTAAATCAGAATCCAATTGCAATTTGTGTAGGGAAAAGTACAAAGTTGACACCCCCAAAATTTATGAATAAGAAAATTGATCTACTGCCATATGTATCTGAATTTAGTCTTGCCATGTGCAAAGTACCACATGTAAAAATTGAAGTGAAATTGTACTTCAAATGATGTCAGCCAACAAAATTCTATTCAATGAGGGAGATTTAGCATGATTTTGCCATATTCTCACACATGATAGTCTGATTAATAAAGACACCATTTAAAGTTTGGTACCCAATTTGAATAATGCTCAGTGACCAATGAGTGATGTCAGACTACCCATGAGTGCTCAGTTATAACTATGGTCAAGTAGCTTGACATGATTCATTTCCTTCTTAGCTTGGCAATCACACATGCAACTTAATCATTATACCTATGAGTACTTAATGATAACAATAGCTAAGTAGCTCAGTATGAGTGTCTTCCTTCTATGACTTGGCATATGTGAACCACACAACACATGAAACACACTCAACACCTGTAGTTAGTGGCTAACTCAACATTACTCAGCATGAGTCTCTTCCTTTTGTGACTTAGCATGTGCAGACCACTTGGCACATGAAACACACTTAGCACCAAGTAAGTGGCTTGCTCGGCTTTACTCGACACACAAGGCATTCTGGCTTGCCCATCTTGAGTTGTGGCTCGACATAAATAAATCACTTAGCACATGTAACACACTCGATACCTAGAAACATTGGCTTGCTTAGTATAAAGATCACTTGACACATATAACACACTCGATACCTAAATTCATTGGCTAGTATGGTACATGTGGCATTTTGGCTTACATGACATCAATGTGACTCAGCATGTATAAATTACTCGGTGCATGTTACACACTTGACACTTGGAGTGACTAGTTTAATCAACATTAATTGTGACTTAGTATGTATAAATTCCTTAGCACATGTAGTACATGTAGCATGTTCAACCCCTAGAGTCACTCAACACCTATAGGGAATTCTGGCTCAACACCTATAAGAAATTTTGGTTCTACACCTGAAGTCACTCAACACCAATAAGAAATTCTGGCTCCATGCATACATTGTACTCAACTTCTATACGTCATTAGCCATTAGCTCTTGCAAGTCCTTATAATGCTCCATTACTCAACACATGTAGAATGCTCGACACCTAAAGTCACTCGACACCTATAAGGAATTTTGGCTTGGCACCTTTATGAAATTCTGGCTTGGCATCTGAAGTCACTCGGTACTAATAAGAAATTTTGTCTTGGTGCATGTCATTATCCATTAGCTCCTACAAGTCCTTATGATGCTCCATGAATGCAAAAGGGTTTAGTGTAAAAGTTGTAATCCCATTACAACCTAAGTTGGAGAGATAATCCACCAGTCTATTACCCTCTCTATATGTATGTGAAATTTTGACTTCTTGAAATTGATCAATGATATTCCAAATTTGTTGGAGCACATATTTAAGTTTCCAAGATGACGATTGTCTCTTAGTATAGGCTGAGATTATAACTTGAGAGTCACCTTCAATCTGCACCTAATGGAAGTTTCCTATCTTTGCTAGAATTAGTCCTAAGAGCAATGACTGAGCCTCGACCATATTGTTAGTTCCTATCTAGATAGGGGTACCATTGTAATTTTCATGACATTACCAATGGAGTCTCTAATGCAAGTACCCAAGCCTAATTGTCCTGGATTACCTCTAGAAGCTCCATCAAAGTTGAGTTTGACAAAGCCAAGCATAGGTTGTTGCCATTTGACTATAGATCTATCTATAGGAGTATACATCTTTGAAGAAGTGCCAATTCCAAGTGGAATAAAAATTGATTTCCATTCTCAAATGATACTTCCATCCCATGGAGTGATAGCTAGGTTAAGTTTGCATCTAATAACACTTGCATTAATAACTTTTGAGATCAATTATTTAATGATTTGGAACACTTTCTCTAAGGATGATACTTCTTTTCTAAAAATCCTCTTGTTTCTTTCCTACCATATAGCACAAATTAGTAATGCAGGTGTAAATTTCTAGATTCCTACAAAGAGGGCATTGGGGTAAAGAATTGGCAAAGCCTAAAATATGTCCCAAATATTATTTTGTAATGGGGTATAAAAATTTAATTTTTTAATCCAACATTGGTATGCAAATTGACAACTTACAAACAAGTGGTCAATTGATTCATCTTCCTCACCACATAAAACACACTTGAAAGGAGGGACAATATTCATCCTAGCCAATCTATCACTTGTTAGAATTCTGTGCTTAATTGCTAGCCACACAAAGAACCCAACCTTGGGTAGCACTAATTTATTCCAACAGAACATGAATGCTCGAGAAGGGGTTTTTGTTGACTCACTTTGCTGGAGAAGTTTGTAACCTTCCTTGATTGAATAGTTACCATTTTTGGCTGGGATCCACATTATTTGATCCTTAGCCTTTGATACAAAAGCTTTTCTATGTAAGAAGATATATTGAAGTTGTTGTTTGTATTGAGAATATAAAAGGATTTGGTATGGATCTTTCAAAATTACTTTCCTTGAGAAGATGCAAATTGCATCCATAAAGTGAATAGCAAGGATGCCCCATTCTGCTTCTATATCTGAAATGATATTTTGTATATTTGGCATTGTATTTAATGGAGGATGTCCATTCCATGAGTCACCCCAGAAGTTGATCTTTTCCCCACAATTTAATTCCCAGGAAATGTAATTAATCACAACATCTCTAGATGCCATCATGAAGTCCCAAATGACTAATCCCTTAGGAGGGTCTAACATAGAGAATATTTTGTGTGGCTCATTCTTATCTAGATATTTTTGTTGTATAATTTGACACCAAACTAATTGTGATTTAGTGTACATCTACCAAGCCAACTTACCACCAAACACTTTGTTCCTTGTTGTCAAATCATGAATACCCGCTCCACCTAAAGTAGGATGAAATACCATATTTTGTAGAGAAATAAGTGGAAATTTCTTTTCATTAGTCAAATTTCCTGACCATAGAAAACCCTTAATAAGTTTTTGAATTTGAGAAACAATAAGAGACGGTGCTTGCATGACAACCATATAGTAATTAGGTATTGTAGAAAGGACTGACTTAATAAGCAATATTCTACCAGATAATGACAACCATCTAAATTTCCAAGAGGCAAATTTTCTCTTAATTCTTTGATATACACTCTTCCAAATTTTTTTCTTATTTGATCCCATAAGAAAAGGATTCCCAAGATAAGTGGAGGGTAGCAAATCCTCAGAAAAATCAAAGATATGCACAATCTTATTTGAGATGATTCTGTTTATGAAAAATAAGACGATTTTTGACTTTTGAGGATTAATTTTCTACCTTGAAACTTCTAAGTATAGCAATAAAATTTTCTTAATTTGTTTAGCCTCAGAGACTGTTGAGGCACCAAATAGTAATGTGTCATTAGAAAATAGAGAGTGAGTGACTATAATTTTTGTGCCTTCAATTTTTGCTCCTTTCCACTTATAAGATAGATGATGGTGTTTGATATTCCTACTAAGGGCTTTATCCATGATGATGAATAAAGCCAGTGAAAGAGGATCACCCTGTTAGAGGCCTTGCATGGAGGAAAAGAAACTAGACACTAACCCATTAATAATGATTGAAAACCAAGCCCCTGAAATGCAAGCTTTAATCCACTTACACCATTTCTAATCAAAGCCCATTTTTTGGAGGACTTGAAAAAGGAAGTTCCAAAAAACTCTATCATAAGCCTTTTTCATGTCTAAATTGATAGGAAAATTAGAATATTGATTACTCTTGATGGAGTGAAGTACTTCATGAGCTACCATTGCACCCTCCATTGTTTCTCTACCAGGAACAAAACCACCTTGTTTGGGAGATATTATGGATGGAAGAAGTTTTTGAAGTCATAGATAAATGGCTTTGGTAATAAATTTATAAGTCAAGTTGTAGAGTGAAATTGGGCAAAAAATTTGCAAAAGTTTTGGGCTCTTTGGTTTTTGGAATAATTGCTATATTTGTATAATTGAAGTATTTTGACATAGATTTGAACTTTATGGATTCCTCCATAGTTGCTAGAAGGTCCCACCCAATAAAATCTCAACAACTCTGAAAGAATAGTGCTATGAAAAAATGTGGACCTAAAACTTTTTCTGGAGGAAAGGAGAATACTACCTCTCAAATTTCTTTAATGGTAAAAGGGGCCAAGAGCTTGGAATTATTTTTGGGGGAGATCATTGTAAGGATATGCTAGATGAAATCCTCAACTTGCGAGGGAAAAGGTGAAGGGCGCTTTGTAGGTGCAAGAAGATTCTGAAAGAACTTGACACCCTCATCTCTAATCTGAAGAGGATTGGTTAGAATATTACCTATTTCTGCATCCAAAATTTGAAAAATTGATTTAGTTGCCCATTTTTGCTGGGCGGAAGCATGAATTTTTTTTTATGTTTTTGTCTCCTCATTGTAACTAGACTTCCCTAGATTTTTGTCTCCAGTAATCTTCCTCCCTATTACAAAATTCCTTCCATTTAGTCTGTAAGTCTTTTTACTTAGCATAAGTGTCACTATTCATCCCAAACTTGATAATGGAGCAATGAATCTCCTCCAATTGTAGCTTAACAATCTCTTTCTATTTGGAAATGTTCTTAAAAACTCATATGTTCTAGATTTTGATCTGCTCATTAACATATTTTAGTTTACTAGCAAATTGATGCATTCTAGATCCTAGAGAAAAAGGAGCATTGATCCACCAGTGTTTTAAAAGTGGAAGAAAATATGGGTGATGCAACCACATACTCTAAAATTTAAATGATGAATTGTGTTGATTTTGATCCAAAGGTACAGATTGATCAATGCCTATGGAGAATGGAAAATGATTAGATTCTGATGTAGACAAAATCTCTGAGTGAAAGCCAAAATTACCTTATTTTTAGTCATGAGAAAGCAGAAATCTATCCAATCTGACTACAATTTGAGCAAAACCAGATCTCCTATTTGTCCATGTAAACTTGCCATTAGATGGTTGAATATCCATCAAATAATTATTCTCAACAAATTGACCAAAATCTTGAATGGTTTTAATGGGTGGGAAATACCACCAACTTTCTCATTTTGATTCAAGATTGCATTAAAATTACCCCCAAGGATGACTTGATGAGAGTTTTGCGATTGAATCAACATTGCTATTTGATCCCATATTTTCAAATTTTCTTGAGTGGGGGTAGGGCCATGCACATTGAGTGAAGTAAATGAGACGTCAAATTCAAGCACCTACAACATTTTCCAATTAGCTTATTGTTGAATAAGGTGACCCTGAATTGTTAATGGGTTCTAAAGGATAGCAAGGCCCCCAGAGGCACCCATGTTGGGAGAATGTACTGAGGACCACCTTCGCCATTTGGCTAGGGATTTTTGAAATGTTTCTTGTGATAATTTTTTCCCTTGCAGCAACACAATGTCAGCTTTTGAGGATTCTAAAAACTTATGAATCTTGCCTCTCTTATTAGAGGCATTTATGCCTTTGACATTCCATGATACAATTCTCATTACTAACAAGGAGAACAAGTTGTTTTCCTCATCAATCTCTTGTCAAGAACAAATTTATCATCTAGTGTGGTCTGAATACTTGAGGAAATCTCATTCCTAGTCTTATAACCCTTTGGGAACCGTCTAGATTTGGGTGTCTTGGAGGTTTGAGGGCAAAGAGAGGGAGACTGGACAATGAGGAAATTGTGTTGAATATCAAAGTTTGACAAGTTGTCTTGATGCCTAGATTCAGGTTGAACCTTAGAGACCTAGGCTCCTTCAAAGTGACCTCTTGAAATTGAAACTCCAGCTGATTAGCAACCTATGGAAAATTAGAGCCCTCCATGTTGCTTGGAATGTTTTGAGAATTAGGCTCAATTTGATCCTTGTCAATCTTAGGTTCCATAAAATTTATATCTTCAAAATGAAAATTTGAATTATTTGCCACATGTTGAAAGATACTCTTCTTGAGACCTAGAGGATCCAAGTCAAAGCATGACTCCAATATCAAATCTACTTTATCTGCTTGGTTTGGAGTTTCAGAATCATCAGCGTTCATGCAATTAGACACTTTCTTTTGGACAATTTGACTATTCCAATATTGAAATTCTTTGAGTAGTACATATAGGTCACTATTTTCTTGATTCATAATATTAAATCCTTCTTCTTAAGCAATACCAAATATGATATTGTTAGCAATTGTAGAAGCAATTTGATCTCTAATTTGAAGGCTTTTCCAATCAACATAATGGTTTTTGATAGGATCCTTAGCTTTGAAGCAAACTAATGACATATATAAAGGTGGGTGGGTCTTATCCATATCCAAATGATGCCAAGAAGACTTTAATGCTAGTAGATCATGAGAATTTTTCTATTTAGCTAGCAAAACTTGTATATATGGTAAGACTGGCTGTAAAAGTGTAGATAGTTTAGATGCAGTAGAAGGATTCAAGCTCTGATTATGTACTGAAGTGTAGGCACACTAAAAAAAAGGCCATAGGGAGCTTATCATGGACTATATCTAAAGGGGCATTGTAGGCACATATATTGGGATCAATTCTATAATGTGGAAATACTTCTTGAACCTCATTAGTTGAATCTTGACATTGAGTGTTGAAGTGCCCCAATTTATCTTGAAACTTTTGAACTGTTTTCTCTTTCTAAATTATGATTGATTGGTCCCATGAACCCCATTGAGAATTCATAACCAAATAAGAGGGAAGAGGTTGTCACATATCTAGCAATAGACAAAGTCTAGCATCCAAATGTGGTTGATCATATGGAATGAGTTCATGTAATAGTAAAATTCCCAATTTGTTTGCAAGAATTTCAGTGATCTAAGGATCCTTATACTCTAGAGCTAAAGAGAGGAAGGATATCCAATGTGGTAGAAAAGAAATTTGGAGAGATTTTGGTTTGAAATTTGGAATCAAAATCAAAGTATATAAACTAGAACCACAACAAAACCAACCTTTCTGTTTATGTACCAAATCTCTAGTAGCTTTTGATTGAAAAATGGCTATGAAACATTTTGATTCAAAGTCAATATAGAAGATATCCCTTAACTCTGGCCAAGACGCATGAGCCCAATCTTTAATAGTAAAAAATAAGACAGAATTAGATGAAAATTTACCAATTAAAGCAATTTTCCAAAGTAGCCCAACAGAGTTTTGTAGCATATGGCTAGGGAGTGTGATCATCAACCTAACATTAGCATGTGTATCTTTTGAGATAGATTTGGCCATGACTTGTTTCTTTCTCCATATTTTTTGTTTCTTGGTTGGTATGAAGGGGGCCCTAGGAGGATCTTTTATATCTTTATGGGGTGGTTCAGCATGGGGTTCCTGAATCGAGTCCTTATCCTAGGTAGAATCTAGCTGGGAATGAAATGTTGGTTCTAAAGGAAACCCTTGACAAATATCAAAGATCGACTATTTGTGATTAGATCCATTCTTTTGGTTTTGCTTTGATTGCTTCTTAGCCATGTGCCCACTTTGAGACAACTGGAACTGAGCTCACCATTTTGCCTGCTTCGAGGGTTTGATCTTGGATTTACTTGGTGCCGATTGAATTTGGATTCAGTTTGAAACTTGCTTGTTCTTGGAGCCATCTAGTGCTGATTGTTGCTGGAGTCATTTTGAGGCCTGCAATGAGGTTTCTCCTTTTTCAAAGCTTGATCCATGCCCAAAATATAGTTTATCCCCAAATTCTTGCTGATGGGCATTATGAAGAGGATTCACGAAAAAAGGTTTATCTAGTTGGACCACCACTTTCCCTTAGAATATTGATTTTTCACCTGAGAATAAATGGGTTTCCCAGAAATGGCAATGTTGGAACTAAAGAGAATCATGCTCCTATGTAGTCGGCTGAACAACAAGATTTGAAGAAAAAATGCTGGAGAAGGCATCAAGATATGAAACCCTAGGTTGGTTTTGACTGTTAAATCCTGGTTGAGGACTTGGAGCTGTTTGCATGCCTGAAAATTCATATATGCAGGCACTACCTATGCCGAAGACTTTCTCTCCTATACTTGCACTTGCAACTATACATGCCATAATCTCGATGTTATTTATTATTATTAAATTAATAATAATTATTAAATTATTAGTTATTAATTATTATTATTAATAAATTGACAAATATTATTGATTGATAATTTAATAATTATTTTTATTAATAATTTAATAATTATTTTTAACTTATAATAATACATAATTATAGAAGTTTAGTTGTACAGTGTCTTTTTAAAAGAAAATATGCATGTTTTAAAGTTATCATTGGAAATTGTAATTCTACTATTTTGAGAGAATTTCTTTTATCTTTATATGATTCAATTTGGTTATATGGTTCATAATATACGCACATAATTTTATACTAGGGAAGTTTTATGTCTTTCAAAGATTCAAAAACCTTAGTAATTATGATACCTTGGAAATGAAAACTGAAATCCTGTTTGTATATGAAACCTTTGTGTTTTGAAAACCAAATTAACTATGAAAATAGTTGTTAAAATTTTGATGAGATGTATGGTGTATTTCATGTTGGAGTTTGAGTTTTACTTAGCATGTTGACCAGTTTTGAATATTTACTAGAGGCTTGAGGATTTTATTGTGTGATGATGTTATGGTTATATTTTGGTCATGGTCTTTTATACCCGACTATGATGATGTATCATGTATTTTTTATGATGAGTTTGATCAAATTTTTGTAATGCTTTTCAGTTTCTTGTGTACAACTAAGGTGAATGGTGTAACTTTTTTGGTGTAACCTTTGAGTTTTGATTAGTTATCTTTTGGCGCTTTGTAGTTGGCTTGTATAGGACTATGGTGCATATTGTATTTTATCTATAGATTCTTTCTATTTTCTTGTAAAGGGATGAGGTGAAAATTATGATTTTATGAGTTGTACTTTTCTGAGCCTAGGGTAGGTAATCTATGTGTATGTTGGGAAGTGGCTTGCAATGGAGGTCAAAGCCCTAAAGAGGCTACCTCAATAACCCATTGTAAGTTGTTTTAATAAGTGATGATATTTCATTAAATGAGGGTAAAATGAATTAATAAGAGTTAGTGTTTTTCCTCAACACTAATACTTTATAGGTCAATTTTTGACCTTTTATTTCAACCAAGCCCTTAATTGGCATGTTGAATATTTTTTATAAAAAAATTTATGCCCAAGTTGGTCAAAATTTTGAACAAATTAGGTTTTCCCAATTTGGTTGAAATTTTGACCAAATTGGGTTCATAATAAAAAAAAGGAATAAAATCATCATCACTTTTTTATTTGGTTAGAGGAGGTTAGATGTGGTCTATGTGTGTGGGAGCCATTTGAGGTAAGAGCCTGTAGCATTTTGCATTGATCCATTTTCATTTAGGTTTTGTTTCTAGATTTTCTCAACAAATACTTCAAATCATTTTTTCTTGTTTTAATGCACAACTGTGATAGTCATGTCTTTGGAGTCTTAATCACTAAACATAATGAGGTTTGCCTTAATATATATTGTAGATACTTGAGTCTCTATATAACTTTGTATTGATTCTGGTAATGATCTTCCCTTGTTGTGTACTTTATATTGATGTTATGATAAGGAAGGAAGATTGGAAGACATTTTGTTAATATTTTCAAATTATTAGAATAGGTTAATCGAACGCAAAAATTAATACAAGTTTTTAGCAAACATCAATATAGTATACTGTGAATTGTGAGTTTTGTTTTCAACTTTTGAAGGTTTGTGATTGCCTACTTTATAAAGGAGGACCAAAATTAGAAAATGATAATGTTTTAAAATACTTCATGCTATATCATTTATGTAAGTGACATAATAAAAAGATGTCAATTACTGCAAGTGTAAATAGAGGAAGGATTGAATATTCTGATTCCCTAACTTTTTTTGAACATTACTTTCTTTTTTAATTACCTTAGTTGGGCTATTTTGGTACAATATTTGCCTTGAGAAAGTGGCCTTGCCAATCTTCAATGATATTGGAAGACCATTCTCTCCCATTATACATTATGTCTCCCCATGATTCAATTCTTTCTTGGGGCTCATTTATCATATCAATGGAAGAACTCCATGATTTCCCTTCTTTCTACTTAAGTTGTGGAGAAAATGGAATGGATAAGCTTATGGGAATTGAAGTCAGATTAATTTTTTTTATAAATGCATATAAAGAATGAATTTTAGAAGGAAAGTAGAACATCATTTTTCTTTTATATTTTTAATTAATGTTAGGGGATTTCATAAATATGATTTAAAACTTAAATTATTTAGATTTAATTGTATAGGATAAAATATAGATGATGAATAATAATGCACATGAAAAAGACCCTAAACCCATATTTTACACATAAATATAAATTCTTATGATATGGGATGTAAATGTAGGAGACTAATATTGAAATGAAGAAATAAAAGGTACTTAGCTCTGAAAAAGAATCGACTGAAAACCCTGTCAAACAATCTCAAAAATTGACAATTTCTGTGTTCCTTGACCAACATAGTGGGGCACAATCTTATCTCAAGGCACAATTGTGCCCCCCAAAAAGTTTACCTTGACCTAAACTACTCTAACAAAAATTATGTTTGTAGATCTTGAAAGTTTGACAAAAAGGGTATCCAAATCTAGACTGTAATTTGTTGTTCCAAACTATATCTGCAAGAAAAATGTTTTTGTTTATTTGATGGGGGTTTTTCCTTAAGAAGACCCTAGTTCAGGATCAACCTTGAAATGTAATTGAAACTTCAATATGAATAAAGAAATTAAATGGAACTATTCACTTTGCTTATATTGAAATCCTTATGGAGGATTCAAATCCTTGAATCCACAAGTATGGATGCTCTAAATGAATGTAGTTCTTGATAGAATGTCAGATGTCTCAAATAAGTGGCATTAGATCTTCAAAACCAATCTTGAATTGATCTCTGATTAGGAAGAGGCTTGAATGGAAATGAATGAATCTTCAACTAGATTCCTTCAATGGCCACTAATGGATCTCCTTGATAAATTGAATGCTTGAAGATGGATGCTTTCTTGAACTTGATCATGAAAGAGTATAACTTTGTCTTATCTCCTTATGCCTTGTTAAGTCTTCTTGAGCATTAGATAAAATGAGAGGAGGAGGCTTCCTTATATAGAGATCTAGAGAACAAACTCTAGAGAAGGCCGACATGGGAGCATTAAATCTCAATAAACCTTAACACCTATAAATGGACCTAGATGAAATGAAATTTAAGAGTTTACCATTTCAAAGACCAAAATAGTTGATCTGAGAGTGGGAAAATAATTCTTTCTGAAACCCAACATACAAAAATCATGGAACCTTAACATTTGAACTTGGGGTTAGGGATGAGGTCAACCCTACCTTAGGTTAGGGTTTAAGTTGTCTTTGACCTAGGTTAGGGTCAAGAACTTGACCAAAAAGCTCATCCTTGATCTTGAGGTCATCCTTGAACTAAAAGTCAAGAATCTCAAGAGTTTAGTCAAGAATGCCAAAAAGGTGCATAAAGAAAATGGAAAAGGGGGCAAAATAGGGGAAAAAGATAGATGCAAGACAAAGACCCATTCAATGTGCTTGACATGACCCCAAACCACTTATTCAGAGGCTAAACTAGTCATAAGTGGAAGGGCTTCCATTTTCTGAGAATAGAGATCTTTTTAAAGGTTCTTATTGCATCTTAGCACAACCAAAAAATTGATCTAGCTTTGTACATATTATAGAATCCAAATAATAAAACAATAAAACTCATTGAACCCATTCTAATGACTTACCTCAAGATCTTGCACAAAAAATAATGAAGAATAGGAGAAATAATCATCCATAGCTTTTATTTCAGCATTCATTTTTTCAAGATTGGTCAACATCCTCACTTGCCGACCTCTCATGTCAAGTAATTTCTATATTGTTTCAACACAATGTTCTTGCTTCTGAGATAACAATTCTTGAGGTGTATTTTCCTATAGAACATTAATTTTTTTGAACAATTCACTGAGAGGCATAAATGTTGTCACAAATATAACAACTCTGATCTTCTCTGGGAATTTTTGCATTATTGATCTCAAATACATGCCTCCAACACTGTGACCCACCAATATTACCTGTACCCAAAAAATTAAAACTAGATGAAATTAAAACAGATCATTTATTGAGGGGAAAAAAGAAGAAGTGGTGTAGAGATCATACTTTTTGGTGGGGAGGAAGAGAGTTGGACAACTCAATAATTGGTTGATTTATGTCAAACCATGTTTGAATTTGACGGACATCCATTGGATGAATTCCACAGAAGGAAATATCCATTATAGTGGCATCATGGCCTACCTTTTTTAGGAGAGGAAGAAGTTTTTACCAACACCAAGCTCCATGACATCTTCCAAGAACTGACACAAAGTGTGCGTTTCCCCCTACTATTGCCTTTGCCTCCATCATTGATTTTATTCAATGAATTGAATTTTTCACAAGAGTTAATTATAAGAGAAGGAAGGAAAAATACAATAGATATATGATATCATGTCATGTCATGTCAATAGAAGAAAAAAATGCAACACATCCATTTCACAAGTAAGTCAAAGAAAGTAGAAAGTAAAGGTTATTTTCATTAGAACTTGATTGAAAACAATGACCACTAACATGTATCATCATTTTTGAAAACAAAGACCATTAAAGGGAAAGGGAAAAAGTAAAATGGATATATTACAATATTTCATATGAATTGAAAAAAATGTCTTGAATGATGAGATATGTCTGGATCATATGATTAAGTAAATCAAGAAATCAAGGATCATTTGCATTAAAAAAATTGACAATTGACATGACTTATTATTTATACATCACATAATCTCACATTTCCTCATATTGAACATATAGATTACATTCAAAACTAACAACTTCAATATTTTTTGAAATAACTATCTACTACCAACATGTGTCATCAATAGTTGATTAAAAGAAAAGATGAACACATATAATAGATATATCATTGTTGGAACAATTGATTAATTGTGTATTATCTTTGATGTTATACAAAATTTCATATTATTATTAGTTAGTGTATGTTGAGCTCACTCGGGCATTGTAGACAGTTTTCTATGTATACTGAGCATTCCAAAGTTTGCCTAGTTTAGAAGGCAGTATCTATCGAGTTCACTCAGGCCTCAAAAGAAAGTTTATGGAAGATGAGTGTTAACCGAGCTCACTCGGTTAATAAAGGAAATGTTGGATGGAACCAATGTTAACTGAGCTCACTCAGTTACCAAAGGAACTTTGCAGATATGTAGTGTTGACTGAGTTTACTTGGTTAACATAGGAAAATCACTTCTGAGTTAGTGTCTATCAAGTAGGGTTGACTAACAAATGATTTTCTTGTTTTGGCATATTAAGTTCAATTGATTTATCTGTTTGTTCTAGCCAACTAAGAAGATGAATATTAATTATTCTAAGTTATATTCTAGCTGACTCGACAATATGAAAGGTATAAATATAAGGTCAAGTTGAGAGCTAAAAAAAATGCATGGAAGATAGTTGAAGATTTAATGATGCAAAGAGGAAGTGAATTAGAAGGATAAATAGAATATCCTTGTGGAGATAAAGATATATTTGATCAAGAAGGATCAAGTTCACAAGCCAGAATTGAGATCTTTAATCAAAAATTTAGTTGCATTAGAAATCAGGTCATGTCATTATTACTCTCTAACCATCATTGTAGTGATCTAAATCTCTTAATAGAGTTGACTTAACAACTATTTGTAAATCCTCTAACAAGGTGGCATTTCTATTGAAGTGTCTAAAAAAATCTAACAAGGCCACTCTTAATAAGGTGAATAAATCCTCTAATAGGGTCACACCTAATAGTATGTTTTGTAACCTTTAATAGGGTTGGCTCCTAACAAGGCTCACTTTAGAAGAGTGTAAATCAGTAACTAGTTGCAATTGGTGGTTTTTCCCAAATTGGGTTTCCACGTTAAAATCATGATGTCAAATGTGTTCATGCTATTTCTCTTATTTGTTTGCACCTAGATTAAAATAACAATAATCACACATAATATCTTAATATCTAAATATTAAGTATTTGTCGAGAATTTTTCAGTGTTTACCAAGTTACAACATTTTTTTGTGTTTGTCGAGCATCAATAGAGTTCACTTTTTAGAGTTTATTTTGTACTACCATCCAAGGGATCTAAGATTTATTTTAGTGGTAACTAATTAACCCCTCCCCTCTTAGTTATTCTTCTTATATCTCAAACAATTGGTATCAGAGCTCTTTGTGCTTGCAGAAAAGGTTTCAAGGACCTAAGCTAAAGATAAGGTTGTCTTATAGAAGAGACACTCCCAGTTTGAAAAGAGACAACTTTGTAGAATGGAAAGGATTTAAGAGATTACATCTAGCAACTATTAGTGATTCAAGTTGTAATATCTTGATACCAAATAGAAGAATTCTATTGGAACATTATCAGTTGAAGACATTATTGAAAAGAAAAATCATAACATCATGATGATTGATATTGCATCTGTTCTTAATTATGTTGAATTTGATGAAGTCAAAAGTTGTACTATAGCTCATGCAATGTGGATCAAACTGAAAGAGATTTATGAAGGAGATGAAAATGTAAGAAGAGATAAATTAGAATGTCTTAGAGGTCAATTTGATCAGATGAAAATGAGGGAAGATGAAAACATTGCAAAATATGTGGAAAGAATCAAAGCAAGTGTGAGCACAATCAAAGCATCTGGAGGAGACATTGATGACAAAATAGTTTTAAGAAAGGTACTCAGAACCCTTCTTCCTATTTATGCAATTAGAGTGTCTTCTATTCACGAGATGAGATGTGATCAAAATAGAAATATAATTTTGGATCCTCTAGTTGGAAAATTGATAGGTTTTGAGTTGGATAACTATGATAACTATGTTCCTAGCTCCAAAGGTAGTGAGTCTACATTTGAAGCCAAACCCTCAAATAATAAAAATAGTAAGAAATCAAAGGCTGATCAATGAAGAAGTGAAGGAGAAATAGAAGAAATTTCTGACAGTGATCTTGAAGTTCTTGAATCCCTACTTACAAAGAAATATTCTAAAGGCAGAGGAAAATACAAAGGTAAGATTCCTCTAATCTATTTTTCTTGTGAAGAATTTGGTCACATTGTTGCAAGCTTTCCAAATAGAGAAAACAAGGATGAAAAGAAAATAAATAAGTACAAAGGCAAGAAGGAATTCAAAAACTACAAGGACCACAAGGACAAAGGTAAGAACTCTTGTTTTATGGCTAAAGAATTTGATAGAAATGAAAATCAAATGGTATAGATTGTTGTAAAAGATGATTTTGATGAAGAAGGAGATGAGATGGCACTTATCTCTCATGTTAGCAACAATGATACATGGATTATTGATAGTGACTTCTCACATCATATGACTAGAGGCAAAACAAAGTTTGAGGACATGGGATATTATGATGGTGCTAGTGTAAGATTTGGAAACAATGAACCTTTTTGCATAAAAAGAAAAGGTTGTATCCAATTAACTAAATAATAATCTAAAGCATAAGCTACTGAGTGTGGCATAGTCGAATAACATTGGATTCAAGGTGAAATTTATAGAGAAGGCCAAATTGCTGGATGGGAAAGGAAATTTGGTTGGATTTGACAAACATAAAAAAGGTAACCTATTATATCTTGCCATTAGTGAAAGTTCACATTTTATTGCTCAAGTAGAAGAAAGTTGATTATGGCACAAAAGATTATGTCATGTAAACTTTGATAACCTAGTCAAGATAAGAAAACACAAAATACTAAGAGGTATTCCTAGCTTGAGGAAACCTTATATGAGTCTATGCAAAAATTGTCAAATTGGTAAGATGGGAAAGACTAGTTTCAAAAGAAAGAACTATCATTCTGAAGAAGTCTTAAAGCTTGTACATAAAGACTTATATGGACCTATTGGAATAAAGAGTTGCAGTTGAGAAAAGTTTTTCATTCATTTTGTTGATGACTATCCTAGAATGATGATTGTAAAGTATCTAAAAGAAAAATTTGGAGCTCTTCAAAAATTCAAATGGTATTTGGCAAGAATAGAAAAAGAAACTGAAAAGAACTTAAAATATTTGAGATCAGAAAAAGGTGGTGAATTCATCTCCAATGAATTCAATGAATTCTACATTAAAAAAGGTATTTGGTGATCTCAGATTGGTTTTGACAATTGAGTGTCAACACACTCAAGTCATTTACTAATCCATGCCAAACTAGTAATACATGTTGAGTATAATATGTAAATTCAAGACCATGCTAAGTTGCAATGAGTGCCGAGTCACTCAAGTGTCGAGCAGATAGACCATGCTGAGTGCTTCAAGTGTCAAGTAAATAGTAGATGCAGAGCAGTTTAGGTGCTGAGTTAGAATTAGAATTACAGTATGTATCGAGCATCAGTAACTTCAAGTGTTGAGTAACACAGATTGGACATACTTGTTTGTGATTGCATAAACAACTATGTAAACTATTTTTTAGCTGACCAAAGGATAGAATATGATCTCTTGAAGATAAGGACAAATTTATATGTAGATTATCTATGTAATTACATGCAACCAATTAGAAAATAGGAAGGATTAAGTGGCAAAAAGGATGAATATCAGTTGTAGATTCATACCTAACCCTAAGTCTTCTAGGATTCTTAAGGAAGAAAAAAACATAAACTTTAAATGAGAATTTAAGGGATTAAAGGAGAAGGATAGAGAAGTTTGCATGCAAAAATAGAGAATTCATGGAGAATTAGGAAACTAGAGCCAATCACAAGATCTATGCTAAAACATCCTAACAAGTGATTTTAGTTAAATCTCCTAGGTAGAGTAGTCCTAAAAGACAATTGTAAATCCTTTAATAGGGTGGCATTCCAAGTGAATGTCTAGAAGTCCTCTAACTAGGTACACTTCTAACAGGGTGTTGAAATCCTCTAATAAGGTGGGACTTAATAGTCCTTATAAGCCTTTAATAGGGCATTCCTTTCATAGGGTGGATCATGATTCATGGTGAAACCATTGTAACCTTAATTTGCTACACTTTATTGTTGTAATAGTGAAGAATTGTGGGTGTCATCCCCACCCTAGTTTTACCTTCTCTTTGGAGGGTTTCTGGGTAATCATATTTGGTGTCAAATGTGTGATTTCTTATATGTTTACATGATTTAGATATATGTGCTTTACATGTTATTTTAGTTTATCTATTGAATGCATGAGATAAATGAGTGGTGAAAAGTTTTATGGGTTCATGTTTTAACTACTAATTCACCCCCTCCCTCTTAAAAGTTTATCTTTCATACTTGTAATTCCAACAATTGGTATAAGATCCTAGTTTTCAGAAGGATAAGCTTTGCAACTTAGAGGAAAGATCTTGAAATAGAAGTCTACAAGCTGGGAAAGACCACTGAAAACTAGGAGATTGAAATACATCTTATACTACACCAAATGAATGAATGTAGAGATGCTTTGAAGAGTTCCTTGAAGAGAAGGAAAGAGATTGCAATAGCAGAACATGACACACAATAAAAAGAGATTGAAGCCACAAAGATATTTGTAGATGGTAACTCCAACAAATTTTATGCAATAATTCTAGATCTAATGGAAAAGAATAGAGCACAAGATGAAGAAATCATAAATCTCAAGTTGGAGCAAGAATCACAAGCTATAATGCTATATCAAGTGACTGAACAAAAGAAGAAAGCTATAGAAGACAAGACCATAATTGAAGAAGACAAATTTTCTTTTGGAAAATAGATTGGAAAAAAAGTAAACAGAGCTATCTAGAATCTCAAACATGCAATTGGATACCTTGAGCCAAATGATGAATGCTCATCATGAGTTGAATGTTAAGGACATTGAGATAACTACATTAAAGTTCTAGAATGAACAACTGCAGAATGATCTAAAGAGAGAAACAAAAATTGCTAAAAGATTCAACAAGCCAAATGAAGCCATCAAGTACTTTGAACAATTGTTGAAATCCCCTAGATCCAATACTGAGGTAGCAAGATTAGGCTACACAAGTACTGAAGAAGGAGAATCATCCAAAGTTGTTGAGGAAAGGAACAATAAATGTAAGAACTCCAAACCTACTTGTCATAGTTGTGGTAAGAAAGGAAATGTTACTAATGTGTGCATGAGCAAGAGTACAATTAGAATGCTAAGCCTATGAACATGAATCATTGTCATAAGTGCAACAAACAAGGTCATTAGGCACATAAATGCAAAACTAGAACCATGCATGCACCAAGATTTGAAGGATACTGCTACAATTGTCATAAGTATGGGCATAGAGCATTTGAATGTAGATCCAAATAATGTGGTCATCAAACAAGCCAACAAAGGTAAGAAGCTATGAAAAATCTTATAATATAGATTACAATATAAGATATAGATGTCAATATTGTTAGGAATATGGACATGTATATGAAAACTACATTAGGACTCACTTCGGTGGTAATTATGAGAGGTGGTTGAGTCAAACTTCATGTTTCAACTGTTTGAAAATTGGTTACATTAGTAAATGTTGTCCAACTAGGTCCAAGGCACCAAGTTGTGAATTTGATAAAGGTAAAGGCAAGATAGATGTAGAACACATTAGGAATGAGATGAACAAGACATGGAAGAAGAAAGATGGTGGTAGTGCATCAAATGGAGAAGGGATCACTTCACCCAAAGGGGTGAGTGGTCACACCTCATCAAACTAAGAAAAAAAGAGGTATGTGGGATAGATACTTAAAGTATTATATCATGTATTAGTTCCAAAAATAAGATAGCAATTTGATTACATTAGCATAAATAAAGATACAAGAAGTTGTGGTAGATTCAAGGTTGAATTTTCAAGTTTTCATGTTGTTGCCTAGCATGGAAAGATTTCAATGAATGTCAAGTAAAATACTAGTGAGTGCCAAGTCGCTAGTCAAAGACAATTGGAGCCAAGTCCGTAGTAGCTGCAAAGTAAGGGAAATCTCTTTAGATGTCGAGTGGAATAGAAATCATGTTGATGCCAAGTTTATAGTTGTACAATAACCAAGCATTAAATGTGAAGTTTTGAAGGGTATATGGTCAATTTTCACCATTTTTTCATCATTACAAATTCAAGCAAGAGCAAGTAGAGAGAAGAGGTGATTTATAATCTAGTTCAAAGTGTTTGCAAAGATCCTAGTGATGATCAAGCACCAGTTCATCAATTTTTTGAGGTATTCTTCATAAGCCGAGTTATGCAGTTTAAAATTTATTAAACCCTAGTTTAACAAAATGGTTTCCAATTCAAAGAATTTGAAGGAGAAAGAAGTTTTTGATGTCCAATTAGTTAGTAATGAGGTCAACAACCAAATTTTAAAGCCATCCTAGACATTGTTTATAAACAAGACCCATCAAGTGCATTATTCATGATTCCACCTAAGGTCATAATGGTCCAAGGCGTAAGAAAATGTTACAATTGTAGGGTAAGCTCAAACCCATGTCACCATTTTGTAAAGGAAAAGGCTAACAAAAGTATAACTATTCACCTTTAATGACATAAAATTGGTATTATTATTTTGAATTTTAAAATGAAGTAAACTAATCAAATGTGTAGAAATGGATGAAGTTTAGGATTATAAATTTTAATAATTATTTGGAATAAGAATTGATATAGTTTCCTAATTCTTATAGATAATTTTTTAACTGCTAAAAAATGCTGAAAATAGGGGTCTAGTTCCCACCATAAAACTATATGGAAATAAACTTATTTCCCTTTCATCTTAGACTATGTTATAGATAACATATATAGATAGAACAATAAAAACATAAAATCAGCTTTATACCTATATTTTCTCTTTTATAATGATTCAAATTTCAACTCACCTAAAATTGATAGTTTTCATCTCCCACCACAATTTTCAAAGTAAATCTATTCTAACCAGGAGAAAAATATACATTCTAAAAGAGGACTCTCTCCTCTAGAACGTCATATAATTTTTAAATTTTTAATATGATTTCATATTTTTTACTTTCTCAAAATTGACATATTTTCAAGTGTTAGAATATGTACTTGTAGAATTTTTCAATTATAATATACTATATCTAATTAAAACACTATTAATTCTATAGTAGGATATTGTTGAGACTAAGCTCTATAAAATGGTGTTTATATGTTATTCAAAAAATATCATAAAAAATAGTAAGATTTATTGAAACACCACTTTTCTAAAATAATCTTATTTCTTTAATAATTGGATACAAACTAGTATAAAACATGTATTTAATAGACATTTCCAATTGCAAAAGTGTGAGACCATATATAACTTAGCTAGAATGAATTTATCTAGATTATATGTTTGAACAAAATTCATTTTTAGATAGAAATATTGAAATTCATTCGTTTTGATAAGTTAGCCTAAAAGGTGACATAAGTTTGTACTTTTACCCTGCAAAGTAGGAGGTATAGGTGATATGAAAATAAGGAAAGCTTATGATAAGTTGTGTGAAAACATTGTTTCGAAGGAAGAATTTAAGATTGTTGAGAGAGAGGGTTTGACCCATGCCCTAGACTTCCCCACTGTGTTCAAAATATAATGGATCAAGATAGTGTTAAGTAGGATACATGATGGATGTATATGGTTGGAAGGAGGACCAATCAAGATTTCAAAAAGAATTGTTCATAGGGTGACTGGTTTTCCTACCTTAGATCGGCCAAAGACCCTACAAAGTTGTTGGAAATATTCAAGACTATGCTAGGTTACAGAGAGGGGAGGGGTGAATCAGTAACCTCTAAACTTTATCAAATTCAACATTTTATAGCAATATACCAATTATCATTTATTGAACTAATTACATTCATGAGAAACTAAAAACATAAAATATTCATAACACTTGAACACAATAATTTGGCGACCCAGAAACCTTCCAAATAGAAAGTAAAATTGGGGTGGGGATGATACCCATAAAACTTCAATACTGCAACATAAAGTTGGCTTATTAAGGCTTACATTGATCACTTCTAATGATCTACCATGTTAGGAGCAATTAGGACTGCTAGGTCCACCTTGTTAAAGGATTTACAAACACACAATAAAGTATGCACTTAGTAAAGAGATTTTGAGAAAGACTGTTAAGTCTACCTTGTGAAAGGATTTAGACTGACGCACTTGTTAGAATGAAATAGTAAATCTCTAACTTACAACTGAATTGCTGACAGAGATTCCTTAAATAATTGATCACCCTTTATGATGGATATGTCTCTGCTACTCCTTTTCTGATGCAACCTTCAACACATATACTTTATCTTCTGCTTGATTGCATTCACATTCTTACATACTTATTATCTTGCATACTACATTGGATATGATACAATACATTACACATATAAACCAATCCAATTTACAAAAGTACAAAGTTGGCCAATATACAAGTTAACATCAATATTACAAAGTCAACGCATATGAAAACACTCGGGTTTTGAAGACTGACTTGGTGAAGTTTTGATACTTGGTGTCCACAGTCATTACTTGACATCATAATGCATTTAGTAGAAGTAGAAGCTTGGTTCATACTAATCACCTTAAAGTAGCCATGAACTTGGTTTGCACTGGTGACTTGGTAGATACTGTGTCACTTGGCATAAACTAAATTACTACTTTACCATGACTTCACTCAATAAATACTATCTTTGCATATGGCTCAATTAACACTAGATTTGCATCACATGAACTACTAGCTCAATAGAAACTGCAAATCTCGATAATCACTGGAGTGCTCAGGTTGAACTGCTAGACTTCACTTTGCCTAATTCTGCTCAGTTTGAATTGCTACACTTTACACTATCTGAATTCCCTTGGTAACCATTGGAATGCTTGGTGGGCATTGGAATTAGTCTAGAAGACTCAGTAGCAACTGTAGAATTTGGTGGTTACTAAATTACATGGAAAACATTGTAGATTTTTCAATGAGCTCAGTAGCCATACAAAATCTAGATAAGTGTTGTCAGTAATAAAAAACTTGACTGAATTGTCAATAATCTCCCCCTTTGGCATTAGTGACAAAAAAACTTATTAGCCAAAACTTATATACATCACCATGTGATATTGGCTCAGTAGGGTATACTATTTTGAGATTTTTCAAAATTTTTCTTTGTAAGTATATACAGTATACTATATAACATATGTAAAAAATTCTCTGCTGCTATATACATTTTCTTCCATCTGCATGATTGTTCCCCATACAATATACATAGTGTCTCACTATACATAGTCTCTCAACCCGTTTGACAATAATGACAAAGCTTTATTCAAAACTTATTTACATGGAGACACCAAAATGAGATAGAATCTTAGAATGTATCTTAAGAATGAGTGCTAGAGTTTTATCCCAATCCTCTTGTAAAATATTGCATGTATGGAGAGCAATTTGCACTTCTACAAAGAGTTTTATCATGTGATTTGCAATAGAAAAGTTAGTGTCATGGATCAAGGTTTTTGAATAAGCAATATGTTTTTGCATTGTATCCATGATAGAAAGGATCATATTTTGAATATCTATCAATGTAGAGTGGATACTTGCTTCTTCTCTCAACAACTTTGCCTACATGTCTAACAAAAATCTAATCTTCATATGATGTGCAAAGCTTGAACTAGAGTAAAGTTGCAATCGCTGTGCACTGGCTTTTAGATCCTCATCAATCTTTGCCAATTTGCACTTTATCTCCTTTGTGAACTTGTAACATCACATAACTTTACAAAAAGTGATGTCACATTGGTGCAAGAGGATTCAAGATTGGTCAAAATTGAGGAAAGCTCAACTTTTTGAATAGCAATTTGCTGAGCAATGTGCTCAAGCACTTTATTGTCAAATTTCTTTTTTGCTTTCTCAATTAGCTTATCTTGAGCACTAGTGTCCTCATTAAACTTTTGGACTGCCTTAACTAATTGCAACAAAATTGGTTGAGAAGAATCTATCTCAATACCTATAGCCTCATACAAAATGTTCTTGGCATCATCTATAATTTTATATTCTCTATCTCTTTCTTCTCTCAATTTCTTTTGCTTTTCCTTGTTTTGGAGGAGTTCACTAGCTATATGCATTTGATCCAAAGTGAGATTATCAAAGTTCCATTTGGGAATTTCTATTTTCTCATCTAGGTCTATATACTCTTCTATCTCCTTTCCTCTGCCCAAAAATATTGTACTCAATTGAACCTTGGGTTTAACTGTCCTTGTACTTAATGCCTTTGTATCTAGGATGGAAACAATTATAGATATACTAGGGCCTACTGTAACAATTGATATATTACTAATTGATGGGATACTAATAGGAATTCTTGTTGAATCCAAAACTTAAGAAGTCATAATTAAAGTATCCATTGCTAAAGTAGACAAAATTTTAGTATTCAAAACTAAAGTACTTATTGCTGAAGAGCTCAAAATTGTAGAAGCCATTGTATTCATTGCTAATGATTGCAACTTGGGAGCTAAAGAAGAGGGAGGCTACAACTCAGTAGATGAAGTGGTAGACACTTTTATCAATGATGTGCTGAGCTGTGTGGGGGTAAATAGTGATTGGACATTTGAAGTACCTATAATTGTCACAATCAAACTTGCCGAGGCTATCTCCAAGCTTGATATAGTTGTTGATTTGCTTGAAGAGTGAGGAAGTGAAGTAATGATTGTAACTACCATCTTCATAGGGTCAGTCTTCTTATCATCTTCTTTTTCTTCCTTGGTAGCTTCTTCCTTTTTTATCTTCTTCAACTTCCTCATTGTCAAAATATGTCGGCTTAGTATAAGTTTCTTCTTCATCATCATCACTATCATCATCCTTAAGATCTACTAGGAAGTTACTTTGTTTATGAAAATGATAAACATTCTTCCACATACTTGTGGCATTATTAACCACATGCTCTATATCCTTGATCAAAATTAAAAAAGTATTAAATCTAAGAGTCATCTTATCTTCATTTTTCTTCAAGGACTCTTTTACCTTAGCATCTATTGTGCTAGGTAGCAATTGCCTCAGAGTTTGTGCATAAATATCTTTTTCTATTTTCATTAAAAATTCCCATCTTGGCTTTATTTTCTCTAATAACTCATTAGAGATTTGGGAGGCTATCTAATCTAGTGAATACTTCCATTTTCACATTTTTGTTAACACTAGTTCTTCAACCTATTTCTTCTCTACCTCTGATCTTGTTTCATACTTCAAGGATTTGAAGTTGGTTATACCTGCACCTTCTTCCATTTAAAAATTTTTTTTCTTGGAAGTTGGGAGCAGGCTTGCTAAAGATAATATCATTGCCTTTCTTCTTGGATCTCCTTGTGAAGAGTATAGTGGATGGTTTAGGTGGCTTTGTGATGATTTCCTTTGCTTTCTTCTTCAAGGGTTCTTCTTCCTTTTCAAACTCATCCTCTACCTCTTCATCTATATCTTCTCCTTTTCCCTCAGTTAACATAAGAGGTGTGCTTGATTTTAGTTTTGCTATCCTCCTCTTTCCTTTATTAACTTCTTGTGGGAGCTTTATTTCCAGCTCTATCCTTGCCTTTACCTCATCATATGTTCCAAAGTGTGGTGTCTTTGTATCAATAGGTTCATTAAATAGAACTTCAATAATGTCCTTTGTTTCATCAATGTTTACCTCATAAGGAAGATGTTTTACCCATGCAATTATGGGCTTTACTGCCTAAATTTAGACTCTGTCATTGTCTACCATGAAACAAACATCATCTTTGTAATCTTATACAAGCTTCTTAGGTATTCTAAATCTATTATTCATTTTCTATTTGAATACTTCAAAATAGTTGTCCATAATGCTAACAAAAGTTTCTCCCATTTCTGCAATGTATTCATTAATCTAGTATAGTACATGCACATGTTTGCTTCATACTACCATGCCTTTGGATGGAAAGAACTTCTAAACATAGAAGAAAAAACAAGTCAATAGAGAGCCAAATTTTTAGGGGTTGTTCTTGGAAGTTTGAATACTTTCCATATTCTTGTTGAATTGTTTCAACAATAGGTCTTCCATGTCATAAGACAAAGTGTTCTTCACAACTTTGTAAGCTAAGTCCACAACTTCACTTGATACATTATTAAGGCAGCTCAAACTATATATCTAGTGATCTATAACATGTATCTTGAATTTTAGTTTTGCATTAGTTACGTTGCTGATTTTCATGCCTCTACAATCCCACTTGGCTAGGGTTATCTTTTCTAGCTCAGCCTGACCTAGGGTTTTGGTGGTTTTAGCTTTCATGATCATGGGAAGGCTAGTAATGTGATGAATCATTTTCTTTGTGAGTACAATTGGTTGCTCAAGCCATATTTAACCATTATGTACCCAACTTAGAATATATTTGATCTATTTGATTTGAAAACCTCAGGGCATGTGAGGAATGTGGGTCAAACTTTTGTCTTCCAAATGTTTATGTTTGGGTTTGAGAAATCCATTAACACATAATTCACCTAGGGCATCATCCATTTCTAGGGTTCCAATTTCCTAAATAGAACACTTGAAATGAGTTTGAATATCATTAATAAGGAGTACCTTAGGTGGTATTTGCGATTGAGCTCTACTTGGGTCGAGGGTTTTTGTGATCAAGGGAACACGTTTGAAATTTGGCAGTTTCCATTTGACTCCTCAAACAAACATCTTAGAACCTTTTTTTGCTCTACTCTAGTACTGGTGCTTGATGCCATGCTTACTCGATAAATTATCAAAACCTTGAAAACCTTTCTGCAAATTCTCTTGAAGTTTCTTGATTACACTTAGATTTCACAGTGAAGAATGAATTAGATTTCATGCTTTTTGTTAAAAATTCACCATTAATGCTCGGTATGAAGGTAGCTAAGTTGACATCATGCTTGAAATTATTCTTGATAGGCTATCATCCACTATTCAATTGATTACTCAATGAAGGTTTTGTGACTCGGTAATCATATGTGACTTGTTACTCCTGACCTTGCTCGATAGAGTCTATGACCTGACCTTACTTTGTAGAGAGGGTAACTCGGTGATAATAATACTAATCTTCCTCAGTGATCCTTTTGTATCTTGAATACTAATTTGGATCTTTTTCACCTTTCAATTTGGAACTATTTGAATGTGATCTTGATAACACAATTCCAGTTATCCTTTGGAAACCTAGTTGAAAATGGTGGAGTAACCCACTTCTTGAGTAGTTGAAAATGGTGGAGTGTACCACTTCTTGAGTGACATGACCATCATTACTTGAGCTAGCTTCCTCAGTAGATTTAGGAATCTATTGCTGCCTCATCTGCTTTCAAATGTTATCTACTTTTTCTCTCTTTTCATCTTCAACTCTATCTATATTCATGTAATTCTTGGCTAGATGAACAAGTTTGGTACAAGTAAAACATCTTATGGTGGTATCTCTTTTCCTTGTGTGATGTTTAACACAATTCATGCCAATGTGTCCATATTCTCCATAGTAATGACATCTACACCAAATGTTGTAGTCCCAACCAAATATTTCTTTTACAATTTGCTTTGCTAAATTGAATGACTTAGTTCTGCAATCCGATGCCTTGTGACCTTGTTTGTTGCATTTTTTACACTTGCCTTCAAATTTTGGTTTCTATTTGCATTCATTAGCTTTGTAACCATGTTGATTGCAATTGTGGCATTTTCAATTGAATTTTTCTTTACCATTACTCCAACATTTGTTTGATGTATGACCTATCTTACCATAGTTATTGCAAGTAGGTCTTTGATTCCTTTGAGCATGTTGCTCGGAGGATTCAACATCTTTTTTGTATCCAATTCCTACTTTACGCTTTTGTCTATATAGATTCTGCTCATTCAGTTGATTTAATTGATTCATGTTAGCTTGGGATGTCATTATTCTTTCATTGATTTCCCTTTCATTGATGTCAATGTGTAGGTCATTTTTCAATCTTTCACTAATTTTCTTTTTAGACTTCAGCTCATTTTTTATTCTCTCACTGATTTGTCTTTCCAAATTTAGATCATTTCTTAATCTTTCATTGATCTATCTTTGGCTCATGATTTCCTCATTTGTATTGGAGATTTGATCCATAAGATCTGCATGTTGAAGGGATTGGTTCTAGATTTCATTAATTCTTCCATCCATTTCTTCTTTCATCTTGTTCCTCTATTCCAATATTTCACATAGCTTCACTGACTGAATTTCTTATTCTCTTTTGAGCTTTCTTACTTCTTCTTGTAGGGAACCATTCTTCTGTAAGAGTTCTTTCATTACATCATTTGTTTTAATTGAATTGCTTGGTGGGAAAAAGTCTTCAATTCTTTCTTCAATATATTGATGATCATTCATTTGATTTACAAGTTCCTTCCTTCTTTTATGGGATTGAGAAAGTTTCTCCTTAGCTTTCTTGAGTTTTGCAATGGCCATTTCTAGATCCAACTTTTCATTGTTAATTGCCTTATCAAGTCTGAATATCTCCATGTTCTTGATCTTTGCTCAAGCAATTAAAATTTCTCATGAGAACCACAAAGCTTTGATACCAATTGTTGTAAATATTCAAGACTATGCTAGGTTATTGAGAGGGGAGGGGTGAATCTATAACCTCTAAAACTTTATCAAATTCAAAACTTTATAGTACTATACCAATTATCATTTATTGAGCTAATTGCATTCATGAGAAACTAAAAACATAAAACATTTACAACACTTGAACACAATAATTTGGTGACCCAAAAACCTTCCAAATAGAAAGTAAAACTTGGGTGGTGATGATACCCATAAAACTTCAATAATATAGCATAAAGTTGACCTGTTAAGTCTTAAATTGATCATTTCTAATGATATTCCCTATTTAGAGTAATTATTACTGCTAGGTCTACCTTTTTAAAGGATTTACAAACACACAATAAAGTATGCACTTGGTAAAGAGATTTTGAGAAAGACTGTTAAGTCTACCTTGTGAAAGGATTTAGATTGATTCACCTATTAGAGTGAAATACTAGATCTTTGACTTACAATTGAATTTCTGATAGAGATTAATTGAATTACTGATCACCTTTTGTGATGTATATGTCTCTACTATTCCTTTTCTGATATGACCTTCAATATATATACTTTATCTGCTGCTTGATTACATTCACATTCTTAAATACTTATTTTCTTACATATTGCATTGGATATGATACAATACATTACATATATATACCAATCCAATTAAAAAAATTACAAAGTCATCCAATATACAAGTTAACATCAATATTACAAAGTCAGCCCATATGAAGACACTCGAGTTCTGAAGACTGACTTGGTGAAGTTCTGATACTTGATGTCCACAATCATTACTTAGCATCATCATGTATTCGATAGAATTAGAAGCTCGGTCCATACTAATAACCTTAAAGTAGACTAAAACTTGGTCTACACTAGTGACTCGGTAGATACAATGTCACTTGGCATAAACTAAATTACTAGTTTACCATGACTTCACTTGGTAAACACTATCTTTGCATATGGCTTGGTTAACACTAGCTTTGCATCACATAAATTGTTAGCTTGGTAAAAACTAAAAAGCTTAGTAACCACTAGAGTGCTCGAGTTGAACTGCTAGACTTCACATTGCCTGATTCTACTTAGGTTGAGTTGCTACACCTCACACTACCTAAATTCCCTTGGTAACCACTGGAATGCTCGGTGACCATTGGAATTAGTCTAGAAGACTTGGTAGCAACTATAGAATTTAGTGGTTACTAAATTACATTGCAAACACTATAGATTATTCAATGAGCTCAGTAGCCATACAGAATCTAGATAAGTGTTGTCACTAATAACAAACTTGAAAGAAATGTCAACAAAAGTGACTCAAAATATGTAATTGAGAAGAACATAGGTGCAAAATGGAATAAGCATAGAATGAAAATAGATACTATCATAGATCCATTACTTGACTTTGCAATTAGGGTAATTTCTCATAAACTTTATCAATCAAGTAGGTTAAATAGTGTACCCTACATTGCAATTGATGTTGGTTATAAAATTTTCAAGAAAGATCATACTTATGATCTTGTAGACTTCAATAACAACAAATAATGGAAAATCTTAGAGTAATTAGGAAGACAAAAAGTGCATAATGTAAATTTGGATTAATACTTGTGTGCATATTTTTCTATGTACAAAATGAATTCTCATATTTTGGTAAAATAGGTTGGAAGACCAACATATTAGTGGCTGTACAAATCAATGAATATATTGAGCAAATGTGTGATAAATTTGAAATAGTTATGACAAGCTATTTTGAAGACTTTAAGAAGTTTATGAAGAAGAGAATGAGGATACCAGTCTCTTTAGTTGAACAATTCTACAATGACATATGTTTCCTGGTAGATACTGATTATACTTACATTCATGCTATTGTACCTAGGGTAAGATGGCTAAGATCCTTAGGATATGAGATCAATTTTGATAAAGTCTCAGTTTCCATCATTACACTTCTAGCATAGGATATTGATAAAAGTGCCAAAATATTTGGTAATTATGATATTATGAAATCCAAAGTTGAAATGAAGTTAAAGATAACCTCCACAATGAAGAATAAAGACAAATTGGTGAGAAAATTAAAGGCCAAATTTGGAGAAGGTGCAAGTGAAGAGGAAGAATAGGAACAAGCCCAAGAACCTCTTGCTTTGAACCAAGGCATGGGTGAGGAAGGTGCCAAGGAATAGCAAACCAAAGAAGCACCAATTCAAACATAACCTAAGAAAAGAAAGGCCAAGGCACAACCTATGGCAAATACAAAGGTAAAGAAGACTGCTAAGCCCAACCTAACAAAGCCAATAACACCAACAACTAGGGTAAGCATAAGGGCCACTACATAAACGACCAAAGAGAAAGCCAAAAAAAAGACAAAGGCTACTAAACAAAAGGGCCTAGTACAAAAGAAACAATGAAGAAAATACACTGCACAACAAAAAATTGATGATAACAGGATAGAATCTGAAGATATAATCTAGTTTAGAGTGGTAAGTCACACACCAAAATATGATCTTGAAAATATCTATAAGAATGTTAAGAATAATGCAAATTTGACAAGTTTGTAAAATATTGATTTTTAAAAATTTGGTAGAGAAGAACAAAATTTGATTGAGAAATTAATATATGCAATGATGTTTGAATTCAAGAACACTCCACTTGAATTATGTAATACAATACCTAAGGATTTTTATACTATTGTTGAAAATAAGTGACATTATTGTTTAAACTTGGAGAAATAAATCAGAGAATCCACACCAGCCCAGGTGATGCTAGAATTGACAAAAGGAAAAATTGCCAAAGCAAATAAGAATTATGGTGGATAGTTTTCACCAAAATATAGGACATTTAGCATCCTTTAGAACAATATTTAAGATGGTTTCAAGAAATCCACGCAAATGTGGAAATTGATTTATGGGTTGACAATTGTTAAAGAAGGAGAAGAAGATCTATTTTAAGGTAGAAACAATGGAGATGAAGATGAGGACAAGGAGGAAGAAACTGAAAAAGATAATACTATTGTGGAGGAGACATAAAAGGAAAAAGATGACATGGCTATAGCTGAAAAGAAATAGGAAGAACATAGTGTGCAAGAAACACAAATGCCTAGTATAAGCCCTGCACATGACATAAGCATTCCTATAGAAATTATAACCATTAAGGATATCTCTAATGTCTCTACTCATAACATCAATTATTTAATTGTAGACGACCTAAAGAAAATTCTTGACCAATCCACACTACAAGCCATATTGTGTGAAAATCCAGTATTGGTCAGTGTTGATGAACTTCAGAAGGTAGTAACTAACATTACAAGGATAAGATGAATACACAAGAACTACCTTCTACCATCCTTTCAGCTACTAATGCTCAACCTTTAATTCAAACATCAATAGACACATCCACAAAGGTTGACACAACTATTGAAGTTGATTTGGTTGAACAACAATAGACTACAATAGAATAGAAAGAAACAAGAAATGATAAACCTAATGCACAAACACATGGTGTGAGTCAAATCATTGTAATTTATCATAGTAGATATAAATAAAGTAAGGAAATACCAAAGGAGAAGGAACAAGAGGCCATTCAAGCATGGGTAACATTACCAACATCTAGCACTCCTACAAAAGTCCTTTAGAAGCTGAGCACTGAAGCTATACCACTACAGATCTCAAGACTAGGCTCAAGTTCCTCCAAGGTTTCTAAGGTAATTCACTATGGAGATTCAACTCTAGATGAAGAAATAGTGATACCTAAGTATGATTATGCAACCATAACATTAGAATGGATAGGCATAATGCGACAAGCCTTGGAAAAGAAGAAAAAATAGGAAATACTTAGAAAAGAGCATAGACAGAGGCAATCATTACAATAAATCAAATACATCTTCTTAGATGCATTTAGCTTGCCAACACGTAAAGAATCAAAGCCACTATTGGAACAATTATCAGAAAGTGTGGAATAGGTGAACAATGAAGACTAGGACACTGATGTGAAACTTTTGGAATGGAATGAAAGGAAATTTCAAGGGAAAGTAAATGAAAAGATATATGGTGACATAACATTGATGCAAGTTGAATTGGATAAAAAAATTGAGAAAGTGAAGAGGGTACTTGAGAACATATTCTCATTGTACACCAAACTATGTGATCCCACACTCTACATTCAAGAAACAAGCTATAGAATTTTGAGTTTGGAGAGAAATTTAAAAGTATTAGGTATGAAACTACCTCAAAATCTAGCTCAAAGTGAGAAGAATTTTCACTCAGTGCTTCAATCACAAAGTCAACTAGCTATGTTAACAATATAAGAGGCTAATATAAGAGCCAAGTTGACTAATATCCAAGCCTCCCTTACCCTCGATATGGAGATACTCCATAAAAAACTACAATATGAATAAATTTTTTTGAAGAAAGATACTAATATTTCTACCTTAGATAGACTAATTCACCCTATAACAGAGATAGCAATCCAAATAAAGTCATTGGATATTGCATGTGACAATTGGGATGCTGCTCTAAAAATAATCATGGAAGTCCATAAATCTTTTTTGGACGAATACACCATAAGTGTATAAACCCATTGACATAAGTGTCAAAAAGGGGGAGATAAAAGCAAGGGGGAGATAAATAAGCAAGGGGGAGTTAAAATAAGAAAGAAGGGTAAATTTTAAAAATAAGAAGAAAAGGGGAGAATAAGAAAAATAATGAAAGGGGGAGCAAACATAACAAAGAAAGAAAGAATAGAAATAGAGCATATCAGGTAAAGAGTATCATCACATTTGAAGTCAAAGAGTTTCATCAAGAGACAAATCTACTTAGAAAGGACAATAGATTTTGGATACAAAATAGGCATATTAACTCAGGGGGAGTTACAAAAATTTTGAGGTATATAGTCTATTACAAAATTTTGCAATTTTGAAGTTTTGTATATAAGCCAAGTTGTGAATATATTATACTCAAGAAGATTAGATAATTATGCACAATTACATGTTTTTGACACACATGTCAAAGGGGGAGATTGTTGATCTCAGATTGGTTTTGAAAATTGTGTGTCAACATACTTAAGTCATTTACTAAGTTCATGCCAAACTAGTAATACATGTCGATTATAATATGTAAATAAAAGACCATGCCGAGTTGCAATGAGTGTCAAGTCTCTCAAGTGCTGAGCAGATAGACCATGCTAAGTGATTCAATTTCTGAGTAAATAGTAGATGTTGATTAGTTTAGGTGCCAATTCAGAATCAAAATTACAATATGTGCCAAGCATTAGTAACTACAAGTGCCGAGTAACACAGATTGGACATACTTGTTTGTGATTGCACAAACAACTATGTAAACCATTTTTCAGTTGACCAAAGGATAGAATACATTCTTTTGAAGATAAGGATGAATTTGTATGTGGATTCCCTATGCAATTACATGCAACCAATCAAAAAATAGGAAAGATTAAGTGGAAAAAAGGATGACTTTTAGCTGTAGATTCATACCTAACCCTAAGTCTTCTAGTCTTCTTAAGGAGGAAAAAACCCTAAACTTTATATGAGTGTATAAGGGATTGAAGGAGAAGAATAGAGAAGTTTGCATGCAAAAATAGAGCATTCATGGAGACTTAGAAGTTATGGAGAATGAATTGTAGAATTAGTTGGAGGAGAACAAGAACAAAGGGATACAAAAATTATCACATTAGATCAGGAATGATCAAGAAGAACACTGTACGGATTTGATCTTTAATCAAGCAGCCAGAGCCAATCACAAGATCTATGCTAAAACATCCTAAAAGATGATTTTAGTTAAATATCTTAGGTGGAATAGTTCTAACAGATTGTTGTGAATCCTTTAATAGGGTGGCATTCCAAGTGGATGTCCAAGAGTCCTCTAACCAGGCACACTTCTAATAGGGTGTTGAAATCCTCAAACAAGGTGGGACTTAATAGTCCTTGTAAGCCTTTAATAGGATAGGCCTTTCACAAGGCAGATCATGATTCATGGACAAACCATTGTAACCTTAATTGGCTACACTTTATTGCTATAGTAGTGAAGAATTGTGGGTGTCATCCCCACCCTAGTTTTACCTTCTCTTTGGAGGGTTTTTGGGTAAACATATCTGGTGTCAAATGTGTGATTTCTTATATGTTTACATGATTTAGACGTATGCTTTACATGTCATTTCAATTTATCTATTGAATGCATGAGATGGATGAGTGGTGAAAAGTTTTATGGGTTCATTTTTTAACTACTAATTCACCCCCCCACCATCTCTCAAAAGTTTACCTTTTGTAAGATCCCTCCTCCTATTTACTTATCAAATACAAATCCTCTGTTAAAACTATTATAGGAGATTGAAACATGTATGAAGTAATGTTTTATGTTGTGAATGTCCTAATGAAATTGAGAGCAGTTAATACATCCATGTTTTAATAATCAGTGATTGAAGAACTACTACATTATCTCAAATTGTTTAAACATAAAAAATTTCACTAATGATAATATGAGGCATTTTCACCTAATGATGACGGTGTTGATTTTTGTACCTCGATGATTAGGTTCATGCTTTTAGATAGTTCAGTATGCCCTATTGATGATGTATATGATGTTTAATTATATGCTTGCCTAACGATGATTATTCTAGTATTTTAATCTAAATTAATGAATAAAGTTATGTCATATTGATTAGGTAATTACTAATGACTAAGTATTCTCATAGTATTAGGATTTCTCGAGTTCAAACTTGTGCATTAAATGGAGACATCTACTCTGCATCTTAATGATAAGTATTCAAAACTCACTTTAATCCTATGTCTTCTTTCTAAATCCTGATCAGTGTAGCATGTATTACCTTAGTAGGTTAAATAACCTAAAAAAAAAATATTTGTTGGTTTGTTTTTGTCTCGAATTTTGGGTATGACATTTTGGTATTAGAGCCAAGTTTTGCGATACTAGGGCAATAATGGGTCCATGTTAAGTGTGGGCATTTAAAATGTATTATACGAAGCAGAGATTTCTCCTTGAAAAAATTTAATAAGAAAATATATTTCTTCTAAAGTGTGACACTAATAATTAAACCTAAGTAAAATTTGAATTGGTATTAACAAATGTAAATGGTTAAACCATATCAAATAACTTGATCTTAATGACTCAAAAGCAATGATTAGATGCAAGAATGTTATATTAAAGTATATTATGATCTCATTAAGAAATCAAAATTATATTTAACATGACCACCTTGAGGGAAAACTAAATTAAGAACCCTAAAAAAAATTTGAATCATGAGAGTGGAAATGATTAAATAACATATAAGTCAAAGAGAAAGTGTTTCTCATCATCTTTAGTAGAAGTCAAATTTTGATTGACTTGATCACTCGTGGAAGCATTATAGTTCATATTAAGTATGGAAGTGATTGAGTAGACATGTATCAATCTAGAAATTTCAAACATAAGTAAATGAAACCTACGATCTTCATAATCTAATTTTGTACCTTTCGATTGAGATATTGAATAGATAAAATGAATGGTGAGTAAATAGGAAGGTAACTATAAGAATTTGGCTTAGGCTAGAATTCACCCAAGACCAAGGAACTCAAACACAAGCACATAATAGACCAAAATAGAGAGAGTATGATCATAATGATGATATCCATTCAATATGCCATCTTGAGAGTACACTAGGAGTGCTTGTATATAAAGGCCTCAAGAGAGTGTCTAGAATGCATAGAAGTCAGCAACATGATAAGTCATACAACCAGGAACATGTCCACTAGATATGGGTTATCCTCCATTAAGCACAGAAGTAAGTGCAATTATGTGAGGATAAGTCTACAATGGTGTAGCACACAAATTAGTGGATTAGACAACATGTGCTAAATTAGGAGTGCAAATAACTATGTTGTAAACACGACAACTTAGTGAATGATGCAAACTCCTATGTTGTAGACACCATGTGCATAATTTGAATTGTATACATCAATGAAAGTACACAAACTCCTAAGTGTCTCACCTAAAAAAATAAAAAAATAATGCAAATTAATTAAATAATGTATTAACCTAAGAAAACTTAAGTAAGTGTAATAAGTAAATACTTATCTACACCAACACCCCCCCTTAAGTGCAACTTAGGGGAATTCCCTTAAACTTACAAAATCTAGGATGGAATGCAATATGGGTCTCAACTACTAGGCCATGTTAGGTACCCATGTACATAATAATATGCAATCTCCCATAAAGTGGAGAAAGAGGGAAAACCTCATGGGAAAAATCCTCCCCCAAAAATAGAGATGAATAGGGATGCATCGATGGATGGAGTAGTCAAGACCCCCCCATTATGACATACATCTAGTATATACATAAGAGAATGATGAGAAGAGGAAGAGAGACATGATAGGCTCCCCCCCAAAAGAAGAATGTCAAATAGTGATTGCTTTGATGAAGAAGTTGATCTAAGACTACAGAATGGTGTTCCTCTCCTTAGGAAGAAACATTGGAAAAGGTACAAATGAGATGATTCTATTGTGTGTGGGAAGAATCCCATGGATAAGTGATGTCTCTAAAATTTTCTCAATTGGATGAAGAACCTATCCCAAAGAATTGTCTATCTCTACAACTGATGAAGAGCCCTACTACACCAAATGATCATAAGTATCCACAATCACTTCAACCTATGATGATTGATCATGTAGAGAATGAACAAGAGAGTCAGATGGAGCCCTCATGACAACTAAAGAAGGTGTTTTTGCATCAATAAGAAGAGGTAGATCATCAATACTATCCTCCAAATCTATCATTGAAGCTGTACCTAGAAGACTAGCTGTACCTTGCTATTTTGGACCTATCACTATGGCTATGTATGCATGTGGATTGAACTAATGTAGTGACCTCTCACTGCAACTATCGATAGAACCCCATGTGTCTGAATCTATTGAAGCACTATTGCTGATGTCACTATTAGTTTCCACATTGTATTATGTGCAAAGAGGAGTAGAAGACAAGCAGGGTTAACTTTTTTCAAAGTACACATCCTTCTCCACCAATATATGATGTGTCTCTGGATCTAGAAGTCTATATGCCTTTACACTATCTTCATAACCAATGAAGGTACAAGGCTGAGATCACTGTGCCTTGCATCTCTTGGAAGATATCTTTGCCCATGTAGGACAACCAAAGACTTTGAAGTGTGTCACTATAACTTTTCTATCACACCATGCCTCAAAAAGAGTTATTCCATCTAAGGCTAGATGAGGAGAATGATTAAGAATGTGAGTGGCACTTGAGATTGCTTCAAATTCTAATGATAGATCTAGAGACTTGGCATGTATCATGTAACTTTCCATAGACTTAAGAGCTCGGATCCTCAAAGCTACAATATCTATCTTATGCAGACTAAATGCTGGTAGAGTCAAAAGATCAATTCTCTCGAGTCTACAAAGGTCCATAAGTCTTCTATTCACATACATGCTTCCATTATCCACTCGAAGTACTTTGATAGCTTTCTTAGATTTCTGTTCTACATGAGTCTTGAAGTCTAGAAACTTGTCCAACACTTCATTCTTATTATGAAGAAAATAGACCCAAGTGAACCTTGAAAAGTCATCAATGAAGGTAAGTATGTAGCAACCTTGGCTGAATGCAAAAGGAGTTGCTAATACCATGTGAACCATCTATAGAACACCTAGTGCTCTTAAAGATCTCCCTCTCTATAACTTCCCCTCTGGATGCATGTCCATTGAACCTGTTGAACATTCACCCTTAGAAAAGTGGATTTGAGGTAGACCTTTGACCATTCAGTTTGTGCAAATTTGCTAAAGATAGTGGTAGTCAAGATGACCATATTGCTCATGCCATTGTTTGAATTTGATTGTGTTAACAAGGCTTTTAAAGGGGACTTGGGCACAAAATGGGAGAAAGAGTAAAACATTTTGTTATGATTCACTTTCCCCATTGCAACCAATGAGTCATCTTTAAGACTATGCACTTTTACTAAGTTTGGAAGGAATTCAACTCTATGTCCATCTTTGAGGTGAGTGATTTGGTAGATTGAAAGGAGATTTTAACTTAGGTTAGGAACATAGAGAACATCTTGAAGCTCTCCATTTTCCATTTTCACATTTCCTTTCCCTTCAACTTCCATTTTTCTATCATCTCCCATGAAGATTTATGGTACCTTGGATTTCTTCATTGAAGAAAAATCCCTCTTTGAAGAACCCATGTGATATGAGGCAGTTGAGTCAAATATTCATTCCTTTGAAGAGTTTGAATTTTCTATGATTGCTTGCTCTTTTCCCTTGGAATCTAAAGAAGACCCTTTATCCTTACAAGAATTAGGCAATGAAACATTATGTTTCTTCATTATTTTGGTTAACTCATCAATCTTCTTAAGGGAATACTCATATTCTTCATGACCCAATTTCTTGCAATAAGCACACTTCTTCTTCTCCTTATTATTGTACCCCTTCTTGTTGGAATTTGAGGACTTGCCTTGTTGATTGGATTGTGGTTTTGCCTTTTCTACATCCAAAATTTTTTTCTTCCACTTCTTCTTACCCTTTCCTTTATTTGAAGATTGTCCAACTAAATTTTGAGAACTTTCATTGTTGGCCACCAAGCTTTTGACTTAGGTGATTTGAGAATCCCCATTGGTTTCAACTTGTTTTCTTCATCATCCAATAGTTTAGCATATTGATCAAAAATTGTTTTCTTATAGGTAGACCCTAAGGTAGTCTTTGAGGTGTTAAAAGAAGATACAAATGTGGAATATTTTGATGGTAGCTTGTTATGAATGAGATAGATCAGTCTGTCATCTTTGATTGAACTCCCACAATCAGTAAGCTTTGTCCTTAGTTCATTCAACTTGATGATGAAATCCTTTATTGAGTCATATGACTTAGGATCTAAGGAGACAAGCTCATCTTCTATTTTGAAAAAATCCTCTTCAGACACTTAACCATAAAGGTTTTCAAGGGTATCCCAAGCTTCTTTGGTTGTAGAACGCTTCTTGATTTGATACATGATCTTATCATCTACCCCAAAACATATATCACCTAGGGATTTCCTATCCATTGCTACCCAAGATGAAATATCACTTTCTAAAACTTTATCACCTACTTGTTTAGGAATACCATCTACATATTGTAAAACTCCATTATGCATTAAGTGATACCACATTTTTATGGACCATGTAGCACAGTTATGAGGAGTTAATTTAAGAAACTTAAAGTTTCCCATAATGAAAAAAATAAAAGAAAAGTGCAAAAAAGAGAGAACACAACACCAAGAACACCCCCCCTTTTCACTAAATCAAGAAACCCCCCCAAAATAGATGCTTTGGGCACTTTATCAGTAGTGCGATTACAATGGGCCACTTACCAATTTTGGACTTTGTGCACTTTTGATTTTACTTGTTACAACCTCTTAATAGATTACAAATATGGAACTTAACAATGTGCTATAATTCTGAAGCACTACAAAGCAAAGAAAGGCGCTATTGCTAAAAGTGACACTTTTGTCCATAAAACCCTATAGTATGATAGCATATTTGGAAAATAGACAAAAAAGAATGCACTTTCAAAAAAAATGAAATCTATTTTCGACTCTAGATGTGCCCATACAGAGCGTTTGAAGTTGCAAATGCAAGATTATGCAGGTACAATCACCAAAAAATGCAATTTTTGAACAATCTGTGCACCACAATTAGAAACGACCCACACCATTTAAAAGCTTAGGAAATTCTACCTAATTGAAAAAAAAAATTGCACCTAATTTGGAGTTTGGATGTCTGAGTTATGGCCTCCTAAATTTGGACTATAAAAACCAAAATCAATCTGGAGAGGGGTTACATTAGCGAATGATGAGGTTAAATTTGACTATCATACAACCATCAAAATAGGTCAATTTGGCCCTGGATTAACATCCAAATGGGTGTCAAATTTAAGCTAGCAAAAAGATGACATCAGCACACCTTGCCCCTATGATAACATTAGCATGACATAGTTATATAGATTATGACATCATCTATACAGAATGTTATGTTAGTACTAAAGACAAGTGGTCAAAAAAAATTCAGTGGCTGCCTATGTGTCATACAAAATCTAACTGGGCAGGTATGATGGCTGATGTCAAATTGCTACAGATGTGGCATTACCAACTGGGCTCCTGACTGGGATGATGATGGAGGCCAAAGTCACTGTTTGACTATGTAGTGATTGGTTGCCAAACTATTGACTTGTGTCAGATTTATGAAATCCATGCTTGTCAAGAAATGTTTAGGGTGTCAAAGAATCTAGACGTGATGGCCAAATTTTTTTCGCGCTGCTGAAATATCCAAAAGATGTTGTCGAGGGTATTTCATTAGTCCCACATTGATGGGATTAGTGCACTAAGTGATCAATAAATAAAAACTGCCATGCTTTGCAAAATAGAAGAGCCCATAGGGTATGGGCTAGCTTGGTCTACTCACTGATGGAGAAAGCTACTTATCCGATGGGACGAGGTCACTCATTATATTGGGCCATGGCCTGATGTAATATGATGTGTAGTACGGCTCTATCATGGCTGAATTTAATAAGGCTAAAAGGTGAATAAAGATCCTACTATTATTAACATTTCCCTATGATAATGAATTAAATAATTTGTAGAGTTGGGGTGTGACTGCCCAATTCTGCAAAAAATTTTCCTGTACAACTATAGCCTGATTGGGCAATTTTTTTTGAAAAATACAACAAAATTACAAAGAAATTAATTGCAGATTTGAACAATAAATTATCAGATCAATAAATTGACCATGCCTGAACTACAAATCGGGGTCTTCGGGTTTCGATTTGCAAAACAATTTTGCCTCATGGTTAACTTTCACCCAGCATAGGTAAATTTATAGTCAATCTTCATCGAATCGATGCTCCAGATGCAATAGTGAGGTTAGATCTAGCTTAGATGCTCCCAATTTTTGTGGATCCTCCAAATTCATGTCAAGGTGTTAAAGCATGAATGGTCTTGACTGGCAATGTATAGAGAATCTCCCTCAACTCTAATACCATGTAAGAATCTGGCTTAGGCCAAAATTCACCCAAGACCAAGGAGCTCAAACACAAGCACATAGTAGAGCAAAATAGAGAAAGTATAATCAAAATGATGATATTTATTCAATATGCCAGCTTGATAGTACACTAGGAGTGCCTGTATATAAAGGTCTCAGTAGAGCTTCTAGAATGCATAGAAGTCAGCAACATGATAAGTCATACAACTAGGCACATGTCCACTAAATATGGGTTATCCTCCATTAAGCACATAATTGAGTGTGATGATGTGAGGTAAGCCTACAATGGTGTAGCACGTAAATCAATGGTGTAGAAAACATGTGCTAAATTAGGAGTGTGAATAACTATGTTGTCAACATGACAACTCAGTGAATGATGTAAACTCCTATTTTGTAGACACCATGTGTATAATTAGAGTTGCGTACATCAATGAGAGTATACAAACCCCTAAGTGTCTCACCTAAATAAATGACAAAATAATGCAAAATAATTAAATAATGTATTAACCTAAGTAAACTTAAGTAAGTGTAATAAGTAAATACTTATTTACACCAACAATAATAGTTGAAGAGAATATCACGTTACCAAGTTGTTGGGATACCTCTAACCTATTAAGAAATTAAAATATATTGCTCCAGCAATCCTCAAAATGAAAATGAAAAAACTCAACTAAAATCTGCAAGTAACCTTTGGAAACCTCAAATGATAGGATTACTAACATGAGAAGCTATTGAACAAGTGAGTTAGCTAGGAACACTCAAAGAATAAAAGAATCTCAGTTCTACTATGAGTAGTGGAACCCTAGTCAAGGATTAGATCTATATAAAAATATGGTGGTAAGAATGGAAATTAAATGGTGGAAAAATGTAAACTTTAGTGATAGGGTTATGCGAGTTTAATTATGTCAGAAGGCTTATTGTATAAGCATGAGTAAAAAGTTTTTAACTATCAAGTGAATGTTCGTAGACTCTAACATTGAAATTCCTGGACTAGTTATAACCCTACAATATAGTGTAAATAAAGTCTTGATGAGGTCATCAACCTAACATGAACTAAAGCTTTATGTATTAGAGTTAAGAAATAAGCAGATTATAAGCTACGAGATATGATAAGAACAATGATGATGACCTATATCATTAGCAAGGAGATAGTTGTAAGAATGAATGAGTAAATATTTGCAACATCCTAATAATGGTTCTATACCTACCTAGTTGTAAACCTACAACCTAAGGATGAAATCATAAGTCATCCATAACTAGGAGACATGGAATATGGAATTATAGATAAGAACAATAGCATTCAGTACATTCCCAGATGATAATTAGAACTTGTGTAAATGACGAAATAACATGGGTAGTGATGTATATATGTATACAAGAGCATACAAGATTTGGTGAGATTAATAACTCAACTTCAGTCAATATATTGTGGTGAAATTGACTTAAGAAAGATTATGGGTAGAAGCCCTAATATAAAATTATAGTGAATTGAGGATAAGAGATTTGATATTGTAACTTCAACTTAGAGTACAACTGTAGTGACACTAAAGTTTCCCACATGTTTAGATTCTTCAAAATGAAACCATTGTAACAACAAGAGCATCTAAGGGGACTTATATTAGCATCCTCATATTTGCACTTTTGAGTGAGTTCGTATCAAGCCAAACCCCTTAGTACAGTAAAACCCTAGTCATAGGAAAATGTTGATAAAGTGAGCTCTGTAGTTAGTATGTGGGATCAATCATAATTTGAGTGACACAATCTTTAGACCACCATCTAATTTCAATTCAATATCCTTGCAATGTATTTGGAAGACCTAAGATTTGTCCTTGTCTTTAGAGATCCTAGTATGGATGCATTATGTCATTAATGTAAATTTTGTAAGTAATTGTATTTATTTCCTTATTTGTCTAATTTTAGGTATTGGTATTTTAATGTTCTTTCCTTTTTTCCAAACAATGTAATGTGGGGCTGTTTAGCCAACTTTGTTATTGATGATTCTATTTTGCCTCTAGGTCATGTCTTCACTTGATTAAAATTTTACTATTTTGGCCACTCTTTATTTCTTTTATTTTGAGCATTTTGCATTGGATTTTTCATCCTTGATGTTGAATTAAAATTTTCAGGCAATTTCTTGTGAATTTTATTGGCAAAGTGACATATGATGAGCCTACCAAAGGGATTCCTGACAATCACATGGATGCACAATGTTAGGGTATGGGGTTATTAGTGAGAATATTCTTGCCCCACCCTCTCCTAGGACTTAGAGAATAGGACTAGTGTTATTCATTTACTATTATGATTAATAAAATTGCACCCCAACATAAATTTGGTTAAGGTTATGAGTTAACCGAATGGACTTCTAGATGGAAAGGTTCATGTGTAGTGATGGACTTGTTGAGTGTCCTATCAAGAATCAATGTGTCGTGGAAACTCTAAAGGGAAAGTATTTAACCTTGAATAAAGGGACAAGTTGCTTAATATGAAATGTCATTTGTGGAAGTCTGGTACAACTATTACCTGATAAGAGGGTATGTGGAATTTAGAATATCTTATTATATTATTATTATTAGAGACTCTATAAGTATTGTATACTAGATTATAATGGTGCTTATATGTGACCAATATGTTTTAAGGAGTATTTGACGCTAGAAAATGTAACCATGTCAAAGTTTTGGATTGAACTTTGCTTTTAGTAAGAATAATTAGGTAAATATGTTATCTCCCATGAGTATGTATGTGAATTAGTAATCATTATTTTAATAGGAGTAAATTTTGGTACAAGTTTAGACAAGGTCTATCTTGGAGTGAAGATTTTAGTTGTGCGACTTCTAGGAGGAAGTCAAAGGCTAGTGGGGGAGGATGTAAGGTCCCTCCTTGTATGTACTTATCAAATATGAATCCTCTATTAAAACCATTATAGGAGATCGAACCAGGTATGAAGTAATTTTTTATGTTGTGAATGTCCTAATGAAATTGAGAGCAGTTGATACATCCAATTTTTAATACTCAGTGATTCAAGAACTACTACATTATCTCAAATGTTTTAAACATTAAAATTTCACTAATAATGATATGAGGCATTTTCACCTGATGACGAGGGTGATGATTTTGGTACCTTGATGATTAGGTTTTATACTTTTAGATAGTTTAGCATTCCTTATTGATGATGTTTATGATGTTTTATTATATGCATGCCTAATGATTATTATTCTAGTATTTCAATTTGAATTAATGAATAAAGTTATGTCATATTGATTAGGTAATTACTGATGACTAAATATGTGTGCCAAAATTTGAAAAGGGTTATTTAAATGAAAGATTTATGTTTTAATTTATGTAATTATCCTAACAACTTATATATATGAATGTGATTTTCTTGAGCTACTAATGTGTGAAATGAGTGTGCAAGATTTATTAGCTAGGGAATCTAATGAAGAATAGAAACTAGACCCTATGTATCATTTGTGGAAACTAGGGTTGAGTCTAATAAAAGATGTAGATCCTATTGTTCATATTTTATTTGTATCTTAAATTGAATGAATGTATCATTCTATAAGCATTAAGTGTTAATGTTTTGTAACAATAATTTTATAGTATCGCTTGACATTCATGATACATATATGCTTTTCAATATGTTAATTAGGGTTAACTAAATAACCTATGAATTTGAGTTGGACTAGGTTACTGATCTAATGCTAATTAGTGGTTGATTGAGATTAATTACCCTAATTAGGATTAGTGATTTATTTCACATTTTTTTAGGGTTTTAAGAAGTCAAAAATTTTCAAGCATTTTTCAAGTCATTAAATAGTCTGAGAGGCCAAAAATCATGAAAACTAAGTACCAAAGGGGTATCAGTATGGGTTGGGGGAATTTTCCACCCATCTAGCCCCTTTTGTTAACTTTTATAGTCACCCAAATATTCCATTTTTGCTTTGTTGCTAAAATTGAATGTTTCTCCATGAGTAGGATGAGTTCAACTCCACCTTGAGGTTAGCCTTATGTCAAGTTGAGTTAAAAGACTCTAGAACCTTTAGGCAAGTGAGGAAGTTATTGCAGTTTTGGAGGTGATTGAGTTAATATCCTTTTTAGAGGCAAATTTGAGAGAGGAAGAGTGTCCGCCCAACCTCTAGTTTTAGAGAGCAATTTAGGATTGAAGGAGAAGGAGAAGGAGAAGGAAGGGAAGCTCATCTCAAATTGTTTAGTTGCCATAACCTTATTGTGAAGGTAGGAATCCCTTAAGCTCATTTTGTTCATGCTGTGTTCATGCTTAAGTAGTTTGCTTGCATATGTATGTTCATGTGTTTGATGAAAATGTTTGGGAGGGATTGAAATGGGTTTTTCTCAAATGTTTTTCCTTAGTATTTTCCTTTGATTTTCAAAGGGATTGTATGGGTTGTATTGGAATTACTCACCCTTGGATAGGGTAGAAGTGGCCATGTACAAGAGGAGGTCTTTAGTTGGACTCTAACAGTGCAAAGTCTCTCCTTAGGATGAGGAGAGGGAGAGAGTAAGGTGTTATGGGCCCCTACTTGTTAGCACAAACCATGTTTTGAGTTTTAGAATTTAAAAAATGGAAGAATGAAAGTTCTTATGATTATAGCCCCAAAAGTGCACCTATTATGGTGTTGTGATCGACATCTCCTATTGGAAAAATCCACCTTCTCCCTAGTTTGGTTCAATGATGAATCTATTGTGCAAACCTAGATGGGAGTAGATGATTGATTGTGTCTTCATGTTAAAATTATTTTTCACCTAGTCAGTTTCATCCTCTCGATGATTACATGATGTGTTGCAAACTTCGTAATGGTTTCCGTATTGTGGAACCAAGCAAACAATTTAGAGTTGTATTTAAATTCAAATGTTGGGAGATTTCTCCTTGAGATAATGTTTCTTTTGTCAAAATGTGATTTTTAAACTTATTATGGATATGACTACATTCTTGAGGTTTCTTCCTTGGTTCTTTCCTGAGGAAGCCCTTGAATCAAATGATTGAATAAAAATGAAGTATGATTCTTTCATATGATATTTCTTGAAATTTAGTTTATATGCATGTGTTTATTAGAAAATGGATTCAATGATGTGTTACACTTTCTGAGGCATTCTTATGGTTCAAAATCAAATTCATTTGATTAATTAGATAAAATGATGATAGATATAAGTTATTCAATTTGAACTTAAATTGCATCAAGTAAATTTAAAACTACATGAATTAAATCTCCTCTCATATTTTTGTATTTGATTTCGAAGGGAAAATAATCTTATGTTATTGTATTAACACGACATTTAAACTCTATGTTATAATTAATTTTTTTATAAAAATATATCCCTCTTGGTTATATAAATAAATTTGAAAATCCCATCACTTGGGAAAGAAAAGAGACATTGAGAAAAATGGGTCTTGAGAAAATTGTTCATTCTTAGACCCAAAAGGCTCTCTGCCTTTTGTATGAGGAAAATTTTAATCTCCTTTTTTTTTTTCAACAGAGCATATTCTCAATAAATTACCTTTTATAAAACCTTTATTTAAATTTAATCAATATTAAAAGAAATAAAAACAATAAAAGAAAAATATCTAAAATATCCTATGACTCTTACCTTTACCCACACCTAGAAAACATTAAATCTTAACTCCTAATTCTCTTCCCTCCCATGTTTGGAGTTGACAAAGCCTCCAAGATCAGAAAAAGTACCTCACACATGGCCCTATGTCAGACTTGACATGACAAGTAGGCCAAGCTACGAGAAATGGGAATCATTGAAGTCTAGCATGTATTTAAGAACAATGAAAAGAACTTTTTTGAAACTCTCTTTACCTCCACTTGACTTGGGCACTCAAAACTCTTAGGAGATCATGCTGCTGCATTTTCCAACACTTGGAAAGAGTGTGGAGGCATGGCGAAGCACCCATGTCCTTGGGGTTAGGGAAAATGTTAAAGTGTTAGAAGGTTAGTGGGGTTAGTTAGAAGGTAGGGGGTTAGAATAGTAAGTCAAGTTAGGAATTATTTTATAATAGTGAAAAGTTAGTGGTTGTGAGGTGTTAGTAAATATTAGTTAAGGGTTAGGATATGTTTTTAAGTTTTAATTTTAGTATTAATATTAGATTATAATTAGTTTTTAGTTAATAGGTGGAAGTGAGTTGTTAAATTTTAGTGTTAGAATAAGCTAGATGTTAAGTGTTTTAAAAGGTGAGTAATAAAGTTAAAGTAGGAATTAATTAACATGTAAGATATTCTTTCAAACAAAGGTGGATTTATTACTATTATATATATAAAGTAATTGTTTGATTATAAGTTATGCTCTATACGTTTCATATTCAAATATAAGTGTTAGTAATTATTTTATGGTTAGAAGTTATATGTTAGGATTTAGTTTTAAATTCAATAGGCATGTTGGCTCTAAAAATTGCATTCCCATTTTGAGCATCCATTTGAAATTTTGAGAAAGTCAAGCGCTGTGAATGCCCATAATTGAATGTGCACTCGGCTGTCCATTTGAGATCCTTAAGGTGTTCAATGTCTTTGACACTTTTTCAGTTTGCCTAATCCTTCCATGATGATAATTTGTCATTCTGAGTTATATGACAAAGTCTTATTTTGAACAAATCCTAAATCTGCTTTCTACCCCATTTAATATGCAGAATTCAGTCAAGAACCTTTTTCTTCATACAAATCCACGAAGTCCTTTGAAATCCTTTAGCCCCTTCTCATTTTCTTGCTCAGGGCATGCCCTTTTAAACCTTAGGCAAACTTGAAATAATGTTTTGATTAAATCTATTTTAAGTTTAAGGTAATCAGGGTTTACACATTTTTAAATCCAAAAAGTGGCTTTTCAAACTTACCATACAAGTCTCGACGATCATAGATCTTGTTCAGATCGACGGACCATGCATTCCTGCATTTTCAAAATGCGAGGCCATTACAAAATGCGGGGAAACATGAAGAGGGCACATAGCACAGTCTGATTACGTGGGTCCAAGATTTTTCAAAAGATTGACTCACCATTGATCTTGGTTAAGATCGCCGGATGCCGCTTGCCCGTAAGATGAAGATGAGCATGATTTAAATAAAGCAGGCAAGCGCATAAGTGACATCTGTCCTTTATGAAGACATAAGGAGATGTTCATATGAGCGAAGAGGACAAGTTATGAACATCGTCGATCTATGTGAGATCGACAAATGAGGCATACCCACATTTTCAAGATGAGAGGTAGATAAATATTGCGAGCGTGCCACTTTACGATGCGTGGCACAGTGGGACCAAAATGCAAGGAAGTAATGATGTCATGGGCATCAAAGTTTTGAATGCCGCGATCAAGTTTGTTAGAACATGTACAATAAAAGGTATTTTCTCATTGGTCAGGATCATTGTGATGGGCCGCCTATTATTGAAATTTTGAATCATCGTCGATCTAAGCCAACATCAAGGGCGAGCGTTTGCCCGCATTGTTTTATCCCCATATGATTTTATAATGCGGGTAAAAGGATTGTGGACCTGTATCGCAATTAACCAAATCATGCTATTTTGAAGTGTCACGTGTTTTGTGATAAAGGAACAGTCCAATGGTTATTCAGATATTTTTTCATCAACTGTTGATCTTCTTTAGATCGACGGAGGGCGCTGGCCTGCTATATCAACATGCTCACAAGATAAGAAGTGCGAGAGTGTGCAAGCCTGACATGTGGGGTAGACTCAGGTCATTGATTCAATTCAGATCTGTGGTTCTTGCGTGTTTGCATTTCTTAGAAGCAAGAAGTGCCCACTAAAAGATAAATTGCACAGATGTCTAGCTTTGATTGGGTTATTTTGGACTAGCTTGCCTAGTGGATTTTGAAGCCTTCATGCTCACAATTTCAACTTATAAGATCTTCAAGATCGACAATGCATATTTTACTATTGAAGGTGGTATCATTATGCATATTAATGAGACATGAAAACCTTTGTTTGTGAAAGTAAGGAACATAGTGTAACAAGTGAGATTTTCCAAATATCAATTTATGCGAAGTAGAAATTCATGAGTCATCTCTAAACAGAAAAAATTAATGCTAGGATTAAGATAAATTTGGTATGAGTGTCAAGTAGTTGACTCAAGGATAAAATGCAGAAGTTACAAAGATAAAAGAAAAGGCTTCAAGTAGGTTTGTATACCATAGTCTCTGCATTTTTCAGTCCTGGTGATTTATTCAAAAGATGTTTCTAAAGATTTCACTAAGTCTGATGGTATGGGTAGTGGAAGGATTTATCGTTAAGAGTAATTGGTTCTAGGACACTGATACTTTGAAAAATGATTTATTTATTTTTAGAGGATGGTTCAGAAAAGGAAAATGGTTAGCTTCGTATGCCTATGTATGGTTTTTTGACAGAGGAAAGTTAGTAATCAGGTGTAGTAGTCAAGTCAGCAAGGTGGTAAGAAGAACAAGGAATAGAATTTGTAAGCTAACAACCTTTTCAGCAGAAACATCATCTTTTAAACAAATTTTCAAAGCATCTTAGTTTGATGCCAGGGTAGTAGAAATATTTGAGACCCTGTGCATATTTTTGGAAGAGGGTGAAGAAGATTTTATACCCTAGGGTATAGTCTTTTTCAATTTTTGTGCGTGTCCCCCCTTTTTGTGTCAGTAGATGGAAAATTTTGGCAAGAAGTCAGTTAAGGAAGCAGACGTGGCTGGGGATCAGAGCATCCCCATTTTTTTATTTTTAATAACCACATTGTTTTTCGGCTTCTGTACTGCATACTAAGTAATGATTCTGTTATTTCTGAAGCCTGGCATGATTAGTAAAGAGTGGGAGGTAAAGATGATTCTCATTCAGTAGTCATCTTGACAAAACCCATGGGCCTAGGTTGGTGCATATTTTTCAGAGTTGATTTTGTCATTGATAAGGCAGTCTTAGCAATTGCGCATACAACAAATCAGTGGTAGAGCCGAATCAGCAAAAAGTGGTAACAGAAAAGGAGCTTACAGGAGAATATTTGATCTACATGATGTTCTATTAATCATTTTTCTTCTTTCTTCTGTTACAAACTTGTGATATCTTTTGTAAGGGACACTTGTCAGTTCTCTATGCCTGAAGCTTGTTGCATCTCATAGTATTTAAGTGAGATCCCAAGGCTAGAGAGAGGGGGTTGTTGGTTGGTTTTCTATTTTTCAAGTTCTTAGAGCTCTGCTCAGGCTGTGAAAGCCACATACCCAACATGTCTTGTATGAACAGCATATGGATTTCATAGATAGTTCTGATACAGTAGTGTGATCTTGTATCTTGTTTTATGCATTCCTAATATACTTATTTCAAGGAGATAAATACAATGTGTAGAAGGTTTTGAATTTCAATATAATTCTTTCTCCTTTCTTGTTGAGTTTGTAATGTTATATGTTCAAGAAAAAAGATCTTGAACCTATTTGCAATTGTCTGGTTGTATGTTTGAAGTTTACTTGCCTTTAACTCAAAGAGTCATATAATTGCTTGTGGTTTCATACAAGGTTGCAGAATCAATTAAGAAGGATGTGAGAAAGTATGGTGTTATATTGGATATTGTTGTCTAATTCATAAGGTGAATAGACTGAACATGAATGTCTTAACGTATGCCATATGTTGATTGATGTTCAAGGATGCATAATTCTGGAGTGTAGGATTCCCCTAATGGATAAGGCACTAGTCATTTATAGGATCATTAAAGTTTTTTCTGCATATTGAACATGCTATCTTTTCTCATTATAAATTATTCTTTCATGTTGAAGTGGACATAAAAGTTTTAAACCCTCACTCAGTTTATGAATAATATCGGTTTGCACCTAGCTATTGTAGAATCTATGTTGTTTCATAAACCATTAGGAGATATTAGGGGTTTCATCTTCTTTTCTAGATCCTGAAGGTGGTTAGTGCACTAGTCGCATAGTCAGATCTAAAGAGGTTCACCCACCTAGGTTTTGCAGAGCCTGAAGTGCAGAAGGAGTATAGCCTTATAGTTGGCCTGGTGTCTGAATGGATGCGTTGATAATGGGAGTTAGCTGCCCCTAGATGCGTTTTGTTCTCATCAAGGTAATTGGAAATGGGTAACATTTTCAAACACCAACAAGATGGAAACTTTTCTGGGGACGCCCTGAAGTAATTCATAGTTAAAAGGACAAGAATCTCTGGTGTATAATTTGAAAATTTTAGTCCTATTCTCAATTGGGTTTGGCCCATGTGAGTCACCAACAAGATGGTGACTCTGCTGGGAATGTATTGAATCAGATTTAAGATAAACCTTTAGAATTTGAAAAGAAGAGATTCAATACAGCACGAGGAGTGCATTAAAAAGTTTCAGTAGTAAGTTCTCTAATGTTCTTTTCAGTTTTCTTACTCCAAATCATGCACCCAGTAAGTTTTATCCATTTACAATAGTATTTTTCAAGGTTGAATATAGATTGTGTTGCTAAGAGTGCTCATCTTCAGTCATGTCAACCGGTTGTTATTTTTAGAATACTGTTGTAATTCAGAGTCAGAATTGGTGAAAAATGTTTTTCTCTCTTTTAAATGTTGTTAAAAGTTTTGCAAAGTTTTCAAGTTGAATTTTCAATTCAGATCTATAGTGTTATGAATCATGTTTAAAATCTTTCTCACAATAGTGAGTGGCGACTATATCTAAAGGATCTTTGAATCAGTGTAGATCAGTGATGTATAAATTGTTTTCAAGAGTTTTCATTGGAATCAAGCAGATCTGAAAGATAGATGAATTTGCAAGGAAGAAGAGAGATCTATTATAAGTTTTTAACAAATAAGTTTGGAAGTGTTGTTTGATCTGTTGTTGCAAGAATTTGTAATGATAAAGATGAATCACAGATGTGATTTCATTTCTGTTTTCAATGAGATGGCGGCTCTATAAGGTTATGATCAGTGGTGTGAGGATTTCATGTTAGCACCAGGCTAATCAGTAGATCAGTGGTTTTATATAGCAACACTTGAGGTATTTTATGCTTTCATATGATTTCTTTTCAATGAGAGTGAGTTCCACATATGTGTTCTCCATCAAAGTGAAGTTTTAGTACTAAGAAGAGGAGAATGATTTGATAAGTTTTGTGCACTTCATTAGATTGAGTTTCAATTGGTTATATTTAAAATTTGTGAAAGTGTGTTTGAAGTGTTCATTTGGTAGAAGGCTGTGAAAATCTATTGCAAGTTATGAATTCCGAAAATGTTTGATGGTGAGTGAGTCTTGAGTTTGAAGACTGTCAAGATTCATTTCACCTAAAATGCAGCCAGTTAGTGAAGTTCCTAGATCCATCTCTACCAAGCGGTATATGCCATTGAATTGTAATGGTATTCATGGTTTCCCAAATACTATGCCTTGTAAACTCAGAAAGTATTTACCTAAGTTTAATGGAAACCATGAAATTTTAGCCAGTTGTCATGTTCAGTTGTTTAGTGACTTGGTTGGTGACTTTGAAATTGCTCATGAAGACATTCAGATGAAATTGTTTGTTCAAACTTTAGAGGATGATGCTAGGGACTAGTTTTCATTCTTACCAGCATGTTCAGTTTCATCTTGTGATGAATTGATGACAGCCTGAATGATGCAATTTGGGGAAAGAGTAAGCATCTCTGATTATTTTGATAAGTTTTTGAAAATTCAAATCAAGAATGGTGAGCTAGTTCCTGAATTCAATATCAAATTTGCAAAGATTTTAAATGAAATTCCTAAAAGTTACAAGCCGGATGATCAAATGTGTTTAGTGGTTTATCTTGGTGCATTTGATAAAAAGATGAACTATCTGTTGAGAGTTAAGCAACCTAGAACTTTGCATCAGGCATTCATGATAGCAATAGAGATTGAGAATAACATAAAATATGGCTTAACTCGGAGTCACTTCTCTAGAAATGTTTGCCGACAAGATGAGGTGCAAAGAACAAATCAATGTCATATAGAATGTTTAATTTCAGATCAGCAAATAAGCACTCCTATTATTGTAAATAGTTTTGTTGCGGATTCAGAAATAAAAACATGTGAACATGATATCTCTTTGTTGCTAAAAGAAAATGATTGCATTCATGCTGAATTGAATGCACATGTTTATCGTATTACAACAGCGAATGATAGAATTGATTCATTTGATGAGTTATCCAGGCAAGATATAAATCCAATCATTCATTTTCCCATTGATGATTCACATTATGTTGAAAACATAACAAATCAAAAAGAGGAAAGGTATTTATCTCCGTATGAGGATGAAGAACCTGGAAGTGATGCATCAAGTGATAAAGATGAAATTGCTGATCCAACATATTGTGAAGAAGCATCATGTGAAGACAATGGCGACACTTTTTGCTTAGGTCAAGAAGAGGATTGTGATAGTACATATGTATCTTCATGTGAATTAGATGCTGATTGGGAAGAAGAGAGCAATGACAGAAGTGAGTGTTCTCTTGCTAGTAAAGGTATGAGTACTATTTCTAAATCTAAAAATGAGTTTCCGTTTAAAAATTGTGTAAATCAGTTTGAGATTAAAAGTTATGAAGAAAATGTGTCTACACAATATGAAGACAAAGAGGTTATCTATAAGGACATATTACCTAATTGTGTAGAAAAATGTCTTGAAGATGCATATAGTGATGATCAGTATGTGATTGATTCTAAGATTAATGCATGAACACCTATTGGTAAGATAAACGATGATTTTCTTGAAAGACATTTGAATCACCTATATGGAGACAATGAAAGTAACTTTGATTCATTTGCTACATGCTTCGTTGATGAAGTGGATGTTGAGTCTTCATATGATTCTGATTTTTCTTCTTCATATGCTGAAAGTGTCCATGACAGTGATATTAGAAATGGTTTTAAAGTTTTCACTAATCTATTATATGGTGAGGAGTTTGATGTTGATCAGCACATCACTTGTCCTAATGTCTATGACAGTGCTTTGCATTGAATTATCAATCCTATTTTTTAAGAGCACATGGACGGTTTAGATTTAGTAGAGAGTAAGTTTTATTATGATACTTTGTCTTACTATTGTAAGAGGTTAGACTATTCTTTTTCCAAATATGACAGTGAATATGATCATGATGTTGCATCTGATTATGATAACAAGGTGTTTGATGAGATGGTTATTGAAAATTTGCCTATACCTTGCAATGATTTTTATGATGAATATTTTACTGTGATGACTAATCCACCTGCTAATCTCAAAGAATCATTTGAAGATCTCGTATTAGTTTTAGATGTTGATATTGATGACATATGTGAGTATCAGTCAGATTGTTCATTTGATTCCTATCTAGTTATGCAAAGGGATACACAGTTTGAAGGTATGTGTGATCCTTTTCCCCAAGTTGAATATGAAGCCTTCATATTCAAAAATGATAGCATGCATGAGTCATTAAATAAAGAGAATTTTCAGTTCTAGTCTGATATGTTTAAGCATGCTGATAAGAACTTTCGTAATGAGAAAATGGTTGAGGACGAAGTAAGTTTTTATATGCATTATGAAAGTAAGAGTGATGACTTTGTTTTGCAGGGAGATTTTATATATAATGATAATATGATTGGTGAAACTGATAGGAGAAGAAATTTTAGTTTACCTCATGAAAGTTTAGATGAGAATCATGTTTATGACAGAGGTAAACAATTTTGTTGAAGTTTGGTGGCCCGGGGTCATCGTTTGTAAATAGTAGAAGTAGTTTTTTCCTTACTTTCAATAAGCCGTTCAAGAGTAGTTTTGTTGTTTCAGGTATGTGGTTTGCTTCTCCCAGAGATTTGGAATCTTACCATGCCCACAAGGGATGTGCTTCCCCAGATAGAGCCACTATTGGTGCTCAAAATTGCATTCCCATTTTTAGCATCCATTTGAAATTTTGAGAAAGCCAAGCCCTATGAATGCCCATAATTGAATGTGCACTTAGCTGTCCATTTGAGATCCTTAAGGTGTTCAATGTCTTTGACACTTTTTCAGTTTGCCTAAGCCTTCCATGATGAAAATTTGTCATTCTGAGTTATATGACAAAGTCTTATTTTGAACAAATCCTAAATCTTCTTTCTACCCCATTTAATATGTAGAATTCAATCAAGAACCTTTTTCTTTATACAAATCCACCAAGTCCTTTAAAATCCTTTAGCCCCTTCTCATTTTCTTGCTCAGGGCATGCCCTTCTAAACCTTAGGAAAACTTGAAATAATGTTTTGATTAAATCTATTTTAAGTTTAAGGTAATAAGGGTTTACACATTTTTAAATCCAAAAAGTTGCTTTTCAAACTTACCATGCAAGTCTCGACGATCGTAGATCTTGTTCAGATCGACAGACCATGCATTCCCACATTTTCAAAATGCAAGGCCGTTACAAAATGTGGGGAAGCACAAAGAGGGCACGTAGCACAGTCTGATTATGTGGGTCCAAGATTTTTGAAAAGATTGACTCACCGTTGATCTTGGTTAAGATCATCGAATGCCGCTTGCCTGCAAGATGAAGATGAGCATGATTTTAATAAAGTGAGCAAGCGCATAAGTTACATCTATCCTTTATGAAGACACAAGGAGATGTTCGTATGAGTGAAGAGGACAAGTTATGAACATTGTCGATGTATGTCAGATCGATGAATGAGGCATACCCGCATTTTCAAGATGAGAGGCAGATAAATATTGCGGGTGTGCCACTTTGCGATGTGTGGCACAGTGGGACAAAAATGCGAGGAAGTAACGATGTCATGGGCACCGAAGTTTTGAATGCTGCAGTCAGGTTTGTCAGAACACATGCAATAAAATGCATTTTCTCATTGGTCAAGATCATTGTGATGGCCGCCTATTATTGAAATTCTGAATCACCGTCAATCTAAGCCAGTATCAAGGGCTAGCATTTGCTCACATTGTTTTATCTCCGTATGATTTTATAATGTGGGTAAAAGGATTGTGGACCCTTATTGCAATTAACCAAATCATGCTATTTTGAAGTGTCACGTGTTTTGTGATAAAGGAATAGTGCAATGGTTATTCAAGAATTTTTTCATCAATCGTTTATCTTCTTTAGATCAACGGAGGGCATTGGCCCGCTATATCAAAATGCTCGCAAGATAAGAAGAGCGAGAGTGCACAAGCCTGACATGTGGGGTGGATTCAGGTCATTGATTCAATTCAGATCTGTGGTTCTTGCCCGTTTGCATTTCTTAGAAGCAAGAAGCACCCACTAAAAGATAAATTGAACACATGGCTAATTTTGATTGGGTTATTTCGGACCAACTTGCCTAGTGGATTTCGAAGATATCATGCTCACAATTTCAACTTATAAGATCTTCAAGATCGATGATGCATATCTTACTATTGAAGGTGGTATCATTATGCATATTAATGAGACATGAAAACCTTCACGTGTGAAAGTAAGGAACAAAGTGTAAAAAGTGAGATTTTCCCAATATCAACTTGTGCAAAGTAGAAATTCGTGAGTCATCTTTGAACAGAAAAAATTAATGCTGGGATTGAGATAAATTTGGCATGAGTGTCAAGTAGTTAGCTCAAGGATAAAATGAAGAAGTTACAGAGATAAAAGAAAAGGCTTCAGGTAAGTTTTTATACCTTAGTCTCTGCATTTTTCAGTCCTGGTGATTTATTCAAAAGATGTTTCTAAAGATTTCACTAAGTCTGAGGGTATGGATAGTGGAAGGATTGTTTGTTAAGAGTAGTTGGTTCTAAGATACTAATACTTTGAAAAATGATTTATTTATTTTTAGAGGATGGTTCAGAAAAGGAAAATGGTTAGCTTCGTATGCCTGTGTATGGTTTTTTGACAAAGGAAAGTTAGTAATCAGGTGTAGTAGTCAAGTCAGCAAGGTGGTAAGAAGAACAAGGAATAGACTTTGTAAGCTAACAACCTCTTCAGCAAAAACATCATCTTTTAAACAAATTTTCAAAGCATCTTAGTTTGATGCCAGGGTAGTAGAAATATTTGAGACCCTGTGCATATTTTTGGAAGAGGGTGAAGAAGATTTTATACCCTGGGGTATAGTCTTTTTCACTTTTTGTGTGTGTCCTCCCTTTTTGTGTTAGTAGATGGAAAATTTTGGCAAGAAGTCAGTTAAGGAAGCAGATGTGGCTGGGGATTAGAGCATCCCTATTTTGTTATTTTTAATAACCACATTGTTTTCTTACTTCTGTACTACATGCTAAGTAATGATTCTGTTATTTCTGAAGCCTGGCATGATTAGTAAAGAGTGGGAGGTAAAGATGATTCTCATTCAGTAGTCATCTTGACAAAACCCACAGGCCTAGGTTGGTGTGTATTTTTCAGAGTTGATTTTGTCATTGATAAGGAGGTCTTAGAAATTGCGCATACAACAAATCAGTGGTAGAGCCGAATCAGCAAAAAGTGGTAACAGAAAAGGAGCTTACAGGAGAATATTTGATCTACATGATGTTCTGTTAATCATTTTTCTTCTTTCTTCCATTACAAACTTGGGATATCTTTTGTAAGGGACGCTTGTCAGTTCTCTATGCCTGAAGCTTGTTGTATCTCACAGTATTTAAGTGAGATCCCAGGGCTAGAGAGAGGGGGTTGTTGGTTGGTTTTCTATTTTTCTAGTTCTTAGATCTCTACTTAGGCTATGAAAGCCACATACCCAGCATGTCTTGCATGAACATCATATGGATTTCATCAATAGTTCTGATACAATAGTGTGATCTTGTATCTTGTTTTATGCATTCCTAATGTACTTATTTTAAGGAGATAAATACAATGTGCATAAGGTTTTGAATTTCAATATAATTCTGTCTCCTTTCTTGTTGAGTTTGTAATGTTATATGTTTAAGAATAAAGATCTTGAACCTATTTGCAATTGCCCGATTGTATGTTTGAAGTTTGCTTGCCTTTAACTCAAAGAGTCATATAATTGCTTGTGGTTTCATACAAGGTTGCATATTCAATTAAGAAGGATGTGAGAAAGTATGGGGTTATATTGGATATTGTTGTCTAATTCATAAGGTGAATAGACTGAACATGAATGTCTTAACGTATGCCATATGTTGATTGATGTTCAAGGATGCATAATTCTGGAGTGTAGGATTCCCCTAATGGATAAGGCACTAGTCATTTATAGGATCATTAAAGTTTTTGCTGGATATTGAACATGCTATCTTTTCTCATTATAAATCATTCTTTCATGTTGAAGTGGACATAAAAGTTTTAAACCCTCACTCAGTTTATGAATAATATCGGTTTGCACCTAGCTATTGTAGAATCTATGTTGTTTCATAAACCATTAGGAGATATTAGGGGTTTCATCTTCTTTTCTAGATCCTGTAGGTGGTTACTGCACTAGTCGCATAGTCAGATCTAAAGAGGTTCACCCACCTAGGTTTTTCAGAGCCTGAAGTGCAGAAGGAGTATAGCCTTATAGTTGGCTTGGTGTCTGAATGGATGCGTTGATAATGGGAGTTAGCTGCCCCTAGATGCGTTTTGTTCTCATCAGGGTAATTGGAAATGGGTAACATTTTCAAACACCAACAAGGCATTTGAAATTTTGTTTTTATTTTTATGATTGAAAATATTAAATTTAATAAATTTGGTAAAAGGTATTAAGAACATTAGTCTATAGAATTAGTATTGGAGTTTAAACCATGATAGTAACAGGAGGTAATCCATGTCCTTCAATGTATGAATATGTGTATAATTAGATTTAAAATAATGAATGTACCTAACAATTATATTATTTTATTAAATAATTAATTAGATATGATTTTATTGTTATTAATATTTTAATTTTAAGGTGTTTTTAGGACATGTTAATGTGCATGTAATGTTTAAAAGGGGTTGTAAGATGAAATTAACTAGACATCTTGAGTTGGTAAATTGGATTATGTTTGAATATGGATTGAATGTTGTAAATGATTTAATAATAATTAATTAATGATTTTAATTAGTTTAATACTTATTTTAATAATTGGAATCAAGTATTAAGGTATTAGATAAACTTGTGGAAAATGTAGAATTAGATTCTCTTAAGGACTAATCTAGTTTTGTATTTAAAAAAAGGGGATAGCATCATAGTCAACTTATGAACTTCGAAACCCTAAATTTAGATTTATTTTGAGGTTGTACCCTTGAAATTTGAAATTGATGTTTTATCAATCAACTCTTTTAATTAGAACTAAGTGTTCCTGTAGTATTAGGATTTTTAGAGTTCAAACCCATGCAGTATGTGGAGACCTCTACTCTACATCTTAATGATATGTATTCAAAACTCATTTTAATCCTATGTCTTCTTTTTGAATCTTGATCAGTATAGCATGTATTATCTTAGTAGGTTAAATAAATTTAAAAAAAAAAAAATATTTGTTGGTGTGTTTTTGCCCCAAATTTTGGGCATGACACCTTTCCTACCTGTAATTCCAATAGTATCAGTCCCTAGTACACCTAAACAGAATGTTATAGCTGAAATAAGGAACAAATCCATCATGCATTGTGCAAGAACATTGATGATAGAAAATAATGTTGCAATCAAATACTAGAAGGAAGCTATCAACACTATAGTTCATACTTTGAATAGAGTACATGTAAAGAAATACTCAAATCAAATTCCTTATGAAATATGGTATGGCTACAAACCTAATGTAAGTTACTTGAAACTATTTGGCAGCAAATGTTGTATTTTAAAAGAATCTAGGAAAGGAAAATTTGGTTTTAAAGGTGATAAAGGTATATTTCTAAGATATTCCTGTGGAAGTAAAGCATACAAGTGTTTGAATTTTTCTACTAATAAAATAATAGAATGTGCACATGTGTGAATTCATGAGTTTGCAAAAAAGAGTGAAGAAGAAATCAACAATGAGCCTAAGGATTACAAAAGATTTTTTTACTATGAACCTAATGCCCTATCAAATCTATCTAGTATATAGGAGGCCTCACTTCCTAAACTGCCAAAATATCCAATAGCTACCGAGTTGCAAACAATGTAACTTGAGTCAGTCTAAAGGACCTAAGTCACAGTCAGAGGCTATCAAGCTAGAGCAAACCGAGTTTGATGGACTCCAGTCATAGACAGTGGGACCCAAGCTTGATACAAAAGTTCATGATAAAATAAATGAAACTCATTCCAAATCCAAAGAACCCGTGTTACCAAGATATGTCAGAAGGCATCATGCACTTGATTAGATCATTGTAGACAAATCAGATGGAACGATGACAGGAAAAAAATTGAAAGATACATGTTTACTTGCCAAAGTTAAGCCTAGAAATATTAAAGATGCTTTGGATGATGAAAGTTGTATTGAAGAAATGAATGAGGAAATAGAACAAATAGAGAAGAAAAAAACGTGGACTCTTGTTCCTAGAGCCAAGGATAAAAGTGTAATTGGCACAAAATGGGTATTCATAAATAAACTAGATGAAAATGGAAAAGTTTCTAGAAATAAAGCAAGGTTGGTATATAAAGGCTATTCTCAGGAAGAAGATATTGATTATGGTGAAACTTTTTCTCCTGTTGCAAGATTAGAGGGTGTTAGAACTTTACTAGCATATGCAACTCACACAAAATTTAAAGTCTATCAAATGGATGTAAAATCTGCATTCTTGAATGAAATTCTTGATCAAGAAGTCTACATTGAACAACTTGAAGGTTTTATAGATTTGAGTAAAAAGGACATGGTTTGCAAATTACACAAAGCATTATATGGTCTCAAGCCAGCTCCAAAAGCTTGGTATGAAAGACTTCATAACTACTTGATACAAATTGGTTTTTAAAGAACAAATGAAACAATAGTCTGTATATCAAAGAAGGACCAAACAAAAAGATTGTGTTGGTGTTTGAATAACTTTAGAATAACCGGGGGGGTGGGTGGGTGGTGAATCAATTATCTAAGGTCTAGATATATAAATAAAACTTTTCACAACTTAGTGAACCCATAAAACATTCATACCCATGCATGCATCCATTTTGTATTTACTAATTTAACTTGTATGTTACTATCAAATCAATTTGTAAAAATGTAAATAATGAAATACAACACATTCATCAACACACTTGAAACAATGATTTACATGAAAACCCAATTTGGGAAAAACCACTAGTAACATGCTACTCATTTTCACTCTTCTCAAGTGATGTCCTGTGAAAGGCCAACCCTATTAAAGGTTACAATACACACTGTTATAAGTGACTCAGTTAAGGGATTTTAATCACCTTGTTAAAAGTGATCCTTGTTAGAGGACTTTAGGCTATTCACTTGGAATGCCACCTAGTTAAAGGATTTTCTAATGACTGTTAGGTTAACCTTAACCTAAAGGATTTACCCTAGACTGATACAATTGTTAGAGTAACAATAGACCTTTGATATGATACAATTTACAACTTCTCTTATAGATTATAGATTTTTTTTAGTCCTCCATTCTGCTTGGCCTTCAAACTTTGTAGCTCTGATAGCTTGTTCACCCTACAAGCATTCATCTTCTTAAACCTTCTTTCTTGACATGCCATTATAGACTCTTCTCTTAGGTCACTTGATGAAGAAAAACCCTTAATTACTTCTCCTTCTTAGGTTCTCACACATGACATCAACCTCTCTTTTCTTCATGACCAAACATTCCTATAAATAGGAAATTAGGATATCTTCCTACTCATTTTCCATCATCCAAATTAGGGTTTTCGGATGGAGTAGGTAGGATACAATGTATCTACCCCATATCTTGTTTCTTTTAGAAACTTCTAAAATCCATTTGAATTTTCCTAAAATGGTTTATATCAAATTCTATGCCACTAGCTCATCAATCTTATCTTCCTCCTAGTTCACAAGTTTCAAGAAAACAAACTTCTCAGCTTAGATTTGGTGAATCTTTGATCTTTAACATAATGCAATAGCTCAGCATTGTCAATCTTCTAATGCTCGACATATACTATGTTGGTCAACATCAACTCTCAAATCACTCAACATCAACCAAGGTTCACTGATGCTTACCATCAACTAAACTTTTCTCGACATCAACTTTTTTGCTCGACATTCATTAGAATTTTCTTTCACTCAACTCCAACTAATTTTCTGCTTAGCTTGCACTGACTTTGATCAGCACCTACTATCCACTCGGTCAAGCTTGGTAGACAAACTTTGTTTAACTTATTCTTCTAAACTTTCAAAGTGTAGCCAGCCATTTTGCAACCTTAAGTAGATCATCAATACATCATGTTATTGTTGTCTTAACTGTTCCTTATACTTCATTACATAATCATATCTCAACCTTTCCTCTAGGTGCTATTGCTACCTCTTATTGATCAAATCCTCTTCATCAATCAACTAAGTGATAGTACTTGAATCTTATAAGTAGTTGTCCTACCAACAAATAGCAAGTTTGACATTGTTGACAAAACAATGATTGAAACACATAGTCTTCTTCAACAATCTCCGTCTTTTGAATCTCTCTTTTCAATGACCTTTTCAATTAGATTTCAACAATTGGTAGAGATATTTTTTGATGATACTTTATTCATAGGAAACGATGACTTGTGCAAGGCATTTTTAGAATAAATGAGTAAATAATTTGAGATGTCTATGTTTTGAAAGATAAAATTATTTATTGGATTACAGATTTAATAGAAGAAAGATGGTATCTACATTACTCAATCCAAATATATCAAGAAGATACTAAATGTTTTTGAAATGGATGATTCAAGACCAGTTGGAACTCTTATGTCTACTAGACATAAGCTTTCCAAAAATGATGACTCCAAAAAGGTAGATCTGACCACATACAAATCAATGATTAGAAAATTGTAGTATGTAGTGCGTACAAGGCTTGATATTGTATTAGTAGTTAGTATGGTGGCAAGATTCTTAGCAAATCCCAAAGAAAATCACATGATAATAGTCAAAAGAATCATGAAATATCTAAAAGGATTATGAAGAATATAGTTTATGGTACAAAATAGGAGGCAATTTGGATTTAAAAGTATTCACAGATGCTGATTGGGTAGGAAGTATTGATGACTAAAAAAGCACCAGTTCCTCAATTTGCATTTTCTCCACATCTGTCCTTTTATCAAATTTTAATGCTTTGAAATTTGTGATGCCAGCTTCTTCTTCCAATTGTTTCAATGTTTCTTGCAAGGTCAGTTGGGGCTTGCTAAACACTACTTCACCTTTGTTCTTACCTTTTTCTCGCCTAGTGAAAACAACTGTGGAGGCTTTGGGTGGCTTGGTAATGATTACCTTGCCTTTCTTTGTGACTGGCTCTACCTCCTTCTCTGTTTCTTCCTATCTATCTTTTGGTTCTTTCTCCTCTTCTTCATCTTCACCTTTTCCTTCGATAAGCATAAGAGGCCCGATTTCCATTTTCAACTTGGCTATCTTCCTCTTTCCTTTGTTTATGGCCTAGGGTAGCTTGATTTCAAGCTCAATTCTCGCCTTTGCCTCATCATATGTTCCAAAAATTGGTTTCTTTGGGTCTACTTGCTCATTCACCAATGCTTTAATGATATCCTTGGCTTTGTCAATATTAATCTAATAAGGAAGAGGTTTCACCCATTTAACTCAGAGCCTGACTGCCTGAATGTATACTTTATCACAATCGATCATAAAGCATACATCATCTTTGTAGTCTTCAACCAATTTTGGTGGAATTTGGAACCTATTATTCATCATTTCCTTGAAATATTCAAAATAATTGTCCATGATGCTATCAAAGTTTTCACCCATTTTTGCTATAAACTCATTTATCTGATATAGAATAGGAATGTCTTTTCTCCATACTATAGTTCCTTTTGATGGAAAGAATTTTTGAACATAGAAAAATAAACAAGTCAATAAGAAAAAAATTTGTAGGGATTATTCTTTGAATTCCTTATGTTGTCCATGTTCTTGGTCAATTGTTTGAACAATAATTTTGATAGGTCAAATTCAAGGTTCTTTTTCACAATTTTGAAAACCAAATCCACTACCTCATAGGGCACACTGTTCAGACAACTGGAGCTATAATTTTTTTGGTTAATGATGTGAATGCCAAACCTTAATTCAAAACTAGAAATAATGCTAACCTTTAAACCTCTCCCATCCCACTGAGCTAGGGTTTTATTCTGCAACTCCTCCCAACCTAGGGTTTTGATGGTTTTTGCTTTGGTGAGTATGGGGAGACCAATAATCTTGAAAATCATCTTCTTGGTGATTATCATTGGTTGCTCTAGGCATAGTTTCCCATTGTGAACATGACTGAGTATGTACTTGATCCACTTAGTTTGAAAACTTCTTGGCATATGTGAAATATGGATTAACCCTTTGGTCTCCAGATGTTTATGCTCAGGTTTCAAAGAACCATCAACACTCATTTCTCCTAGGGCATTATCCATCTCTAGGTTTCTAATCTCTTGAATAGAAAATTTAAAATGAGTATGAATTTCATTTATGAGAAGTACCTTTGGTGGAGTTTTTGATTGAGCTCCATTGGAGTTGAGTGATTCTGCAATTGCTGGAACTAGTTTGAAATTTGGTGCCTTCCACTCTACACCTTTAACTAGCATTTCTTAACTTCATTTTTCCTTGGTGCTGCTACTACTCTCAAATGCCATTGCTGCTTAGTAGGTGTAAGAAAATTTTGAACAAATTCTTCGCTTAAAAAAAAATCGCTCAAAATTGCTTTGGAATCGCTGGAAATTTCTTAGCTCTATAATCGTGGTGAAAAATGAAATCAAATTCTACCCTTTTGACAAAAATTTTGCCATAAATGCTTGGTACAAAGGTAGCTCAGATGACATAGTGCTTGATAGGCTATCATTCACTTGCTTGGTAGAAGCTTGCAACTCAGTGATTGAATAAAACTTTTATTGCTCTCGACCTAGCTCAGCAAGGTCTTCAACCGACTTTCCTCAGTAGATGCAACTTAGCATAAGATACACTTTCTTTGATCTTTGTGTATCTGGAATATTGATTTGATCATTTTTCTTTGTTTTATTTTGGAACTACTTGAGATATCACTAGAAGATGCAGTTTCATATTCTCCTTTATGAATCTAATTGGAAATAGTGGAGTCACCCATTTTTTGAGTGACATTGTCATCATTTGAACTATCTTGCTCGGTAGATTTTGGAATCCACTATTGCCTCATTTACTTTCGAATGTTATCAGCTTTAGTTTTATTTTCATCTTCGAGTCTTCCTATGTTCATGTAGTTTTTAGCCATATGACCAAGTTCAGTGCATGTATAACATCTTATAGTAGTGTCCTTCTTCCTTAGGTGATGTCTTGCACAGTTTATACCAATATGCCCATATTCTCCACAATAATGACATCTACACCAGGTATTGTAGTCCCATCCAAATATTGCTTTAACAAGTTGTTCAGCTAGATTAAATGATTTGGATCTACATTGGAATGCCTTGTGACCATGCCTCTTGCATTTGTGACAATTGCCTTCAAATTTTGGTTTCTTCTTGCATTCATTAGCTTTATGACCATGCTGACTGTAATTTGTAGCATTTACCATTGAATTTAGCTTTTCCATTACTCCAACATTTGTTTGATGTATGACCTAACTTACCACAGTGATTGCAAGTGGGTCTTTGGTTCCTTTGGACACCTTGTTTGGATGTTTCACCTTCTTCCTTATAACCAAGTCCAGAAGATTCTGCTCACTTTGTTGATTTAATTGAGTCATGTCTGCTTGAGATTACATCATTCTCTCATTGATTTTTTTTCAGCATTTAGGTCATTTTTCCAAACTTTCGTTGATTTATCTTTCAGATCTTAAGTCACTTTGTAAGCTTTCATTGATTTGTCTTTTAGTGATTAAATCATTCCTCAGACTTTCATTCTCAGATCTCAGATTCATAATTTCTTCATTTGCATTAGATAGTTGATCTACAAGAACTTCATGCTGAAGGGATCAATTATTTCTTGCCTCTAAGTCTTCATTTGCCTTGTTTCTCTGTTCCAAAACTTCATATAGCCTGATTGATTGCATTTCTTGTTCTCTTTTAAGCTTTCTTACCTCTTCCTCTAGAGAGCCATTCTTTACTAGGAGTTCCTTGATAGCCTCATTTGCTTCATTTGAGCTACTTGATGGTAAAAGGTCTTCAATATTCTCTTCAACATACTGATGGTCATTCATTTGTCTTGCAAGTTCCTTCCTTCTCTTTAGGGATTGAGAAAGATGCTTCTTAGCTTCTTTGAGTTGAGCCATGGCCATTTCTAGATCTAGCTTTTGGTTTTCAATAGCTTTGTCAAGTCTAAATATCTCCATTGTCCTTGATCTTTGCTCAAGTTGTCAAGCTTTTTCTTGAGAATCAAAACTGCTCTAGTACCAATTTTTGGAAATATTCAAGATATGATAGGCTACTGAGAGGGGAGGGGTAAATCAGTAACTTCAAAAACTTTAAAGTAACTGAACACTTTAATCATATATAGTATTCACCATTCATTCACCTAATCTACTACATATATGAGAGAACAAATATTCATAACACATGTACACAGTGATTTGGTGATGCAGAAACCTTCCAAATAGAAAATAAAATTGGGGTGGGGATGATACCCACAAAAATTTGTTATTGCAGTATGAAGTTGGCCTATTAAGGCTTACATTGACCACTTCTGGTGATCTACCCTATTAGGAGCACGAAGGACTGCTAGGTCCACCTTGTTAGAGGATTTACAAACATACACTAAAGTATGCACTTTGTTAGGAGATTTATACAAAAGACTATTTTGTCTACCCTATTAAAGGATTTACAAAATTGATTCACTTGTTAGGATGAAATAGTGGATCTACTTACAACTTGATTGTTGATTAGATCCTTGAAAGATAGATCACCTCTTGTAACTGATGAATCTTTACTGGTCCTTGTAAGACTTGCTGAATACTCTGCTCTTCTGCTGATTTGCATTCACACTTCTCAGAACATTACATGTCTCTCCTAATACTCTTTTTATGTGTCTATTGTAAATGATATAATACATTACATATATAACATTCCAATAATTATAATTGCAAGGTCTCCTAAAACACAAGTGAACAAAACATTACTGAGTCAACCAAATAGTAGAAAACTCAGGTTCTTCAAGCTTACTTGGTGACCTTCTGATACTTAGCATCCACAGCATTACTTGGCATCGTCATGTACTTGGTAGAAGTAGAGGCTCGGTCCATACTAACCACACAATGTAGCTTGGAACTTGGTAACCATTAGAGACTCGATAGATATAGTGTCACTCGATAACCATTAGAGACTCGATAGATATAGTGTCACTCGGTAAAAATTGGATCCTTTGTTTACCTTGATTTAACTTGGTAAACACTATACTTCTGTTACTTGGTAAACACTGTACTCTCATCACTTGGTAAATGCTGTGAAGCTTGGTGAACACTGTAAACTCGGTAGACACTGTTGGATTTCTCATTCACTCGATAGCTTCATGAATGCTCGGTAAGTGATGAACCTAAAAAGTAACCACTGAATGCTCGGTATACACTATAGACACTCAGTGTAAATTGTGAAGCTTGATTAACACTAGAGTGCACAGTGTGAACTGTGAAGCTCAGTTAATACTAGAATGCTCGATGGCTATACTGATGTAGATAAGTGTTGTCACTAATGGCAATAATAACTTAATGTTAACACACTTGGGAATTGAAGATAATTTTATGTGTCTAGCAAGCATTCTAGAGTTTTCCTCATTCAAAAGGAAGTATCTATCAAGTTTACTTGGGCATCAAAGGAAATTTTATGAAAGATGAGTGTTAACCAAGCTCACTTAGTTAATGAAGGAAATGTTGGATGGAACCAATGTGAACTGATCTCACTTAATTACCAAAGGAACTTTGTGAATATGAAGAGTTGACCAAGTTTACTTGGTTAACATAGGAAAATCATTTTTGAGTTAGTGTCTACCAAGCAGGGTTGAGTAACGAAGGATTTTTTTGTTTTGGCATATTAAGTTCAATTGATTTATCTGTTGGTTCTTGCCAATTGAGGTGATGAATATTAATTATTCTAAGTTATATTCTAGCCAACTTGAAAATATGAAACATATAAATATAAGGTCAAGTTGAGAGTTAAAAAAAATGCATGGAAGATAATTGAATTTAATTATGCAAAGAGGAAGGGAATCAAAAGGATAAGCAGAATATTCTTGCGAAGATGAAAAGATATATTCAATCAAGAAGGATCAAGTATACAAGCTAGAATTGAGATCTGTAATCAACAATTCAGTTGCATCATAAATCAGGTCATGTCATTGTTACTCTCTAACCATTGCAGTAGTGATCTAAAGCTCCTAATAGAATTGGCTTAACAACTATTTGTAAATCCTCTAACAAGGTGGCATTTCTATTGAAGTATCTAAAAACCTCTAACAAGGCCACTCCTAATAGGGTGATTAAATCCTCTAAAAGGGTCACACCTAATAGTGTGTTTTGTAACCTTTAATAGGGTTGGCTTGTAATAGGGCTCACTTCAGAAGAGTGTAAATCAATAACTAGTTGCAATTGGTGGTTTTTCCCAAATTGGGTTTCCACGTTAAAATCTTGGTGTCAAATGTGTTCATGCTATTTCTGTTATCTATTTGCACCTAGATTAAAGTAATAATAATCACACATAATATATTAATATTTTCTTATTAATTATTTGCTGAGAATTTCTTAGTGTTTACCGACTTACAATATTTTTGTGTGTTTGCCAAGCATCAACATAGTTCAATTTTTAGAGTTTATTTTGTACTCACATCCAAGGGATCTGAGATTTATTTTAGTGGTAACTAATTCAGACCTCCCCTCCCAATTACTCCTCTTATATTTCAAACAATCATATTATATGACATGAATTAAAGGAAAAAAAACTTGAATGATGAAACCTATCTATATGACATGATCAAGTGAATCAAACATGTCAAAGATTACTAACATTAGAATTCGATTCCAAAATCACCGTGGTAGTTATATCAATCATATTGATAAGGATTTTTTAAATATAATTATCTATTTTATTTTGAAAATCATAACCAAATTGATAAGGAATTATTCTAATATGAGACTTTCATGAACACAACCCCTCTTCAAAGATTTTGATATAAACCAATGTGGTGATGGTAGCTACAAATTCATATTCATTGATTTTGAAAATCCTTAAACTCTCTACAAGCAAAAATATTAGCTTTATATTATTAAGAACATAGAGTACATGAAATTATCTATTTAATAGCTATAGATACTCTTTCCAAATAACATGTTCATATATTATTTCAATCTTTTTTTATTCTTTTTCACATATTTTGTTATACTTTTTCATGATCTAGTGGTATAAATGTTGTTATTCTAATATATATAACTTTTTTGTTAAAGATTAAATTAAATTAAATTAAATTAGTTATGATCCTTGGCCACCAAATAAATTGTGGGGACTCTTCCATATCTCTCCTAGCTAAACATCAAGTCTTATTGGACTAGAGAAGACTTCTTCATAAGCAATTTCACCTACTCAATATCTTGCAGTTTCATTCAAATTTTATCTTTTCTTCCTTAGAATAAGGGTTTGAATTGGGATAGCTCACTAATTACCATGGTAGAAATGGATGTTTATTTCATTATTAGTTAGCAAAGATTGCAAAATAACTTTACATACAATAATAGATGAGGAAAGCCCCTTTTCGCACATTCTTTGGATATTTGTTTCATTATTTTTTAGCAGAGATTACAAAATATATTTACATACAATTATAGATGAGGAAAACTCATTTTCACACATTCTTCACTCTATCTGATAAAATCTTACTGAATCAAATAAGCTATTGGGTAAAAGCACAAACTTGTGTCACTTGTCATAAAGAAATAGGATATTGGAATGCGATAGGTTAATATTAATGATAAATAAATGGTATTTGTGTTTAGAATTTGAAGATGACATAAACTGATGAAATGTGTAAAATTGGATGAATATTATGCATATAATTTTTATAATTTTTTTGAGTTAGAATCTATTCATTTTATTTTATTTTGAAGATCCTTTTTTAACTGTAAAAATTATATGATGTACTTCCCATCAAACAAGTATATGCAAATCATCTTTTTCTATTCTAATTTGAAAATATCTTATAGATGACATGTATAGCTGGGGAATAAAAAATAAATAAAATTATTTTGATGTATATTTTATTCTTTATAATTACTCAAGCTCGACCTTATCAGAATCCAAATTTTTTTCCTCCTGTTAAAACTTCCCTATCAAATCTACACCTTGAAAAAAAATACATATTCGTGAAGAGAACTCTCTCCTCTAGAGATAAATAAAATTTTCAATTTTTTTTGATATGATTTACTATAGTTTTTCCTTTTTTGAGGGAGCATCTTTTGAAATGTTAAAATATCGACTTATAATATTTTGAAATTATAACATATTATAACTAATCCAAACACCAAAAAAATTATATAATTATGATATTGAATTTGAGATCTATAAAAGAGTATTTTTAGTTTTTGAAAAAAATTTAGTTTTGATAGAAAAATGAGATTTGACCAAAATAGGTTTTGGTATCCTAAACGGTGACACAGGTTTGCGCTTTTACCCTAATATTGGAAGTACTAGGCAATAAAACATATACTTAAGATACTTATCAAGAAACATGGTTATATAGAAAAAAAAATTATGTCATCTTGTACATACATGTCTCATCCACCTGCTTGACCAAATTCCTTAAATGTCAGATGTGTATTTAACCACGTCAAGGATCATAAAAAAGTAGGTAGCTAAATACCCTCTGATGCTTTGCAAAAACAATTATGCCAAAATAAAACAATATGTAAAGGTAAAGACCAACCATGAAAACCTTTAAAAAAACCAAATAACTCTATTACTTTGTTTATATACCATTGGTTATCTATCTCTCTAATTGTTGTGGAGGTGGGAACATCAAACCAAGGACTTGATTGAGAAAAATCTCAAAGAAACCTCTAAACTACTTTAAAATTCCCTTCTTCAATTTTTATTAAGAACCATAGAGTATCTAATTTTAATAAAAAAGTGGTCTTGATCATATCTATATATGAGACGTATATCTACATAACCATGAACTATGAAATGAAAATGCTAAGGATGCTGACAATGTAAGACCTTTTACCAGAACCCCCTGCAATGTAACACCTTTTACCACCACCTAATGATATTGATAATTCCAATATAAAAGTATCATAGTGCACCTCATCATATGTTTCAAAACCTAGTTAGGAATAAAACAACCCTTCATATACCATTTACTCTAAGTTTCATCACATTTGATTCCATAAATTTTCACATGATTATACTTAATATGTGTGTGTATGATTACATGAGTGTGTGTGATTGCACACATGTCTATGTGGTATTATAGAATGAAAAAATCCTTAATTACATGAAAATAATAAGCCCAAATTATGGTGGAGGAAAGATATTATGAAATATGATTTGGGAAGGAATGTGCAAACTGATTGGACTAATCTTTTGAACATGATTTGTGTGCATATTTGCTAATCTTTTATAATGTTGTAATATTTTATTATTTTAGATTATATAGAAGATAAGTTATTAATGCTTGTATGTTTAAATTTTGTTTATTTATAGCCATAATATTTTTTGGTGAAGAAAGACCAAGCTTGGAAATATGAACCCATAACAAAAATAATGAGAAAATTGCTAGATTGTGGTCTTAGTTTCAAAGAAAAGTTGATAAATCTATTTGTCCTTGCAAAAAGTTTAAGGGCTTAAAGAATCAAAGAATTATAATCACAACACCCCAGAGTCATTGTAGGCAACATGGTCACATTGAAGGGGGCATGGTTTTCATTGATTGGTGAATGTGGATTTTCAACTAGAAGAACATGGAGGTGTGAATATCCAAGCTAAGGATAACACTCCCATGGAAGAAGATGATCCTATGGAACAAATTTTTTTTGAGGATGATCATATTGGCATAGTTGATAATGTGCTAGAGGACATGATTGAAGAAGATGGTATTCACGTAGTTGATCAAGATGATCACGATGATGGTACTAGTGCATTTGATAATGATGATGAAGATGGTCTTGATACTAATATACTTGAGAAGACATACACGCCCCTATACCAAGGCTCCCAAACAACTCTTCTCTTTACTATAGTGTTGTTGGTGAAATTGAAGGTTATGAATGGTTTATCTAATGTAGCAATGTCATGTGTGCTAAGGTATTCCATGTTTATCATCTTCAGTGTTAACATACCATTAGTATTTATTATATTAATAATTCATATTTTTTGTTGTAGGTTGGTAGGTGAGTTTTTTTTACCACCATAAAATATTCTACCTTATTTTTACTGAGAATTATCTACCATTATGAATCAAATTGGAATGCAGTATCAGATAATACATACATGTCCTTGATCACATTCTATATCATAAACAACATGAATTTATAATAGAATGCCTTGATTATCATATTATTAGATATTGGTAAGGTCAAATAACAAAAAAGGTGTCTCACAAGGTTCTTTGGTACATTCCCATTATTCCACATCTTGAACAATTATTCAGGTGCACAAGCTTGGCACAATTTATGAATTACCATGCATGCAATAGAAGTCAAGATGATATTATGTTAATTCTTATGGATAGTTCTAAAGTATAAGATAGAAAAAATATGGCCACACTTTAAAGAAGAACCTCATAATGATGTCAATCCATTTGGAGATATGAGATCTGCTTACTCAGTGTGGTCTATTTTTGTTATTAACAATAACATTCCTCCTTGGATTCCATAAAAAAGTACACAATATTTTCAATGATTTTATTAGGTATTTTTCATTTAATGGTTATCTAAATTAATTTATAAATAGTGCATGAAAATTGTCATAATTATTATATTCATTCAATTAAAAGGTAAGTACCAAGTTAAAGATATGAATGTGTATATTGTGCCTCTTATTGACGAGTTATTGAAGTTATCGAATGGGGCCACTATATATAACATCTTTAGACCAATAGTAAAAAAAAAATTTCAATTTCATGCAATGCTTGTATGGACAATACATGATACCCCTAGGCTAACTCATTTTTGTGGTATGTTATATTGTTAGGGTCACATATTTTTGGTATGTTATATTGTTTACACATTATTATTGTGTGTTTAAGTTGCACATGATAATTGTACATGATCTTTTAGGTCTTTAGACAAAGGAAAAATTTGCATGTCCAATTTGTGGTCCGAACATGAAATTCTTATCATTCAAGAAGTTTAGGAAAGTAGGTGTTTAATAAATTTAGGCACTTTCTCTACAATAATCATAAGTGTTGAATTACTTTTAAAAAATCTTTTTAATGGAAAAGAAGAGACAACATCAATGCCACAAAGAATGACACCTTATCTATGATGGTTGGAATACGATTGACTAAATCATTGAGAGAATGTTTATCTAATGATTTTTGTCTAAAATTTATATTTTGATATTGTATTTTATTTAGTAATGATGTAATTGATGCTTGTGAAGGTCATCAAGGTATCAATGACCAAATTCCTAAAGGAATAAAAAATTATCCTACTTAACTTAGTAGGTTAATATACTATAAGGATCTCCCAATCATGTATTTGTTTGATGTTGTGCATATTAGAAAGAATGCAATAGAGACAATATGAAGAATATTGAAAAAAAGGCATGATAGGGAAAAAATTGCCAAAATTTGTAATGACATTCATGAATCCAATCATGCACTGAAAAATTTCATGGAATCAAATAGTAATAGAGATTGCATAAATATAAGTGCCCTTCCTTGGTTATTAATAGAGCAGAAAAGTGATGCATTAAAAGAAGTCATAAAAAAGACAAAATTTTCCATAGGATTTGTTGCAAATATAAATATTCTTGTATCAAAGAAAGATGATTTTCAGATAGAGTTGAAAACACATGATTGACATACCTTCGTCAAGGTAAATCATGTTTTTTATTTACAATATATTTGTAAAATTACATGTATTTTTTATTGTATTATTTCATAATATATTAAAAAGATCATTTTTTAACAATTGCAGTATGTCCTACCTCTATCCTCCCAACACCAGTCAGACAATAATATTAAATAAATTATATATGATCCTAGAAAATACATGAAGTTAGAAGTGCTATTTCTTACATTTTTCGTACATATATTATATTTATGACTTGTTTTATTTTTTATGTTTAATTTATTGTATATTTTTTTATATAAAATCTCATTTATATGTTCTTGCATGTTGAATCTCTTTTAGGTGGTTATCATCTAAAGAAATTGATAAAAAAAGATATATAAAATATTGGAAGAGAAAAATTCCATAGCTGATGTGTGAAATACAAAAGTTTCTACCTTCAACTTTTTTCAATGCGCAATAACACAACCTCATACATCAAGTTGAGGAGATTGAATTGTGTGGGCCTATAAAAACTAGGTCAATGTGGATGATTGAGAGGCACTTGAAATTTATAAAGATCTTGGTTCAACAAAGAGCACATCCTAAGGGTTATATGGTAGAGAGATATATGGTATAGAAGACCATAGTGTACATTAGTTAATATATTCTCAAGTTTGCATCAAAGATCAATGTAGATCGCATTTGGGATTCCAACTCCATTAAAATTTTTGATGGAGAGTACTTGATCGAGAAAGGTAGATTGAGAAAAGTGAGAGGTAATTATAAGATGTTATTGTAGTTAATTAATTCTTATCTTTTATCAATATAAGTTATTTCTAACTAGTCTAGTTGTTTACTTTATAGTTGGTTGTAAGTGAGATGCACTACATTTATATATTGCAAACAATCTTCATTGGATGATGGTATGGATATAATAGTCTCAAAAAATTGGTTTCTCATTAAGATGTGATGGTGTTTCATCATTAGTTAAAGAAACTCATTGTAATGGAGATCCCAATGTTATGTCAATAGTACTTGATCTAGCATATGGCTTAAGAGATAGAAAGGTACATATGAGATTGCTAGTCATGAACCATAAGTTTAATATCAACTCACAAATTGATGCAAATAATCTTGACATATTTGAATAATTACAGATCAAACACCAATAAGTTGTGTACTACCATGACCATAAACTTCACATAAAAAGGTTAGACAAAATAAAAAAAACTTGTGATTTTGGGATAAGTTCAATCTTTGAGGTCACAAATATTTCATCTAGAAATGACATATATCCTCAATAATCTAAAAATTGATACTATAGCATTTTGGATGATATAATTGAGTGTGACTTTAATTCGTTCAAATTAGTTCTATTTTTCATCAAATGGTATAGGCTACAATTGATTCAAAATGATCCTGATAGGATTGTTATTGAACATGATAGTGAATTTACAATGATTAATACAAGGTCATTTGAGCCAGTTGGAGATGAACCCTATGTTCTTCCAAGACAATGTGAGCAAGTGTTTTACTTTACCATTCCACATAAATTGGGTTGTTCATGTGTTGTTAGACATGATCCAAGTGGAAAAAAGGTAAAGTATACTATGATTAAAGAAGAAGTTTTTGAAGAATTGGAAGTTGAAGTAAATCATGACCATGAATGAATGTTACACAATGAAGAAGAAGAAGAAGATGATGATGATTTTAGTGATACTAACGATGATGGTGATGATGATCATAATCATGATCATGCTGATGAAGATGGTGATGATCAAGAAGATGATGGTCATGATAATGGTGATGAAGATAATGATAATGACGATGAAGATGGTAGTGGAGATGACAATGATCAAAGTGATAGGTAAAATGATGGTGATGATGATGATGATATGAATGAATATGATGATCAATGACATGATCAGTGGAATGTATGTTGAGGTATGATCAGTGTCAAGTATGATGGAGTGATTTATTCATAGATTTTTTTTGACTTGTATGTTTTTATAACTAAGCTATTATGTATTGAATTCTACTATCATGGAGTATATATAATGATTTTGCATAGCTATCACACATAAAGTAGAGGTAAGGAAATAAAAAATATATAATTTTTTTAATTAATACATAATGTAATTTCTATCTTCTACATAATTTATAGTATATATATCATATAATTTTTGGCTAACTTAAGGTAAATGATTTACATACACAGGACATTTAACACCTTTAACCAGGATCGTGCACAGTGACATGGATCGACAGGTATAAGTCAATCGACCCTATAGACATAATTTTTTATTTGCATATCTTCTCTTTACCATCAAAAACAACTTTAGTCCTAGTATGTATCTCATTGTATGTATTATAGGTATCACCAAACAGGTATTTGTCTAATCTGTCTTTCTCAAGTGAAAAAAATGTGGGAATAGAAGACAAAAGTGAGACATCTAGTACATCTATAATATGGAGATCAAATAGAGGTCAAAAGATTAGAAGAAAATTCAATAAATGAATGAAATTTTTTCTTATTGGGGGGTTATGTTTCTTATGATAATGAGAGTGGAGGTGATAGGAAGGTTCACTTAAGGTACACACATCTTCAAAAAGAATGGGTACCCAAGGAACTACCTCCAGTTAACACAATTTTTCTACTAACAAAAGGATATATCACATAGCTCTTTCGTCATTACATGGTTTGGGCCTATTTTCCATGGATGGCATAAAGGTTAGTTACAAAAAATTTGTTGAATTGATGGAGTATGTAGGACCTTGTTACAATTACAAAAATTAGATGCAGATTGTACAATACAAAAAAAGTATGTGTAGGTATGCATTGTCACCAAATTATATAGATTGCAAAGAAAATGATAAAAGTAAAAGGCTTGATATGAATATTGATGGAAGGCCAAAAGAAATAGGGAATATTGTAGGATTTATAAATATTTTTCAACCTATGTCAACGAATAAGGGGTTGAATTGTATATTTGAGGCACACAAGGGAAATCATATTTTTGTACGTGTGATAAAATCAATAACTGTAGGGGAAGATTTTTTGATAGATTATAATTTGAATCATGTAGATACAAAAAAATTTTCTATCATGGGATTGGTTAGTCCAACATTTAAAATAATTGCCTCCAATTAATATTGACTCCAATAGACAATCTAATATTTTATTAATAATTTATTTTGCTATGTTTATTACTTTTATTTCACTACTAATTGCTAAGAATTATTAATCTTTGTCATTGGGCGAGATGGATCCACTAGAAGACACAGTGAGGATGTTCCTCATATAGCTTCTTTGAAAAAGAAAAACCTTAACAAATTATATAGAAATAAATGTTATATTATTATGTTCTTTTCTTTATTTCTTTGGAGTTATTTTGACAGAACTTTACTGATATTGATGTCACAATGTGATACTTATTGATAGGGAAAAGAAACAATGAGAGAAGGTCAAATGTGATCTAAAATTGAGGCATCATTTTTATATGACATTGTATGTAGCACTAACCCCGTCTTGTCCTAAAAAAAAAAAAAAAACTAAGACAAAGGCACTCAAAGATGAATTGATACATAGAGTCAATTCTTTGAAGGTAAACATTAATTAATCTTAAGAAATAATAAAATTTTATTAGATGTTTATATTTTATAGTATCTTGTGGATCATGATCTAAAATATTATGTGTTCTTCTTACAGGATTTTGTGACACTTCTGAGACCACATGATCAATATAGTGAGGGTCGTAGTGCACAAACTTCATGTAAATAATCCTTAAACCTTAAACCCTTAATTTAACCTTTGGGATGCTTCTATCTAGTATCCCCTTTGATCTATATCCATTGCAAATGTCTTTGCTAACAATATTTTCTTCAGCTCATGATGAAGTGCAGACGCCTCCTGTGGTCACCGCTCTAATATTGCCGATTGTATTGTCTGTAACAAGGAGCTTGCATACACATTCTATACCAAGTACAATTGGTAAAACCTTATTTTACTATTTTTTTTAATGTGTTAATCATGCATTGTTTCTTTGCTGCATGGATTTTACACTCATGGACCTATTTTGTGCACTAATGGATACACCTACAATTGATACAAGAACAAAGACCAATACTAGTGAAGCTCAACCATTTCTTGGATCACACCATATTATTGGTACTTGTTCATTTGTGGGGTCATTGTTGTTGAAAAATAAAACTAAGTTTCCATTTAAAGTACCAAAGCTTCCAGGTGCTTTAAATTTGTTATTATTTATAGCATAATTGTAGTTTACTTCTACATAACTCATTTTGGACTAATAATCCCATGATGTTTTTGTAGGAAATAATATTTTGTATGATACTCTTTTTGAAATGAGATTAAAGCTATTTGGACCTACCATACGTAAAAGGTACATAGTTTCATATCATTGCTACAATATTCTTCTTTCCTTCCATTTATTGTACTATATTAAAGTTATTGATCTAACAATTTTTTTTCTCCAAAAAAGGTGGAATGAATAGGGTCTTGGATTAAAAAATCAGCTCATTACATCTTTTGAGGACCTCTTTGGTATAAATATGTTTGACACTGGCCTATTTATTAAAAGAGCATCCAAACATATAAATACTATGAGAGACCAATATAGGAGGACTCTAAAGGTTAACCCAAAGTATGAGTGCCCTCCTATGATTCCACTGATGAAGTAGCATGAAATAATGGAAGATGTAAAAGAGAAAAGGCTAAAGGGTAGAGGAATTCAACCAAGAGATGAAAAAAGAAGGTATGCCATGATAGTATTAAGTAGGATATAATCATACACTAATTAGTGATCATTTTATTTATATAATCTAACATGTTTCAAACTTTTCATAGACTACAAGATACATCAAATGCTATAGAAGTGAGACTAGAAAAGGTTGGCCAATGCAAACTTGGCTCTGGTGGCTATATGAAACTTCACTCTCGACTTGTAAGTAGCAAGAATATAATTTCATATAAAATCTTTTTGTATAATCAAATGATACATGCAAAATTGATGTTATTAAGAAAACAATATAGGGCATGGAATTCAAAGAACATTTGGAGTCAAATTGTGATGGTGGTGTAATTTGTGGTCATTTTAATGTTTCTTTTTGCAATTGTCCCTAATTTAATCAAAATACCAACATTGGATTCATAATTGTGCTGCCCTCAGAAGCATATATGCATAAAAGAAACCCAAACAATCATTTTCTATTCATTTTGATTTTGGAGAGTTGTGCGCGAAAGAGGTGGAGAGCTCCAAATGAGGATGAAGAGATGTGAACATTGTTGTGACCCTTGTGATCAATGCATCTGGTTGTTGTTCCCTTGTGATCTCTACATTTCATTTTTGTTCCCTTGCTCTATGATTTCATTGTTTTGTCATGCCATTGTGATCTATGTGCCCTAGCTTTTTGATTTTCTTCAAGGGCAAGAAGAGGTCCATATGTAAATGTTTTTTTCTTTTCCTTGTAAACATGTATGGCTTTATATTTCCTTCTAAACATGTATCTCTTTATATATTTAGAGAGATATTTTTCAAGGTGCTTATTACATATATGATCTAGCTACATACATATTCTAGAATCCAAAAAAAATAAAAATAAAACTCAGTTAACCCATGCTAAGTGACTTACCTCAATATCCTACATAAAAATATATCATAGAAAATATTTTAGAAAGAAACATGAGATAACTAGTTAAATGGGTCTAGTTGTTGATTTGTTGGGTTGATATATGCATATATTTAAGTAGGTTATGGCTTCTGTAAGGTAATGAGCCTTGTGATTGTGCATATGTGCTTGGTGCATTTCATTCTTATGATAAATCTTTGCATTTTTTTGTCATGCCCTTGCTCTACAATTTGGTTATCATACCCTTGTGATCTCTATTTTTTGTTGTCATGCCCTTGCTCTGTGATTTCTATGTCGTACCCTTGCTTTGCAATTTCATTTCCATATTGTGCCCTTGCTCTGCAAATTAATTGCATTTCCCTAACTCTACAATTTTCTTCAAGGGTATGTAAATGTTCATTTATTTTCCTTCTAAACAAGTATCTCTTTATATCTCCTTTTGAACATGTATATTTAGAGATATTTTTTAAGGTGCTTACTACATCTTAGCTACACAACAAAAAATTGATGCAGCTGGATACATATTCTAGAATCTAAAAAAAAAAATGAAACTCACTCAACCCATGCCAAGTAACTTACCTCAAGATCCTCCACAAAAATAATGCAGACTAGGAAAAATGGGCAGAGTTCACAAGAAATTTTACAAAAACATATCACAGCAAATATTTTTAGAAAGAAACTAGCCATATCTAGTTAAATGGATCTAGTTGTTGATTAGCTGGGTTGATTACAAATTCCTTTAGAACTATCATTAGATTAGGTACAATAAAATGAAAAATTAGTTGTTCCCAACTAGCAGGATCAAATAGAGTTTTCTAAGGTGATAAAATTTCATATGCAAGGAATTGAAGAAGAAAGTTTTGCTTCTATTTAAATGCCATAATCATGAGGATCATTCCCTTGTAGAAGTCTCTATCACAATGAAATTACCTCTAAACCATGCAAAGGATGTTAAAGTGGTTCCTAACCTTGAAACAATCTTACAAGCATTTAATACTTGGGATTAACGTAGGGAGGCTATGCCAATACTTGAAGCACTCTTATAAAAATTTGATATTTGGACTGTAAATTCTTACATATATTAGCAAGTGATTCCAATATCATAGTACCTACTACAACACTTTCCCAAATTCTATCTAGTGGCTCCCATAATATCCTCTATGCTCTCTAGCTATTGTTTATGTCATGCAGTCTCTTTCTAAAGATGCTCCTTCTTGTTCTCTTTCTAAAGCTACTCCTTTTCCTTTGCTCTCATGACTTAAATTTTGATTATCAAACTTCTAAATATCTACATCTACCTTATCTAAAATTAACTTCACAATCTGTTGTAACTTTGGCATAGGTGTTTGATCATTGATAAATTTCATTTTAGAATTCAATTTTCCAAGATTGGTCAACACCCTCACTTGTGTACCTCTCATGTCAACCACTTTTTGTACTATTTCAACACCATGTTCTTCCTTTTGAGCTAACAATTTTTCAAATTCATTTTCTTGTAAAACATTATTTCTTTTGAACAATTTTAAACTTTTAGAAAGTGCATTATTTTTTCATGTATATACATATGTATGTATGTTCGTATATATATGTATGTATGTATATATGTATGTATGTATGTATGTATGTATGTATGTCTGTATGTATAGAAAGATATCTTTTAGATTGTGGATTATGGATTATAAAAATAAAAAGATAAGAAAACATGACATTAATCATTCCCCATTCATTTTGATTGATTGTGGAGACTTGTGTGCAAAAGAGGGTGGGGGGCTCCAAATGTTGGTGGGGATCAGTGGTGATTTAAGATTTTGTCGTTGTTTCCTTGTGATCTTCATGCCCTTGCTCTACAATTTTCTTCAAGGGGAGAAGAGGTACCTATGTAAATGTTCTTTTCTTTTGTTTCTAAACATGTATCTCTTGTTCATATATAATAGATTTCATCAAATTCAAGGATAAGTTATTATGATGATTGTATGCATTTGTGCATGCATTTATGTAAATCAGTTGACTATATGAACTTCTTTCCATGCATACATACACACTTGCATAGTACTTGTGCTAAATTAAATTAATCATTCATGTCTTGAATTCAACAAGCAATTATCCTTGCATTCAATCAAATTTATTCATACTAAACTACATATGTAGAAATTTGTACTTGAAGATTATACTATCTCTTAGTGATTGAGTAAAGGTCTTGTGCATAATATCATCTAGCTAATGATCAGATGCATTCAAATTAAGTCATAATATGATCAACTAGATGATCCATTTATGTTACTTCATACTTGTTTTATTGAATATTTTGTTTAACATAATCAATAATACTAGAGCTATGCAGCTACAACTAGTACTCTTGTTCATTTTAATTGATCATATAAGTATAAGACTTATTTTTCTTAAAATTAGATTGTATATTTATGATCATTAAAACATAAATATAGATATTTTATAGTTATCTTTTTAAATTTCAAGATCTTCATATTTAATGTGAAGAGTTTCCAATACTAGATAGTGGAATAGTGACAATGTGGAGCCACATAGCTCATGGATTTTTCCACCAAATTATATTTTTTTCCTTCAAAAATATTATAGGTGAATCTTCTTTTGATTTTCCATATATTTAATAGTTTGTCACTTGTTGTTTGAGGTAATTTTCTATTATGAGATAGAGACATCTATCATAAGGATGGGCATGCCTATTTTTATCATCTCACTTTCGAAGTTGATTCCCTTTTCTAATTAATGAAACTACTCGCAACTGACACCTTGATCTTTTGCAACTTTCCTGCTCATCCATTTACACAAATGAATCATCCCATATCCATAAACAACATCTAATCTTCTGTAAGTCTCTCTCCTCTAAAGACCCAATACATGGAGCCATTATCATCATAAGTAGACTTAATCTCCTTAGAAAAATTCAATCAAAACTATTCTTACCAAACTAAGTATACAAAAATATGTGTTTAAAAATTATATTATCTCTTGGTGATTGAGTAAAGATCATATGTACATATTTCCAAGGTGATAAAATTGCATATGCAGATGTATATATGTATGTATGTATCTCTACATCTCGTTATCATTCCCTTGTGATATTTCTATATGTATGTTTGTATGTATGCATATAGATATATACATATGTATATATGTGTGTGTGTATATATACATACATATACATAAAGAGAAGCTTCTCTAATCACCTACTATGCAAAATATAAAGAGCTACATGTTTAGAAGGAAAATAAAAGAACATTTAAATAGGTACCTCTCCTCCCCTTGAAGAAAAATGTAGAGCAAGCACTACAACATTTGGGCCCGAACACCACAAATTACACCATCATCATAGATTTCCATCACAATTTGACCCCAAATGTTGTAGTGCTACAAAGGGCATAGATATTACAAGAGCACGAAATAGAAATGAAATCATAGAGTAAGGGCACAACAATGAAATGTAGAGATCACAAGGGCATGAAAACAAAATCGAAGATCTCCATTGATATCCACCAAGGGAACAACAATGAAATATGGAGATCATAAGGGCATGACAATGAAATGCAACTATCACAAGAGCACATAAATGAGATCTCCACCAATGTTTAGATCTCTCTGCCCTCTTTTGGAGCTCTCCACCCTTCTTCACACCTAGCTCTCCGCAATTAAAACAAATGGGGAATGATTTATGCCATGTTTTCTTTCTTTTTGTTTATATCTAAAATCAACTTTACATTGTGTTGTAACTCTGCTATAGGTGTTTGATATTCAATAAATTTCATTCCAGCATTTCACCATTCAAGATTTCAAGTTTCCTCTTCATTATATAGTCCTTTCCACTGTAAAAACCACTTTTCTACTTCATTAAAATCAAGAATTGAACAAAGCCAATGATAAAACAAAGCCTACATTAGTTGTTGATTAGTTGGGTTGATTAAAAATTCCAATTGAGCTGTCATCTGATTAGGTACAATAAAACAAACAATTAGTTGTTCCCATCTAGCAGGATCAAATACAATTTTTCAAGGTGATAAATATGTATATGTAGATATATGTATGTATGTATATCTGTGTTTAGATATATATATATATATATATGTATGTATTTATGTATGTATGTATGTATGTATGTATGTATGTATGTATGTATGTATGTATAGATGTATGTATGCACATATAGAGAGAGAGAGATCTTGTGGATTGTTGAGATCAATGGAGATCTAAGATTTTGTTGTCATGCCCTTGTGATCTCTAGATCTCATTGTCATGCACTTGTGATCTCTGTATATGTATGTATGTATATACATATATATGTTAGAATCTTTTAGAATAACTGAGAGGGGGGGTGAATCAGTTATTCAAGGTCCCAAATGCCCTAATAAAACTTTTTTTTTTTCACCAAATGTAGTGAACTCATAAACCTTTTAACCATCCAAGCTTAAATCAATCATATTAGAAAGTTATAGTAAATCAACATGCAAAGGTAAAACATGCAAGATCAACACATGACACAATGATTTACGTGGAAACCCAATTTGGGAAAAACCACCAGTAACATGCTACTTGATTCTCACTCTTCTGAAGTGATGCCCTGTTAAAGGCCTACCCTGTTAAAGGCTTACAACACACTGTTAAATGTGACCTTGTTAGAGGATTTCACCAAACTGTTAGGAATGGGCCTGGTTAAAGGACTTTAGAACATTCACTGGGAATGTCACCCTATTAAAGGATTTATCTCATGGCTATCAAACCAACCTAAGTCCATAGGATTTAAACTAATTGTTACAATTGCCAGAAAGTAACAACAATGAAATTTTGATCTGATATAACTTACAACATACTTTGCATATTTAAAATCACACTTTCAGTTTAGTCCTTATGCTTGGCTTTTATCTCTTCAGCTCTGACTGCTTGTCATCTATTCAAGCTTCGTCTCCTTGAGTCTTCTAACTCACTGTACTAATGCATCCATATCAGGGGTCTTCTTACTGAAACAGAGTAACTATGCTCTCTTTCCTCTTTTCCACCTTCTTCAACACTTTACACTTTCATGCTTGACCACCCCTCTCTCATTAATTTTTTTTCAGTAACTAATGACTCCTTATATAGAGATCTGATATGACTTTGCTGCTCAATTATCCCTCTTCACTTTTAGGGTTTCAATATGGATTAGGTAAAATACAATGTATCTACCCCATATCTTGTTCTCTTCTAGAAACTTTGCCAGATGTATCCTCAAAAATGTTTTACATGGTGTTCTGTGCCACCAGCTCATCATTCTTATCTTCTATTTAATTTACAAACTTCTAAGTAATAACCTTGTTGGCTTAGTTCTGGCGAATCTTCGATCTTTGAAATAATGCAACAACTCGGGATTATTTGTTTTACTAATGCTCGACATCTCGGTGTTACTCGACATCTACACAAAACTGTGTTACTCGACACTTATAGAAAATTGTGTTACTCGGCACCTACAGAAAACTATGTTACTCGACACCTACAGAAAACTATGTTACTCGGCACCTACTCTTTACTCGGCACCTGAAGATCACTCGGCTTATATGATATACTCGGCACCTAAAGATCACTTGGCTTATATGATATACTCGGCACCTTCTCTTAGTTGAGCTTTGTAAAAGACTTAGCTAACACCTAACCTCTTTAATATGTTTCAATGTGCCCTTTTTTCTATATCTTATAGTATGTTATCAAATACACTTTTTCATCAATGGCTTAGCTGATCCTAGTACTTCATTACAACATCATAACTTCAACCTTTCTCTAGGTGTTCTAGTTACATCTTATTGATTGCCACCACCTTGTCAACCAACTAATTGATAGTATTTGGATCACTAAAGCAATTGTCATTCCTGAAAGTAGCAAGTTTGACATCAACGACAAAACAATGATTGAGAATATTCTTTATCATTCCAACAACTCTTATTATCAATTCAATCATTTCTAACAATCTCCCTCTTTGGCATTGATGGAAAACCAAACTGATCAATGGATCAACTTAGTTACCACCAAAACTGATTGTATATATTATCTGCTTCTTTTTTTGTGTTGTTGCATCTTTACTATTGATTGCATATATCTCCCTCTTTCTTTGCATAGATCAGTTTCCTCATATTTCTCCCTCTTTGACATAAATGCCAAAGATGAAGCATATTTATCATGCAAAATATAAGCTTTGGATTTTTCTTTGTCTTTCTCCCTCTGTCATCATGCTTGTGACTGATTTGGAGTTTCTGTTCCTGCTGTCATCCTTTACATCAACCTGTTACTGTTCCAATGTTTGATTTCTATTGATGCAAGGCAGCTTCCTTATTACCTTAAACTGCTTGAGTTAGGGGTATTACCCCCAACTTGCCTCTAAGATATTCATAAGAATCCTTGGGCAATGGTTTGGTGAAAATATCTTCAATTTGTTCCTTTGTGTGAATGTACTCTAGCTTCACTTGTTTGTCTTCTACCAATTCTCTGACATAATGATACTTGATTGCAATGTGCTTGGTTTTTGCATGCATTACTGGATTTTTGGATATGTTTATAGCACTTGTATTGTCACAATACAATATCACAGGTTTGGTTACCTCTTCTTTCATTCCATTCAATAGATGTGTGAGCCATACAATGTTTGTGCAATTGAGTGCAGCTACCACATATTCTGACTCTGCAGTGGACTGGGATGTGCATGTTTGTTTCTTACTAGTCTAGGTAACTAGCCTTTTGCCTAAAAATAATGCACCTCCACTTGTGCTTTTTCTGTCATCAATGTTTCCTCTCCAATCTGCATCAGTGTATGTATTGAGTTCAAATTTCTCACTCTTTTTGTAGTATAGACCAAAGTTATCAGTTCCTTTGAGATATCTCATTATTCTTTTTACTGCTATAAGATGGTTTTCTTTAGGATTAGTAGAGAACCTAGCCACTATTCCAACTTCTAATGCTATGTTTGGTCTGCTGTGTACTACATACTGTAATTTTCCAATCATGGATCTGTACATTGTTTGATTGACTTCAGCTCACTCATCATTTTTGGATAGCTTATTTCCTGTGGCCATTGGTGTGTTGACTGGTTTGGATTCCTCCAGTCCAAACGTTTTAAGAATCTCTTTGATGTACTTTGATTGTGTAATAAATATTCCATTTTTGAGTTGATGTACTTGTAAACCAACAAAAAATTTGATTTCTCCAAACATAGACATCTCAAATTCATGTCTCATTTTGTCAGCAAAGCCTTTGCAAAGTACTTCCTTTCCACCAAATACTATGTCATCCACAAAAATTTCAGATACAATAATGTCTTTACCTTCTTCTGCTTTAATGTATATGTTGCTATTATCATCAGTTCTTTCAAATCCAATTTGCACTAGATACTTGTGAAGTCTCTCATACCATGCTCTTGGTGCTTGTTTCAAACCATAAAGTGCTTTGTGTAGTTTACACACCATATCCCTATTGTTTTTATCAACAAATCCTTCCAGTTGTTCAATGTAGACTTCTTCTTCTAGTATACCATTCAAGAAATCAAATTTTACATCCATCTGATAGACTTAAAAATTTTTGTAGGCAGCATATGCAAGCAAGGTTCTTACTCCTTCCATCCTAGCAACAGGAGCAAATGTTTCTCCATAGTCTATTCCTTCTTCTTGAGCATAACCCTTGCATACTAGTCTAGCTTTGTTTCTGGTAATCTCACCATTCTCATCTAGCTTGTTCCTGAATACCCACTTGGTGCCAATCACATTTTTGTCAGTTGGTCTAGGAACCAAACTCTGGGTTTTGTTTTTCTTTATTTGATCAATTTCTTCTTCCATAGCTTTATACCAGTCATCATCTTGTAATGCACCATACACTGTCTTGGGTTAAGATGTGCTGATTAGACATGATTCATGTCTTAGTCTATTCCTTGTCATTGGTCTTGCATCTTTGTCACAAATTATTTGTTCAGCAGGGTGATGTCTTTTTACATATTTGGATAATCTTGGCTCTGTCCTTGTTTCCATGTTTGATCTTTCAGATTCTGGATCACTTTCCCCTTCGTTGTCTGGTTGTTCTTCATCATGTATTCCGTCTTCAGAATCAAATTGTTCATTTCCTTCATTCTGCAACTTAGCTTCTAAATGCAGCTTGACATTCACTGGTTGAGACTCGGCTGAGACTGATACTTTTTGTTGAGTTTCAATTGGATTGACATCATCCTCCTTAGCATTCATTCCTTCATAAGAGTACACAAAGGTTCTGTATTCTTCCATTTTCTTTGGTTCTTTAGCTTGAACTTCTGTGTGCTCATCAAAATTTACATTTGTACTTTCCACAATTTTGTTAGTGTTAACATTCAAACACTTATATGCCTTACTTCTTGTGGAGTAACCAAGAAATATACCTTCATCACCTTTTGCATCAAATTTTCCATTTCTAACATCTTTAAGAATAAAACATTTACAACCAAACACTTTGAAATGTTTTACATTGGGTGAGTGACCATACCATAATTCAAAAGGTGTTGCATTTGTACCTTTCTTGATTTGTACTCGATTTAGTGTATGAACAGCTACACTTACAACTTCTCTCCAGTATTTTAGAGCAACAGTCTTCTCCATCATTAATGTTCTGGCACAATCAATTATAGATCTATTTCTTCTTTCAACAATTCCATTCTGTGGGGGAGTTCTAAGAGCTGACATTTGTCTTTTGATTCCTTTGTCATTACAGAATATCTTGAATTCATTTGATGTGAATTCACCACCTCGATCTGATCTTAGACATTTCAAGCTTTTTCCTATTTCCTTTTCAACTCTAGCCACATACCATTTAAACATTTGGAAAGCATCAGATTTTTGTTTTAAGAACATGAAAGTCATCATCCTGGAATAATCATCAACAAATAACATGATGTATTTATCTCCTCTATAGCTTTGTACTTCCATTGGACCACATAAGTCAGTGTGAATTAACTCAAGTATCTCCTTAGATGTATAGTTTTTGCTTTTGAAACTTGACTTTGTCATCTTTCCTAGTTGACATTGTTTGCACATAATATTATCAGGCTTCTTCAATTTTGGTAAACCTCCAACTTTCTTCATTTTACTAATGTTGACCAGATTATCAAAATTGACATGACATAATATTCTATGCCATAACCATTCATCATCAAATTTTGCAATAAAACAAGAAACATCATCCATATCAAGGTAAAACAGATTACTCTTCGTTTGATCTCCTTTTCCTATTAGTTTACCATCAGTATCATAGATTTTTGCAGTTTTGTTTCCAAATTCCACTTTGCATCCTATATTGCCTAACTGTGAGACACTCAGTAAATTGTAGTTTAATCCTTCAACATAGTATGCATTGTCACACGAGATTTTTTCTGTGAGTTTGATGGAACCTTTTCCTTTGATTTGACAAGGGGCATCATTACCAAATCTAACACTATTTCCATCATACTGAGTAAAGTTAACAAGCTTACTTTTGTCTCCTGTCATGTGATGTGAGCATCCACTATCTATGATCCATCTGTCATTTTTGTTTATACAAGTCATCAGTGCTGTGGCTTCTTCTTCATCAGATTGGTCCTTCATGGCTACATAAACAACTTCATCATCATTGTCATCAGAATTTTCTTCAACAATATAACACTTCTTACCTTTTTCTTTGTAATCTTTCTTGTCATCATCTCTTCTGTTCTTGTATTTGTTGCTTTCCTTGTAATCCTTTTTCTATGGACATCTTGCAGCAATATGACCTACTTCATTGCAATTGAAACAAATGATAGGCATCTTACCTTTGAATTTTTCTTTACCTCTGTGAAATCTTCTAGCTAGTAAAGCTTCTAATTGATCCACATCTTCCTCATCTGTGTTGTTGTCACTGGATACATATTTCATCTTTCTTCCCTTCTTAGATTTCACCTGTTTAGCATCTTTCAGTGATAACTTGGCCTTGAAATTAGATTCAACATTATCAGGTCTGTAGTTGTCAAAGTTAGATAACTCAAATGCAGTGAGTCTTCCTATGATACCTTCAAAACTTAGATTGTTTCCTGGCACACATCTTAGTTCCTGTATTGCCGATACTCTAATAGCATAGATAGGGAGCAAGGTTCTCAAATACTTACTATTAACAATATCTTCATCCAATTGACCACCCAAACAACTTATCACACTTACCACTTCTTTTATTCTTGCACCGTACTGAACAACATTCTCATTTTCTTCCATTCTCATATCATCAAATTTTCCTCTGAGAATTTCTCTTTTTGCTCTTTGTACATTCTGATCTCCTCCATAGATGTCTGATAGGGCTTTCCACATTTTGAATGCGGTGTCACATCCTTTGATATCATCAAATTCAGCATAGCTAAGTGCAGAGGCAATCTCCAGCATTGTCTGGTTATGTTCTTGCTTATTTTTCATATCTTCTGCAGTAGGAGCATTTGTTGGATCGACATGTTCAGTAATAATTGATTTTTGGGCATAATCTCCTATGGATCCAAGATGTAGTTTCATCAAACTTTGCCATGCAACAAAGTTGTCTTTGTTGAGCTTGGGAACTTCTCTCTTAAGCATTTTGATCTTTTATGCTTCTAGTCCTTTTAAACTAGATCAACAGTCTGCTCTGATACCAATTGTTATAATCTTTTAGAATAACTGAGAGGGGGGGTGAATCAGTTATTCAAGGTCCCAAATGCCCTAATAAAACTTTTTTTTTTTCACCAAATGTAGTGAACTCATAAACCTTTTAACCATCCAAGCTTAAATCAATCATATTAGCAAGTTACAGTAAATCAACATGCAAAGGTAAAACATGCAAGATCAACACATGACACAATGATTTACGTGAAAACCCAATTTGGGAAAATCCACCAGTAACATGCTACTTGATTCTCACTCTTCTGAAGTGATGCCCTGTTAAAGGCCTGCCCTGTTAAAGGCTTACAACACACTATTAAATGTGACCTTGTTAGAGGATTTCACCAAATTGTTAGGAATGGGCCTAGTTAAAGGACTTTAGAATATTCACTGGGAATGTCACCCTATTAAAGGATTTATCTCATGGCTATCAAACCAACCTAAGTCCATAGGATTTAAACTAATTGTTACAATTGCTAGAAAGTAACAACAATGAACTTTTGATCTGATATAACTTACAACATACTTTGCAGATTTCAGATCACACTTTTAGTTTAGTCCTTATGCTTGGCTTTTATCTCTTCAGCTCTGACTACTTGTCATCTATTCAAGCTTCATCTCCTTGAGTCTTCTAACTCACTGTACTAATGCATCCATATCAGGGGTCTTCTTACTGAAATAGAGTAACTATGCTCTCTTTCCTCTTTTCCACCTTCTTCAACTCTTTACACTTTCATGCTTGACCACCCCTCTCTCATTAATTTTTTTTCATTAACTAATGACTCCTTATATAGAGATCTGATATGCCTTTGCCGCTCAATTCTCCCTCTTCACTTTTAGGGTTTCAATATGGATTAGGTAAAATACAATGTATCTACCCCATATCTTGTTTTCTTATAGAAACTTTTCCAGTTGTATCCTCAAAAATGTTTTACATGGTGTTCTGTGCCACTAGCTCATCATTCTTATCTTCTATTTAATTTACAAGCTTCTAAGTAATAACCTTGTCAGCTTAGTTTTGGCGAATCTTTGATCTTCAAAATAATGCAGCAACTTGGCATTATTTGTTTTACTGATGCTCGACATCTCGGTGTTACTCGGCATATACACAGAACTATGTTACTCGGCACTTACAAAAAACAATGTTACTCAGCACCTACAAAAAATTGTGTTACTCGGCACCTACAGAAAACTGTGTTACTCGGCACCTACTCTTTACTCGACACCTAAAGATCACTCGGCTTATATGATATACTCGGCACTTGAAGATCACTCGACTTATATGATATACTCAACACCTTCTCTTAGTTGAGCTTTGTAAAAGACTTAGCTAACACCTAACCTCTTTAATATGTTTTAGTGTGCCCTTTTTTCTGTATCTTATAGTATGTTATCAAATACACTTTTTCATCAATGGCTTAGCTGATCCTAGTACTTCATTACAACATCATAACTTCAACCTTTCTCTAGGTGTTCTAGTTACATCTTATTGATTGCCACCACCTTGTCAACCAACTAATTGATAGTATTTGGATCACTAAAGCAATTGTCATTCCCGCAAGTAGAAAGTTTGAAATCAATGACAAAACAATGATTGAGAACATTCTTTATCATTCCAACAAATCTTATTATCAATTCAATCATTTCTAACAATATATACATATATATGTGTATATGATTGTATGTGTGTATATAAATAGAGATCTTGGCATAATAGAAAAATAGTAAAACTCACTCGATAGGTAGCATTGGAAAAATTATTGTCACAAGCTTTTAAACATAACTATATAAGGAGTGAGTTAGGAAGTATATAGGTTAACCTTACATTAACTATAAACTACAACACAAAGGTTACACTAGGATATTATAGTAATGTAATTAAAAAAAATTATTTGATTCATCTAAGTTGGTATATAATGGAAAAGAGTTGTATTAGGTGAGAAAAGATCATTAGTGGTTATAGGAATACAACTATATCAAAAAAATTAGAAACCAAAACTACTTATTCGTTAGAGTGAGTAGTTCAAGGGTCTTGATCCCATGGATACAAGTATGTAGACAACCTGGTAGGCATAGTATACCTCCAGTGTGCAGATGCCTTGGACATAGTTAGGTAGCACTTAACTATTTTAAGAAATTATATGTCAACACATGGGCTTATATTTTAATACATTATATGTACCTTGTGTGCTTGTCTTTTAAAAAAAAAAAGGCTAAATTTTGTGTTTCGACATTAATTAGACTGGTCTATTTAGAACTATTGATTATTGTCACAAGCTTTTAAACATAACTATATAAGGAGTGAGTTAGGTCATATATAGATTAACCTTACATTAAATGTAACCTACAACACAAAGGTTGCACCAGGGTATTACAGTATTATAATTATAGAAAATTGTCTAATTTGCTCAAGTTGGTGTATGATGTCAACGAGTTGTATTAGGTGAGTAAAGTTCACCAATGATTATAGAAATATAGCTAAATAAAAATAATTAGAAACTAGAACTACTTATTTGTTAGATTGAGTAGTTCAAGGGTCTTGATCCTGTGGATACAGGTATATAAGCAACCTGGTGGGTGAAGTATGCGTCGAGTGTATAGATGCCTTGGACATAGTTAGGTCACCTTGGACATAGTTAGGTAGAACTTAACCATGTATGTATGTATGTTTGTGGGTAAAAGCTCAAACTTGTGTCACCTTTTTGTAAAGGAAAAGGCTAACAAAAGTATAACTCTTCACCTTCAATGATATAAATTTGGTATTATTATTTTGAATTTGAAAATGATGTAAACTAATCAAATGTGTAGAATGGATGAAGTCTAGGATTATAATTATTATTTGGAATAAACATTGATATATTTTCCTAATTTTTATAGATAATTATTTAGTCACTAAAAAACACTAAAAATTAGGGGTCTAGTTCCCACCACAAAACTATATTGAAATAAACTTATTTCCATTTGATCTCAAACTATGTTATAGATAACATATATAGTTAGACCAATCCAAAATAAAAATCAGCTTTAAACCTATGTTTTCTATTTTATAATGATTCAAATTTGAAATCACTTGAAATCTATAGTTTCAATCTCCCACCACATTTTCCAAAACAAATCAATTCTAACTAGGAGAAAAATTATACATTCTAGAAGAGGACTCTCTCCTCTAGAACATCATATAATTTTTAGACTTTTTTGATATGATTTGATATATTTTCTTTCTCAAATTTGAGATCATTTTGAGTGTTAAAATATGTGCTTGTAGAATTTTTAAATTAAAATATGCTCTATCTAATTTAAACACTATAAACTCTAAATGAAAATATTGCCAACTCTGAGCTCTACAAAATAGTGTTTATATGTCATTAAAAATATCATAAAAAATAATAAGAGTTATTGAAATTCCACTTTTTTGAAATAATTTTATTTCTTTAGTAATTGGATACAAACTATTATTAAACATGCATTTAATAGATATTTCTAATTGGAAAAGTGTGAGACCATATATAACTTAGTTAGAATGAATTTATCTAGATCATATGTTTGAACAAAATTGATTTTTTGATAGAAATACTCAAATTTAGACATTCTAATAAGTCAGCCAGAAAGGTGACACAACTTTGTACTTTTACCCATGTATGCATGTATGCATGTTTGTCTAGATGAATGTAACTATTTCATACTTAACAGTGTCATCCACATTGTGGGTGGGGGGGGGGGGGGGAGGCATAGTTGAGCTTGCACCTTCTGCAATACTTCATTTCCATTATCTTCACTCTCTGAATCAAAGGTATATAACTTTATCTTTTGTAACTATAATTTTCAAATAGTACAAATGACAATAGTTTCATATAATTTTAATGTTCTTTTTGTATGTTTCAAAAATTGAAGTTTAAAATTTAATTGCATTTATGTACATCTTATTTAAGTTTGATATTTTTCTTTTTCCTAACTCATGATCCAAAAATAATTTATCAATACACATACTGATCAGTTGGAGATTAAGCCAAAAAAATTGTAAGAGCACTTGTGCTAAAAGAGCTAAAAAACAAGATTGGTGCACGATAATCATCTTTTTACACTCTTTTAGGTACAATTGTTCTTAGATTTTGTGATTTTTGGTGAGAAAAAAATTTCAAACTAATTAGGTAGGTGATCCAAAATTAAATTATAATTGGTTAAGGTATGTTTAAATACCTTATTTCAGATGTTATTAAATGATATGTGTTTATGTACTCCTGTTAATGAATGTTAAAGGATGAACTAATGTTAGATGTTAGCTTTGGACATTATGAGATTATTTTATGGATGCTTATAATTTTTTAATACTTCATGTGATAATGAATGAATTCTATATTTTATTAATGAATGAATGTGAGATCTATCTCTTCTTAGGTACTCTTTCTAGGCCGTTGTACTAGTTCTTAAGCACATTCCCTCTATCTAGTTGTTTCAACAAAGGGGAAAGGCAAGTCTTTGGGTGCTATAAACTTTATAGGTATTAATTACAAAAATATCATGAATATCAACATCCTTGGAAATTCCAGAAAAATCCTTTGTAAGGACTTTCCGTATAGAAATTCTACTAGGATTCTCTACTTATATATATATATACACACACACGTTCATATATATATATATATGTATGTATGTAAGCATGTTTGTGTATATATATGTATGTATGTATGTATATATATATTATAATTCTATATTGAACTTTTTAATTATTAAATGCAAGTATACCGCATAGACAATTCCTGCATGTAATCTTTCTTGACCCAAGTGCATTATGAAATCTTCTAGAAGTGGTTGACATTGTGACCAAAGAGATTCCTAAATTGACATTTCTTACCCTGGGAATGCCATGAATCAGAAATTAATTGACATATTTCATTATGAAATGCATTGCAAATTGACAACAAGCATCAACTATTTGAAGGAGAAAAGATTATCCAAACTATAAACAACTACCTTATCAAAATAAAGATTATAAGAGCTCAGATAAAAGAAGAAAATAAAGATAAATTAAGAAATTTTAGATGTTTTTGATCTCATACAACAACAATCAATGTGGATTGAGTGAAATGGGTGGTCAATATTTTATCCACATTCTGATTGTTGATGCCCATTTAATTTACTAGCATTGAAAACCTCTTTCCCTATATGCAATGTCAATTCATATGCATATGAAATTAGGTAGAGCTAAAAAATGAAATAGGTTTGCATTTTTGATAGAAGTCTTTGATTAGGTATTTTAAGTTATAGATCATCACGAACATTGTTCACATGATGATGGTCTATAAATTTAAAAAATTAATAGACCTGTTAAATAAATATAACCATGTTGTGTTTTATCAGCTCCACCTATTGATGCATTTGAATGCAGCTACAAGTGCATTCTCAATTCAGAGTTGCAGAATTTTATTTTGGATGCGGCAGAAAAAATGACATGCACTAGAAGATGGGAAAATGATGTCACTTTTGTAGATCTAGAACCTTTTTTGTACTTTAAACATTGATCATTTCTTAAAGATTTTAGATGTTAATGGGGAATTTATAAGTTTGGTGGGAGGGAATGAGCTTCCACCTTTACATGGTTGGCCCTGATTAGTAGAGAATATTAAACTATTCTTGAAACCAAGTAAAGCTCAATATTAAACCTATGATTGCATCATAGCTATTCAACATTTGCCAATAATTTATTTAAATTAATATAGTACAACATCATAATTGCAATGACTGGCTATTGATCCCACAACATTCCTACAACATGCCCATCCCAATTGTGATGAAGGTTTCTAACGACTTATCGTGGGACCCGTAGAATTTCTATCACATAGATGTCACATTTGCAACATTGTCTTCAACAAATTTTCATCCCAATTGTTACAATGAAAATGAATAGTTTGATAGAATGGTAGCCTAATTTATGACACTTGTAGTCATCACAATTATGATAGTAACCCTCTCTATCACAACTTCCAATAGAAAAATTTCAATACTCATCTTATGGGAGCTAATTCTGATTGATGTCAGTTGGGTGATGGGTTACAATTGTAATTGAAACAACCTACTGTCATAATTTGGGCCGAAATGTAGAAGTGAATTTGTAGATCATTTGACCAACATGAGTAGAAAATTTGAACAATTTTTGTTGAAAAATGAGGCCAATTCTACTAGTGCATCCATACCTTGAGTACTAGTACAAGCTAGGATGGGAGTAGAGAGGATGCTTGGTAGTGACTTTACTTCATTAGTATGCCTTGTCTGTATGAAAGGATACTGATGCCATATAAAGACACTAGGGATTCAGAGTCTAGAGAGGTTGCTAGGGTAAGCTTAGAGTTGGCTCATGTGATGAAACTTTCCCACTTTCATAGTAGATTTCCTACATGTCTTTGTTGCCTCTAGGATTAGATGATACTTGTGTCTTGGTATGTTTGAGATAGATTTCTATCAAGATTTCCTTGACCTTAATGTTGGTTATGACTTGTGGATCATTACTTGTTTGGGACTTGAGACTATCTTTTCAACATGGTCGGAGTGGGCCATTTAGGTTTTACAAGGTTGGGTGGTAACTTTCTTTTTAGTTATACCATTGAGATCTAACAACTAGATGTCGATGTTGGATGTCCTTATGTAGTTATTCCTTTCTTTATAATCTTGTATTTGGATGCATGGTTATACTCTGTTATACTATAATTGATTATTAGAGATCTTAGGAGATGATGTATTTTATTCATGATGTATATTATTTGAGCTTTCCATAGCCCATGACTTGTACAATTAATGATTATGCATTTCTGTTATGCCAAGAGGCATCTTTTGTAATTGTATATTATATAACTGGATTCATACTTCTGGTTATTCCATGATGTGGATTTTGGTTATGTGTTAGATTTCATATTAATAAAACTTTTACATGTGATTGAATGTCACAGAACCCTTATCTATTTATGGGTGGTTGTATGTATGTGATTTATTGCTTCTGCTATGTTATTTCTTATTGTTGTTTATTATCTTTCAAAAAATAAAATCATTTGTTAAACTTAGTGAAACTTTAGGTTAATTTATTTTGGGTTCCTTGGCCGAGCATTACAATGTGAGACAATGAAATTCATAAGGAATGTGTCATTTTATTAAATGATTGCATGTAGATAACCTAGTAAGGTTCAACGTAATGTATCAATGCTTCAAAAAAATAATACAGAAGCATTCACCACACAAGATTTATGCTACGCTATTTACCAAATCACATTGTAACTCTTACATTAGAAGGGAGTAAACTCCAATGTTTGTTTGATGTATGGAAAGAAAGTTTTGTTTAACTCATACATTATAGGTCTGCTAGATTGAAATAATGCCCATACTCTCAATCTAATTGAGTGAATCTATTGGCTTCTACAAAAACTCAAACACTTAAAATTTTCAATATTTTGGTTCTATGCTTTCAAGGAACACACACATTTCATTTGGAGAGATAAACATATCATATACAACTAGAAGTTTGATAGAAAATTCTTATCCAAGTGTACACCAAAACCTTTGACATAAACTCCAATCTCCAACACCTAATCTCTGACATGGCTTCCAATCATATTCAATTCTCTATTCTTCTATTCTCATTAAAAAAATAAAAGGCCAAATGTAAAAATGTCAAAAATCAAATACAAAATTCAATCGCCAAATAGGAGATACATTTTAAAAGCCAATGAATTCGAACAATTATGCAACCAATCTCATAAGCAGGTGTAAAGATGGCCTCTTAGGAGATTGAAGAGCCTCTAGCTAATTAGGAGTGAATTGTTTTTTAATGTGAGGAAAATAGTTGGTAAATAATGAAAGAAATTTATGTTTAATGAAAACATAAATAGAAATGTGTTTGAGAAAAAGCTTTAAAATTAGTTAAATTTAAATAGTTATCAATACTTCTAAAGTCTATCTAATAACATATAGATTAATAAATTGAATAGTATGTATACATAAATAAATGGAATAACACGTTGAATGGTAAAAATAGAAAAGATATATGATTTTATGCTTCATTTACAATGAAGAGATTAACTCTACAAATTTATTATTTCTCATGAATTACTTACACCAATAAGATTCTAACTTACTAAAAGTAAATATTAAATATTATATTACTTGTAAATCTTATATCAAATAGAAAATAAAATATCAATTATAAAGCTATACAATATGGCATTTGAAAAATTGGCTTATCCTTTTAATTTTTTCATTTTGAGAGATTTAGATGTACGATCATAGTTTGCGACTATGTTCTTGTGACATTACAAAATTTGAACATGATAAATTGCAAGATAGTAAGCATCGAAGTGACAAGCCTTGATCACTTATGATTTGAGCCTATCCTTAATATTCCAAAAGGTTTATGAAGATTAAAAACAACATGAGACTACAACATTTGAATATGATAAATCGAAAGATAGTAAGCATCAAAGTAGTAGGGCTTGATCACATATGATTCGAGCCTATCCCTAATATTCCAAAAAGCTTTTGAAGTTTGCAAACAACATGACATTACAACATTTGAACATGATAAATTGAAAGATAGTAAACATCAAAGTAGTAGGCCTTGATCACATACAATTCAAGCCTATCCCTAATATTCAGTTTTTGAACATTGCAATCACTGTGACCCATGAACGACTGCTGGGGTCAACATTGGGAACCTATTAGGTATGTTATGGCTATTGAAGATTGTGAAATGTTCTTTATTTCTTTCCTTTCCTGCATTCAGTGGTGGATTTTGTCCACATCTAAGATTGATATTCTAATCATGGCTAGCATGACTTGATCTCTTATGGCTGATGACATTACTTCATCTCACTTGGCACTGGCTAAATAGCCAAAAATTTGCATCCTATGTCTGCCCTCTTTTTATTTTATTTTTATGGTCATGCATGCACATCTAAATGCTTGGCTTGTACTATGTTGTCTCTCATTATTGACATCATTGACAATTTTTTATGTTAATCAAAATTGAGAAAGGTTGATTTTCCATTGTACTCTTTGATTAATTTTAACCAATTAAAATCTAACCTATTAGACAATAATTTGTAAAACTTGAACCTTTGATTATCCACTAAAGAAAGTTCAAAAAGAAACATTGTAAAATATTTTATGAAAGTTTGGAAATAAAAGATAAGTGTGGTAAGATATGCTTCTAATTTGTTGTTTGAATGGTACCATGCAGTCCCTATAATTTTTTTACAAAAAATGTTTTATTAAGTAGTGACTATTTTATATTAAAAAATAGAAAAAAATTATTATGAAGAAAAATTAATATAGTATAAAAATGAAATAATTTAACAGTGATAATTAATCTAAGTAAAATTATCTTCAAAATTAATTTAAATATTTTCAATTTTAATTACTATTTTGAAAACCTAATTTTTCTCATTAAATTATTTAATACATTTTTAATATATTATAATTTTAAATTAAAATTCATTAAAATGACTATAATATATTTTAAAATATAGATACATTAATTATGAAAATTTTATATAAGACATTAATTATTGTAATAATAATAACTAATAAGATGTAACTAGAAAATTATGGTGAACTCAAGAAAATTTATGAATAAGGTAGAGCAGAACACCTCCCTTCAATTCAAGGACTCCAATCTCTAGATTAAAATTGACAAAAAATCCAAATTTGCACCAAAAAAGAGGCACCGAGCATCTTCGTAGAGAGTATAGAAGAACCCTAGATCAAATTTTGAGGTTAAACTCTCAATTTTATTTTTCTTTGGAGAAGGTGGAAAGTAGCAATAACCACAAGCACCATTATGCAAAACAATAATAAAATTTGAGGCCTTCCAAAATAGTGCAGGGAGATTCCTCTTACCATGCCTCATATCTATCAAAATACCATCACCCATTGCCATTCTTCACCTTAGATAGCCTGTAAGAGAAAATTAGGGTTTTTTCCTCATGAAATATGCTCAAAACTTTTTTGGTAAGTCAGCTCCTCAACTTGCAAATCTTGTTAGGACATAATCTTCTTCATATTCCACCCCTCCTAGATCTAGCGATGCATCTTCTGATGGTTTAAGATGACCTGGATCCTATATTCCTCCACATCATCATCCTAAGCTCTTAGCTCAGAGGACTTCCACTAACCCCAAGGGCATTCATAATCCTTAAGATTCCACCAAAGGCATGGTTCCTTCCATCTCCCTCCTTGGAGAAGATATCAAAGATGCTTGGAATATGTGCAAGAACTTTAGAATCTTTGTAACTTGGTGTGGATCTAAGGAAGATTTTCTATTTCTATCTAATTGGTTAGAAAAAAATTGTGGATCATAGGTAAGTATTTCCTATTTCTTAGACATTGTTCTTTATTTACAATGTAGCAATATAAGTGTTAAAATAATTTTATTAATGTATCAAAGTGTTTCTTTAATAGGTGTATTGTCAAATTTATTGATTGACAACCTAATCTTAATTTAGATAGTTTAGATTTCTTATGTCTGATTTGGTTCAACATTCAGTCTCTACCTCCAAAGCTGAATCATATAGAGATTCTTAAATCACTAGGGATTAGCTTGGGAGAACTCTTGGGCATAAACTCTTCATATTAGTATGATATTAATATTAAAATGCTCATAAAAACAAAATATAATCAATTATCCCAAGGGTTAAGGAAATTTGTAACAAGAAGAGTTACATATGATTGTCATCTACATCAGTTTGAAGGAGAGATTGCAAAAATTATTAAGATTGAGAAGGGTAAGGAAACAAATTTTGAAATCATACCATATACATCAAACCTGCAGATTATTTTTCCAGAGATTAGAGAACAGAGAATTAAATGAAGGGTTCAATCATGTATTTTGGATCCAGCCAATATGGAGTATGAACATTACAAGATTCAAAAAAAATTTCCAAAGTGGAAGCAAGGCTATCATCGAAGGTAATTCAGAATCTAGTAGAGGACTTAAATCTATTATTGTGGTCGAAAAGAGCTTGAAGTTGGATTCCTCAATCAATAAGGATGTAGTAGCTAAAAGGAACAAGAAACAAAAACAAAAACTGGCCAAGATAATCACAAAATAGGGTACACTACTAGATGAAGACAAAGATATAGTGATAAATAGAGAGATGACTTTGCACGATCAAGAACAAGTAGGTGGGTAGTGTTCTACAAAATCTAGTAGAAGCAAAGGACAAGAGTTAATTGATATAGTTAATACAGTGTCCAAAGAAATGCAAACTATTGATATAGTTAATGCAGATACAATTAGTCCACTACATACTTGCCAACATAACAAGGATTCAGGGGTCACCAACGAATTCAATATAGTAGATATAGAAAAGCATATGTTATTTGAAGAAAAAGTAGACCTAAATGAGTTCCAAGTTACTTTAAAGGATACATCCATAGTGAAACAATGTTAGATGCTGGATCCTTCAGATATCACACTAAGCAAAGAAGGCTTCATCAAATCTTCCAAGTTTTGGTAGACCTAGTCAAATATCTTAAGCTCTCCATTTGCTCTAGCAGAGCATACAAATAAAGTTGATTCTTATAAGGTAGAGAGTTCCTTATAAAAAGAGGTACAAGACTTCCTAAACAAAGAAGATAAGGTGGAGGAAGAATTAAATAATCTAAGTTCAGGAGATGAGGATCTTGAATAGCTAGTAGATTAATTAGTTCAAGTTTTCTATTTCGAGGACACTGATAATAGTACAAAGGCACACAAGGAAGCTTTGATATAGAGAATCATCAAATTAGGTGGTGAAAACTGTTCATTCAAAAATCTAAGAAGAGATTTGATGTCTATAGAGGCAGAGGATAATGCTAAGAGATAGATTCAAAACAATGGATCATGCTCCAAGTCTTTAGATAATGGGTTCAACTTGAATAATATGATAGGTAATGATACTAAAATAGATCTCAAGCCTTGTATAATTAATCAGATTATTGAGGAATTAGAATATGAAGACACAAAGGGAGCATATGAAAAGAAGAAGATCAACAATCATAATTCAGGGAAAGTTTTAGAGAATCTTGGGATTTTGAAGAATTAGGTAGGTTTGAGTTCTCCTAACTGTGGTAAAACAAAGGGTAAAAGAGGTAGACGTTCATTAAAGAATCTTAGGGAAGCGAAAGGACTCAGTAGAGATTAGTAGAAGATCGATCAATTACTCAACATTGGGAAGGGGAAGAGCCTTCCCAAAGAGGTATGAAGATCACCACCTGGAATGCCAGGGGACTAAATGCCCCTAGCAAGAAAAGGTTAGTAGAATAATTTCTCCAAACTTTTGATTTAGAAATTATCATATTTTAGGAAACAAAATTAAATAAGGATGAAGGAATAAAATTAGATAAAATGTTAGGTATTTGGTGTCCCATTTTTCAAGAATCTATAGGTGCATTTGGGGGTTTAGGAGTTTTTTGGAATCCTAAGAAGGTTTCTCTAAGCTATCTTTATTGTAGTTCCAATTGGATTAGTACTAGTGTCAAGAGTCTTAAGTCCAATTTGCAATTTATTCTTTTAATATATATGGTCCTATTAGCTATATCGATAAAAAAGATGTTTGGAATGAAATTAGTCATTTTATTTCCAATTTCAAGGATAATTCCTTTCTGATAGGAGGAAATTTCAATACCATTTTAGATCTTTCTTAAAAAATAGGTGGTATTAACCATCTTCCACAATCATCTCTTACTTTTAAAGATTGGATAGAAAAACATGATATGATTGATGTTCCCATAAACAATGGGAATTTCACCTGGAACAATAGAAGGAAATATTTTGCATATATCATGGAGAAATTGGATAGGTTTTTTTTTATCATGGACGAGTTAGATAAAAACAACACTAATTTTCAATCTTCTATTTTGCCTTTCTCCGAGTCTGACCACTACCCAATTTGATTAGAATTTTTAGAACCTTCAAAGTTCATTAGGAACAATTTCAAATGTGAAAAAATGTGGTTCTTAGATCTTGAATTTATTGGAAATATTAAAGATTGGTGAGTGCAAGACCATGGTGAAGGCTCTAAGATGTTTGTTTTTGTTTCCAAAATTAAAATGTTAAAAGAGAACATTTTAAGATGGAATAGAGAAATTTTTAATAATATTTTTAAAGAGAAACTACAGATAGAAAACCAATTAAAAAATATAAATCTAGAAATTATTAAGTATGGAATGAATAAAGAAAGCTATCTGCTAGAAAAAGATCTTTTGGCTAAACAAGAAACTATTTTGTCCAAAGAGGAAATTTTTTGGCATCAGAAATCTAGGGAGAAATGGCTGCATGAAGGGGATCAAAACACAAAATTCTTTTATAATTCTACTTTATTTAATAGATCTAAAAATAAGATAACTAGTATTAAAAACCATCTGAGTTCTTGGGTTGAGAACCCAAGTGAAATTGCTGAAACTTTCATAACTCACTTTAAAGAGATCCTAAACAACTAGGAATGGTCAACTTTAAAAGCACAAGATATGATGCTCAATTTATACATAAATTAATTTTTACTGAGTGTTAGTAAAAAATTTTGTCCTTCTGAAATTACATACCAAGAATGACTCAAAATGCCCAAATAGGAGAACAAATGCCACTAAAAATTTGGAAATACTATCATGAGATTGATAGCTTTCCTCTAAATTGAGAGGTACAACTCCCTCTTAGAAATATATTCAATGAATTCAAAATAGTTGGTTATGTCTTTTACCAGAAAACACAAAGGCTTTTTAGCATCTACCCATCACTATGAGAGAAATGTAATTATAAGATTTATAAACTGGACAATGAGGAAAGAAAAATGAAAAAAAAACCACATGACCATCTATTCAGTCTTCCATATCACAGGAGAAGTGTAAAGAAATGTCATTTTATTCTACTGACTCTGAATGATAATGCAGAACAGCATCTAAAACATGAAAGAAATGACTATATAATCATTTTTAATCCAAGGAAATCATATTTAGACTTTAGAATCTGATATATGAAACTCTCTTTTATTTCAAATGCATAACAAAATAATAACAATATCATCTTATCTCTATCATTATAGTCAAGTTGCGGAGAAATGAAAACAAAAATTCTATTCCTCCTCCCTGTTACAATCTTTTTAGAATTCCCATGCCTTCTCTTTTATTGAAAAATGTATAGAAATCTCTCTCTCGAGAAGAACAAGACTAGAACCCCTGTACAATCAATTTTTCCTCATTAAATAAATTTTTGTAAAGAAGTTTGGTAGCTGCCCCAACTTCTTACCCAACTTCTTTTGTCTTCTCGGGTAAGTTACTATAGTAATTAATTCTTGTTAAAGAATTAATTATTTTTTAACATTCTTTTTCCTGTACGAGTTTTTCATAAATGCCTCATCTCATAATAATAATTAATTCTTTTGAATACCTTTTTCATTTTTATCTTACCTCCCTTATCTCTTTTCCCAATACAATAATAATTAATCCTTATTGAATTAATTATTATTTAAATTCATTAGGAATTTAATTATTTTCTATTTTAATATTTAATTCTTTAAAGGATTAAATACTATATAATGAAAAATATTAAATAAATTTAAATAAGTTATCTTTAGAAGATTACCTTTTATATTTTCTCACATATGGGAGGGAGATATTTAGGGTTTCCAATCCCTAGGTAATAATGGCTCTCTCTAGGGGTTGTATTCTGTGTTGGGATGTAGAAAACTCTAGAATCTCTATCTATCTTTATCCAGTGCCTATCCATAAAATAATAGAGTCATTATTTCCCTTACCATTTGAATGAATATTGTAGTGTATGTAGCATTTATACCCCAAGCTACTCTCTTTGTATTGGTCACTAGATATGAACCATAAATTATAGGACTGCCACAGTCTAAAACACTAGAATCATAGCCATTGGTGATTTCACTTTACTTCTATAGACATTTTTCTATTCTTTGAATACCAAGTAGATACCGACAACCACCGATAACATGGGAAGCAAAAAAGTATGCAAGCATGTCCAAGGCAAAGCCCAGCTAAAGTGTGTCAAAAACATAACTAGTTACATGTTGCATTCTTCAAAGTAGACAGATAGAGTGATACACTTTGGGAAGATACTGGAACAAAAACATAATCAAGAAAATTCTCATAACCATCATGACATCCATTGTGGTAGAGTTTGAGGTGAATCTAGGTGCTATAGTGTGCATTCCAATTGTAACATTTGGTGCAACTAATCCATCCCTGCCGATTCAAAGATACCCATACTTCATCCATACGGTGCCTAGTGACTCTATGCAAATGCATGCAATTGCAAAGCTCATTCAAAACTATGAATGGAGGGATGTGTCACTTATCTACATCGATGATGATTTGGAGACAAGGTCCATTCCCACTTTAGATGATGCCTTGCAAGATGTCAAAGCAAAGATTGTTTACAAAGCTGGACTCTCTCCTCAGTGGAATAACTTTGAAATGAAAAGTGTTCTTGAGAATAATCTCATGAAGCTTGAGACAAGAGTCTTCATTGTGATGAGATGTGAAAAATTCTTAACACTCTAGCCTCTAGCACCTACCAATTTAGTGTTGCCACTATTTTTTTGGGCCTTCACTACCTATCATCACATTTACTCATTATCTTGCACATATAAACTAGATTAGGGTTTGTATTTTTTTATGGTGACACCAGAAGAAACTCTCAATTGTAAGCCTGTGGGTTCTTCTTTTTCTTATTCTATTCATGTGTATTGTGGCTATGATAAATTCAAGGTAATCAATCATTCCAATCATATTTACATCTGTAGCATTCATCAATTACTTGACTTTTGGGTCAGAGATTCTTGACCCCAATCTAGCAAGGCCAGTCTCTGACTCTTCATATGTGATTATACCATTGTTATCAGTGTCTATGGTTTTGAACATCTCCTTCGTATACATGTCTGAAAGATTTTTTTCTACAACTATCCACCTAGAACATCTTGAGAATTACATGGACTTCTTCATCATAGTAGCATTGATAATATATATTTGATGCCTTCACATACTGATGTCAGAAAGGCACATGGATACCCTAACATGTCATGTAGCAGTTTTTTTTTCTTTTTACTTTTTCACTTTATTACTTTAGGGATCCTTTTCTATTTAAAATCGCGGAGCTGTTGGAGATATCCATCATTTTCTTCAATATATATATTAAATTTAACTGTGGCTTGACCATGTGCCAATGCCATTATAAAATATTACCATTGAGATTATAGTGGAGGCAATTCATCACAAATTCTTCTCAAGACTTGAACTTCCAAAGATAATGCAAAGAGAAACTCTAAAACTCACTCATGCACACTCATACTAAATTTGAATTGAATATGAAGCTTGAATTGTGCATCTAAATATGAGCTTTGAAACTACATGTTGAGATGTAAAATTGAGCCTTGAATTTAAAGTTGGACAGCTTCAGAACATGGATTGACTCAAGGGAAGGGGAAGATGCAAAGATGATGCAAATTTATTGAAAGGAAACACTGACCCAAACAAAAACAAAGACAAGCCAAAATTTGTGAATAGGAAATGGTTATTTAGAATGGAGAGGAGAAAACCCTAAAAACTTAGATGTGACCACTTACAGGGTGGGAAAAGTATGAGCCCCTTTGAACCAACTCTTGATAGAATGGAGGAATGTTTTGTGTATAGGTGAGCAACATGGCCAATAAGATCTTAAACTCATGAATGGAAAATGAATATAGAGGAGGGAAAATAAATATAGATTCAAGATTTTCTTCCATATTTTCCAAATCAATATTATCTTTTAAAAAGATAGATGGGGTGTCAACTATTTTTTCCATACCTTGAGTCCTTCAATTTTTGGGTTGCCCATATGATTTTTCCATCGCAATTTGCTGCACCAATTCTTCCACAAGAAAAGAAGGCAAACAATTTTTAAGAGGCTGAAAAATACATGAATCCTTTCTTGTTTCTTGGCAATTGTTTGATTCTTTAGGCTGTAGCAATGCTTTATTTGTCTCCAAGAGATCAAACAAGAACAATTGATAATCAACTTAATGCTTGTAGGAAGAGCCATCCAAACATGCTAAAAAATATTGCATTGTGTGATCAGCCATGCTTTTAGAAGAGTATTCATCATCAATCCTTTTTTGCATATGTTCATTCTTCATACCTTCTTCGACATTATTAATTGGTGCAATATCAATAGCAATCTCAAATATAAAAGAAACAAATTCTTCATTTGAAACATCCTCTGACAAGTTTTCATTTGATATTTCAACCTCCAGTCCTTGTTAAATAGGAGATATATCAAGGCAAGTCATTGAGTCAGCTGACTATGAAGCATGTCCATCATTATAATCAACATTTAGATGGTAGGCTCCAACTACACTGCAAGGAGTACTTTCAATCATAGGAGGGATTAGGTGATCTTCATCATTAAAAACCATTAAAATTTCATAAATAGGAGGTGCTGATTTAATTTTTTTGTGAATGAGCCTTTTCTGTTTAGGCTTTTCCTTCAGATAATTCTTTTGTTCATAGAGATAAGTTCCTACCTATGAAATTTCTTTACACTTCATACCACTTAGAATCATGTTATCTTCTAAACTAATAGCCTCCATTTGTGCATCTTGCAACCTTTGTAATTTTAACCATAGAAGTAAGAATTTAGTTTTTGTTTGCATAGTAGCAATGAAAACACACAACTGCTTGCTTTCAATTGGTTGGCTAGCTAAAGGAATCTTACCAACACTTCTGTTGAATCTATCAACAAAATCTCTCATGGCTTCCCTTTCTTTGATCTTGATTCGAAATAAATTTAATTACATCTTAGCAACATCAATCATATGCATAAACCTCTTTAGAAATCTTACCTCAAGATCATTCTAGCAAGTGATGCAACTATCTGGTAAACTTTGGAATCAATTTGCTACACTTCCATTAAGGCTTCCAACAAACAACCTGATGAATACATTTTCTTCTTACACACCAAGAACACCACATGCAACTATAATTTCTTTAATGTGATCATCAATGTCTTGATTTGCATCACCAAAAAACTTTGAGAGATATTCTAATGAATTCTTAGGTAAGGTTGAATATCGAGATAAAGAAAATGGCCCAATCTAAGCCCCCCTTGCTAGGCTACAACAAAAGCCATAAAACCAAAATTCTTTCACCACAATCAATCAATTAGAGTCACTAACCTCCATTTTTGGGGAGGTAACCTTCAGATTTGCAAGAAAAGAAAAACACTGGAACTTGCTTTCTTTTCCCAATGGAGTCACCAAAAACTATTAGTAAATAGATGCCCAAATAGAAGAACAAATGCCACTAACAATTTGGAAATACTATCATGAGATTGATAGATGTACCTCTTAATTCAAAGGATATCTATTAATCTCATGATAGTATTTCCAAATTGTTAGTGGTATTTGTTCTTCTATTTGGGCATTTTGAGTCATTCTTTGTATGTAATTTCAGAAGGACAAAATTGTTTACTAACACTGAGGATAATATATTTTTAAATAAACCTATAACCTTGGAAGAGTTAAAATTGGTCATTTTTAGTATGAATCCTATTAAATCTTTGGGACTTGATGGTTTTAAGGCTTTATTCTTTTAGAAATGCTCAAATATAATTGATTTTGATTTATGGAAGGCCATTGCAACTTCAAGAAATGGAGGAGCTCTATTATCCTAGATTAAATTGTACCTTTCTTACATTAATCCTCCAAAAAAATGATCCAAAATATGCCATGGATTTCAGGCCTATTTCCCTGTGCAACACAATTTATAATATTTTTTCCAAGATCATGGTGAATCGGCTAAAGGGTTTCTTACGAAAGTTGATCTTTGAGGAACAAACTAGTTTTTTTCTCGACAGATCTATTCTTGATGGCATTATTACTATTCAATAAATGATTCATTCAGCCAAAAAAAGTAAAGTATTGAGTATGTTTATGAAATTAGACATCCAAAAAGTGTATGATATGGTTTATTGGAGATTTTTATGCAGGATCCTCGAAGCTTTAGATTTTTTCATCAATGGATTAATCTTATTTTTAAATTTATTTCTACACCCAAAATCTCTATTTTGATCAATGGCACACCCAAAGGCTGCTTTGAAATCTCAAGTGGTATTTGGCAGGGTGACCCCTTATCACCCTCGCTCTTCATCATTATGGCTTAAGCCTTTGGGAGAGTGCTAACAAACACTTACCATAATCAATTAATTATAGGGATCACTGTTACCAAAAATTTACCTAATATTACACACCAAAAATATGCTGATGATATGATTCTTCCCAGCAAAAGTACTATTTCTGAAGCCTCAGGCTTCAAATGAATCATAAATTCTTATATGATGGCCTCTGGGAAAAAGTTAAATGAGGCAAAAGATGAGATTTTTTTTATAAACACAAATAAAGAAATAGAAGACAAGATTTGCAAGCATATGGAGTATAAATAAGGTCAATTTCTATGTAAATATCTAGGTATTGCGCTCAAGAAGGGCTCTAAATCCTGCAAAGTGTGGTTCAATACTATGTTAAAATTGGATACTAGGATAAGGGGTTGGAAGGATAGATGGCTCTCTAAAGCAGGTAAGGTAACTAAAATTTGCTCCATTTTTTTGGCCATTCCTATATACCCCCTTTCCTACCTTCCTTTGTCTAAGTTTCATCGTCTAAAATTTGAAGCTAAACTTAGGAGTTTTCTCTGGAAGGATTGTGAAGAGGACAAAAAATTATCACTTATCAAATGGGAAAACATTTGTAAACTTAAAGAACTGGGAGTCCTAGGTATCAAGAGTCTTGAATGTAAAAATGAAGCCTTAGGAGCAAAACTAATTTGGCATCTATATAATGAAAGAGATAAAAAATGGGCTAAAATTATTTATCATAAATATCTTATTGTAGAGGACCCTACTTCTATCTTTAGAATGATCAATCCTCCCAAGGGATCCAAAAGCTAGAACTGTATGCTAAAATGTCATAATCTTATAGACAAGTTTCTTACATGGGATGTTGGCATAGGAGATGAGGTTCTATTCTAGGAAGATTCCTGGGATGGCCATCCCCCTTTAGTCTCTAATGCATACCCTAAAAATTTAAAGTATTTGCTAATTTCTCTATGGGGGAACAAAGTTAGTAACTATAAAACTAAGATCTTGATGAACAAGGTTGATAATTGGGTTTAAAAATTGGTGGAAGGCTTGGGTGTAGATCCAACGAAAGTTGAAGCATTCAATAATATATTGGCTAATATGCTTGTCAAGCAATCAAAGAAGAAAGATGAAATTATCTAGGTGACAACTAATGATGGCAATTAAAGAGTAAAGGATGGATGCAAAGCTTCACTCAATTCTGAAAGTTGGGATAGAGTGAACATTCCACTTAAGCTTTGTTGGGATGTGGCTTAACTTCCTAAGGCCAGTTTCTTCCTATGGTTAGAATTCCAAAATAGGATTTTGACAGCTAATAGGCTTAGTAAATATGGGATATGTGTTATGCAAACATAACTCAAAAGAGATGGACCATTTACTATATAATTTTCCTTTCTAAAAAAATTGTTGTGAGTGGCTTAGATTTAGGTTGGATTGGCATTTTCCTTTTCCTCAATCTTTCTGGGACCTCCTTAGAGGTTGGGCTTTTAATTTTAGCAGGGGAATTTATAGTAAGCTTTCAAATATTTGTCCATCGATCATGTCTTGGGAGATTTGGAAGGAGAGAAATAGGCACATTTTTCATGATTTGGAACTTAAGTTCAAGGAGTTGGTTCTTAAAATGGAGTTTAGCATCATGGAGGTTACTAATTTGCATCTTAGGAAAAGTATGAAAGAAGAGGGATCTTTCTCTCATTAGGATGGTATCATGGAATTTTTTTGGGTCAATCTAATTAATCCCCCTCTAGTATATTTTAAAAAAAGAAAAGAAGATAAAGCCAATTGTGTTTAGTCTCCACCTTCGAAGGATTGGTACAAACTCAATTTTGATGGAGCAGCCTGAGGTAATCTGGGCATAGCAGGAATAGGTTGCATTATCAACAACAATTTAGGTCAATGGATAGTAAAAAAGGCTATGAATATTAGGCCTACCTCTAATAATTTGGTTGAATTAGAAGCGCTGAAAATGAGGTTGCTTCTATGTATTAAGGTAGGGGTGTCAAAAGTAGTCATTGAAGGTGATTCTCAGATCACTCTGAATGTAATTAGGAAATATTCTACTCCCAATTGAATCCTCAATTCCAAACTTGGTGAAGTCCAAGATCTTCTTGATAGTTTTGAGGATAGTCAAATTCATCATATTTATCGTGAAGGTAACTATAAAGCAGATCACCTTGCAAACATGCGTGCAGATGGTGATAATTGACATCTAGTTAAAGAATTGAACTTGCCCAAAAATTTATTGCATTAGGGGATGTTTTTCCTTTTCCTTAGCATTTTATTCCCTTATATATGATATTGACTATGGAGTTTTAATTATGCATGAGCATCATTTCTAGTGCTAAGTTTACATGTAGGTGTTCATTTGATTTCTTTCCTAGCATGTCTTTGGTCCCCTTTAAGATTCTTAGAGTCAGATTGATGTTTTATGATAGTTTCCTAACTTGACAATGTAAAGATGATAATCCAAGTTGTTGCTTCATTCTTTATTTATTGTCGTGATTGGATCAGTGGATGTCATCATTATTAAGGGGCATGTCTGTTTCTATCTAGATTTTTCTAGAGACCTATCTTTTTGAGATGTCCTAATCTAGGCTCTGTTCTTCATTTCCCATGAGAATGGATACTAATGTTGTGGTGTTTCATTCCAAAGAAGCCTGTACAATGGCTTTTCAGGTCAATGTCACTCCAGAATGCTAGAATAAAATTCTGAGTCCCTTAGACAACATGTCAAGAATTGCAGTAGGCCAAGTGATTGGAGAAGGAATTCTTGATTACAAGTATACTTGGTGGATGAATAGTAGCATCATAGGATCTTTCATTGGTTGTCTAGCAAGAGCCAAGGTGGACCATGAAAAAATCATCTAGCTCTACTGCGAGTTATTCCAACCATCATGGAGAAAGGGTTTGGAGAATGTAGTCAAGAGCATTGACAACAAGTATTGCAAATAATTGCCTGAAAAATACATGGCATATCCCCTAGGTTCTCCTGAGTTGGACATGTCCTACGTCATCTATCCCTTATCATCTTGGAGAGTCTTTCTTTTTACATTCAATGGCCAAAGATGGAAGTGAGTATCAGGTTTCTCTTGCACTAGAGGGGCATAGTGATAGAAGTCAATAGGGATTGACTCACATTATACCTCAATGTCTTCAAGGTGTACATCCATTCAAGGTTTTCGTTTGAAAAGTTGGAGACCCTGATATTCTACACTCCAAATGCGGACAAAACGAGCAAGTTTAAGGCTAATTTTGAATTTCCCCCAATTTCTAGAGTGAAAACCCTAACAATATATCTGAGGTAGTCTTGGTCTTTCTGAGGTAAGATTTTATGGAAGTTGGGTTAGCCCTATGTCTTTCACCTTTTGTTTTTGATGATAATCTATTGTTTTGATATTGTATATATTGTATTGGGTACTTTTGGTTTTCTTGAGTTGTTAGTACACTCTTCCTAATTCCAAGATTTCATTATTACAACAATGTATTGCTCTCAAATGTAATAGACATATATTATTTATGGATCTCATGAAATTTATATTTATTGGTGCTGGCCTAGACTCTATTTTCTAGTTTTAATGATTTCCATGTTAGTTTAGGTATTATCATTGAGTCAATATGCAAAATCTTGCCTATAGATCAATTTTCATGGTGGAACGATTCAATTATTGAGTCAGAATCATTCCCATTTTAGTGCTGCCTTTTCGTTGGTATTTCCTTTGTTGTTACTAAGATTATGTGGCATTTGGAATTAAAATTTGCATTTTTCCTTCATCTAATTATGATAATTACATGATATCATTTCAGATGTTTGCTATGATATATAGCTAATGGCATCTGATTTTAGATGATGACATGTTTATCTATAGGGAGACTAGGCTACTTTTCAACCTCATACTTTGATTGATTAAATGTTATCTCAGCCTAGTTTCTTTGTGGTTTTCCTTATATCTAATTTAGGTGCTTTGTTATGCTCTACTACTCTGGGAATATGCTCATTTGGAGATTTTCTGCGATATATTGCAAGATCTCTATATTGCTTATTCAAGTTGAGATTTACTTTTAGTTTAGCTATTCATGCTCTTACTAATTGCTAAGAAGTAGTCTTATGTTGATACTATGATTACAGTTATCGAATTCATGTTAATGTAGCAAATGGAGGATGGAATATATGGTTTGATAGAATGTTAGACTTTTTTCTTCATCTGTTATGAATGATAGGTAGTTTTGTTCTTTGCTTAGTCAGAGTTAGCATTCTAGTTTCTCTTTTCCTTTTTACCTTTCCCATATGTTCATTCATTCCTTGACTATGGGTTGATATCTTGTTATTTCAAATTTAGGTTGTTTGTCGCTTAGTATTAGGTTTAATGGATGGTATCATTAGTAGTATTTAGATATCACTTCGTAGTTTTCTATCTCATGAGGTTTTTTAATGTAGGTTGTATTTCATAACTTTATTAAGTGAACCTATATCTTACATTATTATAGGTTTAATGTTGTCATGATGGTTGTTATATTGGTTTAAATTTAATTAAGTTTATATTCATGAAGACTATGGTTGGACTTCTTGTGATGTTTAGTTTTAGGTTCTCTAACCTGGTTTTTATGTTAAGTTTAGCTAGAATTAGATAGATTGGGTGCAGATATAGTGTCATTTCATTGGTGAATCATTTTTCATGGCCAAGAGGGATTTCGACAAATATTTTAAATTTTGTTATGTAAGCAATGTAAATCGCTAGGGGTATGCCCATTAATCCTTTGTATTAATCAATGTAATCGTTAATTGTGATCTGATTGGGGTAGGCCCCTTTTAAGATGTAATAATATAGGATGTTCTGTCTCACGTGAGACTGGAGGTTTTCTTCTCCATTCTTTCCTACCAGTGCCTGTTTGAACGAAGTAAAATATGTTGTAATCTTTTAATTATATTAATAAAATTTATCATGGCCTTGGCCATTTAGCAATAAAAAATAAAAATAAAATAAAAACATAAAAATAAATATTTGTAATAATAATTTTCATTTTGTATATTTTAATAGTAGTTGTATTGGTATAAATATTAATTGTTAGTTAAATTAGCTTTTAAAATAGTTATAACATAATATAATGTATTATAAATACTATAATTATAATTATAATATTTTTCTTCTATAATTTTATTAAAATATTAATATTTTAATATTAAATCTAATTAACAAAATTTTCTTCCTTTTTTTGGTTATATTCTCTTAAACTATTTTATAAAAGTAATATTAATTACAATATTATATACATTCTATATTATAATATATTTGATAATGGAAACTTGGGGTTTTGAATGATCATTATTGCTTGGAAATTGTTGATGTTTTAGACACTCTTCTCACTTTATGTCCTTATGAAATATGCCAAATTCTTCTTCGGTTATTATTTACATTCAACAAATTATTGTATTTTATGTTATTGGGATATTTTTGGAGTGGAAATGTAATTTTAATTTTAATTTTGTGGGATTTTTATTTCTTTTGTTAGAATATATTTGTTCTCATATTCTTCTTAAATTATTAAATTTTAGAAAATAATATTATAATAGTAATTGTAATTAGAATGCATTATCTTATAACTATTTTGAAAATATAATTTAAATATGAGATCAAATGCCAAGGCCACTCGACCAAAGCCTAAGGGGCCCAATGATCATGCAGATAATATATTTAATTTACTAGTACAATTAAAATTTCACAATTATAGTTTAACTTATAAGTAATATTTCAATTAATAGCAATAGTAATTTAACACTTTCTTATAAATTAATTAAAGATAATATAATAAAAAGTACCATTTTTTTATCAGTAAAAATGTTCATTTTTTTAAAATTTTAATTTAAAATATAATGAGTTAAATTTATATTTTAATGTATTCTAATTTTAAATTTAAATTTTAAATTTTTGATCAATTAAAAATATATTACAATATACCGACTAATGTATAAATATCTATAATATTTTCATTCTAGTTATTTTTATAAAAGATGAATATTTAAATTAATTTTTAATTTTAATAATAATTAAAATTATAATTCATAAAAATATTCATAAGAAAATTTTAATTTAAAATTATCATCCTTTAAATTTCAAATGAAAGACTACTAAAATTATATTCTCTTGTAATTATTTTGAAAGTCTTATTTAAATTATAGAAATTGAAAGCTATACAATTATAATTATTTCAAATTTTTATTACTTCTTTGTTCTCCCTATTCATACGTTTATTCTTAATAATTAATAAAATAATTTATTTACTGGCTACTTTTTAAAATAGTTCTAAAAAAAATTTAAAAGGAACACCAAACTAGAGCACATATCTTTCCATACTCACACTTTACTCTAACATTTATATTTTAATGTGTACCGTCTAGATTTTAATTAATTTAGCAGAAAAATCTACTGATTTGATGGATTGAAAAGAATGTTAGTGATGTAATAATGAGAAATAGTGAAGTACAAGACAAGCATTCGGATGGGGCATGCGACAATGCAAAATTTTGGCTATATAGCCAGTGCCCTTTTCACTGGCATTGGCTACAATGCAACTTATTTGCACCATGCCGTTTGAATTTCTGTTAGTCTCCCAACTCCTTTGACATGCATGCTTCCATCTCTCTCGTATGCTATAAAAAGTGATAGTACATTTCGGTGATCTAAAAAAAAACTCTACACTATACGTTAAAATATTTGTACCTTTAAAGGGCTTTTAGTGCTAAACATAGAGAATATTAGAACAAATAAAATTTCTAATATTTTAATTATTATACAATTAAGAAATATTAAATTATTAAAAAACACAAAATATTGTTTATGGAAGATATTGTAAGTAAGATTTTTAACTATTAATTTAAGAGCGAAAGAAATATTTAAGGTATTCATTTGAATAATAGTAATGTTTTACATTACGGTAAAAGCAGGTTTTGAAGGGACCCCGAAACCCTTTAACAACTAGAGAAAAGATAAAGCAATAAAATCACCTAGACAGAAGTCCTGAAACCAACCACAAAATCAAGTTTTACAGGGACTTGAAACCACAAAAAAATTCCAAAAAAAGAGCACCCAAATTTTACAGGGATACATGGAACCACTAAAATAGTTTAGACCAAAAACTAGTAAATAGGACCAAAAACTAGTACCAAGTACCACATCTAGAAAATAGGACCAGAAAAGGACAAAACCAAAGAACCAAAACCAAAGGCAACTATTGCAGCTCCGTAATCATCTTGACAGTCTCTTTACCAATCACAATAGTATCCTGGATGGAATTAGCAGCCGAAGCAGCAACATCTTTTAGGGCTTTCTTCCTCGAGCTCTACCTTGTTCTTTTTCTTGGACCCTCAGGAGATATAATTTCTTCATTGACTCTTTTGCCAAGGCTCGCAGCAGCAACATAGCTACTAGACGTGACCCGTTCTATCTTTGTTCTACTTTCCTTGATAAGCATTATGAGATTCTACTCATAGTTTTTGAGTTTATTAGGGATATCTCCCATTTGCTCTTCTAAATGGCTGATTTTGGTATGGTCAGTATCTTGGATGTGTTATAGAGTTTCCACTTTCTTCTTCAGCCCCATCAATTCATTATAAATCCAAGAATCAACACGGAGAATGAATAATAGTAATGTTGTAATATATAACTATAAAATATTGTCTATAACTCTAATTCTGATATGGCTATCATTTGAATGTAATTTTGAAGTTACATAATTTACTATTGAATAAATTAATGGTTACTAATTTGAATTTAATAATATAATCTTTGAGCATAGAAAAATTAAAAGATTGTATTATTAAATTTAAAGAGAGTAGTCAAAAAATAAAAATATAGTAGTTATAACATAAAGAAATAAGAAATATGAAGGAAGAATGGTAATGATAATAGATGATAAAGGTTGAAACAAGAAAAAATCTATTTTAAAAACATATAGTATATTTTAATCGCCACTTTTGAGGGAGTTTATATAGGAAGTGTCAAATTTTAAATTAGAATGAAACAAAAAAGATAGGGGAAAGGACTTGCACCTTGACAGACTAAGTATTGAATATAAAAAGTCCCAATTTGGATTTACAATTACTACCAACCTTTTTTTCTATATTTTTTGGTGTGTAATCTTTTTTTTGTCTATATTTAAAAAAGATGGAAACTATATGATTTTTTTTTTAAATTAGTAATTTTTAATATAATAATTTAAAAAAATTGATTTGATTTACTTTTTAATTCAACTATTCAGTTTTGTAATTAATTAATTACAAAAGTCAATTTAATCTCACTAACCATATAAAACCTATTTTGCCAACAATAATATTTCTATAGAGTGAAATGTTAAAAAAAGATTTGCCCCACCTGTTTGCTTTAATCCATCACATTGGCTTAGGGGACTGGGCTAGATGAATGGGTCATGAGTAAGTATAGATCACATTAGATTAATAGCCTTCATGGAAGGAAATTTTGTTAATTTTGTTTGTAAATGGATGAATAGGGAACCATGCAACTTACTAAAAATTAATTAATATATTATATGTAAATCTTATATCTAATAGAATATAAAATATCAATTCTAAAGAGATAAAATATGGCATTTAAACAATTGGATTATCCTTTGCATTTGTTCCTTTTGAAAGCTTAAGATCTATGTGCATAGTTTGTAAATATGTTCGTGAGAAAAATGCACAATCTATCAAATAGTGTGACATTACAACATTTGAACATGATAAATTGGAAGATAGTAAGCATCAAAGTAGCAAGCCTTCACATATGATTCGAGACTATCCCTAATATTCCAAAAAGTTTGTGAAGATTGTAATCACTATTATGAAGATTGTGAAACATTCTTTATTTCTTTCCTTCCTACATTCATTGGTGGATTTTGTCCATATCTAAGGTTGATATTCTGATCATGGCTGACATGACTTGATCTATGAAAGGTATTGATGGATGATGACATTACTTCATCTCACTTACCTACAATAAAAGTGGCCTTGCTACCACACCCCACCAACTCATCTCACCAAGATCCAAAATTGAAATCTCCACTGTATGTGCAGTACAAAATCATCATACCTACATTACTATTTTTTTTAGGGATCATAACCTTGTACTGCATCCAAGGATTATGTTCATCACGTTCAAAGATTAATATTGTTATCATTCATTACAACTCTTTATTTAATTGACATGAAATAGATTTCATACCCTGCCAAGATCTGTTGTCATGTCATGTCATGATGGAAATGGGTGAGAATACTAGAGCTAAACTTCGAAAAAACAAGTTCAAAGCTCTGTCATTTTTCTTTTTACCGTTTTCTCTCTTGTCACATAATTATTGATGTACATGTGCTTCCCTTCATGTTAGGGTGAAAAATTTAATAATCGTCATAGCAAATGGTAAACTTAATTACATATTTATTAAAAATATTAAAATATAAACATCCAAACATAAAGATGTATTGCGATCAAAATAGTAATTTTTCTAATTACTTTCTAATAAAATTTAACTATTTTAATAATAATTAATATATAGTAAAATATAAAATATATTATTTTTAAAATAGTAAAATTTTGAAAATATACTTAAACTTGCTATATATAATAAATAAATAGATTATATATATCCAAAATTCTCAATATCCCTCATCTTTCTTTATAAAAATTATATAATATATAGTTTGAGTCCCAAATATTATATTTATCACTTACTATATTATATTATATTATTTTATTATTATATAATATTATTTTATTTTATACTAGAGCATCACTCTCTATCAAATAGAATTGTTTTGTTTATAGTAAGGGTACAACAAAATATTTTTAAAATATTATGTGTGTTAACAATTAGGTTTAGGTAATAATGTGTCTTAATCAATTTTGAAAAGGGGAAGACTTAATCTTCATTTTCATTACATGTATTGATAAGATTTAGTTTATCATAAGGGTAATATTTAATGGTTAGGTTTAATATATAATTTGTCTTTGTATGCAATTAAGTTTAAAATTAGGTTAGGATTGAGTTTATGTACTAGCTATACATATATTATATGTTATATATAATATATATAGAGAAAACTAGAGATATCAAGGCTTTAATTTTTAAGCATGAAGTAAATTAAAGCCTTGATATCTAGAGACTTTCTCTATATATATTAGATAACATAAGATATATGTATAGCTACTAGGATTAGGATGATTTTATAATTTATTAATGTTGTAGTTGGATTGATGGTTATGTTTAACTTATTATTTATCTTAATATTCAATTATGAAATGGGATAGATTACATTTTTCATTTACAATTATGTTTTAAAGTCAACTTTGTGTAAGATTATGTTGAATAAAATTTAGAATTAGGGTATGCTTGGGTTTAGTGATAGAGACTCTTATTCAATCCTAGTTTTTTTAGAAAGTTAGGTTTTATAATCCTTATGAATAAGTTTTAATTTTGTTTAGTGTTATAATTTTTATTTTGCATTGATTAGTTGTGTATTCAATAGATCTTAGTCTAGAGTTATGCTTAATTTTAAGTTAAGTTTAGAGAAAGGTTTCATTTTAGTACTTAAGAGTAATTGGATTTGCACATAAAAGTGAATTGGGTTTAATTTGTTTCAATGTTAAGATTAAGCTTTGGTTATTATTATAATTATACCTATTAAGGTTAGGGTTTTATTTGGATTGAATGCATGATTTGAACAAGCCAACCATAGTTGTTATCATACCGCTCTCTCTCTCTCTCTCTGCTTGACACATACACACACACACACACACACTTCTCCTCTATAATGTTTTATTATGTCCTGAACATTTTTTAGGCTAGTCATCTTACCCTCTCTCTCTACCATCTCTTCCCCTACTAAATATCTATTAATATCTCTCCCCACTAATGACTCACACTCTCCCTTCCCTCCCCTATTACCATCTCTCTCTCTCTCTCTCTCTCTCTCTCTCTCTCATGCATTCCCCTATCTTTATTCCTCAATTACATATTATTTACTAATTGTAACCATTTATGCTCTCTCTCTCTCTCTCTATATATATATATATGTATGTATGTATGTATGTATGTATGTATGTATGTATGTATGTATGTATGTATGTATAGATAGATAGATATGGGTGAACCCAGAATAGCGGGTTACACTTTTTTTGGAGGAAGAAATTCCTCTAAAATTGCACAACTACAAATTTTTCATTTCTTAGTTTCAATAGAAATATTTTTAAAAGTTTCAATAGAAATTATTTAATTTCTGTCAAATCTAAATAAAATAAATATCGAAACTTTTCATGCCATGTATTTTCGATCAAAACTACATAGCTAGTTTAGATCGAAACTAACAATGTAGTTCTGATCAAAACTATGAAGCTCAACCAGGGTTGGTTAACCTCGATCTTGAAATTACTAGTTTTGATTGAAACTATTACATAAAGTTTTGATCAAAACTAAAAATTAACTGAAACATAAATAGTTTGACTATGATCCCACATGTCATTTTTAACAGTGGGGCTACAGAGTTTCGATCGGAAGTGCAATGTTGAGATGGGTATCCAAAATTATCAAACATCAAAAAAGTCTTGATTTTTCCCTTTCAAAACCCATTTAAAATGATTTTAGTTTCATTTTATATGTGTTTAGTTTCAATTTATATGTATTTTGTTTCATTTTATATATTTTTATTTTCATTTTATATATGTTCTCTGTATGTATGTATACACACACACACACACATATATATATCATGTATGTATGTATATATATGCATATATATAACATGTGTACAGACATGCATATATGTCTATATATATGCACATATGTGTATGTATATATATGTATGTATATATATATATATATATATGTTATATAGATAACATGTACATATATAGATGCATATGTGTGTATATATATGTATATACACATACATATATATACATATATATTTATGTATGTATATACATATATGTATATACATACATAAATAGTATGCATACATACATAGAACATATACAAAATGAAAATAAAAATATATAAAATGAAACAAAATACATATAAATTGAAACTAAACATATATAAAATGAAACTCAAATCATTTAAAATGGGTTTTAAAAGGGAAAAATCAAGACTTTTTTGGTGTTTGATAATTTTTGATACCCATCTCTACATTACGCTTCTGATCGAAACTCTGTAGCCCCACTATTAAAAATGACATGATGTATATATATATATATATATACATATATATATATATATACATATATATATATATATGTATATATATATGTATATATATATGTATATATATATATATATTTATGTATGTACATACATATATATACATATATATGTATATACACACATATATATACATGCATGCACATATGTATATGTGTATATATATGCATATATATGTACATATATATACACACATATATGTATATACATACATATTGTGGATATACACATACATTTAAATTTTTGATGTACACATGTGAACTTGTAATTTATTAAAATTTAAGTTCATATATATACATGTGTGTGTTAGTGTGTTTAAATCTTCAAGTTAACCCTAATAATAATTTCAATGAACTAACCTTAACATTAGTTCCAACAAGTTAAGTCGTGATATGAACCCTAATATAAACTTCACCTCAAGGTCCTCACCCTAATCTTAAGTCTAATTAAACCTTGACTAAGAACCTAATCTAAAAAATAAATATAACCACAATCCTAACCCTAAACGTCATGTAACACAATGCTAACCCTCATGTAAATTTAATCTCAATCTCAACTCTAAACATTATATATTTACCCTAAAGTTTCCCTTGATTCTAACCATAACCATAAAATCTAAATCGTAGTTCCATAATCCTACAAGTGTTTAATCTTAGTCATGTAGGATATACCATAACCATAATTATATAACTATTTAGATCTAACTTTAGTATGACCCTAAACATAAACCTTTATACCTAAAGTTATATCATTTTACCCCAAAAGTTATCCCTAAACCGAACCATGATGTGAAGACTAACTATAATTTTTTACAACACGATCCTCACTTCTTAACCCTAAAAAACCCTAATACGAATCCTAACTAAAATCTTTAATCTAGATATTTACACCAACCCTAAACATTTAATCCTAAAGATCCCTAAATATTATATTAACCCTAACATTGATCATGATTCTAAGCATATAGCTCTAACTCCTAACCACAATCCTAACTCTAAGCCTAAACATGTAAGTATAACCATAGAAAAACCTTAATCCTAATACTAAACAATAACCCTAGTTTTTTTTAACTTACTCAATATTTAACACTAAATCATAAACCTAATAATAATTCTACTCGTAATGCTAACGTAAGTAGATCACACTAATATTAAAGACCAATGATCTAACTATATAAATACAATTATAACACTAACCCTAACTCTAACCATAATAGCTTACTCAACATAGAATATTTTATTTGAACACACACTCCTAACCCTACCCCTAAATATATTCCTAACCCTAACTTAATGAGAGTTTACCATGATTGAACCCTAATAACGACACTAAAATCAATCTTAATACTATACCCTAACCCTAGAACCATAATACAAATCATAATCATGAAATAACATTAACCTTGAATGATAACCTTAATCAAATTAATTTTTAGACTATGAGGCACGTGCAACAATAACAATATGTACTACTAATTTTATAACTCTAAACCTTAGTATAACCCTAGTATTATAAGTCTTAACCTAACCCTAATATTTTGACATTAAGTGTAACCCTAAAATTAACTCTAAATCTAACACTAACTCTAACTCTAACCATAGCCCTACTTATTTCCCTAGTAACCTTAGCCATGATCGTGATAAAATACCTATTAAATTATATAGTTTGAATCTAGTTCTATATTTAAACGTAGTTATGTGTCAGGTAGTCCACCCATGTGATCTAGACTCTATCTTAACTTAATTGAAACAATTTTATGAAGTTGTCACACACACACACACACACACAATTTATACATGTACATGTCATGTTCATTTAATGTGTACAAAATTCTATGTCCATGTGCATAAAATATGTTCATTTCATGTTTAAACACATATTATTTAATTTCATGTTTACCAAATTCTAGTTTCTTAAAGGTCATCAAGTGCAATAAATTTCAAGTTTACTAAACGTCATATTTTAATTTAGGATGTACAAAACACACATGTAGTATTGTACATGTTATGTTCATTTCATGTTTACACATATTATATGTTTAATTTCATGTTTATGAAATTCTAGTTTCTTAAATGTCATTGTACTTGATAAATTTCAAGTTTATTAAAAATGTCATATTTAAACTAAATTTTAGGTTTACAAATTATATACATGTGCATTCTAAATCCATTGACCTTCACATGGTAGATAAGAAGCCTACTATCCCCCCCAAGTAGTAGCCTCTTATCCCCCCCAAAAAGCAACCTCCTATCCCCCATTAGCAACAACAACTTCCTATCCCCTCTCAACAAACAACAGTCTCCTATCTCCCCCAAGAAGCAACCTGTCCCCCCCCCAAGAAGTGGTCTATTCTCATAGATTAGAAACCTATCCCACCTGACATGCTCTATGATTGCACTAACTAAGAGATTCAAAGATTTCATGAATTCTTGGCTAGTGGAAAATGTTGTTGTGTGTATCATAGTACATGTTAGAGCATCCTACGATAGAGATGAGATTCATGGTACTGCTACATGTACTATATAGATTGTCCTTGATAGTAAGAGATGAGAGGTCTCTTTAGGTCTTTTGTTGTAGTAGGTACAAGGCTTAGTGCCCAAAGAGACACAGAAGAGGGAATGTTTCCCTCATTATGTTCCAATAAAGTATGTGAAGGGGTATTCTCCTCTTAAGTGTACAGATCCACAGATGGGGGTTGAACTTATATACCCGTGCTTCCTTGTTGCTCATGGTCATTATCCAAATAATGACCAAATTCCACTCTATTTTGAACAAAAACTTTATGCTGAGGTTTTCTTAGGAAGAGTGGTGAACTACAATGATTTACCATTGCATTTAGTATAGGGCATGGTAGATTAGTTGATAGGCAGTTGGGTTATCCATCATTGACACATAGGTCGATTATCATAGAGATGACACCTACTATTTCCCCTATATTAGGTCAGTTAGCTGATGAGGCCATGTGTAGCACCCATATATTGTGGGGTGACATGTGCACTAGCCCTTGTGGTAAGTACTATCAGTTTGGGCTAGCTTGGTTTAACAATATTTTTGGGTCTTGTCCCTATTTGTGCCTTAGCCTTTCTCTTCTTCTTATCAATGGGATTAGGTGCTTCCTCAGATTCTTTTTCTTCAACACCTTCTACAATTTATGTCTCTTCCTCTTGCTAAGATGTGTGCATAGATTGCACTGTCTACTATTATTGTGCTACACTGAACTAGGCTCCTGTAGTAGTGGTTAGTCATGTTTATGACTATGTTCACTTATGTGTTTTAAGTGGCCTTTTTATGTTGTTTAAACAATCATTATCAAATACTTAAATAATTAGAAATTAATTGTCCATGTTGGATTAATTGGTTATGTGCTATGGATATTTACCTTGCTTTATTCTAATCTGAGAGATATTTTGTTACTCGTGTGTTATGTTTTATATTTGAGATGACCTAATAGTTAGATGTTATACTTTGATTTTAGTATCATAGATGTTAGACTACTATGCTATTTAGTTGATCATATTGCATGATGATTCCATTTTGAGATGATAGTGTGTTTTATGATGATATCTAGTTATCCAGTATTTGGACATATATCTTATTATATTATGTGATGGATTTAATCTTATGGTTATTTACTTCATTCTTGCGTTGTTATGTTTTATGCAAATGTGAGTGATGTAAATAGATTATTTTAGTATAATTAAATAAATGATTAAATTAGGTGATTTAATGCATTTATTGCTTTGGCTATGTTATTATATGCAATTTCACTTGACCGTGTTGTTTAGTGTACATGATTTATGTCCCTGGAAGTGGCACATGGAGTTAGTGATTCAACTATTCATATTTTACCAATATCATCCCTATATGGTTTATGTATCCTTATTTTAATTGTTTAATTAATCCTTTTTGTAATTATTAAATGCAAACTCATTTGCATCATGTGGTTAGACTAGTAAGAATGTCTGTGCATTTATAGGTCAAAAATTTTGAAGAAAATTTCTATGCTTTTGGGTTTTCGAGCTTTTAATTGATTTATTTTAATTTTTGGCAGCTTTGCCATAGATGAATTCCTATTACTAGGAATAGCCTATTTTTTTTTCGATTTATTTGAGGTTTAGCTAGGTTGGTTGGTTATTTTCCCTAATCGATTATTCACTCAAAAAGTGAATAAGCATCCAAAAAAGAATTTAATTCCTCACTTCTCACTTTAGAATTAGAAAGTTTGAGAGTAAAACCCAAAATCCTCTTCATGAGGATTTACTATTTTTTTTGTGTGGGAGCTACGGGCATGGAATTGTCATGAGATTGGGCTCATTGGATCTAGCTTGGGTAGACCTTAGATTGCTGCAATTTTTGGCTACTTCTGTGAGGTTTTTATTTTATGGTTTATATTCCCATTTCGCCCATTTTGGCTATGAGGTAGGACTCTCCCATTTTATTTTTTCTGCTTCATTTTAGCTTTTTTTTTTGGTAGCCATTTGTTAGGAGGCTGAGAACTAGTGTTCCCCTCCATTTTTGTTTGCTAGTTCTACCTAGTTTGTTGGGTATGAACATTTTCCCTATTTTTGAGATGAGGGTTTAGGGTTTTGCATCGTTATGCTGGCCATTTTTGCATATGGACTCCAAACCTAGATTTTATTTGATATTTGTGGCTTTTGTGCCCTAAGACCAAATGGGTTTTAATTTCAATTTCTTTTGAGTTTTGAGGATTTTTGCCTCGATTTGTGTGTCGCCTAGTTTTCTCAAGTTTTCTTTGCATGATGTTGGTCATGGGATTGGATTATCTATAAAATGTTAGCCAGACCATTATTTTTCTTTTATGTTTGCATTAGGATTTGTGCCACATTCATACTCCTGACCTTGTGTTTGGTTGAGTGAGTTTATGATGTTTGGTCTTGTTACATCATCACGATTAGTATAGAATCTAGATTCCTAGATTGAGGCTAGTTAACTGATTTCATGGTGTATAGTTTTATTGGCTTTGTTATTTGTATAGAATCTATCCTCCCAAGTTGTTTTTAGTTGAATGATATTTTTCTTGTGTTCTCATCTAGTCCTTGTGCTATGATCTTCCTGATGGTGGTGTACCACACACGAGTATATGCACATACATTTTTTTATGTGACTTTCTTGGCCTGACCTTCTATGGTACTTCCAGAAGTTATGATCATTGGGGTTGCGTTGGGAATTTGCATGCCTACAGGAACTCATTTTTGGATGAGCATGGGTAGGATAGGTTAGCATATGGAGGGGGCTTCTATTTTGCATCTTGGCAATCATGGTGCCATAGGTTGGTAGAGGGGTCTTTAATTAAGTGATAACTAAATAAAATGTGAGTGGTAATAAAACTTAAGATAATGAAAAATTTTGCATTTATGTAATGGTTCCAAGGGAGTCCCTTGAGAGTGTTGCCACATGTGATCCAAGCTTGGACTTTTGGATGTCAAGAGACTCTATGTAATGTTAGCCCCTACTTAGTAGGGCATTGATTGTCTAACCAGGACCTGTACTTTATGCATTTTCTATGTTCTTGGTTTTAGTCATCATACTGTCTAGCATGAGTGTTAGCCATGGATATTGTGCTTTATGCTTGTTTTTGGTTGGATCATTATCTTCGTTAGCATGATGAGTGTGGACCTATGGGTTTCACATGTTTGGGAGTCTTAGCTACCTATACCACTACTAGGGACTGGTGTACAGAGACGATCTTTTATCCTAGTGCAATTGTTGTTGGATATTTTTACTCAATACTTTGAGTTCTGGAGTATGCTATCTTGTGATTTATGCTTTCATTAGAATGCTTGGATATCATGTTTAGATGATTCTAGTTTATTAGATGCATTCCTATATTATGATGTTCAACATATGATTAGATGATGTGAATTATTTCATTGGTGCATCTATTGCTTATTGCTTTATCATATTAGATTTCCTATTCATACAATGTTAGCATATGATAAATGATGTGGTTGATTTATTGGATTATCTAATGCCTTATTTTTAGCATGTTAGATTTCTTTAATCTTATTTTATAACACATTTTAGTAGTAATGTCCTCATAAGATAACATTGATGATCTGGTCAGTAGTTTGGGATGTTAAGCGTGGGGGATGGCTAGGATCCATGATGGTCTTATGATATTGTTTATGGTTGGGAGGAACCACATACCTAATTTAGTTGTTTAGTTATTGTGATATTATTTCTATATATTGTGATGTTTCTTTTGTACACTAGAATGTTGCTTTCAGTATGTCCTTTTTATTGTTATGGTTTAAATGGATAGATGTTCCTCTTTCTTGTTCATTGCATCTTATCATTTAAGCACTCGAGTGTTCATTCCTCAATCTACGGTGATCTAGTACTCCTTGGTGTGAAGGTTTGGTTTCCCATTTCATCCTTTGTTTTGGCTCTTAGAGTAATTCTTTCTTTTTGCAGACGACCATGCATCAGCATTGGGTGATACTTTAAAGTATCGCATGTCCAAAGGAGAAGAATTGTGTGATATTGGAATGTATCACATGCCCTTGTAAAATCTATTGTGGAACACTTTATTGTATTGCACACCTCTTAGAGAAAGGTCGTATGATGCTAGTAAAGTATCACATGTCTTCTTGAGAAGTGTTGTCCAAACCTTGATTTTATCATACACCTTCATTAGAAAGGTTGTAAGATACTGGAAAGTATCATACTATGCTAATTTAAAGTATCACTTAGGTTTTGCAAAAAACCTATCCAGGTATGACAACACACACTTTGTTTTTTTAAAAAGTTTCTCAAAGGTGTTTTGGTTACCTTTTATGGTGTTCTTCAATACCTTGGAATTGCATTTGGAATTCAATATGTTATTAGATTTCTATTATTTCCCTTCCTCTGTGGTTTGTCATTTATGTTTGGTAGTGCCATGTTGAGATTCATTGGTTTCTCAAATTATTGGTGAAGTCTTCCATTGTGATCTTTGTGATCCCTGCATGATGTTGTCATGTGCATTCATACTTGTAAATTTTTTTATATTGGCTTGAAGTGTATTCTTGTTCCAAGAATTTTTGGGCAGGGCATTACATAGGTTGTATCCAAGAAATTTTTCTCGTAATAGGGGTAGTTCTTCCTCAAAATCCACCCCTATAAGACCCAAGATACATGAGCAAATCAAATTGAAATTAAATGTTTTGATTAAGCAAAATAAGGTTTTAAGGACCCAAAACTATAGTCCAAGAAGTTAAGCTAGAAACAGATAGAGGAAGTAGAAGCATACACGAAATAGACCTCCAAAAATAACACAAAAGAGGTCAAAGAAAGAACCACTGAAAGAAATAGCAAAAAGATAGTAGAGAGACAGCTAAAAGACAATAGAAAAGATAGTAAAGACCCAGCTAGGTAGCCCTAATCAGATCTAGTGCCTGATCAGGTAGGACCTACATGTTGTCTACCATTGCCTTCACCTCATCCTTCATTCCCATGTCATCAGTCTTCTTGGAGTGAGCCTTGGTGCATTTACTATGACCTTGGCAATCAGCTGCCTAAGGGGAGTTTTGGCCTTTATCCATTTCCAATTTTTTAATCAAACTACCCACACTGTCAGCCAATTATTTTATTTGTTTCTCAAGGTTACTCATCTTGGCTTCCATCATGGTGACCCTTCCTTGGTTCACATTGAAGTCTTTCTCCATAGCCCTGTTCTTGGCCTCCAACTGCGAGATCTTCATCATTAAGTTTTTAACATCTTAAGCACTTCCAACCACCTCCATGAGCCTATCAATATGTTGGCTGAGAGTGTGCTCACCATGAGCAATTTTACTAGCATGAACAACTTCCATCCTTAATTCTTGCATCTCCCTACCAAGTGTCTGCCTTTAGCCTTTCATTACCACAATTTCTTTTAGAATAGCCCCCGAATTAACATACATCCCTTTCAAAAGTTTAGAAGAAGCATCAAACTTGTTATCAAAATCTTCCTGTCTCCCCTACTCTTGAGTCTCCTCATCACTCGACTCCCCTTTATCACCTAAATATTTCTTGAGGCACCTTGAAGGATATGTTTTCTTCTCTAGTTGATGGGCTAGGGTCTCATCATCCAAAGGGGAAGAAGCCCTCACCCTCAAACTCGCCTTAACCCTCTTACCATTAAGCTCAGATTTCTTCTTATAGTCCCTCACCAAATCCTCCACAAAATCACTCTCGTTGTTAGAGTCAAAATGACCAACCACTCTTCTTTTCTTCTTAGACCTATTCCTAGTTCCCTTGTTTGTATTAACATCACCCCCTTTAGCTTCATCGTGGGTTTCAGAATCGTAACCCTTCTCCTGCATGCTCCCTTCTGTATCATAATCCGCATCCTTAATTTGACCTATGTTCCTCACAATTCTTTTGGACATTAGAAAATTCATTATAAGCACCATTAGATCCTCATGATAGACATGATTTCCATTAGGGTCTTTTTGTAAAGCTTGAACAGAAATGCTAAAATTGAAATTAAATGTTTTTTTAAAGTGATAGCAATAATATATTGCCTACAACAAATACAATAAGCCATGAAATATTTATGAGCTAAATATATTAAAAATAGTTAAAATGTAAAACATATCTCTATCTTATATAATTGATAAAAGTTTAATAATATTAATTGTACATTTTTTGTTTTTGTTAAATGTGAGGCCTTGCCCCAACCCATCCTAGCACCGATGATACATTATTATTTTGATACTCATGAATTGATATGTCAGAACATTATTTGATGCACTAAACACTATTATTCTATTTATGATGTGCGGTGCTTTACTTTCAAATATTTATTTCATCATTTAATGCTTTATAAACATGTATGATGATGAAGTGAATGAATGCAAAACTAAAACTTTGATTATACAAGTCTAACGGTAAGAAATATGAGTAGAATTATATAAACAATTGATTATTAAAAAATAGATGCCTTAATTTATATGATTTTTTTGATACGTAATTTACATAATGCATGTGATTTCTTGATCTACTAATGTGTTCAATGAGTGTGCAGGAAATTTAGCTAGGAAAACTCAATGGAAAGGCGAAACCAAACCACTTGTTAATTTTGTGCTATCTTTGTATTGTAATACTTTAAAGGTTGTTATTTGATCATACTATTTTGAGTAGCTTTTTTTGTTCTTATTAAGTCTTTAAGGCTTAAAAACATCAAATTTAAGTACCCTAGGGGTAAGGGTATGGGTTGGGGGAACTTTCCAACCTCTTAATCTCTTGGTTGAATTTTAGGGTCACTCAAAAACCCTACTTTTGGTTGATTGCGAAAATGGATTGTCTCTTTACTTGAGTTGGTGAACCAAAACTCCATCTTGAGGTTACTTGAAGTCTAGTTGAGTTAAGGATCATAATTAGAGGCATTTTTGGAGTAGTTTTGGTTTTGTCACCCAATCTCTAGTTTTGGAGAAAGTTTGAAGATTGAAGGAAGGAAAGGAAAAGCTCTTCTCAAACCACCATTTTTCCATAACTCTTTTATGAAGGTAGGAGTTCCTCACTCCTTGAAATTGTTTCTTCATGTGTTCATGCTTGAATCTTTCTTGGATCATGCATAAGGCATTGTGTAGTCTTGTATTTCTTGCTTGTGTGTTGGGTTTTATTGGGAGGGATCTTAACTTGTCTTTCTTTTGATGTCATTCTCATGCTTGTTTTTGATATTTTGTGTTTTGAGAGGATTTCATGGAGATTATTTTGGCATCACTCACCCTTGGATAGGGAAGAAGTGGCCATGTTTGGGGGAAGGGCCTTAGTTGGACCTCAATAGTGTAGAGTGTCCTCTCATATTGAGAGGAGGGAAAAAGGGTAGGGTGTATGGGCCCCTACTTGTCATCCCATACCTTGTTGTTATTGAGAATTCTTGAATATGGAAAGGAATGAAAATCCTTGTGGAAGTAGCCTCAAAAGGGCCTTGTAAAATAATGGAAGTTTTTGAAATTTTAGCCCCAAAAGGGCTATGTTATTGTATGGTGATTGACATCTCCTATTGAGAAAATCCACCTTCCCCCTATTTTGGTTCATTTTTGAACTTATTTTGCAAAATTGGATTGGGGATGCATGCTTGAATTGTTCATCTCATTGTGTTGTATTACCTCAATGTTTGTTCTTGTCTCTCCCATGGTTTCCTTGATGCATTGAAGACATTGAAAAAGTTGTCTTGTGAAAGCCCTTGAAGAAATTTCAATTGAATTGTAATATTATGTAAAATGTATTTGAATTTTGATGTATTGGTAAATACATCAAGTTTTCTTACTGGTTCTTTCCTGATCGAGCCTTAAACTAGGATGAATAATAGAGAAAGAAAAAAAAAAGATTATGAAAAAAATAAAAATAAAAAAAAAAAAAAAAAATTTGTGTGCATTTTTTCTCTTATATTTTGGGCATGACATTTTGATATCAGAGCCCGTGTTTCAACACTAGGAACCTAAAACCATTATGCTTTTGAATTTAAGTAAAACTTTAATTGTGTAGGATGCCTCCTGCTACATAGAGCAACTGTCGAGGTAGAGGTCATAGGGCGAGATGTGGTAGAGTGAGATAGGAGGATGGACCACCACCTCCACCACCACCACCTCCACCACTGAATCCAAATCAGGATATTTTGGATGCCCTCCAGGCATAGATTAGCATAGTCTAGCAGAGGGTAGCACCTATAGTACAGCTAGGGAAAAAAATTCTTGGAGGGGAAGCATAGGTTCTTAGAGGAGGCAGAGATAGAGATAGAGAGAGGAGTAGGAGTCCTCCACCGAGGCAGGTCTAGGGTCAGGGTGAGCATGAGGGTGAGTTGATACCACAACTTGACAAACCTCCTAGACATATAGGAGATGATATCACAGAGTTGATAGGACTCAGACCACCACTCTTTATCGGTTCCACAGAGGGGATAGTAGTAGAGGCTTGGTTACAAAGCCTTCAATGATGCTTTGGATTATGTCCTTATGGGAGTAATCTGAAGGTCCATCTTGCAGTTCATTAGTTGAGGAGAGATACCTCTAATTGGTGGCATTAGGAGGAGACTATAGGAGGAGTGAGCATGGATACCCTCACATGGGAGTTATTCTTAGAGAGATTCAGAGAGAGGTACCTGTCTAAGCACTTCAGGTAGAAGCATATTGAGGAGTTTCATTCTCTACATTAGAGAGGTCTCACCGTAGCTCAGTATGAGAGAAAATTTCTTGAGCTCCTTCCATATGTTGAGTACATAAAGGATGAGAAACTATGAGTCCATCAATTTATCATGGGCCTGAATTTCTCACTTTAGGGTCTAGTTTGTATGGCCTTTCCTACTACCTTTAGACAAGTAGTTGAGGTAGCACTAGTTGCAGAGGATACTTGGGGTAGATAGGAGTCACGAGATCTATCTCAAAATAAAAAATCTACCTAGAAGAAACCCCCTTGGAAAGGGAATCAGAACTACATAGTAGGGTCCTCTAAGGGCCAATAGTCTCAGTAGTAGAAACCCTCATAGGGTTATCAGGGCTCCAAGCCCAAGTAGTGGCACTCACAGGGACTGAGGCATGATAAAAAAGTATAGACCCTATAGTCACAGCCAACAAAGACTCAACAGTCTTCTAGAGGTGGTTTTAGTGGATCTAGCAGGTCAAGAGGTGCATAATAGTCTAGATCACAAGGTGCACGATCTTACACATGAGGACCATGTTACACTTGTGGTTCCATGGGTTACATAGCTAGAGAGTGTCCTTAAGGATAGTCCTATAGTGGTCAGAGAGGACCATTTTTAGAGCTGACAGTTGGCGATATAGGTAGATCCCATAGAGTTTTTGTAGCGATTGATAACTGCCAGCCGAGCATCAGGCTACAATTATTGAGGCTACAGGTAGTATACAGGGTAGCATGGTTACTATTTGATTTGATTTTGGAGCTATTGATTCATTTATATCTCCTTTTTTTGTGGAGCATTGCAAGCTAGTGGCAGTTAGTTAGGATGATAGTTGGCAGGTAGAGCTAGCCTCAGGAGCCAGAGTGTCAGTTAGTTCCATGGTGCATGTAGTTACTCAATTCAGATTGGAGACATGTCCACAATGTATGATCTATGCATTAACCCTCTAGGTTCTTATGATGTTGTTCTTATCATGGATTGGCTCTATTCCCATAGTGCCAAGATGGATTGTCAAGAGAACATGGTGGAATGTGTGGATGTGGATGGTATCTCTAGAGTGATCCTTAAGGTTAAGAGACCCATATCCCTTTGTATGATTTTTGCTATACAACTTAGACGGTGCATGTGAAGGGGATGTCAATTTTTTGCTATCACCATTAGTAATAGGGAGGAAGATTCAGAGGGGGAGCCATCCCTCAATGATTTTCCTATATTGCAGGAGTTGGCAGATGTTTTTCCTTCAGAGGTCCTTGGTAGGCCTCCACCTAGAGTAGTGGATTTTCATATTGATCTTGTGCCAGGAGCAGAGCCAGTATCGAGAGCACCTTATAGGATGACTAATCATGAGCTTGGTGAACTAAAGATTCAGTTGGAGGAAATATTAGAGAAGGGGCATATTCAACCTAGTGTGTCACCTTGGGGTGCACCAGTGATCTTCATAAAGAAGAAGGATAGATCACGTAGATTGTGTATTGATTATCAACAATTGAACAAAATAACCATCAAGAACCATAACCCTCTTCCTAGGATTGATGACTCTTTGACTAGTTGTAGGGTGCTTGAGTATTTTCAAAGATTGATCTTAAGTCAAGTTATCATCAGTTGAGGATTGTGGATAGTGACATCCCTAAGACTACATTTCGTAGTAGGTATGGTCACTACGATTTCACCGTGGTGCCATTTGGCCTCACAAATGCTCTAGTTGTATTATGAGTCTCATGAATGGAGTATTTCATACTTTTTTGGATAAGTTTGTCTTTGTTTTTCTTGATGACCTCCTGATATATTCTCGTAATGAGAAGGAGCACGAAGAGCACTTGAGACAGGTATTGCAAAAGTTGAGGGAGAACCTGTTGTTTGGTAGCTTATAAAAGTGTGCATTCTTTAGATTTGAGATACATTATTTGGGCCATGTCATATAAGGTGATGGTGCCTCAGTAGACCCATCGAAGATTAGGGCCATCATGGATTGGCCAACACCCACCAGTGTCACTAAGGTGAGGAGCTTTATGGGACTAGCAGGATATTATTGATGCTTCATTGTAGGATTCTCTAGATTGGCACACCCCATCACATCTCTTCAAAGGAAGGGAAAGAAGTATGAGTGGACAAAGAAGTGTGATAAAGCTTTTCAACAGCTCAAGAGAGCCCTCACAACTACCACGATTCTTATGGTACTACATCTATTTGTGAACTTTGTGGTGTGCACCAATGCATCTTTGGATGGTATAGGGGTAGTTCTTATGCAGGATGGATGACTTATTTTCTTGGAGTCTAGGAAGTTGAGGACTCATGAACTCAATTACCCTACTCATGACCTAGAGCTTGTAGTAGTGGTTGATGCCTTAGTAAGGTAGCTACTAGGTCATAGATTTGAGCTTCATTCTGATCACCAAAGCTTGTAGTACACATTCATGTACCTGAACCTTAATGCTAGGTAGAGAAGGTGGATAGAGTTCCTTTTTGAGTATGATTTTGATGTTCATTACATGAAGGGGAAGGAGAATGTAGCTGTAGATGCCTTAAGTAGAAGGCACCATGAGTTATCATCTATGACTACTAGTACCGATTTGAGAGAGAGGATTCTTCAACACTTGCTAGTGGATGAGCTTTATGTAGAGGTTAGTCAGGTGGAGGATTCTTAGAGACCCTTAGAAGGGAAGTATTCAGATTATTCCTTGAAGTCCAATGGACTCTTGCATCATAGAGGACATATGTATGTACATTCCATTGGGTGTTTGCATGAGTTCATTATACTTGAGGCTCACAGAGCACCTTATGCAGCGCACCCTAATGTTAAGATGTTACATGTAGATTTGAGGTAGTTATATCATTGGCCAGGCATGAGAGTGCAAATTGCTAACATAGTTGTGTTAGAGGGTGAAGGCAGAGCATTGTCATCCCAGTGGGCTCCTTCAGCCTGATGAGATTGCAGAGTAGAAGTGGGATGTTATATATATAGATTTTATTATTGGTCTCCCCTTGTCATCTCATCACCATGATGCCATTTTGGTGATAGTTGACATGTTGACCAATGTTTCCCACTTCTCTCCCATGCATACTACATACACAACACGAAACATAGCTCAGGTGTTTCTACAGGATATTGTCAAACTTCATGGTGTTCCATCTCTAATAGGGACTCACTGTTCACTTAATATTTTTGGAGAAAGTTGCAGGTAGCATTGGGCACTAGGCTCAATTTCAATATGGCATATCATCCTCAAACTGACAGGCAGACTGAGCGAGTGAATAAGGTTTTAGAGGACATGTTTCATATGTACGTGATGGACCATCAGGTCAAGTGGGAGGAATACCTTCATCTTGTTGAGTTTTCCTATAACAATGGGCACCATTCCTCCATAGGTATGCCACCTTATGAGGCCTTGTATGGAAGACCTTACAAGATGCCTTTGAGTTGGGATAGGATCAAAGATCGAGTATCTATTGGCCCTCAGTTGGTTAAGGAGATGGAGCAGCAGGTGACTCTAATTAGACAGCACTTGAGAGAGGGATATGATCGATAGAAGAAGTATGCTGATGCGAAGAGGATAGATCGAGAGTATTAGGTTGGTGATAGAGTGTTCTTGAAGATGCGACCACACAAGAATCTGATTCGATTCAAAAAGGGCTCTAAGTTGGCACCCTAATTTGTTGGACCATTTGAGATCCTAGAGAGGATAGGACCAGTTGCCTACTGTTTAGCCTTGCCACCTAGCCTATCATGCATCCACAATGTGTTTCAAATTTTAGTACTTAGAGGATACATTTATGACGAGTCTCATATTATAGATTGGGATGCTTTGCAAGTGGATTTGGATGACCAGTTAGCATTGGAGCCTATCCATTTATTGCCCAACATACCCTAGCACTTCGAGGGTGAGTGCTGGACCAGGTTAGAGTCTAGTGAGATTGCTATGATGAGGTTATGACTTCATGCGAGGATGTGGAACATATGCAATCTTAGTACACATATCTTTTTGATGAACTCTAGGAGGAATTTCATGCCTAGTGGGGGAGGATGTGAGGCCTCACCCCAACCCATCCTAGCACCGATGATATATTATTATTTTGATACTCATGACTTGATATGTTTGAACATTATTTGATGTACTGAACATTATTATGCTATTTATGATGTGTGATGCTTTAATTTCAGATATTTGTTTCATCATTTAATGCTTTATAAACATGTATTATGATGAAGTGAATGAATGCAAAACTAACACTTTGATTATCCAAGTCTAATGGCCAAAAATATGAGTAGAATTAGATAAAAAATTGATTATTAGAAAATGGATGCCTTAATTTATATGGTTTTTCTGATACATAATTTACATAATGCATGTGATTTCTTGATCTACTGACATGTGCAATGAGTGTGTAGGAAATTTAGCTAGGAAAACTCAATGGAAAGACAAAACTAAACCACTTGTTAATTTTGTGCGATCTTTGCATTGTAACTCTTTAAAGGTTATTATTTGGCCATACTAATTTAAGTACCCTAGGGGTAAGGGTATGGGTTGGAAGCACTTTCCAAACCCTTAATCTCCTTGGTTGACTTTTAGGGTCACTCAAAAACCCTACTTTTGGTTGATTGCAAAAATGGATTGTCTCTTTACTTGAGTTGGTGAACCAAAACTCAATCTTGAGGTTACTTGAAGTCTATTTGAGTTAAGGATCATACTTAGAGCCATTTTTGGAGTAGTTTTGATTTTGTCACCCAATCTCTAGTTTTGGAGAAAGTTTGAAGATTGAAGGAAGGAAAGGAAAAGCTTTTCTCAAACCACCATTTTGCCATAACTCTTTTATGAAGGTAGGAGTTATTCACTCCTTGAAATTGTTTCTTCATGTGTTCATGCTTTAATCTTTCTTGGATCATGCATAAGGCATTGTGTAGTTTTGTATTTCTTTCTTGTGTGTTGGGTTTGATTGGGAGGGATCTTAACTTGTCTTTCTTTTGATGTCATTCTCATGCTTGTTTTTGATATTTTGTGTTTTGAAGAGATTTCATGGGGATTTTTTTGGCATCACTCACCCTTGGATAGGGAAGAAGTGGCCATGTTTGGGGGAAGGGCCTTAGTTGGACCTCAATAGTGTAGAGTCTCCTCTCATGGTGAGAGGAGAGAAAAAGGGTAGGGTGTATGGGCCCCTACTTGTCTTCCCATACCTTGTTGTTATTAAGAATTCTTGAATATGGAAATGAATGAAAATCCTTGTGGAAGTAGCCTCAAAAGGGCCTTGTAAAATAATGGAAGTTCTTGAACTTTTAGCCCTGAAAGGGGCTATGTTATGGTATGGTGATTGACATCTCCTATTGAGAAAATCCACTTCCCCCCTATTTTGGTTCATTTTTGAAACTATTGTGCAAAACCAGGTTGGGGATGCATGCTTGAATTGTTAATCTCATTGTGTTGTATTACCTCCATGTTGGTTCTTGTCTCTCCCATGGTTTCCTTGATAAGTTGAAGATATTGAGAAAGTTCTCTTGTGAAAGACCTTGAAGAAATTTCAATTGAATTGTGATATTATGTAAAATGTATTTGAATTTTGATGTATTGGCAAAGAAATCGGGTTTTCTTACTGGTTCTTTCCCAATGGAACCTTAAACCAGGATGAACAATAGAGAGAGAGAGAAAAAAAATTATGAAAAAATAAAAATAAAAATTTGTGTGCGTTTTTGTTCTTATATTTCGGGCATGACATGAAATTACTTTTATAAAAAGGTAGTTGAAATATGGAATATGGATAGTTGATTCAAGTATTGGTTGTTTTTCGCAATACTAGTTTATTCATCTCAATACAACTATAAAATAAAATTAGGGGTAAATTGTTTTGTATTGTGAGGAAAATTGTTGGCAAATAATGGAAGAAATTTATGTTTAATGAAAAAATAAATAGAAATGTGTTTCAGAAAAAGCTTTAAAATTAGCATTTAAATAGTTATCAATACTTCTAAAGCCTATTTAATAACATAGAATTTTATAAATTGAATTGTATTTATATATATAAATGAATGATAAAATTAAAAAATATTTTCAATACAATCAATAGATTGACTCTTCAAATTTACTATTTCTCACAAATTTCTTACACCAATAAGATTCTTAGTAACTTACTAAAAATTAATTAATATTAATTAATATATTACTTATAAATCTTATATCTAATAGAAAATAAACTATCAATTCTAATGATACACAATATGGCATTTGAACAATTGGCTTATCCTTTGCATTTGTTCCTTTTGAGAGCTTTAGATCTACATGTAGAGTTTGCAAGTATGTTCCTGAGAAAAATGCACAATCTTTCAAACAACATGACATTACAACATTTGAACATGATAAATTGAAAGGTAGTAAGCATCAAAGTAGCAAGCCTTGATCACATTCAATTCGAGCCTATCCCTAATATTCCAAAAAGTTTGTGAAGCTTGCAATCATTGTGATGCATGAATGAGTGTTGGGGTCAACATTGGGAACCTGTTAGGTATGTTATGGCTATTGAAATTTGTGAAACATTCTTTATTTTTTTCCTTTCCTGCATTCAACAGTGGATTTTTTTCGCATCTAAGATTGATATTCTGATCATGGCTGACATGACTTGATCTCTAATGGCTAATGACATTACTTCATCTCACTTACCCATAATAAAGCGACCTTACTACAACCAACTCATCTCACCAAGATCCAAAAATGAAATCCCCATGGTAGTACACCTAGTACAAAATTGTCTTCCCTACATTACTATTTATTTAGGGATCAAAACCCTGCACTACATCCAAGGATTATCTCCATGATCAATATATTATTATAATTAATCATTATAGCTCTTTATTTAATTAGCATGATAGGTGTATAAAGTAGAAACATATTCAATACCCTGCCAAGCTCTATTGTAATGTCATGTCATGTCATGATGGACATGAGTGAGAATACTAGAGATAAACTTTGAAAACAACAAGTTGAGGGGTCATTTTTTCTTTTTACCATTTTCTCTCTTCTCACATAATTATTTATTTACATGTGCTTCCCTTCACGTTAGGGTGAAATTTTTAATAATGTCAGGAAAGTTAAGCTCTACCATCATAGCACACAGTAAACTTAATTACATATATATTAAAACAATTAATTATATTTATTTTATTAGGGGAAGACTTAATTTACATATTCATTTTCATGTATTGATAAGATTTGGTTTACTACAAGAGTAATATTAAATGGTTAGGTTTAATATGTAATTTGTCTTGTGCAATTATGAAAAGGGATAGAATCAAATTTCATTGAAAATTATGATTTTAAGTCAAAGTTATATAGGACTATGTAGAATTAAGTTGAAAATTAGGAACCAGGATTGAGTTTATGCACTAGCTATACATATATTATATGTCATATAATATATAGAGAAAGCCAAAGATATTAAGGCTTTAATTTTTAAACGGGAAGTAAATTAAAGCCTCAATATATATTAGATAACATATAATATATGTATAGCTAGTAGCATCTGGATGATTTTATATTTTATTGATTGTATAATTGCATTGATGGTTATGTTTAGGTTATAATTTATGTTAATATTCAATTATGAAATGGGATAGATTGTATTTTTATTTACAATTATGTTTTTAAGTCAACTTTGTGTCAGATTATGATAATAAAGTTCATAATTAGGGAATACTTGGGTTTAGGGCTAGATTTATAAATTTATTTATTTAATGTTATGGACTCTTATTGAATCCTAGTTTTTTTTAGAAAGTTAGGTTTTATATGCTTTATAAATAGGTTTTAATTTTGTTTAGTAACATAATTTTTATTTTTGTTTTATTAGAGCTTAGTCTAGGGTTATGTTTTAATTTCTAGTTAACTTTTGAGAAAGATTTCATTTTAGTACTTAAGAGTAATTGGATTTGCATAAAAAAGTGAATTGGGTTTAATTTGTTTTAATGTTAAGATTAAGCTTTGGTTATTATTACGGGTTCTATTTGGACTGAATGTATGATTATGCCAACCATAGTTGTTATCATACACCCTCTCTCTCTCTCTCTCTCTCTCTCTCTCTCTCTCTCTCTCTCTCTCTCTCTCTCTCTCTCTCTCTCTCTTCCCAAACTAATTACTATCTCTCATTCTTTATGCAAAAGACAAAAAACTAACTATAATAAAAATTGCTAGCAGTCAAATAGAGGTAAGAAGAGTGTGTAAAATTCCAAAAGTTATTTATTACCTTACTATAGTATTGAACCTGAACCCCAAGGTGAAGGAAGGTTAGATTAAAAACTTTTAAAAGATTTTCAGCACATATAACTTTGTAAATTGAATTTTGTTCATCTGGTTCTTTCCTTGTTGAGCCATTGATTCAGCTTAAAAATAATAAATTATATGGTGGCTAGTCCACTTTTTCATTTTTCCATTTTTTTTGTTAAAACTTGTGAAATTTATAATCCTTATATATAGTTGATAAGGATAGGCCCAACAAACACTTATATTACTTATGCTTAGCTAATAGGGTTATACAATACTAATATAGAAAAAACAAAAATATATATTTCATTATAGTTTCTATTTTAGTATTCGATTTATAGTTACATTCAGAAATTTTATCACATTGTTTGTTGTTCAGAGATATCCATTTTTTATAAGTAATTTGAAAGAAATAGTTCTATTTAAGGATGTACTACTAAATCAGCTTCTCCCAAGTTTTAGGATTATTAAAGTAAGGAATGAAGGGAAATGAAAGAAGGACGTGGGAGAAAAGCACATAGATATGGTTTGCTGATGGTTTCGAAAAGAGATAAGTATGAAAAAGGGATAGTTAAAGGAAAAAAAACTAATTTCTATATAAGAATAATAAAAAGGACATATTTTTATATAAGATTGAAAACATGAATAAAAAGTTTACAAAATAAAATTGTTTAAAAAAAGATGAAAAATACAAAAAATTATTTGTAATAAAAATTACAAGCAGTCAAATACTAGAAAATTGACATTTGATTTTTAGAGGTAAGAAGACTTGTAAAATTCTAGAGGTTATTTATTATAAACATGTAAATGAATCTTCAATTAAAAAAAATATTATTATTATTCGTAAATATAATCCTTACAAAATAAAATCATTTATAATAAATTAAATTTAAATAATATTCAAATTTTATTAGAATATATAATACTTGTGAAAAATCTGTATTATGACGGACTCATGTGTATTGAGACAAGTCCTTTCTTGGATGATACCTTCATCTAACAAGTACTTAAAAATATTGAATAATTATTAAACAAATCAAGCATAGTTAAATGTTTTTTAACTTTTAATATTGTTATTAGATTTAAAAAAAAAAAAAACAAAATCATTTATAAATTGATGATAGTTGATAGTATTAAAAATAATAAAAATTAATAATGAGTAGGTCACTTGATTTTGATGGGATCATTTTTTAAAGTAAGGGTTTAAGTAAATTGTGATATAAATTTTGTATAAGGTGTACACGTTATTTTTCATAGTTTATTCTAAATCATAATTCAAGAATAAAATTTGTATATCTAAAAGCTTTCCACTTTATGCAATAAGCAATCTATGTGTGCACTCTACATACGCTTTATCATGTTACATATAGTTCACATTTATCAAATTCTTACTTCTCTTCTAATTTAATTTCCCTTTCTTTGAATCAAATTTTGAATTTTATAGCATCTCTTCAAATTTAATTTTTCTTTCTCTTGAATTGAATATTATTTCATATAATTAAATGTATTATTTAAGATATCAATAATTTTAATATGAAATATATGAATCAAAATATATTAATAACATTAATAATCAAGAATTGATGTATTGACATAGTTTTGAACATACTTTTATCTAATAGTAATGCATACATTAACTATAATTTACCAATCAAATTTCTAATTTTATAAAATTACACAATTTTGTTTTCACTATTTCTAAAATATTATTTCATATAATTTAATTAATTAATTAAGAACTAAATAATTATAATATGAAATATATTAATCATAAATATCAATAACATTAATGATTGAGAAATGAAGTTTTGACATACTTTTTCATATTTTAATTCATACACTAACAATAATTATAATTAAACATATGCCTCATCGTAACACTAAACTTTGCTCAATTTTAATGAGAACTTTAGATGTAATGATCATTCACATCTTTAAATATTTTGTGAATTCAAGCATGCTTAGCATTAAGCCAATTATAAAAAAATAAACTAAATGTAAAAGGGTCTAAAAAATATATTCAAACTCCAAACCAAATTACACCTCAATGATAACACTAAGTCATTAGGAGAAAGAATTGGAGGATTCTGTGGACGAGGGGAGAAGTGGTAGGAGGAGGTCTGGAAGAATTGCTAAGTCCAATGCAAAAAGCAATTATCCTTGTATTCAATCAAATTTATTCATAGCAAACTACGTATGTAGAAATCTATACTTACTGATTATACTATCTCTTGGTGATTGAGTAAAGATCTCATGCATAATATCATCTAGCTAATGATCCGATGCATTCACATTAAGTCATAATATGATCAAGTAGATGATCCATTTATGTTACTTCATACTTGTTTTATTGAATATTTTGTTTAACATAATTAGTAATCCTAGAATTATGTAGCTACAACTAGTACTCTTGTTTCTTTTATTTAATCATATACATTTAAGACTTATTTTTCTTAAAATTAGATTGCATATTTTTTTATCACTAAAACACAAATATAGATCTCTGATAGTTATGTTTTTTAATTTCAAGCTCTTCATATTTAATGTGAAGAGTTTGTACTACTAGATAGTGGAATAGCCACAATGTGGAGCCATATAACTCATGTATTTTTCCACCAAATTATATTTTTATTATATTTTTGTCCTTCAAAAATATTATAGGGGAATGTTCTTCTGATTTTCCATATATTTAATGATTTGTCACTTGTAGTTTGTGCTAATTTTCTATTATGAGATAGAGACATCTATCATAAGGATGGACATGCCTATTTTGATCATCCCGCTTTTGAAGTTGATTTCCTTATCTAATTAATGAAATTGGTTGCAACTGACACCCTAATTTTCTACAACTTTCGTGATCATCCATTCACATGAATGAATCATCTCATACCCATAAACAACATCTAATCTTCTATAAGTCTCTTTCCTCTAAAGACACAATACATCGAGCCATTATCATCATGAGTAGACTCAATCTTCTTAGAAGAATTCAATTGAAACTATGCATATAAACTAAGTATGCAAAACTCTATACTTACAAATTATATTATCTCTTGGTGATTGAGTAAAGATCAAATACATATTTCCAAGCTAATAAAATTTCATATGTAGATGTATGTATGTATGTGTGTATGTATCTCTGCATCTTGTTGTTGTGCCCTTGTGATCTCTATATATGTATGTATATATGTGTATACATATACATATACATAAAGAGAAGCTTCTCTAATCACCTACTAGAGAAATATAAAGAGATACGTGTTTAGAAGGAAAATAAAAGAACATTTACATAGGTACCTCTTCTACCCTTGAAAAAAAATGTAGAGCAAGCACTACTACATTTGGGCCCAAACACTACAAACACTATTTTTATAGATTTCCATTGCAATTTGACCCCAAATATTGTAGTGTTGCAAAGGGAAAAGAGATCACAAGGGCACAACATGGAAACAAAATCATAGAGAAAGGGCACAACAATGAAATGTAGAGATCATAAGGGCATGGAAATGAAATCCTAGATCTCCATTAATCTACACCAAGGGCACAACAATGAAATGTAGAGATCATAAGGGCATGGAAATGAAATTCAATAATTAGGAAGGTATGGAATGAAATCTCCACCAATGTTTAGATCTCTCCATCCTCATTCAGAGCCCTACACCCTTTTTCATGCACAACTCTCTGTAATAAAAAAAATGGGGAATGATTTATGTCATGTTTCCTTTCTTTTTGTTTATACCTAAAATCAACTTCACATTGTGTTGTAACTCTACTATAAGTGTTTGATCCTTAATAACTTTCATTTCAGAATTTCAATATTCAAGTTTTCAAGTTTCCTCTTCATTATATAGTCTTTTCCACCCTAAAAACCACTTTGATATTTAATTAAAATTAGGACTTGAACAAAGCCAGCAATACAAAAAAAGCATGTATTCTAGTTTTTGATTAGTTGGGTTGATTAAAAATTCCAATAGAATAGTCATTAGATTAGGTAAAATAAAACAAACAATTAGTTGTTCCTAGCTAGCAAGATCAAATACAATTTTTAAAGGTGATAAAATTGTATATATAGATGTATGTATGTATGTATGTGTGTGTATATATATGTATGTATGTATATATGTATATATGCACATAGAGAGAGAGAGAGAGAGAGAGAGAGAGAGAGAGAGAGAGAGAGAGAGAGAGAGAGAGAGAGAGAGCGAGAGAGAGATCTTGTGGACTGCGGAGATCAGTGGAGATCTAGGATTTCGTTGTTGTGCCCTTGTGATCATTGCATCTTGTTGTCATGCCCTTGTGATCTTTGTGTCTCATTGTCATACACTTGTGATCTCTATATATGTATGTATGCATACACACACACACTTACACACACATATACATATGTACATGTATATATATGTGTATATGTATGTATGTATGTCTATATGTATATAAACAAAGAGATCTTGGCTCAATAGAAAAATAATAAAACTCACTCAATGGGTAGCATTGGCATGAGTATTGTCAAAAGATTTTAAACATAACTATATAAGGAGTGAGTTAGGATGTATATAGCTTAACCTTACATTAACTATAAAATACAACAAAAAGGTTACACCAGGGTATTCTAGTATTATAATTATAGAAAACCATTGTTTCATCTAAGTGGGTGTATTATGGAAAAGATTTGTATTAGGTAAGTAAAGCTTGCCAATGGTTATAGGAATATAGCTACATCAAAACAATTAGAAATCAGAACTACATATTTGCTAGAGTGAGTAGTTCAAAGGTTTTGATCCCATGTGTTGGTGTTTGAAAATGTTACCCATTTCCAATTATCCCAATGAGAAACTGATGCATCTAGGGGCAGCTAACTCCCATTATCAACACATCCATATAGACACCAAGCCAACTATAAGGCATGACCCTTCTTCTTCTTCAGGCTCTACAAAACCTAGGCAGGTGGACCTATAGATTCTTTATATGGTACCAGTTATCAAAGCATACACTGAATCTATCCAAAGAAAATAAAACCCTTAAATCTCCTGATAACTCATGAAATAAAATCAATCTACAGTAGCTAAATGTAGAACTAGGAACCTGATAAGCTGAATGAGGGCATTCTATTATAACTCTTCTACATGAAAGGGAAAAGCATTGATTATTGATGTTGATATTCAACAAATCCTCAAACATGCAGCAAAACATAATGATCCCATCTCTGATCAGTGCCTAATCCATTGGGAAATTTCATGAATCCAAAACATACATCTGTAACATCAGGACATATTCTGTGTACCCAGACATTAGATATATTTAATCACATTGTGATTCAGACATCAATGTTCACTCAGATCTCATTCTCACAAAATATCCTTCTCAGCATAACGAGTAACCCTATCAAACACATTAAGCATTTACTTGGCACTTTGTTCCAACAACAAAATATATCAGAGATACAACCTTAAGGGGAAGAAAATTGATCTTAGCTATTCATTCGAGGATCACATAAGATTATAGATTACTGAGACAGGAGACGAGAACCAGACTAAAACTAATGAAATGCTTGCTCATATGTATTCATTTCCTTGAAACAATACAATCAAATTCATGAAATTAAAACATGAAACAACCTAATGTATTAGAACTATCTATATTAACTTTACGCTACTGTTGTTCACATGAGAAGAAATTGCTGAAGGAAAATGGTGTCATAGTCATGGGAATGCAACCAGAATTGGATCCAAGACCTTGGTATCATAGTCATATGTAGATTTTCTCCAAAGAACTAGAACTTCCCAAAAATTGGAACCCCTCAAATGAATGAAAGATAGAAAGATATAGAAGAGTAGGAATTTTTGGATCTGATCTTTACTTGACAAGTGTCCACTTGAAATTCAATCTTTTGGCAACTGAAAACTTCCTCCTTCCTTCTCCTATCTAATCTAATTTGATTTTATCATTAATCTATAACAAACTTGCCAAATATCCTTACCTAATGATGAAATCCCTTTACTTGCCAAAATATCTGAAATCTTCATGAAATGCTAAAGGAATCAAAATTTAACTGATTTGAAATTAATTCAATTCGACCCCAACTACATTTTTACTAACTTTTAACCAGACTTATGGCTATGTAGGATTTGCTGCTAGTGGTGCTGATGCTGGATGTGCTACTCCCAGAACAATAGAATAGAGGGTACCCATGTCATCATTATGTTAGGAATCAATTTTGAACCTCCATACCTGAATACGGTTGCAGAAAAGGAACCTGATAGAAAACCTCATACTTCTCAAACAAAAAGATTCCTATGCAGAAACTAACCTCAGAATTGGAAAATTCATACTTTCATGATTTCGACGGTATATGATAAGGCATACTTTGCCTTCCAGAAACGCCCAGAATCTCGATTTGAAAAACACTCCTCTGGTAGAGACATCAAGTCTACACATCTTTGAATTTAAAAATCCAAATTTTTAAAAATAATCTGATGTCTTAACATTAGAATTAAAGCCCTATTTGATTTTAAAACTGACGTGCATACCCATTGAGAAAATACTTTAAAATTCACTTTAAGCCAATTTTACTTTTTTGCCTTTATGCCTCCATTCAGGTCAAACCTTCATTGACCAAGCGACACATGTCGCTCATTGATTGGCTTAGGCTAGGTAGCACCACGTGTCATCTTCTTGCTACTTTTCCATGTTATCTTGTGAGCAACTTCTCCATGGCGAGATAGCGAGAACCCTCAAATCTGCCACGTGGCACGATCTGACGCATCTCAAGATCTGCTCGCCACATCGTCCTAGGCCATCTAGCTGACTGCCACTTGGCACTCCTTGATTCATCAAAAAGATCTACAAGCGAGGCCCACTTTGCTATTTCACTTTGGCCAGACTTTGAGGTTTTTTGACGACCTTGCTACCTCGCTAGCCGAATTTTCCAAGATTTCTCGGCTAGCATAGTAGCGAGGCGCCGAATTTTTCAATTTTTTGGTCGTCCATTCCTGCTGACTTCATCATGCTTTTACCTGTAGCTTATTTCAAAATTTATTTCCTTTTTCCACTAGGTCGGATGAATGGAACCCACCATGCACAAGCATAGCCTTTCCAAAAGGCTCTTCATTTAATTCATAGCTCATAGTGCATAGGATGCTATTTAAAGATTAAAATTACTCTTCCCACGTTGAATGTGGGATATTGCTTTGTTAGTATGGCCAACTTTTCCTCCTGGCTGCGGCTTCTAATTTTCAAACTCTGTTCATTCTGAGGCCATGGGTTTGTAGAATGTCTTCTCAATATGTGACTTGCCTTCCCCTGCTACAAGGCATCACTCACCTGCAACTCTTCTTAACTCATTCACATGGTGCAATGCATCTTTTATGGAACCTATGGACATATTTCTTTACATCTTAATTTTTTGCAGTCATTGGTTGCCATTTCTAAATGCGTGGGAGATTCTTCTTTTTTTGCTCATCTATTTTTTATTGAGTCGACTCTTCATAACATGGGCTGCATTTGTTTTGATCTGCCAAACTGTGGCTTCTAGGCTGCAAATTGACTCCAGTAGCTCCCCTGCTCCTCATTATGCATGCTTCTAGCCAACTTGAGAAAGCCGTGGGTTCCAAAGACACTATATATCTTATCCAATGGTTGTTGGCATCATATATTCTCCAACCTTCACCAACATTCTCTCTGTCTAAGTCAAAATGGAAACTTTTGAAACTGGGTATGGATATCCATGATAGCAGACAAATCATGATAGTATTCTTGAAGACAATGTGGTCTCATAGCTTGTAAGTGTTTGTAGGTACCACAAAGAAGGTTAACTTCCAGAAATAACTGGAGAACTTCCATAAAGTGATTTTTTTCATTAGCCTTGCTAGATTGAAATTGGAATCACCCAAACTATTATTGAACTTCACCTTTCATGCATCTATCTCATTTTGCCTGTGGAGCTCTTTTAAATTGGCAGCTTTTTTCATTTAAAACAAATGCCTTCTTTATTTTTTGTGCTTTTTATGTTTATTGCAATTTTTTAATATAAAGTATTCACACTTTATTTGTCCCCACCGACTTCTTGTTAAAATATTTTAATTGGACCCACATAAATCAAAATAAATTGATTGGGCAGACTCCAAATCAATTCTCAGGTTTTATAATGTTAGTGTAAGCATCAAATAGAGGATAGATTTGATATTCAATTTATTTTATAATGTTTTCTGCAGACACCACCTCCTCATTCTTTTCATCATGGATTCCTCTGCCCTTTAATAGAGCTGTACTTTAGCATATTCCGCCTCATCTCTTGTTTTATTTGCAATTTGTTGCTGTTTTGATTTTCCTTCTTTCATCTTATGCTCAAATCCAAAATTTTGCTACTATGAATCTCCTTTGTTATTCAATGAGTAGGTAGACATTTTCACTTTTTAAGGTTTGAAAGCTTTGCTTTTATAGTGACTTGCCAGCTACTTCTCCAATTTTGAAAACCTAGAATTAATTTCGAGCACTAATTCATCATTAAAAACTTATTTCACTTCTTGCCTGCAAACTGTGAATTTGTGTCCGGAGGCCTGCCAACTGGCATTAAAAACTGATTCAATCAAGTAACTAGGCCACGCAAATTGACATGAGTGTTCAATCCTGCATAGTCTATCACACAGAAAATTTTTAGCCCATGATGAATTCCTAGTCAAGAGATTTTAATTTCCGAACATCCATACTTCAATTACCTTGTAGGCAAACAATGTTAAAAAAAAACATAAACTGGGCTCAGGTTCGGCATTATAAATTGAGTCATTGATCACTTGGAGTTTTGAAAACTAGGATATAAGTTCTTTTCCATGAAGAGAATATAATTTCATGTTTTGGGCTCATGAAAAATCACAAGGCACATTTGGCGAATTTTCGAAAACAGGCACTTGGAAATTTTAACTGGGAAATGTGTCAAAATGTAATTTTTGGCAAATGTATGGAATAAGAAAGGGTGCAGATGGATTCGTCATGACTTAAGAACTATCATACTTCAAGGAATTTCAGGACACAACATGATGGTACAATCCATTTAGGCTAATCAATGACAGGGTCAAAGTTATAATGTGCCAAACAGGGGTACAAATCAATCAGGATACCTTAGCTGTAACAAGACAATATAAAATGGGTTTTTGATCATGCTAGCAAATTGATCAAATGGATTCGACATGATCTCAAAATTGGAACATATGAAGTGTTTGACACCTAGAACACAATGCAAAGAGGATTTTTTCATTTGGGTCAACTGGGTCAAAGATATGATTGGTCGAACAAGGCTTCCTAGAATTGTGAACAACTAGTTAAATGCACAAAATAGTAAATGACCAACTTTGCGGGGTGCAAAACCTAGTCAAAATGATTTGAAATGACTTGAAAATTGAAACATAAGTTCTTTGTTATGCATACTAAACATCTCCAAAGTGTCTAGTCATGAGACATTCTTGAGTAAAAAATATTCAGATGCAAACTGGGCCTCTGATCGCTATTTGACACTTGGGGCAGAATTGCAAATTTTGACACTAGCTCAAAATGGGACTTCGTAGAATGGTTCAAAATGTTATTTTAAATTCATAGAACACATAGATGCACTAAATGAAAGGTGTTAGAAATATTAAACACCTCTTAGGCCTCAGACAAACAACCAGGTACAATCTCATTCAATGTCATTTAAGGGCTTGAATTTTTCAAAATTTAAAAATGGGACTAAAAATGAAGCATGTAATTTTTCGTCCCAACACCATGGATAGGGGTATGTAGGCAGCCTAGTAGGAAAAGTATGCCTCAAATGTGCAGACACCCTTGACATAGTTGTAGGAGTTGATGATCACCTGCAGTGCAAAAATAACCTGTTGAAGGGAAACAAAGAAGGAAGAGGTGGAGCTTGGAAAAACCCTAAACAAACATGAGGGAGAACATATTGCAAAATAATGAAATTGTATTTACAATGGAATGAGATATAAAAATACAAAGAGAGAGCCTGAATATAAAGGCCTCATGGAAGCTTGTAGAACAAGCTGGAAGGTGGTAGAAGATAAGGTTAACAACCAAGCATCCACAAAAAGGTGGAACATGCTAGACAGGAACAAACTCCCATGTTGTCAATAACTCATCACTACATGCATTAAATACTAAATATTAATTAAATGAATGCATTAGCCTAAGTAAGCTTAAGTCAATATAATAAATAAATAATTATTAATTATTTACTCTAACACCCCCCCTTAAGTGCAACTTAGGAGAATTCCTTGGGCTCACAAAACTAAGATGAAATGCAGAATGGGTCCTAGCAATGAGGCCATGTTAGGTACCCATGTAAAATGCAAAGAGATGCAACCTCTAAAAATGGGGAAAGAGAGAAAACCACGTGGGAAAAACCCTCCTCCAAAAAGAGGTAAGAACCTTGTGAAGAATTGAAGAAGCCTCCAACTAGGGAAATGTCCCCTAAAATAGGAACAAAGAAGATCATGAAGAACATCACTGAAGCATGAAGAAGGCACAAAATCTTCCATCAGAAAGAAATTTTTGATCTAAAGAACCTCCATGGAAGAAGAAGGTACGAACTGAGTGTGTCTATATGGTAGATGACCCATCTCCTCAAAATGCATAGGTAGCTAGCCATTGCAATCACCTCATATATAGGATCAACCATTGAATACATAGCTCAAACTATCAAACCATTGAACCATGGATGCATTAGAACAACAACATAACCCCCCCTTAATGTAGATGGGGTGAGATGATAGGCAACTGAGAAGTTGGGCCAAAATCCTCTACAGATAGAACCAAGAATGACAAGAGAGGAAGAGGTACAAACACCTATAAAGACATGGTCACAATGACACTGCATGGGGCTAATGTTGTGGAAGGGACACTCACTCGACAAAGGGATAAGGCCTAAAATAGCAGATAACTATCCCCCCCATGGTGCTTTATAAAAATAGTGCATGTACAATTGTCTAAAAAAAAAATTTTCATGAACCCAAAATACAAGAGTGACACTTTATCTTAGTGTGTATACAAAAGAGCTTACGAATGATGTCTATAATGATTAGAATAGGAAAAAAGCTGACACAAAAGAAAGTACAGCCTAAAACAAAAGAAACCATGCTATAAAAATAATCCTCAAACCTGAAACACTCAAGATATCCACCATATAGCAAAAATGAGAAAAATATGATAGAAAGAGCATGGGCTAGAATCTAAGGAAAAAGACTATGTTTATGAAAAGGTGACAAAACCAACTTTCCAAAAATATAACATTTTCAAAAATTTGACATGGGACGCAAAAGATATGCATGCTAGAGTCAAAAATAAGTCTTCAAAATTTAACTATAAAAATGGGCAACAAAACTACACCAAAACCTAAAAATACCTACATGAATGTCTCTATCTCAGAACCAAATTTTTGACACTTCCTTCGAATTAGAAAAATACCTCCGTATGCTCAAGTTATGGCCAAAAAATGAGAAGTAAGTCAAAAAGGACCTTGGAGAGGTGCAAGAGGCACATGATGTAGTGATGTCATGATCATATCAATAGATGGCTAAATTAAATTTGATGCCCTGTGGCCCATCCTAGAAAAAAAGAAGCAATGTGGGATGCCACATGGTAGGTTTGCATGGTAGCCATGTGGCAAGGTACAGACATGGTAGGTCCTGGCGACGAGAGGTGTTGATTGGTCACAAAAGCCACGTAGGCTATACAGTGGATGACTAAGTCTATAAGATGCCATGTATATAGCTAACTAGACTTTACCTATTGAGCTATTGCTATGTTGTCCTACCAATTGGGCACAAGTGGAGGTAGGCAAAAGACCTGGCAGGTGTGGAGCGGCTAGTTGTAGAACCTATGGAAGAAGCCGACAAAGATTGCAATAGATGGTGGCACCACCTATTTATAGTGGCCCATTGAGGGTATCTAGGCCAAGCTGCCCTGTGGCAGTGGCCCCTATATATATATTTTAAATTTTTTAATGTCGATCAACTATACAACCATATGGAAGCCCCTTGATCTAATTTTTTTTTCCTCTTGGAGCCGTGTCTCCAAAATTGACAAATTTTATATGAATCTTGACTACAAATGGCCTTCTAGATCCAATGGTAGCATCCATTTGGGCCCAAAATGCTCCAAAAAAGTGCTCTTCCCCCAAATTGAAGAAAAATTCACAAACAAACTAGGGTTTGTGTCTCTAAATCATGGCTTCAAAAAACCTTCAATGAAGTAGCAGCAGGGAGGCTCTAATACCATGTAGTAGTTGATTAAAAATCCAACTTTGTAGTTGCCAAGATCACCTACAGTGCAAAATAACCTGAGCTTGGAAAACCCCTAAACGGACATGAGAGAGAACATATTACAAAATAATGAAATTGTATTTACAATGGAATGAGATATAAAAATACAAAGAGAGAACTCGAATATAAAGGCCTCATGGAAGCTTGTAGAACAAGATGGAAGGTGGTAGAAGATAAGGTTGACAACCAAGCATCCATAAAAAGGTGGAACATGCTAGAAGGGAACAAACTCCCGTGTTGTCAACAACTCATTACTACATGCATTAAATACTAAATATTAAATGAATGCATTAACCTAAATAAGCTTAATTCAATAGAATAAATAAATAATTATTAATTATTTACTCTAACAATAGTTAGGTAGAACTTAACTAGTTTAAGATATTATATGTTAACTCATGAGGCTTATATTTTAAGACATTATATGTATGTTGTGTACTTGCCTTTTGAAAATAGAAGGCTAAAGTTTCTATTTCAACATTAATTTGACTCATCTATTTAGACCCATTGATTATTTTCACAAGCTTTTAAAAATAACTATATAAGGAGTGAGTTAGGATGTATATAGATTCACCATACATTAACTATAAACTACAACAAAGAGGTTGTACCAGGTATTATAGTATTATAATTAGAATATTGCTTGATTTGCCCAAGTGGGTGTATGATGCTGAAGAGCTATATTAGGTGAGTAAATTTCACCAGTGGTTATAATAATATAGCTACATCAAAACAATTAGAAACCATAACTACATATTCATTAGAGTGAGTAGTTCAAGGGTCTTGATCACATGGATACAGGTATGTAGGCAGCCTGGTAGGTAGAGTATACCTCCAGTGTGTAGTTGCCTTGGACATAGTTAGGTAGCCTTAGACATAGTTAGGTAGCACTTAACCATGTATGTATGTATGTATGTTTGTATGGACGGATGTAAGTATTCTCTACTTAACAATGTCATCCATATGGGGGGGTTAGTTGATCTTGCACCTTCTGCAATAATTCATTTTCATTATTTACACTATCTGAATCAAAGGTATACAACTTTATCACTTGCAACTATAACTTTCCAATAGTGCAAACAACAATAGTTTCGTATAATTCTATGGTTCTCTTTGTAAGTTTATAAAATTGAAGTTTAACAATTAATTGCATTTATTTACATTTTTTTCAAGTTTGATATTTCTCTTTTTCCTGGCTCACAGTCCAACAATAATTTTTCAAAATAGATATTGACTAGTTGGATATTGAGCCAAAAAATTGTAAGAACAATTATGCCAAAAGAGCCAAAAAACATGATTGTTGCACAATAATCATCTTTTTACAATTTTTTGGCATAGTTGTTCTTACATTTTATGATTTTTGGTGAGAAAAAAATTCCAAACTAATCAGGTAGGTGATCCAAAATTAAATCATAATTGGTTAAGGCATGTTTAAATACCTTATTTGACATATTATTGAATGTTATGTGTTTATTTGCTACTATTAATGAATGTTAAAGGATGAACTAATGTTAGATGTTAGCTTTGGACATTATGAGATTAATTTATGGATGCTCATAATTTTTTAAAACTTCATGTGATAATGAATAAATTCTATATTTTACTAATAAATGAATGTGAGATCCATCTCTTCTTAGGAACTCTTTCTAAGTTGTTGTACTAGTTCTTAAGTGCATTCCCTCTATATAGATATTTTAACAAGGGGAAAGGTAAGTCTTTGGGAGCTCTAAAATTTTTAGGCAATAATTATAGAAACTCCATGAATAGCAACATCCTTGGAAATTCTAGACAAATCCTTCGTAAGAAGTTTCCATATAGCAAGTCTGCTAGGAATCTCTACTTATGGAATTTACTCCCTTGTCCATATATAACTGAGCTTTTATATTTTCTTGTTATAAGACTTGTTTTTTATTTAATAATATTTATATAAAAGACTAGATTATAATTCTATATTGACTTTATTATTATTAAATGCAAGTATACTTATAGACAATTCCTGCATGTAATATTTCTTAATGCAAGTGTATTATGAAATCTTCTAGAAGTTCTTAACATTGTGACCAAAGAGATTCTTGAATTGACATTTCTACACCTAGAATGCTAGGACTCAGAGATTAATTGACATATTTCATTATGAATTTCCATTGCAAGTTGATAGCAAGCATCAACTAGTTGAAGGAGAAAAGATTATCCAAATTATAAATAGGCACCTTGTCAAAATTAATATTATAAGAGCTTAGATATAAAGAAAAAAACATGAAGATAAATTAAGAAAGTTTAGATGTTTTTGATCTTGTACAACATCAATCAATATGGATTAACTGAAATGGGTGGTCAATATTTTATCCACATTTTGATTGTTGATGCCCATTAAATTTACTAGCAATGAAAACCTCTTTCCCTATCAAAAATAGGAACTTTGTTCATTCCATTCTTTTTTCTACCAATTTTAAGAGAAATATAAAAATTTTGACAATATCGCTTCGAATGCTCTGTTAAGATGCATCTAATTTTCCCACAAAGAAGAAACCCAAGTAGATAATTTATTGCCTAATAAGTTGAGACAAAGTTTTAACAATTTAGGAACAAATGATATTTTCAATGGTGTGGAAAAATTGAGTTGATTTTTTTTTTTGGCTAATACAAAACTTTATTTTGAACAAATCTATGTATTTTTTCCAAATGCCATGATTTCTAATGAGAAAATCTAGATGAAATATTGTAAACAAATTGTAGAATATATCTAATTTTGTTAAGGGAAAATTTGTTTAGCTTTATAAAGAGTATCTATATCTAATGATTGCTTTCTTTTGTAATGGGGTTTGCAATATGTTTTCTTGTCTACACCTCCTAATTATAACTATATTTTCTATGTGCTCAAGAAATACGAGTTTTTGAAATTCCAATTTGACTTCAATTAGATTCAAGAAAATTAGCTAAGACAAGGTATTAACAATGTATTAACATGTTGGGAAACTCAATGGACCATGTTATTATTTGCTCTATGTTTGCGAGTAAATTTAATAGGAATATCTAGATTTAGAACAATTGGTATGTTTTACCTATCTTATTAAAGGGTTTAAAGAATTGTAGATAAATAACTTGATTTAAATTCTGTGGGTTTTGAATTGGATTGACACACTCTCCATGTGAGGATCCCAAGTATCTATTGTTGCTGTTTATTTTGTCTAGTTACTGATTATCTAGGTTGATTACAAATTCCTGTAGAACTATCATTAGATTAAACACAATAAAATGAACAATCAGTTATTCCCAGCTAGTAGGATGAAACACAGTTTTCCAAGGTGATAAAATTGCATATGTAGATACATCACTTGAATGCAAAGCGTGAAATGCATTCCCTAATTTATAATGAGTGGTTGGATATAAAGGCTCCATACACTGGCCTAACAATGCAAGCCAAGGATGTAACCATGCATTTATTGCACACTCTCCTTACAAGGATCCCAAGTATCTAATGTCATTGTTAATTTGGGAATTATTATATGATCTAGATTAGTGTAATGAAGTATTGAAGCTAGTAGTAACTTCTCCCATGTCTCCAAAAAATGTAGCATAGGTTCAGGGTCCGTTGGCTCCCAAGAATTCCTAGCAGCTATTCTCACTGCTAGAAGAAAAACTTCAAGTAAGAGTTGAGTGTAAGGAGTTGAAGAAGAAAGTTCTACTTCTATGTAAATACCATAATCATGAGGCTCATTCCCTTGTAGAATCCATAACCTAGTTATATATATATATATATATATATATACAAGCCATAACCTAGTTAAATGGTTCTAGATGTTGATTACCTAGGTTGATTACAAATTCATGTAGAATTTTTATTAGCTTAGGTACAATAAAAGGAACAATCAATAGTATGTTTGTGCTGAATCTCGAGCTAAGTCACTTAGCATGGGTTGAGTGAGTTTTATTGTTTAAATATTTGGATTCTAGAATATGTATACAATTGGATCAATTTTTCTATTGTGCTGAGATGTAATAAGCACCTTAAAAAAGATCTCTCTATATACATACATACATACACACACACACATGTATATGTATGTATGTATGTATCATGTGGTCTAGGATTTTAGTGTTGTGCCCTTGTGATCACTATATTTTGTTGTCATGACCTTATGATATTTGCATCTCATTTTTATACCCTTCTAATCTCTTCATCTTATTTGTTTTACTATACCTAATATGATGATAGTTCTATAGGAATTTTTTGTCATCCCCTTGTGATCTTTGCATCCCAAGTATCTACTGATGTTGTAAATTTGGGCATCATTATATGATCTAGAATTTTATGAAGTACTAAAGCTAGTAGTAAATTCTCCCATGTCTCCAAAAAATGTAGCATAGGTTTAGGGTTCCTTGGCTCCCAAGAATTTGTAGCAGCTAGTCTCACTACTGGAAGAATAACTTTAGTGAAGAGTTGAGTGTAATGAGTTGAAGAAGTGAATTCTACTTATGTGTAAATGCCATAATCATGAGGCTCATTCCCTTGCAGAAGCCATAACCTAGTTAACAACAACTAGACCCACTTAACAAGGTTATGACTTGTTTCTTTATAAAAATATCTACTATTATATGTTTTTGTAAAATTTCTTGCGAACTTTGCTCATTTTTCTTGGTCTACATTATTTTTGTGGAGGATGTTGAGGTATGTCACTTAGCACCTTAAAAAAGATATTTTTCTATATATATACATGTATGTATGTATGTGCCCTTGTGATTGTAGCATTTCATTATCGTGCCCTTGTGATCTTTGCATCTTGTTGTCATGCCCTTGTGATCTCTATATATGTATGTATGCACACACACACACACATGCATATGTATATGGATATGTATGTCTATATGCATGTATGTATGTGTATAAATAGATATATCTTACTACAAAAAAAACATAACAAAACTCACTCAATAGGTAGCATGGCCATAGATGCGATGGTAACTCCTATTGGTAAGTAGATTCCTCTTTTTCTCTCATTTCTCATGTGTTTATTTCACTTGAGCTATTATTTCTTGGGGGAATTTTCTAATATTAGATTGATTTTATGTAGGAGGTGATGAGGATAGTCCTAGATGTACACATGATGAATTGTTCATGAGCAATGAAGATGGACTTCTCCTAAGAGTAGCAAGAGGCAATGAGGACATCCCAGGTAATTGAAAGATTGTTCCTTATATATCTTATATGTAAATGGGGAATTTAGATGATGGGTTGGGGTGGCAAATGATATTCATAGAGAATATTAAACTAATCTCAAAACCAAGTGAAGCTCAACAATAAACTATGGTTATGACAACTAATTGTGTGAATCTCTTGGTTTTAGGCATTGTAGAAGGAAACCATAGTTCAATATGCAATGTCAATTCATATGCATATGACATCAGGGGGAGCTAAAAAATTAAAAAAGTTTACATTTTTGTTAGATTTCTTTAATTAGGTATTTTAAGTTATAGATCATCATGAACATTGTTCATGATGATGGTCTATAATTTAAAAAAAGTAATAGACATATTAAATAAATTTAATCATGTTGTGTTTTATCAGCTCCACTTGTTTTCCATGCATTTGAATGTAGGTGCACATGCATTCTTGATTCAGAGATGCAAAATCTTATTTTGAATTCAAAAAAAAAATGACATGCACTAGAAGATGGAAAAATGATGTCACTTTTGCAGGTCTGGAACCTTGTTTGTACTTCAAAAATTGATCATTTCTTAAAGATTTTAGATGTTTGTGGGGGGGTGAGCTTCCACCTTCATGTAGTTGGCCCTAATTAGTAGAGAATATTAAACTATTCTCAAAACCAAGTGAAGCTCAATATTAACCTATGATTGCGTCATAACTATTCAATGTTTATGGACAATTGTTTTTTATTAATACAACATGTCATTGTAATTGCAATAGCTGGTCATTAATCCAATAGTATTCATACCACATGCCCATCCCAATTGTGACATAGGCTTTTGACAGCTTGTTGTGGGACCCATAGTATTTCTATCACACAAACATCACAATTGTGATAGTGTCTTTGATAGATTTCTATCACAATTCTTACGACGAAAAATGAATGATTTACTAGAATAGTAGAATAATTTACAACACCTATATCTATCATAATTGTGATAGTAACCATTGTTGTCACAACTTGTGATAGAAAAATTTCAATGCTCATTCAACAGGAGCCAATTTTGATTGATGTCAGTTGGGTGATGGGTTACTATCACAAAATTGAAATGGCTTGTCATCGCAATTTGGGCCCAAATGTAGTAGTGAATTTGTAGAACATTTGACCAACATGAGTAGAAAATTCAACCAATTTTCATCAAAAAATGAGGTCAATTGTACTAGTTCACCCATACCTTGAGAGCTAGTACAAGCTAGGATGGGAGTAGAGAGGATGCTTGGTTGTGACCTTACTTCCTTAGTATGCCTTGTCTATAGGAAAGTATATGAATACCACATAGAGACACTAGGGAGCTAGAGTCCAGAGAGGCGACCAGGGTAACCTTAGAGTTGGCTCATGTGATGACACTTTCCCACTTGCATAGTAGATTTCCTATATGTCTTTGTTGCCTTTGGGATTAGATGGTATTTGTGTCTTGGTACCTTTGAGATAGATTGCTATTAGGATTTGTTTGACCTAGATGTTGGTTAAGAATTTTGGATTTTTATTTGTTTGGGACTTGAGACTATCTCCTCAACATGATGGGACTGGGCCATTTAGGTTCCATGAGGTTGGTTCAGAGTGCTTTTTAGTTATACCATTGAGATCCGACAACTGGATGTCAATGTTGGATGTCCTTATGTAGTTATTCCTTTCTTTCTGATCTTGTGTTCTGATGCATGGTTGTATGCTATTATACTATACTTGATTATTAGAGATCTTAGGAGATGATGTATTTTATTCATGATGTATATTATTTGAGCTTTTCATTCCTTGTGATTTATACAACGGATCATTATTCACTTTTGTTATGTGAAGTGACATCTTTTGTAATTGTATGTTAAATAATTGGATTTTACTTGTGGTTATTCCATGATGTGGATTTTGGTTATGTGTTAGATTTAATATTAATAAAACTTTTACATGTGATTCAATGTCATGGAACCCTTATCTATTGGATTTTTATATGCATGTGATTTATTTCTTCTGCTATGTTATCTCTTGTTTTTTATTATCTTTCAAAAAAAATGTTTGTCAAACTTAGTGAAACTTTAGGTTAATTTTTTTTGGGTTCCTTGGTGGGATGTTACAATGTGAGATGAAAAAATTAATTATATTAAATGATTGCATGTGGATAATCTAGTACAATTCAATGTAATGCATCGATGCTTCAAAACAAAAAATATAGAAGCATTTATCACACGGGATTCATGCTATGTTATTTATCAACTCATGTTGTAACTCTTACATTAGAAGGGAGTAAACTCCAATATTTGTTTGGTGTATGGCAAGAAATTTTTGTTTAACTCATACATTATAGGTTTGCTAGATTGAGATAATGCCCATACTCTCAATCTAACTTAGTGAATCTATTGGCTCCTACAACAACTCAAACACTTCAAATTTTCAAAAAAAAATTCTATGCTTTCAAGGAACACACACATTTCATTTGGAGAGATAAACATATCATATACAACTAGGAGTTTGATAGAAAATTCTTATCCAAGTGTACACCTAAACCTTTGACATAGACTCCAAGCTCCAACACCTAATCTCTAACATGGCTTCTAATCATATTTAAGTCTCTATTCTTTTATTCTCATAAAAAAATAAAATCCCAAATGCACAAATGTCAAAAATCAGATACAAAATTCAATCAACAAATATGAGATATTTTTAAAAAGCTGATAGATTGGAATGACTATGCAACCAATCTCATAAGAGGGTGGAAAAATGACCTCTTATGATATTAAAGAGCCTCTTGGCTAATTAGGAGTGAATTTTTTTGTATTGTGAGGAAAATTGTTGGTAAATAATGAAAGAAATTTATGTTTTATAAAAACATAGATAGAAATGTGTTTGAGGAAAAGCTTCAAAATTAACATTTAAATAGTTATCAATACTTCTAAAGTCTATCTAATAACATATATATTAATAAATTGAATAGTATGTATATACATAAATAAATGGAATAACATGTTGAATATTAAAAATAGAAAAGATATATGATGTTATGCTTCATTTACAATGAAGAGATTGACTCTACACATTTATTATTTTTCATGAATTACTTACACCAACAAGATTATAACTTACTAAAACTAAATATTAATTAATTAATTAATTTTAAATCTTATATCTAATAGAAAATAAAATATAAAATCTAAATATATACAATATGACATTTTTCCATTTTGAACAATTGGCTTATCGTTTGGATTTGTTCCTTTTGAGAGCTTTAGATCTACATGCACAGTTTGTAGGTATGTTCCTGAGAAAAATGCACAATATTTCAAACAACATGACATTACAATATTTTAACATTCAATTCTATCCCTAATAATCCAAAAAGTTTGTGAAGATTACAATAACTATGATGCATGAGTGAGTGTTGGGATCAACATTCAGAACTTGTTATGTTATGACTGTTGAAGATTGTGAAACACTCTTTATTTATTTCCTTCATGCATTCATTGGTGGATTTTGTCCATATGTAAGGTTGATATTCTGGTCATAGCTTACATGACTTCATCTTTGAAAGGTACTAATGACTGATGACATTACTTCATCTCACTTACCCATAATAAAAGCAACCTTACTACTACTAACTCATCTCAAATTGAAATCTCCAAGGCCATTTTCCTAGTAAAAAATCATCATACCTCATTCATCACATGACTATTTTTATTTAGCGATTGGAAACTTGCACTGCATCCAAGGATTATCTCCATTACAATGAAAGATTAATATTATTATTACTCATTACAAATCTTTATTTAATTGGCATGACACGTGTATAAAGTAGAAATAGATTAAATACCCTATCAAGCTCTCATCATGTCATGTCATGATGGAAATGTTTGAGAATAACCAAGATAAACTTCAAAAACCTACATTACTATTTACTGTTTACTATTGACTACTTATTTAGGGATCAAAACCCTGCACTCCATCCAAGGATTATCTCCATTACATTCAAAGATCAATATTATTATTACTCATTACAACTCTTTATTTAATTGGCATGACATGTGTATAAAGTAGAAATGGATTTAATACCCTACCAAGCTTTGTTGTCATGTCATGTCATGATGGAAATAGGTGATAGTACCCAAGCTAATAACAAGATGTTAGCACTGGTCGGGCAACTCCATACTGGAAACAACTATCCAACCAGTTTGTTTGACTGCTTGGATGCCCCATCCTCATGCCTACCCCATTGACATGGATGGAAACCTATGTCAATCTTGCTGGGCCATACTTTGATGGATCCAAATTTGATCCCAAGGAGATATTGACTTCTTTGACCCCAATCTACTTGTCAGAACATATCTTTTGTGCAAATTTATCAATCTTCAATTTACTTTCATTAAATCATGAAGAACTTCCCATCTACTATTGGTTTCTCAAAACATATCCAAATATGCTACTAAATTCTACCAATAGTGTTGACCCCATTATGATAGATGTTGCATCATATGCCCAATCTTGCTGTGCTTTATGGAATTTAAGCTGATAGTGTTCTGCTTTGTAATCTATAGACTATTGCTGATGTAAATGGAGTCGGGTGGGAAGTATATTGGGCATGGAAAATGGGGCATTATATTAAAGGATCATGTGTAGTTGCGGTCTATATTTATTTTGTAACAAAGGAGTTGGAGGAGTTGTAAGGTATAAGGAGATATATAATATTTGGGATGAAGAAGGAAGTATACCACAAGCACAAATAGTAAAGAAGCTCTAAAAATAATGTCTTTCTCTCATCATCTATAGATAATATAAGAGAAGTACTATTTGTGCCGTAGTTAGAAGAAACAATTTCATAGACCCCTTTTCATTGAGATTTTCATGGGTAAAAACATTTTTGACAGACAAAGATTCTGAAGTCATTGGAAAGGCTAAGGTTGGCACTGTCTAGATAGCAACAAAATACTTAAGTTTCTTTCCTTTTCCTTTGAGTATGAGGGTCTTTTTATTTCTTTTTTGTTTTATTTAAGCATGTTAGATAGAAGAATATAAACATTTTACTATTTATTTATTGCAAAACATTTTAGAATATATTTTGTTGATTTGGTCTAAGATAATCATCTTTTAGAATTCTTGATGCTATTATAATTATTATAATACTCGAATAATGTTTAGTTGCATGATTTAAAAGAACTCATTTTTTTTCTTTTTGAGGTGATCTCCTTACATCAATATTAGATTAAGCCTAGCAAAATTTTTAATAGGATTTCCAAACCAACCATTTATGATATCATCCAATGTGAGAAGTGCTTGGTGATCAACCCAATATATAATATTAAAAATCTCCACCTAAAACAAGTGGATAATAAATTTTGAAACTATATTTTTTAAATTAAATAGAAAGAGCCATAAGAGAGAACAACTAGTGAGATAATAGAAAATAGAGATGGTAAAGAAATATTAAGTTTTTTTATTCTATTAGATGTAGTGGAGTTGTTTTGGTTGTCTCAATGTTAGTCATAATGATCTATTAGTCACTTTATTTGACATTTAACATCTCTAATTAAAATTTAATATTTAATTTAAATATTAGAAACCAATATTAAATATTCACCTAAAAATGATATATATAAATTACAAACAATTTAATTCAAAGACATATAAACTTATTAAGTATATATAAAAAAGAGCATGTCACAGACTAATAATTATTTCTTTCTTTATAAAAAAATCACATGACTTCTTAAATGTAATTATCGAATTATCAAAAAGATTAGGTGGAATTATCCATATATATAAGAGTATTCATTTTCAATGAATATTTTTTAATCAATCATGATTACGTATATACTATAACTTTTAATCTTGCAATATGCATCATGTGTCATAGGCTTGCACTAACATGCATCTCTTTACTAGATCACAAGATTAGAAAAATATAGAATAAAATATATATTATCATCTTCTAATATAATTTTGAAAAATCATTTCATTGATGGTATAGTGAAATTATTTCATTTCTAGAATATAATTGTATTTATTGTGATTTCGATATACTAATTGTTTTATTGAAGATATATGTAATAATTGGGTTATTAGTTTTTTCAAACATGTTTCAACAAGTTAAGGACCACTAACCATATTAATATTCCTCAAAATGGATATGAAGTTTAAATGGCAATCACTTATCAAACTACCTATGCAAGATGTCCCCAATGAAGGAAATGATTTTTCAAGTGCACAACTAGAGTGGACACTTATTGGACATCATAATGCATTTATGGATTTGTGTGTTGCTATCCCTCTTGAGAGATTCTCTCACTTTTTCAAGGGAGAAGGTCTACTAGATGGTACATAAATAACATTCATATGAAAAGAACATAATCAGAAGAACTTGACAAACCTTACTGACCATTCTACCAAGATGTATTCAAGGTTTGTTTAGATTTAGTATAATAATCAAGCATGCAATATTCTAATGTTTTTTAAATTTATTTTTCATAAATTAATATAAATATATTAATACATGTATATACAGATATCATTGTTTTTTTGGACCTAATGATAATAGAGGAAAACCCAAATAGACATGCAAAGGTTACCAAGATTTGCAAAGAAAAGGGGTTGTAAAACCCACTTTTGTGTTAGAGTTATGTATGGAAGACCAGATATTGCCATGATTACATATAATGAGTTTATTCATCAAGATGTTAATGGTGAATTTTGTTATGGAAAGGATGACCCTTTTCGTTATCCAAGGAGTATGGTTGCACCAAAATTGTCAAATGAATATTAATCTTATATTGAGCCTTTGTTATTGATGGGTGTTGGGGTTGCCACAATACGTGAGCAACATTATTTGGATCTTTTTCTTACAAAGTTAATGAATAAGAGGGACACATATCTGCTAAGAAAAGATGTAATGAATGCATGGAAAAGGGTGTGTTTCGTTTGATCACAAAAAAGAAAAGATAATGATGCCAAAAGTGTAAGTTTATGGCACGTAAAGGAGAAAGACTACTTCTTCTAATATAAAACACCCAATCATGTAGAAAATTTTTCATTTATCATAGGCATTCAAACGCCATGGATGCGAGAGATGATGGTGAGATATTCACATAACTCAATTATAGCAATGCATTCACTTTTTCAACAAACAAATATGATGTGAGTATACCAATGCCAACTATATTAATATATTTTAGTTTAGTTCATCTAAAATTTATCTAAAATCTTAATTTAATGATTTCTTCATGTGCAATATGAGTTATATTCATTTCTTGTATTTGATGAACAAGAGGTTGATGTACCTACTGCATGGGCCATATCCTCAAGAAATAAAGTTGAGGATATACATGAGTGGCTAGTAAGAGTTTATGAAAAAGGCAAGCAATATAAAGAAGATTGGTAAGTCAATGCATTCATGATAGGTGATGCTGGTGCCGAGATTGAAGCAATTAGGCTTGATTATCCTTCAATTATGTTTGATATATAGGTTTTAAAACTATACATTTCATTATTTAAATATATAATTTTATTTTAATAGTTTATTTTGTTTGAATGCTACTTATTAATGCTTATAATGCGACTTGTAAATTATCCCTTAATTCTCGAGTATTTTTATGTATCTAACACATATGTAGAGCATGGTTGAAGAATGTATACAAGTGAGTCATTTTTACTTAAAATACATGTAAAGTTATATTTGTTAACATCATAACTTGATATTATATTTTTTATTATAGGTTTGTAAGCAATAAGGATGTTGGAACAAATATGTTCACTAGACTAGGTGAGATAATGTATTCCATAAGTTATGATGGAGATGTCACTACTCATCTAATAAAAAAAATTATGGATGAATTCAAAGAACAAAAAGAGTTTATTGATTACTTTTGAAAGACTTGGTGTCATGATGAGAGATGCATTGGTAAGATAGTATACATTATTCATTATATTATATTTTTATTTGTATTGCTTAGTTCTTCTATTATATATATGCTAAGACATTATCATACTTTTTTTCATAGAAATGGGGGTAAATTTTTTTTGAGGTTTCTCGCATGCGAATCAAGAAACTAATGCTTCCAAAGAGTCATACCACATGCACATTAAGAGTCACTACTTGACCGACTATTCTAGAAAATGCACAAGGAGAATGTATTGGCTTATTCATGTTCTTTTTCATAGGGTAGATCCATAATATAAAAATAAAAGATACTTTCAATTATCTGGGTTTCTAACCAACTTCAAAAAGGAGAGATACTACATAACTTCTTTAGAGAGATAAAAAAGAATAGCAGATACAAATTGCTACCCACATGACCTTCCTAATACATTTAAAGTTAGAAGTCAAACCATTTCAACCAAATGGTATCTTGTAAGAAAATTTGGACCAAATTTGCAAGTGTATGATTGTGAGTGGACAAAAAGAGGTAACACATGCAAACATGTGCTAAAGATTTTAGATCTACTAAAGAAAACCAATATAAACAAGCAAGTTCAAGTGATTGGTAAGTTTCATTTGAGTTAATTTTAGTACTTATATAATATAATTAATTTAGTTTATATTTCTAATTACATTTAATGCTTTATCAAATAACCAAGATGTAGTTTGTGGAGATCAACCATGAATGGTTTATATTATTCATCCTCAAATATTTCAACAAACTGGTGGAGGTAATGTAATTTTGATTTTTTTATTGTTTACATAATGTGATACAAATTATGAGAACAATATTATGATTTAGAATTTACTTATGATAGAAAAAATAAAAATTTGAAATTATATTTGAAATTTTAGTTTGTAATTTAGTTTTATCTATATGGATGTGTTAAATGTGCATTATTGTATTAGATGATCAACAAAATAATCCACAATATCGTTGCCCTTTTCCATTGATCTTAATAAAAAACAACAATAAGCAGAGATGGTAAGGAAATTATGAAATGATATTCAATTTTCTAAGACCTTATTTTTAAATGAATTTTATAAGTAATTCATTTTATAGGTATTGATGATATCTATATGGAGAATTATGGCCAATAATTTTTAAGACAATCATTAGAGTTTATAGAACTTTATATAAATGTATTCATAATTATATTTGCACATGCACTTTATATGATTATGTTATAAAGCTTCATTAGTGTTCCAATATCTAGTTAGAGTTTGAATATCTAAAGGATCTAAGGGGAGCCTTTTGGGTTTCTTAACAATTCTAGTTTAAAGATTGCACTTTACACATCTTGAATATTATGAGTAACGAATGAGGCTTTTCAATCTAGTTCTTTCCCTCAGGAGCTCTTTTTGAACCAATTTATTTATTATAATATATAGTGTTATGCTACTTTTGTTAAGAAAAATAATACCACTCATTGAAATTAGACCATTAGTATGCATGTGAAAATTTTGCCTCTTCTTTTTGATAACTAGTCAATTACTTATAATAAGTCATATTGTTGTGTGTGTGTGTGTGTGTGTGTGAGTCTATCTAAATTAATTATTCTTGAGATAATCATTATAGTTTATCAAACTTTATATATGATGCACGAGCATCTAGAGGTATAAGGGCAATCCTATGTCACCCAAAAAAAAATAATCTAGATATAGTTTCTATTTCATTTGTTTTTCATTTCTCGATACCCATTTGGGTCAAATAAAGGTTCCAACTCTCATAGTTCTACTATTAGTGTTTTGGGTTAGAGTTTTTAAGCACATTGGGATATGTGTAAATGTCAAAAAAATAGGACTATGAAATTGAGCCATAATTATGGTGAGTTAGAAGGTTAAAATTGGAGGGATGATTAAAATTTTAATTTAGAACTTTCCAAAAAAACAATTAGGTCAAAAGGCCCAACGGCTAGAAAGTTATTGCAGTTTTTTGGTTTCTGGAGACCTCCTAAGAATGCTTCAAAGTCAAGTTTGAGGTACTAAATGAATTTATATGGGCCTAAAAAATGGGGGATGAGCAAAGCTGGTCCATAGGGCTATAGAACACTCTAAGAGCTTTCTAGAAATGTAAACAGTTCATCAATTGGAGCTACAGTTCAAAAGTTATGCCTCCCGAAAGTTCGGCTACCATTTCTGGATTCTTCTAATTTTGTACCAACTTCTAAAGAAACTTCTAGAGCCTTCCATTTTGGTGGTGGATGCCAACTAGAAATTTCTAGAATGTATTCCTAATCCTTAACCCTTTGGGGTCTATTTAAGAACATTTTTGGCATTGTAAAAGGTAGTTCAGAGTGGAGTTTGAGAGAAGGTACTGGAAGAAGGAATTATCTCCAGGTTTATACTATTGTAAGCCCATAGGGCATGTTTTGGAGTTTATTCTCTCTGCACTGAGTGTATTAGCATATTATCATAGTTAATAAAGTTTCCCCTTTCCTATTATGTCCATTCTATTCTTGGGTTGTGTCTCCATCAAGTCGTATTAGAGCCTAGTTTTCTTGAGTTTGTAGACAAAGCGCTGACTATGAGGTAGTTTGCACTAGGACTGTATGGTTGTGAGTTTGAGTTAAGAAGATGCCTCCATGAAGAGAGCGTGGTGGAAGAGCTAGAGATATTAATCTTGAGGAGTTTAGGGCCCTCCAAAGGTAGGTTCAAGCATTGTAGGAGGAGCTCCATAGAGGAACAAACGAAAGTGAGGATGACAATGAGAAAGAAGAAATTGGATTGGAAGGGGAAGTTTTGAATCAGGTAGAAGAGAGGTTTTTTAGGGCCATCACTAAGTTTGAATAAAGATCTACAATTTATGTGGGTGTATTTTTAGGAAATCTAAAATCGGATGAGTTGATCAACTGGATCAATGAACTAGAGGAGTACTTTGAGTATGAGGATATCAGGGATCCAAATAGGGTTAAGTTTGCAAAGGCCAAACTGAAAGTCCATGCCAAAATATGGTGGCATGAGGTTCAATTGGAAAGAAAATGAAGAGGATAGGAGAAGATCACAAGGTGGGATCACATGGTGGACAAACTAAAGAAGTAGTTCATTCCTATTGACTACGAGCTTGATTTGTTTAAGAAGATGCATGGGTTAAAGAAAGAAAGAAAATTAGTCCAGGAATATATGGAGGAGTTTTACCAACTTTTGATTAGAGTAGGGCATGCAGAAGCAAATAAGGAGAAGGTTGCTCATTATATCAGTGGGTTGCGACCTAACATCCAAGAGGAATTAAGTCTGGTAAGAATGACCAGCATCAAAGAGGCATACCGGTTTTCCCTATGAGTTGAAGAGAAGCTAAATAAAAGGTTTGAAGGGAGACAAAGAGGGTGCGGTCAAGGAGGAAGGGGCAGTGGTAGGTCATCTGGAGGCCAAAATGAGACCCAAAATAAAAATGAAGATGTGGGTACTAGCAGGAGCTAGAGGAATGAGGATTTCAACTACTCCTATGATCAAAACTTTGGAGATTAGAGAGGAAGAGATAGAGGACATGGACAAGGTTTCAGAAGAGGAGGTTTCTATGATACCTATTTCTATTACAATGAACATGGTCATCATGCCTTTGAATGCCCTCAATGACAAGGAAGGACAGATAGGAGAGCTGAGGGCCAAGCTAGGGTTGCTCATGTGGATGAGGATGCACAGTCATCACATTTAGAGGATGCAGAAAGAGGAGAGACTTTAGTAAATGAAAGGGTCATACTAAGTGGTGAGATTGAACCTGGACAAAGGAGGATTTTATTTCGTACCAAGTGCAAGTGTTAGGATAAATGTTGCGATGTGATTATTGGTGGTGGTAGCCCTAACAACTTGGTGTCAGAGGAGATGGTCTCTAAGCTAAAGCTCAAGTTGGAGAAACACCCCTAGCCCTATCGAATTTCTTGGGTGAAGGATGATCATAAGGTCCTAGTAAGTGAACAATGTTTAGTGAAGTTCAAAATTGGGAGTTACCATGATGAAGTTCTCTGTGATATTATTCAATTGGATGTCTTCCATCTATTGTTGGGAAGATTGTGGTAGTTTGAAAGGCATGCAGTAGATGATGGTCATGCAAACACATACTCTCTGACAAAGGATGGAGTTGGCCACAAACTAAAGCCCATGACAAAGGAAGGCAAAAGGGTATGCAATAGTGCTAGGATCTATCTTGTTGATGGAAGAAAGTTTTTGGATGGCATGAAACATTAGCGTATGTGTTATACTTTGATTCCTAGAAAAGATAAGGAAGGTAGTAGTGAAATACCACTTGAAGTTTTAGATTTATTAAGTGAGTTTGGAGATATCATCTCTGATAATGTTTCAGAAGGATTGCCACTAGTAAGGAAAATTAATCATCAGATAGATTTAATCCTTGGAGCTAGTTTTCCTAACAAGGCTTCTCATAGGATGACTCCTACTAAAACTAAGGAGCTAAATAGATAGGATTAGGAGCCTAATCCATGTACAATACCTGCACTACTAGCACCAAAGAAGGATGGAGAGTGGAGAATGTGTATAGACTCTCGAGCTATAAATAGGATAACCATCAAGTATCAGTTTCCTTTGCCAAGAATGGATGATCTTATGGACTACTTGAGTGGAGCTTAGTACTTTACAAAGATAGATATCAAGAGTGGCTATCACCAGATACAAATACAAGAAGGAAATGAGTGGAAAGATGCCTTCAAGACCAAGGAGGGTCTTTATGAATGGCTAGTCATGCCCTTTGGATTGACGAACACCCCAAGCACCTTCATGTGGCTTATGAATGAGGTACTTAAGAAGTTCTTGGGAAAAATTGTTAGTCTATTTGGATGACATTTTAATTTTGCACTGAATTCTAAAGTGACTTCTAGAGCCTTCCATTTTGGCAGTGGATGCCAACTAGCACTTTCTAGAATGTATTCCTAATTCTTAACCCTTTGGTGTCTATTTAAGAACATTTTTGGCAATGTAAAAGATAGTTCAAAGTGGAGTTTGAGAGAAGGTACTGGAAAAGGAATTATCTCCAGATTTATACTGTAAGCCCATAGGGCATGTTTTGGAGTCTAGTCTCTCCCCACTAAGTGTATTAGCATATTCTCATAGTTAATAAAGTTTTCCCCTTCCTATTGTGCCCATTTTATTCTTGGATTGTGTCTCAATCAATATAAATGAATTCATGATTATATTTGTATTGACAGTTTATATGGCTAATTTATAAAACCTCATTAGTGTTCCAATACGTGGTTAGATTTTGAATATCTAGAGGATATAAGGGAAGCCTTTTGGCTTTGTCGACAATTTTAGTTTAGGGATTACACTTTGCACATCTTGTATATAATGAGTAACAAATGAGGATTTTTTTTTAGTTCTTTCCCTTAGGAGTTTTTTTTGAACGAATTTATTTATTATAATATTTAATGATATTACATTTTTGTTAATAAAAAAATAAAATAAAATTAGCACTCATTGAAATGTGATACTACTTGACATGTGATACTTACACCAATTAGTATACAAAGACAAACATTTCATAAAATACATCTAAATTAATTAATTAACAAGATTCTTTATTGTTTGTTTTAAAATCTTAGTATATCATGTGAATCTTAAATTTTTTATGGTTGAAAGTTATTTTTTGAAATTTATTTTAATTGAATATTTGATTTAACTTCAATTCAATTTCAAAGAGTAAATAAAGTATATTATATATATTATTGTTTTTGTATTAAAGATTCTAATTTTAATTAAGTGATTCATTATAATAATATTTTATTTTATTTTTTATTTTAAGAACATTATATATTTCTATTTTTAAATCTATTTGTAACATTCACAAACAAATAAAATTATATAAGCAATTTATTAATCTATTATCCATCTATTCCAAATGATCTTTTAAATTCTAAAATATAATTATATTCAAATTACTATAATAAGAATAATTTTAACAATTTTTAATTGATTTAAAGTCATTTTTAATCTAATATCATAAAACATAACACATAATAATATAATCCTTTATGACTATTTTTAACATTCATTAAATAAAATAATAATATTTATATTCTTAAATAATGGATATATATTTAAATAATTATATATTTATCAATCATATATACCTATTCAAATATTGATCATGAATATGATTTAAAAAAATATATATCTTATCAATTTTCTTTTCCAATTATGTGAAAAATATTCGTCTCTATATATTATAATAAAAAAGATAATTATTAGACTTATAATTGAAGTGCTCAAAATAATGTTAAAGAAACAAATATTTCTTCTCACATTTGGAATAGTGTATGAATAAGATATAATATACAATATTGAATAATTATTGATAATTACATTGACAATTTTAATAACAAAATTTAAAATTTAAATCATACTCTGACTTGTCAAATTGTTACTCTAAGTCATGGAGAAGTGTTTTTGACACGATAACTCCAATATCTGTTAGCGTAAAGGGAAAAATTAGAAATAAAACCACTATTGTCAGTGGGAAACAATAGGAGGAATGGAGGGACTGAATTTGGATAATTATGGAGCAGATATGAAATATTATATTGGTGGATGTATGATGGGCATTGGGACCTTCATTGACATTGTCAGATCAATATGGTATGGGGAGGGGGGATTCGGGCATCCAGGTAGTCAAATGAACTACTTGGATAGTCATTTCCCTCTGTGCCATGGTCTACATACCCCCATACATAACCCACTTACGTCCCCTTTGTCATTTCAATTCTGAGCATCTATTTGTCATACACCAATAGAGTTTCATTTAGACACACTCACTATCATTTTCATATAGTATGTTTGTCACATGTTATTTGCAACAACACTTGTTTTTTATTAAGGAAAATAGGCTTTAAAAGGGCTCTGAAACCTAAACATAAAAAGATTAGTCTACAAAAGAGTGCAAAAGGATACAAACCGAGCCTGAAAGTAAGAACATCTCCCTAAACAAAGATACAAACATAATTGAAGCTTGGGAGAGATTCCAAAAAACTAGCGTAGGCTAAAAAAGGGCAAGGCACTTAGACAATGTCTCTTAGCATTTCAGCTACATTGATCTCCAGCTATGATAGCTTTCCTACTACCTCCTTCATCTCAAAAAGCTCCTAATTTGGGGCTAGGGTATCCTTTTTCCTACTGTTGGATATGGTTTTCTTGCTTGTGCCTTCATCCAAAGTCCTATCCTTTAAGTTGTGGGTGTCAGGGTCTCACTCCTTGCTAATGCTCTAATCATCCATATAGTGGATGAACTTTTTGATGTTCTCATTGTCCTTGAGGATGCTAGAGCTCTACTCAACTATACCTTGCATTGTCATGTCCATCACATGAGTTCTATTGTTGGCTTCCTCCACCCTTCTGTCCATACTTTGTTCATCCTCATTGACCTTATTCTTTAAGCTATAGGTCTCCCTTTCCAGAGTGCTCATTTTGTGATTGAGGTCAAGGATTTCATGGAAAAGCCACTTAGTGGTATGAAAGCTATCCACCATGTTGTTCTTCACATTGTTAAGGAAATCCATGTCTAAATTCTCCTTAGTAATGTCACTGAGGATGACCAAAGTAGGATTGATCAACTCCTCTAGCTGGATTCTACCCTCTTTATTTTCTTTGACCTATGTTCTGATTAGCTCCCATTTAATGCCCATATTGGCCAAAGAAGAGTCAACATTCCTCTGCACCACCTTCCTATCCTTCCCCACGATTTAGCATCTATAGGTACTAGTGCCAACATCCTCATAGCCTTGTTTGGATCCCTCCCTATCAATGGGGTCCCCTTTCATCTTCTCACTCTCATCCCCCTATTTTTCCTTGTTGTCATCTAGGGTTTTCCTTTTCCAATTCCCTAATAGTGTGACCTCCTTCTCTTTACTTGTCAGCCCTTTGATAGTGATGGTCCTCTTTCTCTTATTTCATTTTCTTACCATCCCCTTCCCTAATTTTCTCCTCTTCCTTAGCACCATCTTCACCCATGTCCATCCCTTCAACCCATTCATTGTAACCCTTATCCAAAGGAGTGTCAATGTCCTGTGTAGGCTCGGGGTGCATATTTTTCTCTTTGTTGTTAGTTTTGAGGGTTGTTTTCCTTGAGTCACACTACAGTGTCTTAGAGTCCTCCAAATTTGTGTGCATCTCAAGACTTTCCTCCATATCCAAAGGTGAATAAGTTTGCTCAGACTCATCAGAATCCCCTTTTATTTTCTTGCCCTCTTTCCTATCTTTGATTTCTTTATTAATAGTCCTAGCTTTGAAGTATTCATAGATTTACAATAGTAGCCCCTCATGGAGCACTAGATTTCTAGTTTTCTTTTCTTTATACTCATTAATATTATCATTCATGGATGAGTAAAGGTAGAAGGGGATAGAGATTTTTGCCCCATACCTGAAAGGGTTGAGGAGCATGAAGTGGTAAGTGCATATGCAATCAAACCTAGTATCAAGAGTAATATATTTGATGATTGCATAGAGCAAAAATCTCCACAAAGGCTTGATGGAGCTTGGGAGATAATGGGTACCTTTCTTCACCAGCACATCTTTCTCCTCTTGGTTCTTAGTAAACTGTGCCACCGCTTGCCCAAATACTTTATGGTCTCTATAAAATTTCTTGCCAATACTAGGGATGCTAGTAATTTGGGAGATAATTTCTTTCATTATAGAGAACTCCACTCCATTGATTTTAACCATGACCTCATTCTAGTTTATAACCATATTTTTGGTTATAGAGGGTTTCCACCATGGAGGTGTTTAATATAATTTGTTATTTCTCCTCTCCTCAGAATGTTCCACACCTTGGATCTTCTTCTCCACTTCTAGGCTTCATCCTCTCATTCCCTCCTATATCTTTCCCCAACCATGGTGTTCTTCTCAATGCAGTCTCTGTACTCAATATCAAAACCCTTCAAAACTCACAAGCCTTCAGCTCTCCTCATTTTTTGAGACGTTCTTTTTGCCGTGTGAATTCACTTCCCACAAGTAGTACTCGAAATAGGTTGATGGATATTGTATATATGGGAAGTATGAGAAATATCATACTTCCACCTCACAAGTTTGCATATTGCCCATAAATTAATTATTATCATAATAAATCCACACATGTTATTACTAATCATAGCGCACAACTTACTAACTTTTATTATGGCATTTAATTATACCCAATCTACCCAAGATATGATCCCTTTCAATGACCTCATTAAAATCTAACAGGATATCATGTTCATTCGTCCACTTAATTGCCTCATTATACTTGATTGCTCAATTTGCCTACCTATCTGCCATATTTTTGGCCTCGCGGTACTCTCATGCCATGTCAATTTTTTCAAAACTTTGAAGGTTTTGGATGCATTCATCAATAATATTTCTAGTAGTCCATGTAGGCTTGTTCCTCCCATTAAGACAATCAATAATGTTTTTAAAGTCTGCTTCCAGCGAAAGGAATTCCACTCCAATTTCTTTTGTTAACTTGATTTTCTACTTTGTTTCAATGGCCTTTGCATAATGATTAGTTTGAATCCCAAGGGGAGCAGTGAAAGAAAAAATCCCTTTCTAATGTGCATTTCTTATGATGCCACCAACCTCGGCCTTTCCCAAGTTTCCTTTTGCTGCCCCATCAAAATTGGCCTTAAGCTAACCCTCAGGTGGGAAAGACCAGCTACAACCCTCCCTTTTTTCTTTGACCATTGTATTCAGAGGGGAGATGGGTCCTTTAATGTAGGTGTAATTTTCCATCAAAGCATTGAGACATTAATGAAAAACCATTTTTGCATTAGCTTCCTTATCCCTGAAGATTTGGTTATTCCACTCTTTCCAGACCCCCCCAAGACACATGAGGTAAGGCTCATATACAAAAAGTCTTGGATTCCTTATCAGCCATCTTGAATTACCATTGAATAAAGAGCTCCAAAATATTGGATGGAAAACACTAGGATAGGTTGAAAAAAGATAGGAAAAAAGACTAGATAGAATTAATAAAAGGACAATGTATAAACATATGGTCAACACTCTCACTGTTATTTTTGCTTAAGATACATCTATTGGGAATCATGTTAACTCTTTTGGTGAGGTTATCCACTATGAGAATATGATTTTGGAGCAAGATCTAGAATAAAATGTTGATCTTTGGGAGAAGGCTTCGATACCAGGCTTTGGCCCACACTGGGGCTTGGCCCTGTAAGTGCAGTATCTCATAGTTAGATGCCATAGTATAAAGACCATGCACAGTCTCCCCCCAAGAAATGGAATCTTTGTTGTAGGATAGAGGAATATGTCTAACCATATCCATCAGTGGCTTCAACTCCTCAGATACCTCTACCAGGTCAATCCACCCATTGTGAATTCTATAGTCACTCACCTTGGTCCCAAATCTTTCAATACAAACATTAGCCCATCTATTGAAAGCCTTATTTTGCCAAAGAGGACCTGAACCGAGCCAATCATCAAGCCAAAAGTTAATATCTTCCCCATTGCCCATATGCCATTTGGCTTTCTCAAAGGCAAGATCCTTAGTTCTCATTAGACCATTGTAGATGGAAGATCCACTACAGTCAAAATCCTTATTAACGAACTATTTAAGATTGAGATCATTAGCATATTTTGACATCAAAATATCTCTTCATTCACATTTTTTGTTGAAAATTCTCTAAATCTATTTCACTTGAAGAGCTAAGTTGAACTGGTTTAGCTTACGAATCCCCAACCCCCTTGCTTCTTAGATTTGCAATTTGCGGCGGCACTTATTTTCTGTGTTTTAAAGTTTTATTTTAAAAAAATTATTATGTTTAGATTTTTGTTAAGTTTATATGGTATTTATATTGTTAAGTTTATATGATATTAGTTATGTTTACGTTGTTGTACAATTTTAAAATTTTTGCATATAATAATATAATAAATATTAGTTATTTTAGATAAGTAAATAGAATTTGACATATTTTTATTTAATAATTATATTGTTAGTTTTTTTAAATTTTAAATATACAGTAATATATAAATAAAACAAATGATGTTTATTTTATAGGAGTAATAAGTTTTTTAATGAAAAATTAGTTGTTTGAGACATAAGATTAAATCAATTGATTATTATATTCATTATATTATGAAATTGAATCAATAATTTTGTACATTAATAAATTAATTAATATTTTAACATAATTATATTTAACATATTGAAGATTTCAAACTGATTTTGAAAAAGAAAATAATCTGAAATGAAATAGTTTAAAATTATTAATTATAAAAAAATAAAAAAATATAATTTAGAAAAAAATATTTCTTTTATAGATACAACATAAAAATACATATGTTTTCAAACTTTCTTATTTTTTAACATGATGTTTATATGTTGTCTCCATTGTCATGTATCATTTAATAGTTCCAAATTTATTTATCAAACTTATTTAATGACAACAAACTAAGCAAGTATCAATTTTTCATACAAAACAATTCATAAGACAACCATGTTGAATATAATTTCTTAAGCAAGTAACCTACTTAATCATTTCATTTTATATATTCTATGCCTTGTCATCTTATTTTCTTCTAAGTAAGAATGAGAAAAACTATGTAGTTCTTAACCATATAAAATGTTTAAAAAAATGCTTAATTTGACCATGTTATTCATAACCATACACATACATTATTTCAACATTTGTGTTATTGCAATACTAAATTTGGATCAAATGTTACATGCTAACTTTAATCAAATACCACATGGAAAGTTCAAGACAACATAAATATGTGAAGATGATGAACAACAATATTGCCAAAAATATAACTCAAAGCATTATAATGCTTTCACTATGAGACAAAATCAAATCCCTTGTAAAAGCACAAAATCAAGGATGTAATATTTGGATGATAAAATAATACAATATGTTTTGAAAATCCTTCATAGTGAAGCTCTTAGTCTTGACTTATATTAAGCTCTCTTCTAATTGGAACCAATTTTATCACTTCAATAAATTTACAAAAAAGTGTTGATCACCATCCTCCATATAAACATCATCAACACCTACAAATGTATTGTGTTAATAATAAAATTCATTTTCAAACTAAAGACACAACTGATTGAAGTTCATTTTGTATTTTCCTTACCATCTCTACTTTGCATTGTGTTAGTTTTTGCTATTGTTTAATTAAGATCAATAAAATATGGTTGCATGTGTTTTTGAATTTTTCAGTGATCATCTAATTCGGCAAAAGCATTAACATTTAATATAAATCATCAACAAATTTAAAATACAGTTGTAAACTTAATACTCATAATTACGTTTATTTCATAACTTCATTACCATATCTAGCTTCCATTGCATCATTTTTGGTTGATGTCTGATTAGATTCAATGGAATCTTGTTGCACATATTCTTGATTTTTTTGTTCATCATCTGATCGTGTAATTGTCATGCCTAAAAAGTAAGGGCAAAAACACACACAATTTTTTTTTTTGGAACTATTTAAGATGAAGGGTCGACAAATGTTCATAGGATTAACTAAGATTAAATAAGATAACCTAGTTGAAAAGGTTTTAAGGGTTTAACTCTAAAAGAACTAATGATGAACAATTGTTACAACCTTAAGGATGGTTTAATTAACTAGGCCGTCACTACTAAATGAACAACTTGAATGTCGTTACAACTTTAATCAATTTCTCTAGGCTTAGTGTTATTAATTAACTTCTACCATCTTCATTCTAATTACGTTTAAAAACTTTAATTCCAAATCTAAGTTAACCTTAAAATTTTCCCAAGGATACTTATAACCATCTAATTAATTAATTAAATTATTTGCAATTAAAATTTATGACTAGTAATAACCTACATTTAAATTTATGACTTAAACTTTTAAATTCAAACTTATAATAACCTACATTTAAATTTCTATTTCATACTAACATCCTTATAACATTATGGTTAATGTTCAACTATCAACCTGAGCATATATGCATAACACAAAAGATCTTATATTAACCAAGCTCAATATAAAACAAGAGACAATTTAAATGCTTCCAAATCTCATAAAGTAATTATAATCTAATTAATTTATTAGTAAGATTCTAATCTAAGCTAACGGTAGAATCCATCCACGAATTAATGATACCAGCTACAAATCGTATTTTACATTTAAGGTGAAACTTTCAAACAATTATCAAATAACTAACGTTAATTTCTACTAACTCAATTTAAAAAATTCTAATACTAATTAAATTATAACTAAATCTAAACTATCTTAAATTTAAACAAGACTAATACTAACTTAAAAATGTAACTAACATTCTAACATTTGGAACATTGACATAAAATCGGCATCTAATTACTCTAACACTTAGACAATATAGAGAACTAGATTCAAATAAACCATTAAAAATTTCTATTCAATAAAATACTAATCAACATTCTAATGCTAAATTTACTTAAAGTTATTAAAAAGATTTTTCTATTAAAACAATCAAATCTATCCTATCCTAATCTACCCTCAACTACTCGCCTAATCCCCTCTAACTATCAACTAAAACCATAAGTCATACAAAATTTAAAAAAAACAAAAGAAAACACAATGCTATAATAACTACCCCATCCCTAGACTAAGACCTACCCCAGACCCCCATCCTATAGGGCCTGCCCATGCACTGCCCAAGGCCTGCGTGAGGCAGGTCCGTCCCCTATCCTATCGTGGGGGCACATCGCGTAGGACCTGCGGTTTTGGTGGTGTGTCGTAAGGTGGTAGGGGGGAGTAATTCATGTGCTCCCTAAAAAATTCCTCTTTTTTTAAAACATTTCCATCACCTCCCAAGGAATGGTTAGTGCCCACAGACCTATTTTTCCCCTCCACTCTGCCGCGCATTGGATCTTGGGTGTAGCAGTGAGGACATCGAGATGGGGTGGGTGAGAATCGCAGGGGGGGTATAAATGTTATGTTAACCCCATTCACCACTCCCAAAATCCATCCTATCCATGTCATCGCAGGTTTAGAAGGTGCATGGGGAAAGGAAAAAATAGGTCTAACACCTATACAAAAGAAAATTCTCATGTCCCTGTCAAGACTCGACCCCTGTACTTGCTGACAGGTGGTTGGAGAGTTATATATATATATATATATATATATATATATATATATATATATATATATTTGTAAATTCTTATATGATTCAACTTGTATCTAGTCTTATGGAATTAAATGCCAAAAGATTTATAGTTGAGGGATGGATTTTAAAAGTATTAACATATATCATTGTAGGTGCTTTATATTCAAACTTATTAAAGTTATAATATTAAATGAAATAACCATTATACTTAATTTGCAAGGCAAGTGGGAATATTTGATAGAATATTTTCTATGACAAGGAAGTGAAAAATAAAACTTTCCCATACATTTTCCAGAGAGGTCTTTTAGGCCTGGAGGTGCACATTTTGTTAGAAACCAATTTTGACTAAGTATTGGCATAATATTTTCTTTACTATAAATTCATTTTTTTATCTCAAGAGTGCAAAGAGATGTAACTTGTCTTACATCTAATAAATTATGTCTTATGTGTTCATTATGCCACAAGGTGAATCTTCCTTCCTTTCTGAATTAGAGAAATACTTGATCTCTACTTCAATTGATTATATTCAAAATGAAACTTAGCAATGAAGGTGTTAACTTTGTGATTGCAAAGTAGGCTTTCTAATTCATCTAATTACTTAACCATACATTGCAACTTCAACATCCCAATTTGCATTGTAATAACATAATTGGAACTTGGAGGTTTATAATTTAGTGTCAATATCTATCAATCTATTTTCTCACAACATATGCAAAATTTGAAACCACATAAGATCAATACAAGGAGTTATTCATGATCAATTTCTTTCTCTATTATTCATCCTGGTTCAAGGCTCCATCAAGAAAGAACCAGTAAGAAAACCCAATGTCTTTGCCACTACATCAATTTTGATTACAATTTACACAATATTACAACTCATTGAATTTTTCTTCAAGGATTCCACAAAAGAACTTTTACCAAATGTCTTTATTGCATCAAGGGTAAACATGGAAGAGACAAGAACCAACATGGAGATAAACAACACAAGGAGATAAGAAAATTAAATATGCATTCCCACCAGATTGCACAATAGGTTCAACAATGAACCAATATAGGGGAAAGGTAGATTTTCTCAATAGGAGAAGTCAATCACCATACCTTCACTTAGCCCTTTTGGGGCTTAAAACTTCAAGAATTTCCATTCTTTCTCAAGGCCCTTTTAGGGATATATCCACAAGGATTTTAATTCTTTTCCACATTCAAGAGTTCTCAATAACAAAAAGGTATGGGATGACAAGTAGGGGTCCATTCACCCTACCCTTTCTCCCTCCTCTCTCCATGAGAGGAGACTCTACACTATTGAGGTCCACCTAATGCCCTTTCCCCAAGCATGGCCACTTCTTCCCTATCCAAGGGCGAGTGTTGCCAAATACATCCCCATGAAAATCTCTCAAAAACAATCAACACCCCAAGAAGGCATATGAATAACATCAAAGGAAACAAAATAAAATCCCTCCCAATCCATCCCAACACACAACATGTATGCAACATTATATGATGTCTCTAACATGATTCAAGCAAGATTCAAAACATGAACACACACAAAGAACCATTCATGGAGTGAAGATCTCCTACCTTCATAAAAGAGTTATGGCAATGGTGGTTTGAGAAGAGCTTCCCTTTTTCTTCCTTCAATCTTCAAGACTTCATCCAAAACTAGAGGATTGGGTGACAAAACTAAACTCCCCAAAAATGCCTCTAAGTATGGTCCCTAACCCCACTAAGCTTCAAGTAACTCAAGATGGAGGTTTGGTTTCACTAACCCAAGTAAAGAGCAACCCAATTTCGAAATCAGCCTATAATAGGGTTTTTAAGAGACCCTAAGAGTCAACTTAGGAGGCTAAAGTACCCCCACCCATACCCTTACCCATAGGGGTACTTAAATTTAATGTTTCTAAGCCTTTAAAGACTTATTAGGAATAATTGAAAGTTAGGAGAATAGTAAGATCAAATTACATCCTTTAAAGAATTACAATATAAGGCTAGCAAAAAATTAACAAGTAGTTTAGCTCCACTTTTATTTTTTTTTGTTGAGTTGTCTCGGCTAGTTTTCTTGCACACTCATTGCACACATCAGTAGGTCCAAAACAAATGCATAATGTGAATTACATATTAGAGGAATTATATAAATTAAAGCATCCATTTCTTAATAAATAGTTGTTTATCTAATTCTACTCCTATTTCTAACCTATCGACTTGCATAACCAAATGTGTTAGCATTGCATACATTTTGTTTCATCATTATACATATTTATAAGCATTAAATGGCAAAATCAAATAACTGAAGTAAGCATCACACATCGCAAAATAGCATAACAATGTTCAGTGTATCCAATAATGTTCTGACATGTCAGCATGAGTATCAAAATAACAATGTATCATCGGTGCTAGGATGGTTCGGGGTGAGGCCTCATAGTAATAATATGAAGATTTACTATGTAAACTTTGATAAAATAAATTTACAAACTAAAGATTAATAACTCATTGATTTATATAATGTTTACGATGTCTAGTATTTATTATATCCATTGTTGTTAATGTTTGGTTAAGATCAATAGAGAAGTACAACATAAGTAGTTGAGCTTCTTGTTGATCATCAAAATCTACAAAAAAAAAAAATATTTAACATTTTAACTTAGATAAAATGTTCAAGTATAAAATTAATTTATTTAAATAATCTAAACAATATTAAAATTACTAACTACCTACAATAGCTTGTTGAAAGGTATGGACAAGGATAATATTGATCATTGATGGTTGATCTCTGATAATTGTATCTTGTACATACAAAAGTTGCTAGAAATACAAACCAAATTTTTTTTATTAAAATAATAAAGACACTTAGAATAGCTAAAAGCTTACCATTTGTAAATTGCACTTCATCAATTGTTGTATGGTTTAGATCAATAGAGAAAGGTAATTGATGTCATGGAATACTTTCTTGACCACCCAAACCTACAATGACATATAATTAATGCATTAAATGAAAATAAAAATTATTGCTATGTAATTACTAAAATATTTTTTCTTGAAAATACACACACAATGTTGCTTGATAATATCTCTTTCTTTTTGAATCGCTATACTTGAGCGATTTGTGACCTTTTTATTTTTATTTTCCTTTCTACATCCTATAGAGCGGAACTAAAAATTTTCATTCTCCTCAACTCTATTATTTAAGTTTCTAGATAAGGATTTATGCTTTTGGTGAATTGAACAACTTTTTTTTCATTTTGCTTGGACTAAACCATTGTAGTGCCTACCCTAGTTTGCATTTTGCTATTGTTGCCAAACTCTTTCTTGGTGAATTTTCTATTAATTAAGCCTAATTAAAGGGTAAAAGCACAAACCTGTGTCACCTTTTATAAAGTAATGTGATATAAAAATGTGACAGTTCAACATTAGTGATAAAAAAAATGGTATTTGTGTTTAAAATATGAAGATGATGTAAACTTATGAAATTTGTAGAATTGGATGAATTTTATGCCTATAATTTTTATAATTTTTTTGAATAAGAATTTATTCATTTTATTTTATTTTGAAGTCCCTTTTTTAATAGTAAAAAATATAGGGTGTAGTTCCCATCAAACTTGAGTATATGCAAATCATCTTTTTTTGTTCTGATTTGAAAATATCTTATAGATGACATGTATAGCTAGTGCACAAAAAAAGAAATAATTATTTTTGATGTATATTTTCTTTGTTATAAGTACTCAAGTTTGACCTTATCAGAATCCAATAGTTTTTTTCTCCCGTCAAAACTTTCACATCAAATGTATACCTTCTTGAAAAAATTACATATTCTCGAAGAGGATTCTCTCTTCTAGAGATAAAAATAATTTTTTAATTTTTTGATATGATTTACTATTTTTTTTCATTTTTTGAGGGAGCATCTTCTGAAATGTTGAAATATCAACTTATAATACTCTGAGATTATAACATATTATAACTAATCAAAACACTCAAAAATTTATATAATGATGATATTGAATCTGAGATCTATAAAAGGGTATTTTTAGTTTTTGAAAAAAATTGAGTTTTGATAGAAAAATGAGATTTGACCAAAATAGGTTTTGGTATCACAAAAGGTGACATAGATCTATGCTTTTACCCTAAAATATTTAATTAATGGTTTAATTTAATGGAAAATTAATATGATATTTTAATATTTATTTTATTTAATTAATTAGAAAATTAATTAAATAAAAGAATTAAATTTGAAGATAAAAGTTATAAGTTTAAATTTGGAATGTGATATTATTTTTTTTTTTTATTAATAATATATTTAGAGTTCATTTTTAAATAAATGCTCAAAAATATTATTATCTAAGTTAATAAATATTTTATCAAGTGGAAAAAATATTAAAATTATTAAAAGATTCTAGATCGCATGATGCATGTGATTAAAATATATTAAGATAGAACAAGTGGATTTAATAAAGTGAGTGCATGAGATTTAAAATTAATATATTAAATTGAAAAGAGTAAAGTGAATGTTAAATAAATTTTTTATTTAATTGAGTAATGTGCATTATTTTAATATTTATTCACATAAGAGTGTGTGAATTCTTGTGAGTTGTCATGTTGACAACATAGGAGTTTGCACTCTAGTTATGTAGGTGTTGTCTACACTTAGGAGTTAGCGGATCATTTGAGCACATGGTGTCTACAACATTCTAGACACCTCATCATGTTTATCTTTTTATCATGGAAGTTATGTGCTTAGTTGTCATGCTTATGTCTTAGTTCTTTCTAGACACATTCTAGATGCATCTTAGAGGCCTTTATATATAGGCTCTCTTAGTATGCTTCTACATCCTCATATGCTTCTACAAGCACTTCTAGTCACTTAGGGGGATTCAGTTCTTGGAGGAATTGCAAATGTTGGAGAAGGAAGGAATTTGTGAAAAGGAGAAGGTTCTAAGAGGAGGAGCTTCTCTACAATTTTTTGAGGCATAGCAAATTAGCATCAGTGTCTAGGTAGGCACTCGTGATTCTTTTGCATATTTTATTACGCTCTTTCTCTTCCTGTCTTCATCGTGTCTATTATGTGTGTTTGAATAATTCTCTATGAATGAATCTTCAATTTTGTAATTTAGAATTCAATCATGCATATTGTTTCATCCAGCTATGGGAATTGAAAATGTTATTGCAGTCTTCCCTAGTAGAATCAAGATTTGGAAATTGTTTCAGGTTTGGATTCGAATTAAAATAGAATCTTATTATTATGCATTAGTTTTATATGATTTATTAACTAATCTAATTAAATTAAATTTAATTAAGATTAGCTAATAGTAGAAGGAGTCTAATTAATTATGAGTCAATTTTAGTAAATGGATTTTTAAATGAGGGCAAATTAATAGAAAAGAGATATTAATAAGTGTTTAGTGGAATTAAATTATTGAATTATTGATGAGATTGATTTTACTTAAAATCAATGAAGATTATTTTAAATAAATGATTGTCCTTGAAGTGTATTAAGGAAATTGTAAACTAATTATTTGAAAGTTGATAAGTGTCATTCTAATGTTTTGAATAATGCGAATGGTTTTATCTAAAAGTCAATGGGAACTAGTTCAATGATTTAAATTAGTGTCTTATGATTATTTTAGAAAACTATTTTAAAATAATGGAGGGATAATTCTATATTTTATTCGAAAAGATAAATGGGTTGACTTGGAGATTAAAGAAAGAATCTTATATGCTTGAAATATACTTGAAACAAAATCTGAAACCTCATTTTTGGCTTAACCATGTGATTATGAAAGAAAACTAAAATATGTGTTTGTATCTTGTTCTTTATGCTTTTCATGTTTGGGGTTTGGGTGGTCCTAGAGTGTTGACTAGTTAGGAAGTCTACCAGAGGCTTGGGAGTTATGCGAATGTGATGGCATGCTAATGTTATTTGATCTCAATCTTTTTAAAACCCAACCATGGTAATGTGATGGTATGCTCTATGGGATGTTTGTATTTACTGATTGATATTGCTTTTCATTCTTCTTGTGTGAAGCTGAGGTATATGTATATGAGATACTTGACTTAACTATTTTTGAGTCATCGATCAGTTATACTTGGTTTACTTTCCAGGCACCTTGATGGGACTGAAGTGTTTGATTTTAATTTTTGATGTTGTCATGTGGTGACATGTTTTGACTAGACCATTTTGTAGTCTTCAATCAATATTATTTGCTTTGAGATGCCTTTTTGGTTGCTTGTTGAGAACTAATGGATATTTTGGTTTATTTTAGGATACTTTACGGTTGCTCGATGAGGACCGATAGATATTGTGATTTTCATTGATGCCTTCAATTTTTGATAAAGAACTATTGTGATCATGATTATCATTTGATGCTTTTGAGTTTCTTGTGAGAACTAATGTGATTATTTTGATTATTTTTATGATGCTTTCCAGTCACTTGTATAGGGCTGAGGTGATTTTTTGATTTGTGATTTTTTGAGCCTAGGGTAGGTTATCTACTTGTAGTGTTAGGAAGTGGCTTGCAATGGGGGCCAGGGCCCTAAGTGGTTGCCAGGGTAACTCATTGTAAGTTATTTAATAAGTGAAAAAATTTACACTAAATGGGGATTAAAATGAACCTAATAAGATAATTGTATGTTCTCGCCCATGCCTTGAGTGAAAGTACAAACTAGGATGGGAGTAGAGAGAACACTTGGTTGCAACCTTGCATTTCGTAGTATGCCTCATCAGTATGAGAGGATACTAGTGGCTGCATAGGGATCACTAGGGGGCCAGGGTCTATTGAGAGACTACCAGGATAACTCTAGCATGATTCGTGCGATGACACTTTCCCACTTACATAGTAGGTTTCCTACATGTCATTTTTGTGCCTCTGGGTATAGGTGTCCACCCTTTTATGTTGGAATCTTTGAGTTAGTATACTTTTAGGATTCTTAGACTTAAAGAGTACTTGTGTTATGTGACTTGATATCTTGATGAGACTTTAGACTATCTCATCCAGGGCATTCTTTTTTGGCATGTATCTTCACTCTATTCATGGATCATTATGATGGATGTTATTTACTGGTATGTTTCTTTATATTAATGATTAGTGTGTGATAGATGATGTTATCTTCTTTGTAGATCATCTTATTCTTTATTCTTACATGTTAGAATTCTTTATGCATATGTTGTAGTATGTCTTAGGAGTGACATTCCTACTATGATAATACCGATGATCTCTTCAGTGACTTGCGATGTTATGCACGGAGGGATGGCTAGGGCCCACGATGGTCTAATGATGCTATTGATAGTTGGGAGGAACCGTGCACTTAGATTAGTTGTGTTTTATGATGTATGGATATCTTTTATGATGTTTATTATATCTTTATTGTTGGATGGATGTATCATGTATGTTAATAGTTTCATTTACTTTATTGCACTTGTATCATGGATTTAATGAGGATGGTGTATCTTTATTTTTACATATATTTAATCATTTAAGCCTTTCATACCCTATGAAATGTATATTGGATGATTGAGTATTCCGAATTTCATTTGCCAAGAGGCATTTAGAACAAATGTATATTATGGACTATGAACCTTTAATTATTCTTTCATGTGGGTGTGGTAGTTGTTAGACTTAGTGTTAATTAGATTAAATGTGACTCAATGTCTTGGGATCCTTATGGAATGCAATCTACTATGTATGCTTTTAGTTGTATGTATGCTACTGCTTCTGCTACTATGTGTTTGATATGAATGGTTTATCTTTCATGATTAAAAAAAAAATGTTTGGAAAACTTAGTAAAAATTTAGGTTAATTCTTTTGGGTTCCTTGGCGCAGTGTTACAACCATTGTGATATCCATATCATAGATATGTTATCTGAGTTGAGGATTGGTTTAAATTTGGAAGGTGAAGCAAGAGATGCATAAATTTCTCTAAAATTTTCAATAGATTGGCTTGGTAAATTGTGGAACAATAAATTTAAATAATCAATAGATTTTTGAAACTTATCATTGATAGTAGTAGATGAATTCCAACTATCTACAATACAAATTTAACAATGAAAAAGTCAAAATTACTGATAGATATTGAAATTTTATTAAAAATGATAGTTTTAAAATTTATCAATTTTTTCACATTCACCAACATTAACCTCAAGCATATCTTGATTTAAAAAAATTATACAACCATCTACAATTGAAATATTAAGTAAGTAATGTTGAAAATCATAAAATTATTTAATATTTAATTATACAAATCATATTGATCATTACCAATGACATTAATGTCATGACTCGATCTTCCTATGACTTCCTCATCATCAAAGACCAATGGAGTAGAAGCTTCTGTAATTTTAAATGAGAATAATATAGTCAACATAGTTTTTTTTAATAAAATGTAAATAAACTAATCCTAAATTTTAAATGATACTTACCAAAAACTTCATCATGTGTGTTCCTCTTTAGAATATATAAAATCTTCAACACATTCTTGCATGTATTTCCTCTTGTTGTGGTCTCCACAACACATGCCCCATTCCTAGCTAGAAATGGGGACCCCCTTACTTTTTTTGACTCCCAGACTTATAGTTCGGGAGTTGGGAGAAGAAGATTTTTTTTTATACCTTAGGATTTTAGAGTCAATATTCGAAAAAAACACAAAAAAATCAAAAAATTGAAAAATCACAAATTAAAAGAAATTTAAAAAAAAAAGTTGAAAAAGAAAAGCCACATGCTTGCATGACCTGCGAGCTGCACACAGCACGTCGCACACCTATGATGCCACCCATCATGCGCCTACGCACACCGCACTCATGATGCTTGCGCTGTGCGCCCATGGTTGTGCGCCTGCACTTGTATAGAGCGCTGCATGCCTGAGCGTCGAGTGCTGACTGCACTGTGAGCCGCGCGTCCCCACCCGTGACACACGCTACGCACCTGTGCCCACGCCCATAATGAGTGCCTGCACTCGTGACATGCATCACTCGCCTTCTCCCATGATAGGTGCCTGCCCCGAGTGCCAAGCACCCACGTCGAGCACAGATTGCCCGTGCAAAGTGTTGCGTGTTGTGCCTGTGTCGTGCGTGCTGAGCATTGTGCACCTAGGTGCTGCCATAGTTCATACATGCACACGTGCATGAGCAAGGTGCCCCATGCGCATTCACATTGCATGCTACCAAGGCACCATGTGCCCTTTCCAAGCTACCCTTTCACCTCTAGATTTTTCTGAGTAGCCAGAAGAGGGGTTTAAAATATATCATTTAAGTATAAGTTGATGTATATTTCATTTCTTATACTTAAGATGTTTTTTATTTTTGCAACGAATCTTTTGAGATAGGTTTCGGACCTCCCGGAGATAAGGTAAGGATTTTAGAAAATTTTAGGGCTTCAAAAATCCAAACTTAGCCAAATTCTAGGGCTTCAAGATTTCAGAATTAGCCAAATTTTAGGGCTTTAAAATTTTAGACTTAGCCAAATTTCAAGATTCACCTCTAGTTTTGTTTGAATAGCTAGTGTTTTTGCTATGCATTGCTGACTCTATGGACTAATATTTTCTTCTTTTGTAGGTAAAAATGGCATCATCAACTTGTCGAGATCATAACTTTTGACTCGAGCCTCAGAATTTAGAACTGCTTACATTGTTAGAAAGAAGAACTGAAGATCTACTTTCAATCCCTAAAATAGTGAACCTTCAGTTGCTGAATTTTAGGGACTAACAAAGGTTCTGACTTGAAATTTTGAGCAAAAGACCTCCAAAAAGGTCATTTAAAAATGCCTAAAAAATTTGTGAAAAAATATGAAAAAGTTGCAAATATTTGATCGTCTTGGATAATCTGGATCACTTTGTTTCTTGCTAGGAAGGATTAGATAGGTGGAGAGAAGACAAAGGTTAAAGATACAGAGGTTGGAAACATAAAGAAAATTAGGTTCCTCATCTTATGCAGCTATTGGGGACAAGATTCAATGCAGGTGCCTTGAGATTTTCGATTGAAGAAGTAGAGGGAGTGCAAGTTTATGAATTTAATTGGCTATAAAGAGGGTGTAAATTATCAGAAAGGGGCATGGAGCGTATACAAAAAGTGATCTAAAATCTCATTTGAGAAAAACCCAGAAACCATTTTCAAAATTGAGAACTTTGATTTTTTGGTGAATTGAGCTCCGCAAGTCTGCAGGTTCGCAGATACGCAGGTCCGTAGGTCCGTAGATTCATAGATCCACAGGTATACAGGTCCATAGGTCTGTAGATCTATAGGTCCATAGCTCTACAGCTTCACAATTTAGAGGTGCAACAATAGTTGATTGCCAGTTCCAAAAATAACACTTTCCATGCATTGGAAACACATTTTAATGGAAAGTTAACTTCGACACACATCAAGTGAAGGGTCAGCTTCTATTTTTGGTGTCTCCATGCACTTCTACTTTGACTAATAGCTTCCTCCTACTTTCTCTCTCATGTTTTCATTATTTTTGACATGTAAAGGGCTCATGCATCCAATTAATGAATAAAATATGGATGGAGTCCCTCTAAGCACCAGTTAGAGTTTCAGTTTGTTTATATTTAGTTTGTTTAAATGTTTTTTAAAGAATTTTATTGTATGAAGATATCTCTCACTCTCAACACAAATTGAGGAGACGATTTCTTATAAAAACCCCATTGTAAAATGTAAAAAGGGCTGTTGTTATTATGCAATAAAATTATGCTTTTGGTGCTAGCATTTGGAGTGTAGTTATTTTTGCCTAAATGTGTCATTGCTTTGTGGATTTTATTCATGAGATTGTGATTGAGCCAAAGGTTTATTGTGTTGTTTCTGGTTGTGTGATCTTTTAGTTCTGGTGTTCGCTACAGATATATGAATTTTGTTGACATAATAAGCCTGAGAATAGATCACCCGATTGTGTCTACATAGCTTTTTGTCTCGTATGAGTGCACTTTTTGTGGCCTTGTAATTTGATGAAGAGTGAAACATCATTCAATTTGTTAAAGATTCTCACCGATGATTGCATCAGTGGATTCTAGGAAGTGCTACTCCTGTTTTCATTGGTTTCCTACTAATTTCTTCGAAGGTTTAACTCATAGTGTGTTGTGTTCTGTAGCTTATGTCCATTTAGGAATTTCAATTTCAATTTATTTGATTTCATGTTACTTTCTTTTAGTTTCATTATTTTCTTTGCTAAGCCCCCTGTTAGAATAGGACCTCATAGTAGTTGCAATGTTAGAGTTGCATTCATTGAAAAACAAAAAATACAAAAATATTGTTCTTTTGGTGTGATATTTTGAGATAGCAAATAGATTTTACTTGATTCCAAGGTAAAAGATTTTTTGGAACCAGCAAAGGCCTCCTCGTGAACATTCACATTTAGCTTCTATTGAGTGGATTTTGGTACATTGCAAGAAAAACACTAAACCTTGGAGTGGATCCTTAAAAAGATTTTCTTTTCAAGATAGAAATTACACTATAGATTCCTTCCATTGACCTCGTGCAAAATGAACACCCAACAGAAGTGGTGCTAGAAGGAGGGCCTACGAAGAACCTATTATTGGAAACAAGAAATATTTTGATAAAGTTTCAACAATTTTGCACCCTTGCAATAATCTACACTATGTAAAAAGTTCAGAAATCACTTCTAAAATTTTCAAAAATTTAGGTGAGTAGATCCACAGCTCTGTAGATCTGCAGCTCCACAAATCTAGAGGTTCGCAGATTCATAGCTCCGTAGCTCTGCAAATCCTCAGGTCTGTAGATCTGCAAAATTTTGTGGTGCACTATTTTGAGAAAGTGTGTTTCTCCAGAGGTGCACTTTTTCAGAATAAACACAAGTTCCTACAACTCTGTCACTTTCATAAGCATCACAGTGATAAAGGGATTCCAAGAACTCCACCCATTCATATTACACATTTCATCATCATCATTCACTTTATATTCCACTTCACACATTTCCATCATTATGCACCATGTCTTTCTTCAATGCCCAAAGTTCACCTTTGAACCTAACTGGACCATTACATGACTTGCCCAAAAATCTTGAAATTTTTTTCCCATGGTTCCTCTATGGAGAATCACGAACAGCAAAAGATCATATCAAAATCTTTAAGGAGATTTGTAATTGAAACCAGATTCAGCATATGGATGTGGTATGTCACCTATTTCCTTACACTTTGGGGTAAATGGCATTCAGTTGGTACCTCAATCTACCGCCAACATCAATAAGGGATTGGAACTCTTTTGAGAGCAAGTTTTTGAAACAATTCAAGATCTATGTTGACCCAACTCTTCTATATCATCAATTCATCTCGATTAAGAGGGATCCCCATGAGACTATTTCCCAGTTTAATCATTGCTTCTATAGGATGTATCAAAGAATGGAGTTTTCATACACTGTACCACAAGAGCTGCCATCCAGATCTACTTTGGAACAATGGATTCATTAACTTCTATTTTTCTAAGAAGGCTCCCACCTAGAGACATTGATACCATTGAGAAGGTTTTCAAAGAGGTTGTTACATTCACAAGTCAAGTTACTACTACTCCAATGCAAACAATTACATATTTCGGATATGGGTCTCAAAAGACCACTTTCTTTGAGTAGAAAGCAGCTACATCCATTGAAGTAGAAAATAATATGGCTAGAGAGCTTAAGGCCATGAAGGAGACAATGTCTCTTTTATCCAATGAACTTGTGAGAATAAAGTTGAATTCTTCAAGAAACCAAGTCAATCATCCAAGACAACTTTCTACCCAAAACAATTATTCTCAAAATCAAAGTGGGAATTTTAACCTTTACAGGAACATCAACAATGAGAATAATTGTATTACAGGAATGAGTCCAAGTAAAAATGGGTATGGGCACAATGATGTTTCAGATCAGCCTCCCCAAATCATGGAGAAACAACCTTTGTAGTTTAGTGCAATGATGTTTGAATCATATGAGGAATCTACAGGAGGACTAAAATAATGAAGATGGTCAAGAGGAGTTTGTATTCCCATTCAATGAAGAAATTCTTCCAAGTGTTGATGTTGCAATAAGTGTGGATATGCCAAGAGATCATGAGGACATGAGAAATTTTGAAGTTCCAAAACTCCATGAATTTGTAAAAGGTGATGAAAATATGGAGGGTCATGAGGTTGGTGAGATTTTTGAATCACAAAGTCATCCAAAAGAAGACACCAATTCTTCCTGCAGTGATATTGATTCCCCATTGGATAACGATAAGCCACCTCCTTCAAAACAAGATTTGTCATTAGAAGAGATGGACAGAGTGTTCAATTTGGTCTCAAGCTTGACTGAGAAAATGTATATTTGTGGGTATTCTACACATATATCAAACCATGCAATAACTGAGTCATGTATAATCCATCCATTTGGGTTCCATTCAGAAGAAATTTGTCCAAATTTCCTGTTAGCTTGGGAGATCGTAATGGAAGGAAAATATGATTTTGAACAAGCTTCTTTGGAATATGAGGTAGAAAACATCTTGGTCGATGATAGTAATGAATCCTGTAATTCAAAAGGGAGGCTAGGAATGAAGTTCCCTAGTCTAAGGGAGCCTAGAGTAGAACCTAAAGTGTCTCCATGTGCACGTCAAGTGGTGTACAATGAGATGAGACAACCAGAAGGAGAAATTACAATGTGTGAGTGTACCCCTATGGTGGGGGACTTGTTGGATCAGGTGATATCTTTCCATTATCCCTCTTAGTTTGATGATTTTCAATTTAAATATGATGCTAAAGGTAAGAGAACTTGTTTGTGGATTAATCATGGCCATAAAGAGTTACCACAACTTTTGATTTTGTGTGATTTGTGCCCTGAATTTGAACCAAGATTGTCCAAACTTTATTTTTTTCAGTACAAAGACAAGTCAGCATTTTTGAAAACTATATGGGGTGGTTCATTACTATTTCACACAATGAGAAATCTACTAATAACTACCCCACATTGTCATTATTCAAGTTTTTCTGTAAATAAGTTTTGTTTTGTTTTGTTTTTCTTAGTCTTTTTAGTCTTTCTAGTTAGGTGTTGCATGTTTTCTTTCAGTCATGTGTTCATTTTTTTTAAAAGTTATGTCAGTCCTAGGGGGTAAGGTGTACTTGGGATTTTTCTCAAGATTTTACTAAAAACTCTTTGGTCTCGATTTCAGGAGGAGGTATTTCTTTGTCAAAACATTTGGATAACTGTGTGTTTTATGCCAACCAACCAATAGATATTCCTTGTGGAATTAGGGGTTTTTAGTCTGGAAATCAGAAGCCTAGACCAACAAGCTCTCAACACTTTGAAAATTTTAAGATTTGATCATTTTGGGTGCTATTGAATTCAAGTCAAAGATGATGAGAAATGATCCAAACTCTGACTAGTTCAAATAGGAGGGGTCTCCTTGAAAGGTTGCTAAGATCATTGTTTGGCATGGGAGTTGCCTTAAAAGTTCTAAAAGAAGAACGCAAGGGATGTTCATAAGAGATCGAATCCAGGAAATGACATTGATGTTCTGACTACATAGTCTAAGCATAGTTAGGATACAGAATTTAGAAAAAGAAAGAAAGAAAGAAAAGACAGTGTTAAGTCTGAAGGATTCTAAAGATCTGAAATGGCTAAAGATACATTGCAAAAAAGAAAAAAGAAAAAAAGAGTGTCTTGTATTCAAACTATTGCTTCATTAAAAGTAATATTTTAAATGATATGGATCAATTATGCAAGAGGCCAAAAATTAAAATAACGTGACATCCCACCAAGAGCCCTCAAACTAATTCTCTCATCTGGTCAAGCAATTGATTGATAAAGAGCCTTCGTGAAGATTTCAAATGAATGAGCTAGGAGGAGTGGAAGATTGTTTTGGGTTGTCAAAAAACTCTAATTGACTACAACCTGACACATCAAAAGGAATGAATACACAATGCACACACTCAGCTAGAAGGTTTCGAGTTTTGAGATTTTGACTTAGAAGTCATCCCAAAGATGCTTGTGATGTTCGAAGCTTGGTTGGTGTTTGACACACATTGAAAGAATGTTTTCTGATGAAGAAATGCCTTGGTCATTTCTTCCTTTTTTCAGGGCTATTTGTTGTGGTCTCCACAGTGCATGCCCCATTCCTAGCTAGGAATGGGGACCCCCTACTTTTTTTTAACTCCCAGACTCATAGTTCAGGAGTTACGAGAGGAAGAGAATTTTTTATAACTTAGAATTTTAGAGTCAATATTCAAAAAAAACAAAAAAATTGAAAAATTAAGAAATCAAAAAATTTAAAAAAATTTAAAAAAAGTTGAAAAAAAAGTGCCACGCGCTTGCGTGACCTGCGAGCTATGCACCGTGCACCTACGATGCCACGTGTCATGCGCCTGCACACACCACACCTGTGACACTCATGCCATGCGCCCATGGCCGTGTGCCTGCACTTGCATTGAGCATTGTGCACACTGTGCGCGTGATCATTGAGCGTCGCCCATGTCGTGCGATGTGTACCGAGCACTGTGTGCCCGTGCACTACCATAGTTCATACATGTACACGTGCATGACCAAGGTGCCTCATGTGCATTCGCACTGCGTGCTTCCAAGGCACCATGTGCCCTTTCTAGGTTGCCCTTTCACCTCTAGTTTTGTCTGAGTAGCTACAAGAGGGCTTTAAAATATATCATTTAAGTATAAGTTGATGTATATTTAGTTTCTTATATACTTAAGATATATTTTAATATATGCGACGAATCTTTTGAGATAGGTTTCAGACCTCTTGGAGATAAGGTAAAGATTCTAAGAAATTTCAAGGCTTCAGAAATCTAGACTTAGCCAAATTTTAGGGCTTCAAAATTTTAGACTTAGCTATATTTCAAGATTCACCTCTAGTTTTGTTTGAATAGCTAGTGTTTTTGCTATGCATTGCTAACTCTACGAACTAATGTTTTCTGCTTTTGTAGGTAAAAATGACATCCTCAACTTGTCAAGATCATAAGTTTTGACTCGAGCCTTAGAATTCAAAACCCCTTACACTATTGGAAAGAAGAAATGAAGATCTAATTTTAGTCCCTAAAATAGTGAACCTTTGATTGCCCAGTTTTAGAGACCGACAAAGGTTTCAACTTGAAATTTTGAGCAAAAGACCTCCAAAAAGGTCATTTAAAAACACATAGAAAATTTGTGAAAAAATATGAAAAAGTTGCAAACATTTGATCATCTTGGATAATTTGGATCACTTGGTTTCTCACCAGAAAGGATTGGATAGGTGGAGAGAAGACAAAGGTTAAAGATACAAAGTTTGGACACATAAAGAAAATCAGGTTCCTCATCTTATGCAGCTATGGGGACAAGTTTCAATACAGGTGCCTTGAGATTTTCGATTGAAGAAGTGGAGGGAGTGTAAGTTTATGAAAATAATTGGTTATAGAGAGGGTGTAAATCATCAGAAAGGGGCATGAAGCATATACAAAAAGTGATCTAAAACCTCATTTGAGAAAAACCTAGAAACCATTTTCAAAATTGAGAACTTTGATTTTTTGGTGAATTGAGCTCTGTAGGTCCATAGATCTGTAGGTTCGTAGCTATGCAGGTTTGTAGCTCTGCAAGTTCATAGATCCATAGCTCCGCAGGTATGTAGGTCCACAGATCCGCAGGTCTGTAGCTCCACAAGTCTGTAGCTCTACAATTCAGAGGTGCACCGATAGTTGATTGGCAGTTCCAAAAATAACGCTTTCCATGCATTGGAAATGCATGTTAATGGCAAGTTCACTTCGACACACATCAAGTGAAGGGTCAGCTTTTATTTTTGGTGTCTCCATGTACTTCTACTTTGATTGATGGCTTCCTCCTACTTTCTCTCTCATGTTTTCATTGTTTTTGACATGTAAAGGGCTCATGCATCCAATTAATGAATAAAATATGGATGGAGTCCCTCTAAGCACTAGTTAGAGTGTCAGTTTGTATATATTTAGTTTGTTTAAATGTATTTTAAAGAATTTTATTGTATCAAGATATCTCTCACTCTCAACACAAATTGAGGAGACAATTTCTTATAAATACCCCATTGTAAAATGTAAAAAGGGCTGCCATTATTATGCAATAAAATTATGCTTTTGGTGCTAGCATTTGGAGCATAGTTATTCTTGCCTGAATGTGTCATTGTTTTGTGGATTTTATTCATGAGATTGTGATTGAGCCAAAGGTTTATTGCATTGTTTCTGGTTGTTTGATCTTTTAGTTCTAGTGTTTGCTACAGATATATGAATTTTGTTGATGTAATGAGCTTGAGAAGAGATCACCTGATTGTGTCTACATAGCTTTTTGTCTCATATGAGCGCACTTTCTATGGCCTTATGATTTGATGAAGAGTGAAACATCATTCAATTTGTTAAAGATTCTCACCAATGATTGCATCAGTGGATTCTAGAAAGCATTGCTCCTATTTTCATTAGTTTCCTACTGATTTTTTCGAAGGTTTAACTCGCAGTGTGTTGTGTTCTGTAGGTTATGTCCATTTAGGAATTTCAATTTCAAGTTATTTGATTTCATGTTATTTTCTTTCAGTTTCATTATTTTCTTTGCTAAGCCCCCTGTTAGAATAGGACCTCATAGTAGTTGCATTGTTAGAGTTACATTCATTGAAAAATAGAAAATACAAAAATATTGTTCTTTTGGTGTGATATTTTGAGATAGCAAACAAATTTTACTTGATTCGAAGGTAAAAGAGTTTTTGGAACCAGCAAAGGCCTCGTGAACATTCACATTTATCTTCTACTGAGTGAATTTTGGTACATCGCAATACAAACACTAAACCTTGGAGTGGATCCTTAAAAAGATTTGCTTTTCAAGAGAGGAATTACACTATGGATTCATGCCGTTGACCTTGTGAAAAATGAATGCCCAAAACCTCTCTTTGTCCATTCACAATCACACACATGAAAATTTTGTCCAAAATTCCTTATGAAATACCATTTTGTTGGAATTGTTTGACTTCTAACTTTATATGTATTTGGTAGGTGATCATCTAGATAACAATCAATATGTGGTATTAATTTTGATCTTCCTAAGGAAATTATGTAATATCTTTCTTTCTTGAAGTTGGTTAAAAATCCAAATTGCTACAAATATTTTTTATTTTTATAGAATGGCTCTACCCTATGAAGATGTGTATAAATGAGTCAATCCATTCCTCTTGTGCATTTCCTAGAATGATCACTTAGATGTTGACTCTTTATATGGGAGTGACTCTATCAAAGCATTAGTTTCTTGATTTGCACGAGGGAAGCTTCAAAATTTTTTTGCCCACATCGCTAGAAAAATAAACATGACATCTTAGCATATATAATAATTAATTTAAATTATATAAAAACATAAAATGTTATAAAAGATAATGTTGATGATCATACCAATGTGACTCTCATCATGGCACCAATAATTTTGAAAGTAATTAATAAATTCCTTCTCTTCTTTAAATTCCTCCATGAGCTTTATTATCAAATCAGTAATGACATCTTCATTTTCACGCATTACATACATTATCTCACCCAATCTATCAAATATTCTTTTTCCAACATCTTTATTTTTAACAAATCTAGATTATATAACACACTATAGAGTTATGATGTTATGTATGTGATTTTCCATAAATTCTAATAAAATATTAACTTACTTGTACACATTCTTCAACCATGTCCTATGCACATGCCAAATGCATAACAACACTCAACATTTAAAGGATAATATATAAGACAATAAGTTATCAAAGTTCATAAGTAGTATTCTAATAAAATAATTCTTAAATTGAAACTAGTTTATGCTAAAAATTGGAAAACATATATTTGTATAAACTAAATATTATGAAATTACATTCTTCTAATTATAAACTAAGGTTAGAGAAAAACTTATTGCTTCAATCTTGGTGCTAGCATCATCCATCATGAATGCATTGACATGCCAATCTTCTCAATATTGTTCCCCTCTTTTATAAATCTTTGTTAACCAGTCATTTATATCCTCAACTTTATTTCTTTAGGATATGGCCCATGCAATAGGTACACTAGCTTCTTGTTTATCAAATACAAGCAAAATATAAAGTTGATACTACACATGAAAAAAACACAATATATTAATTTTTTAGACAAATAAAACTAATAACTGAATCAAAATCAATAAATGAAATTAGCATTGTTCTACTCCCATAGTGTTTGTTTGTTGAGAATATGGAGTCCATTGCAATAATTGAATCATGTGAATATTTCACCATCATCTCTTACATCCATGGTGTTTGGATGCCTATGATAAATAGGATATCTTCTTTATTTTTTGGTGTTCTATTAAAAAAAGAAGTTATCTTTCTCCCCTATATGCCACAAACATACACATTTTGCATCATCCTCTTTTTTCTATGAACATAGGGAATGTACTCTTTTCCATGCATTTAACACATCCTTTCGGAGAAAACAAGTATCCCTCTTATTCATCAACTTTGTTAGACCAGAATCTAGGTAATGTTGTTCACATATTGTGTCAATCCCTACGCCCATCAACAGTAAGGATTTAAGATACAATTTACATTCATTTGACAACCTTGGTGCAAAACTACTCCTTCAATCACTAGAAGGGTCATTTATTCCATGAGAAAATTCACCATTAGCATCTTGATGACTAAATTTATTATATGTAATTATTGCAATATCTATTTTGTACCATACATAACCCTAACATTAAAGTGGGTTTGACAACTCATTTTTTGAGTAAAATAGTGACTTCTTTCCTTGCTTTTTGGTCCATTTCTTTTATCTAGTGGCCCAAATGCATAATGATAATTGTTTATACATGTGAAAAATATAAATTAATGAATATAAAAAAAAGTGACATGCTTAATCAGTTTATTATAGCTAGATAAACCATGAATACATCTTTGTGGCATGACTAGTAGGTTCTATCAAATTACTCTCCAAAATCCTTTTACGTATAAATGTTGTTTCAGTACTCCTTCAATCACTAGAAGGGTCATTTATTCCATGAGAAAATTCACCATTAGCATCTTGATGACTAAATTTATTATATGTAATTATTGCAATATCTATTTTGTACCATACATAACCCTAACATTAAAGTGGGTTTGACAACTCATTTTTTGAGTAAAATAGTGACTTCTTTCCTTGCTTTTTGGTCCATTTCTTTTATCTAGTGGCCCAAATGCATAATGATAATTGTTTATACATGTGAAAAATATAAATTAATGAATATAAAAAAAAGTGACATGCTTAATCAGTTTATTATAGCTAGATAAACCATGAATACATCTTTGTGGCATGACTAGTAGGTTCTATCAAATTACTCTCCAAAATCCTTTTACGTATAAATGTTGTTTCAGTACTATCCAATAAACCTTTCCCTTTGACAAAGTGAGGGAGCCTCTCAAGAGGGATATCAACACACCAGTCTATCTGTTGTTTACTATCATCTCCAATAGGTGTCCATTCAAGTTCACAACTTGAGAAATGACTTCCTTTATTTGGGATGTCTTGCACATCTAACTTGATAAGTGATTCCCACTTATTCTTTCTACCCATCCTAAAAAATGTTAATATTATTAGTGACCCTTAATATTGTTTAAGTATGTAGAAAATGTTTTATAGTAGTACCATTAAATCTATATTATAATATCCCAAACATTTTTTCTTTACTTTAATCAAAATTATTTAAACAGAATCATATCAACAAAAAAATAGAATGACATATTCCATGGTTGAAATGATTTTTCATTGTTATTGCAAGAGGTATATGAAAATATTATGATGGCATTATAAGTGATTCTATAATGTATGACATAAATATTTTTATAGGTGTCATATGAGTATGGATGCTATATATGATGGTACCCAAGAGATAAATGCTTATAAAAGCATGTTAATATAGATCATAGACAAAATAAATTTTTTCTTAGTATAGGAAAAGCTAATACCTTTTTCAAGTATAAGTTAAAATAAATAACTAACTATTGTATTTTTCACAAAATTGTGAACCTTTTAAAATGTATACATAAAAAATTTTAAGTATGCAAAAGTAAAAGAAATTTGAAGATTTAAAAAAAAAACTAAAATTCTAATTAAAAAAAAAAAAACAACAACTTTATGCAAACATGGGTGCTCAATTCCATTTTTTCACTTGAAGGATGTACAAAATTATGAAAGTAGAATGGATCTAAAATTTATATACATAAGTATCTTAGTAATTCTACATGAATGTAAATATACCATCATGTGTCAAAATAAAATAGTTAAAAAAACTTTTGGAATAAACTTTGTATATATTTTCATTTATCATGTTTTATTATGTTCTAATTATTTAAACAAATTGAAATGAAGTTACAAAAATATATAATACAAATAAGTATAGTTTGATTTTAGATGTGAATTTGAATAATTTAATACAAATATACATAAACGTGTTTTTGAATAATTTATTATTGCTATTTGAAATGGTTTGATTTAAGATGTGCATAACATAATCACACAAATTAATTAGATAATAAATAAAAATTAGTCAACTTAAGGTTAGTGATCCTATAAACATAGAATATAGTATAAGAGATATAAGAAATGATGTAACTATTATCATCTTAATGATATTATGGGAATGCATATATTCATCAAGTGACAAAATAAGTAGATCACTTCAATACAAATTTCAAATTAAATTTAATGATATTTTTTAATAGACATTTTAGATCACACTCTAATTGCTTAAAATTTTAATTAAGTGATATACTACATATAAGACTTTATCATGGAAAAATTATAATTTAAAACAAATATAAGTGTTTATATTTTATTCCATTTGAAATTAAAAGTCAAATATCATTTAAATTGAAATTGATCATCTTTGTAAAATAGATGGAAAAAATAACATACATGATAAAAATCTTAATTATCAAGTGAAATAATAAGAAGATAATTGGGTTTAAGATTTAGAGTTTAAAATTATAAAACATGTATTTCATATTTTTTTCTATTATTTAGAATATTTTAATTTTGGATATTAGATGTTTTTACATTTATATACAAATTAATCTATAAAATATAATTAAATACATTATTATTAAGTGTAAATAATACCATATTTTAAGAATGTTTTTTATATAATACTTGTTTGCAAAGTAAATTTTTTATTATTACTTTTAAAGGATTATGATGCATATATAACAAATATTTTTTATTAATTTAAAAAAATAGATTTTGAATCTCAATTTAATAAAAATATAATATTAAAGAGAACCAAAAAAATACATATTTATTTTTGTGTGATAATTTGTCAATGTTTGATTAACTATTAGTTGCACAATGTTACATCTAATGTCTGGTTCAATGTATAACAATATCTTTTAAAATAAATTTAAATTTATTTAAATTAAAATGCTATATTATTGAATAATATAGTCTGAAATTAAGTAATGCACTAACAAATACTTATAAGACATTTTTAAATTTAAACACTTATATATAAGAAATGAAGTACTTGAAGAGGTGCAACAATCTTGTGTGAGTTTGATTTAGAGTAATAGTTGCAATGTATTTTCTATAGAAAATAGAAAGATTTATATAAATAAGGAAAATCACCATAATATGTTCTCTATAGAATATACATTATTTAAGTACTTATACAGTAGAACTAAATAGATAGCAAAAAAAATAACCCAACAACGATGGAGTAAGGAAAATATTAAGAAACTAAAACTTTGTTGCATAAAGTATCATCTAGTAGTGTATGAACCTCTTAGCAGCGTACAATGGGAAACATTATAAATATAAAAAATTAAAAATTAAATACATAACATTAGAATAATATTAAAAGTAAAAGAAAAATTTCATTAGAATATATAAACTAATTCCAACTTAGAAATAGAGTATTACGTAACATGTTATTTGTTCATGAATGGCAAGAACAACAAGTGAAATAACCCAGTAGCAAGGAAAATGACCCAACAAATATTGAATAGAACATTAACCTAGCGAAAAGAAATATCATCAAGAAATTGTAATTCGATCATATGAGAATGCATGTGGAATTGTTGATCTATAAGACATCATGAAAAAATATGGCAAGATGAGCATTTATATGTTACGTTCATATTCATGACAAAAATGAGGTGGGAAATGTTGTCGATTTCTTGTGACAGTTGGAAAATATGGATGGCGACATGTTTGAAGTAAATGCCAAGTAAATCTTGTAACGAAGGGCAAACAAATGCTCAGAATTGAAATGATGAATGTACGTGAAAATGAAAGTGAGCACATCTGAATGAAACCTTTCTGGCATATGGAAAACAAATGCTTAGAATTTAAATGACAGAGGGGACATAAGTACACGTTATGTGTGAGGATATGTGGACCATGGCATGGAGGGGCTCAATTGGTGGTAATATGTTGCACCATAGCCAGTGCCCAATAGTTCGAGGGCTCCATCATTTTTTCTTTTTACCATTTTCTTTGTTCTCCCATAATTATTGATTTGCACATGCTTCCCTTCATGTTAGGATGAAAATTTTAATAATGTCAAGAAAGCTAAGATCTATCATCATAACACACAGTGAACTTAATTAGATATATATTAAAAATATTGAAATATAAACATCCAAACATAAAGATGTATTGTCATCGAAATAGTAATTTTTCTAATTACTTTCTAATAAAATTTGAATTTTAAAATATATATTATATTTTATTATATATTATTATTGAAATAGTAAAATTTTAAACTTTTGAAAATATACTTAAACTTGCTATATACAATACATAAATAAATTTTATATATATATCCAAAATCCTTGATATCTCTCATCTTTCTTTATATAAATTATATAATATATACTTTAACTCTCAAATATTATATTTATAATTTATTTTATTATATCATTTTATTTTATTATTATATAATATTATTTTAATTTATACTAGAGCATCCCTCTCTATCAAATAGAATTATTTGGTTTATGGTAAGGGTACAGAAAAATATTTTTAAAATAGTATATGTGGGTTAATAGTTAGCTTTAGGTAATAATGTGTCTTAATCAATTTTGAAAAGGGGAAGACTTAATTTACATTTTTATTTGATGTATTTACAAGATTTGGTTTATCATAAGGGTAATATTTAATGGTTAAGTTTAATTTATAATTTGTCTTTGTATGCAATTAAGTTCAAAATTAGGTTAGGATTGAGTTTACATACTAGCTATACATATATTATTTGTTATGTATAATATATAGAGAAAGCTAGAGATATCAAGGCTTTAATTTTCAAATGTGAAGTAAATTAAAACCTTGATATCTATAGAGTTTCTGTATATATGTTAGATAACATATAATATATGTATAGCTAGTAGCGTTAGGATGGTTTTATAATTTATTAATGTTGTAGTTGGGTTGATGGTTATGCTTAGGTTATTATTTATCTTAATATTCAATTATGAAATGGGATAGACTGCATTTTCATTTATAATTATGTTTTAAAGTCAACTTTGTGTACAATTACATTGAATAAAGTTTAGAATTAGGGTATGCTTGGGTTTAGGACTAGATTTGTAAATTTATTTAATGTTATGAACTCTTATTGAAACTTAGGTTTTTTCAAAAAGTTACCTTTTATAATATTTATGAATATGTTTTAATTTTTTTTATTGTTATAATTTTATTTTTCTTTTATTAGTTTTGTATTCAATAGAGCTTAGTCTAGGGTTTTTAAAAAAAATCATTATGTTTAGATAAAGGTTTCATTTTAGTACTTAAGAGTAACTGGATTTGCACATAAAAGTGAATTGGGTTTAATTAATTTCAATGTTAAGATGAAGCTTTGGTTATTACTATAATTATTCCTATTAAGGTTAGGGTTTTATTTGGATTGAATGCATGATTTGAATAAGCCAACCATAGTTGTTATCATACTCTCTCTCTCTCTCTCTCTCTCTCTCTCTCTCTCTCTCTCTCTCTCTCTCTCTCTACTTGACCCATACACACACATCCCCCTCCTCTATTATGTTTTATTGTGTCCTTCACTTTTTAGGTTGGTCATCTTATCCTCTCTCTCTCTCTCTACCATCTCTTCCCCTACTAAATATCTATTTATATATGTCCTCCCCTCCCCTATTACCATCTCTCTCTCTCTCTCTCTCTCTCTCTCTCTCTCTCTCTCTCTCTCTCTCTCTCTCTCTCTCTCTCTCTACCTCATTCCTTCTCCTATCTTTATTCCTCAATTACACATTATTTGCCCTCTGCATATCATTGTGTAACTGCTCTTTCTCATATTTATTTCTATTTCTCTATTCCTCATCTATCTTCCCATCCAAATTCTCTCTTATATTTCTCCCCCTAACTACACACACTTTTATTCTCTTCTCTCCCTCCTCTCACCATATAAATTCCCATTTTTTACCCTCTATCTCTCGGAATTTTTTCTCTCATCCACTTTTCCTTCTCTAATTCACATAATCATACCTATTTTCTCCTAATTACCCTTTGACACTATCTCCTTTGTTGATTGTGACAATTTATGCCCCATTTAACCTGATCTCTCTCTCTCTCTCTCTCTCTCTCTCTCTCTCTCTCTCTCTCTCTCTCTCTCTCTCTCTCTCTCTCTCTCTCTCTCTCTCTCTCTCTCTCTCTCTCAAACTAATTACTATCTCTCATTCTTTCCTCTCTCTCAACTCACTATCTCTTACTCCTTATTTACCCTACAACTTTACCTTTTGTTTTTGACCCTCTCCCTCATATCTTGCTCTCTCTATCTCTATTAAATGTACCCCATGTAATTTGTGTGTGTGTGTGTGGGTGAACCCACAATAGTGTAACCTGCTATTGTTGGTTCACCCATACAGGAGAAAGAAATTCCTTCGAAATCATGCAACTAAAATTTTTCCATTTGTTAGTTTTGATAGAAATATTTTTTAAAGTTTCAATAGAAACTATTTAGATTCTATTGAAACCTAAATAAAATAAATATTGAAACTTTTCATGCCATGTAGTTTTAATTAGAACTACATAGCTAGTTTCAATTGAAACTAACAATGCAGTTCCAATCCAAACTATGAAGCCTGACTAGAGTTTGTTAACCCTAGGCTTTGACTAGTTTTGATTGAAAATAGTACATAAATTTTTGATCCAAACTAAAAAATAATCGAAATGTAAATAGTTTGATTGTGACACTACATGTCATTTTTGATAGTGGGGCTCAAGAGTTTCGATCATAAGCATAGCTTAGAAAGGGGCATCCAAAACTATCAAATATCAAAAAAGGTTACGATTTTTCCCCTTTTTAATTCATTTAAAATGATTTTAGTTTCATTTTATAAGTTTTTAGTTTTAATTTATATATATATTTTCATTTTATATATTTTAGTTTCATTATATATATGTTTTTTGTATGTATGCATATATATCATGTATGTATATATATGCATATCTATAACATGTGTACACACATGTATATATGTATATATATGCACATGTGTGTATGTATATATACATAAATATATATATGTTATATACATATCATGTAAATGTATATATGCATATGTATATATATGTATATATATATATATATATATATATATATATATATATACATGCATATATGTATATATATATATATATATATATATATATATATATACATGCATATATGTATATAAACATACATACATACATATATATATATATATATATACATGCATGCACATATGTATATGTACATATATCTATATATATATGCACATATATATAAATGTATGTATATACATACATGTTGTGGATATACACATACTCTTTTTATGTACACACGTGAACTTGTAATATATTAAAATTTAAGTTCATATATATACATGTTTGTGTTTTTAAATCTTCAACTTACTCCTAGTAATAATTTCAATGAACTAACCCTAACATTAGTTCCAACAAGTTAGGTCATGATATGAACCCTATTATAGAGTTCACCTCAAGGTCCTCATCCTAATCTTCAGTCTAATTAAACCTTGACTAAAACCTAATCTAAAAAATAAATATGACCACAATCCTAACCCTAAATGTCATGTAACACAATGCTAACCCTCATGTAAATTTAACCCCAATCTTAACTCTAAAAATTATATATTCACCCTAAAGTTGACCTTGAGTCTAACCATAACCATAAAATCTAAATTGTAGTTCCATAATCCTACACGTGTTTAATCTTAGGCATGTAGGCTATACCATAACCATAATTATATAACTATTTAGATCTAACTTTAGTATGACCTTAAACATAAACCTTTAAATCTAAAGTTATATCATTTTAATGCAAAAGTTATCCCTAAACCCAAACATGATGTGAAGACTAACTATAATTTTTTATAGCATGATCCTCACTTCTTAACCGTAAAAAAACCCTAATATGAATACTAACTAAAATATTTAATCTAGATATTTACACCAACCCTAAACATTTAATACTAAAGATCCCTAAACATTATATTAACCTTGATATTGGTCATGATTCTAAGGATATAGCTCTAAATCCTAACCACAATCCTTACTATAAACCTAACCATGTAACTATAACTATAAAATAAACCTTAATCCTAATACTAAATAGTAACCCTAATTATATTAACTTACTCAATATTTAACACTAAATCTTAAACCTAATCATAATTCTACTCGTAACGCTAATGTAAGTAGATCACATTGATATTAAACACTAATGATCTAACTATATAAACACAATTATAACACTAACCCTAACTCTAACCATAATAGCTTACTTAACATAACCCTAGCCCTAATATATTCCTAACCCTAACTTAATGAAAGTTTACCATGATTAAACTTTAATAATGACCCTAAACTCAATCTTAATACTATTTACCCCTAACACTAAAATTAACCCTAGAACCATAATATAAACCATAATCATGATATAACATTAACCTTGAATGCCAACCCGAATCAGATTAATTTATACACTATGAGGCACGTGCAACAAGAATAACATGTACTACTAATTTATAACTCTAAACCTAAGTATAACCATAATATTATAAGTCTTAACCTATTCATGATGTTTTAACTTGAAGCCTAACCCTAAAATTAACTCTAAATCTAACTCTAACCATAGTCCTACTTATTTCCCTAGTAACCTTAGCCATGATCGTGACAATATACCTATTATATTGTCACAAATCTATTTCTATATTTAACCTTGTTATATGTTAGGTGGTCCACCCATGTGACCTAGATTCTATCTAGACTTAATTGAAACTATTTTATTTAGTTGTCACACACATCAACGCACAATGTACACATGTACATGTTCTGTTCATTTCATGTTTATGGAATTATATGTACATCTACATAGCATATTTTTGTTTCATGTTCAAACACATATTATTTAATTTCATGTTTACAAAATTCTAGTTTCTAAAATGTCATCTAGTACAATGAATTTCAATTTTATTAAATCTCATGTATTTTAACTTAGGAAGTACAAAAAGAACATGTAGTATTGTACATGTTATTTTCATTCCATGTTTACACATATTATATGTTTAATTTCATGTTTACAAAATTCTAGTTTCTTAAATGTCATTGTACTTGACCAATTTCAAGTTTATTAAAAATGTCATATTAAAATTTAAATTTCATCTTTACACATTATATACAAATGCATTCTACATATATTGACATTCACATGGAAAATCAACATCCTCCTATCCCCCCCAAGTAGTAGCCTCCTATCCCTCCTTGAGCGACAACTGTCATGTCCCCTTTTCAAATAATTAAAAAATAATAATCTTTGCTAAGGCAGGCAGGCCCAAGAAAGTGAAGTTTCAGAAAAAGGGGGTTAATCTTTGGAAACCGTTGGACTAATAAATGAAAATTATTATTAAAATATGTTTCATTAACCTCTCTTGGACTTGAGTTATAGTTATGCCCTCTTTAAGGGGTTTGGAGGCATTTTGGGCTGATGGGAGAACTTGATTTTTGCTCATTCTTTGTTATTCTTCAAAGGCTGCCAAACCTGTGGAGAAGGAGACCCAAGAAAAGGAGTTTGCAGGTTTCCAGGGAGACCCAAGAATGGGAGTTTTCAGGTTTCCAAGAAGGCTAAGGATGGGAGTTTGAAGCCATTCCATGTGCATGCTGATACAGAGTTTGCCTTTGTGCTGAATAGTGTAGATTTGTGGGTTTTTGGGTGTGTTTTTTGCATGAGCTTGGTGTTTTCAGTTGAGCATTTCATATCAGTTTTGGTTGTTTCTGTATTTCAGACTTTAAGCTGTTAAAATAGAGCTGAATATATGTATTGGGACATGATTAAACTTCTGATATAGTTTATTAGTGTTGTGTGGTATTTTCGGGCATTTTTGTGTTAATTTCAGGAGCCCGATGAGCATAGTTTTTGTCCTACATTTGAGAACTGTTGTGTAAAGGTTATACGGATCTGGAAATTTCATTTTGTATGCTTTTATGCTGCTGAAGTTTCTATAAAAATGTCCACTTTTAGATTTATTAATAATTGGTGAAGCTGTGAAGCTTTTGGCACAATTTTCGGCATACCCGATTTGGGGTTTCTTGAGAAATTTGGAGGATCTTTGTGATATTAGTTGTTTGATCTTAAAGATCTGATTAAAGGTTGGAAATATCATGTAAAATCAGAAAAGGGACATTTTAGTGGTATCAGAGCCATAATCTTGCCAGCCCAAGGGTTTGTAGAAGTTTGCAGGTCAGTTTTGACAACTATCCAGATCTTGCATTTCAGTTTTGAGAACTACCCAAATCTTGCATGTCATAATTTATGATTGCATGTTGCTTCTAATTAGTTGCATGTCAAAATTGATGGTTGCATGATACTTATAATCATTTTCATGTTATTTCTTGGTGAATTTGGTGGTTGTAGAAGTTTGCATTTCAGTTTTGACAAGTACCCAGATCTTGCATGTCAGTTTTGACAACTACCCAGATCTTGCATGTCATAATTTGGTGGTTGCATGTTGCTTCTAATCAGTTGCATATCCAAATCTATGGTTTCATGCTACTTCTAATCATTTGCATGTTAGTTCTTGGTGAATTTGGTGGTTGTAGAAGTTTGCATGTCAGTTTTGACAACTACCCAGATCTTGCATGTCAGTTTTGACAACTACCCAGATCTTGCATGTCATAATTTGGTGGTTGCATGTTTCTTCTAATCAGTTGCATGTCCAAATCTATGGTTTCATGCTACTTCTAATCATTTTCATGTTAGTTCTTGGTGTTTGAAGAATTTATATCCTATTGGGGTTACACTCTACTTTATCCAGAATGGACAGGTATAGTACAGAGTCTCAGAGGGAACGATCTTGGACAATTGATAGCCAGAGTCAAAATAGTAGAAAGGATGGTTATTTAGACATTCAAGATAAACTTATGAAAATAATCCATGACATGTCTAAACAATTGGTTGAGCACCACCGTATAATGAATGACATGTTATTTGACCCAGCTAAGGTGGATAAGTTGACTGGATTTCTATTTGGCAGATTTTCTCACAGGACAGATGACACAATTCCCAAGAACTTGCATGAGGAGTTTGAGAAACTAGCTGATAGCTAGGTAGAGGTCTCAGATTCTACTCTGCCACAGGAGGTGGTGGGAAAGGATATTACATAGATTGATAGTAACGGTCAACTTGATACTCAAATTGAGACAATTGTTTACAGGTTGTCAAAGGGTGATGCCACAGGTATTCAGGATGGTATAGTTACAACAGGCAGTGACTATAGTGTAGTGGGTTTAGATGATGATTATGAGGATGTTGTTGTGCAGGATGGTGAGATACCTGGTAGAGATGAGCAAACATTGAGCATTCATGACTTTTCTGAGAAAGAGTACCAGGCACAGTTAGATGCTTCATCACATGAGGTCGAGGCATGTAGTACTTCACATGATTTATCCCGCCAGCTGAAGGTGAGTGAAGATTGTATTTTGACTTCATTATCTCATCATGATAGGTATGCGGAGTTAGTTGGTATTGGTCATATTACTCAAGTGAGGATTTTGCTTGAGTTACCAGCTGATTCTAGTTTACAGATATGGACTCAAGATTGTTATATTGGCATTTGGGATTCAGTTGACAGGAGATCTTTAACACTTTTTGGTAGTAGTGTTTGTTTGGGTGCTATCATGGATTTGATTAGCAAATTGCATGGTGTTGTCTTTTCTTGTGCTAGCAGCTTGTCCAATGTTGGTATTAGTTTTTATACACCGATGTTGGGCTTTGTTCATATATCCAGTCAACCATACTTGCTAGAATGTGTTGATGATATTTCATATTTGGCAGTGTGTATAGATGAGTCCCAGGATCATATTGGCATTGATGACATCCAGGAGGATGGAGTGGGAAATTTTGAAGACTTAGTTTCCTTGGGTATAGAGGAGTTGGACAACAATGCTAATGTTTTTGATACTCTGTATGTTGATATGAGTTTTAGATTTGATTCACAAGATATGGATGGTAATACTCTAGAGACTAGTGACTTTGAAGATACTCCTTTAGACAGTGCATCAGAGGAGGTTTGTAGGAGACAGTCAAGCCAGTGCCATCATGTGTCTAATCAGTTGAGAGTTAGTGACCAAGACATTGATATCACTTGCCAGCATTTTGATGTTGCTTGTCAATTGTTAGCAGTTTATGGATGGGGTTCTCCTACTAGTGATGAGCAGGGAGGCAGTTATCTTTCCTTGACAGAGTTCAACTCCTTATGGGAGGCTATCCAGATTCTGAGAGAGGATTATATGCAGTTGGTAGCCGACAGAGATTATCTTATGAAGTGGGGCAGTACAACATATGATGCATTGTTGACCAAGGAAGATGAGGTGAGGGAGCTTACTGAGAAGCTTGTAGTGACTTCTGAGATTCTTGAGAGTACATAGTTGGCTTTCAAGGAGTCACAATTTCATTTGGCTAAGGTGACCATGGAGTTAGAGTGACTAGAGTCTTCACCTGATTCTATACAGTCACAAGCAGTGGTGTTTGGTGATTTGAGGATGTCCATGGCCGAGATTGTCAGAGAGAGTGGAGATGGGGATGCATCCATTATTGATAATAACATTGGAATATCAAGTCCATTCCCACTAGAGTTAGGTTCAGTTGAGTTGGGTGTTGTAGCAGATTGTTGTATGCCTGACATGGTGGTGGCCTCTAGTATTGATGGCACAGAGACTAGAGATTTACCAAAGATCATGTGTGATGTTGGTGAGTCGGCAGTTGGCATGGTTCCTACTAGTAACACTACTCCCTTGGTGATATCTTCGAAGGTAGTAGTTAGTTCCAACATGGTTAATGATCAATTGCAGATAGTTTCATCTGGATTACAATCTGAGCCACTGATTGAGATTGGTGCATTCTATCGGCATTACACTATGAGGTATGCTCATCAATTTACCTTTGATGACCATGTTGATGAGATAATGATACAGAGATGTACTTTGGTTCCTAGTGCTTATCATCAGTTATGGGACAATTTGATGCCTCAAGATGACAGTTGTGATGGGCATGACATGGCAATAGGTTCTACAGTTGACAACTTGATAATACATGACTTAGAGTAGGAGTTTCAGAGTGATGCTTCAATGGGTGTTGTTATTGATTCTACTCCTTTGGCTATGACATCTCCTGACTTAGCTGGTGATCAGTTACAGTGGGTTGTATCACTTGTTCATGGTGAGTTGTTGACTAAGGTTGGTTTTTTTTATCAGCATTATTTTGCAAGGTATGTACATCAGTTAGCATTTGATCCTTGTGTTGAGGAGTTGATGGCAGGAAGATTTGGTTTGGGTTCCAATTCTTGCTATTTATCTTGTGATGGCTTTTCACCATCAGGGGTGCATGGTAGTTATGGTTATGAGATAGTGGCCGGTGATTTGCAAAGTTGTGTTGACTGTAGGAGTTTTACAGTGTGTGGATTCTCCATACTTGGTACAGTTTCATTCGAGAGCATTCACCATTGTTACAGAGTTGGATTGCGCATTCTGTATAGGCTAGTGGGATGCGTTGATGGTATTTATTGTGTTGGTAGTTTGATTTGTCCACTTTGCTTGGGTTTTGATGTTCTAAGAGTTTGTGCCTCATGGGTTTTTGATTGTGGTAGTGGTGATTTCGGAGTTTGGTTGAGCTATAATTGTCAGTTTGATTATGGATTCCTCTTGGTCATATTGCAAAGGATATTGCAGGAGCCTGTGTTAATTGGTAGTAGTATAGTTCATGACTACATTTGGGATCCAGGTGGATTGATTGGTTTATTGTTCAACCATTGCTTGAGGACAAGCAATGTTTGGGAGGGGAGGACTTTTCATGTCCCCTTTTCAAATAATTAAAAAATAATAATCTTTGCTAAGGTAGGCAGGCCCAAGAAAGTGAAGTTTCGGAAAAAGGGGGTTAATCTTTGGAAACTGTTGGACTAATAAATGAAAATTATTATTAAAATATGTTTCAGTAACCTCTCTTGGATGTGAGTTACAGTTATGCCCTCTTTTAAGGGGTTTGGAGGCATTTTGGGCTGATGGGAGAACTTGATTTTTGCTCATTCTTTGTTATTCTTCAGAGGCTGCCAAACCTGTGGAGAAGGAGACCCAAGAACGGGAGTTTGCAGGTTTCCAGGGAGACCCAAGAATGGGAGTTTTCAGGTTTCTAGGAAGGCTAAGGATGGGAGTTTGAAGCCATTCCATGTGCATGCTCATACAGAGTTTGCCTTTGTGCTGAACAGTGTAGATTTGTGGGTTTTTGGGTGTGTTTTTTGCATGAGCTTGGTGTTTTCAGTTGAGCATTTCATATCAGTTTTGGTTTCTGCTGTATTTCAGATTTTAAGCTATTAAAATAGAGCTGAATATATGTATTGGGATATGATTAAACTTTTGAGATAGTTTATTAGTGTTGTGTGGTGTTTCCGAGCATTTTTGTGTTAATTTCGGGAGCCCGATGAGCATAGTTTTGGTCCTACATTTGAGAACTATTGTGTAAAGGTTATACGGATCTGGAAATGTCATTTTGTAGGCTTTTATGCTGCTAAAATTTCTGTAAAAATGTCCACTTTCAGATTTATTAATAATTGATGAAGTTGTGAAGCTTTTGGCACAACTTCTGGCATACCCGATTTGGGGTTTCTTGAGAAATGTGGAGGATCTTTGTGATATTAGTTGTTTGATCTTAAAGATCTTATTAAAGGTTGGAAATATCATGTAAAATCAGAAAAGGGACATTTCAAAAACCTCCTATCCCCCCCAAGTAGTAGCAACTTCCTATCCCCCCCGAGTAGAAACAACCTCCTACCCCCCTAAGTAGCAAACTATCCCCCCCAACAACAACCTATTCCCATAGATCATCAGCCTATCCCACCAAAAATGCTTTATGATTTCATTAAATAGGAGATTCAGAGAGTTCATGAATCCTTGGCTAGTGATACATGCTCTAGTGTGTATAGTAGTACATGTTAGGGCATCTTATAGAGCCTTGCATATATTAGAGATGAGATTCATGGTGTTTCTCCATTTCTACATGTACTATACAGATTGTCCTTGATAGTAAGAAATGAGAGATCTCTTTAGGTCTTTTGTTATAGTAGGTACAAGGCTTAGTTCCTAAAGACACACTGAAGAGGGAATTTTCCCCTCATTATGTTTCATTAATGTATGTGAAGGGATATTCTCCCCTTAAGTGTATGGATGCACAAATGGTTATAGTTATATAACCACACTTCCTTTTTTCTCATGGTCATTATCCAAATAATGACCAAATTACACTCTATTTTGCATGACAACTTTATGCTGAGGTTCACTTAGGAAAGGTGGTGAACTACACTGATTTACCATCGCATTTAGGATAGGGCATGGTAGACTAGTTGATAGGCAAATGGGTCATCCACCACTAACACATAGGTCAATTTTTGGAGAGATGACACCTACTATTTCCCCTATATTAGGTTTATTAGTTAATGAGGCCATGTGTAACACCTAGTTGTAGGGGGTGATTTAGGGAGTTGGAGAGATTCCCACAACTATCAGATCTATTTTAAGTGACAAGTTTGGCCAGTATTTGAAGTCTTGTTAGTATTCTAGATCATCATCTAGTGCTTCATCTTTAGGAGACTTATATAGTGCAACAAACATCTTGTCATGCCCAAAATATAAGGGGAAAAACATAATTTAAAAAATAAAATTTAATAATAAATTTTTTCACTAAGTTTGAATAAAGATCACTGAGGACAGATACAAAACCTCCTATCAAAACTGTGAGACTATAACTCAGATAATAACACCTTGAAGAATTAGGTTGTTAAACTTAAATGTTCATTGATAAATCAATTAATTAACTTAAACAAACTAGAATTCATTTAATTAAAAAAACTATCACATGATTATTTATAATCATTCTTAAAATGAAAATTAGAACTCTTATTGTTCAATTGATTAATTAATGTAAACAAACCAAATTAAGTTAATTGAAGGATCCAATAGACATTTACTTTTAATTATCCTAAGAATCTTACCTCCTTAGAACAATATTAAAACATTATTTATAATAAATTTAAATCCTATCTGCATTAATCATTATAACTTTGATTAAGCCAATTATCTTTTAACCTATATGATTTAATGATTTGAAAACCCCTGCAATTAATAGAACTCTAATTTAACAACATTTTTGAATCAAGGCTAATATTAAATAATTGATTTAGTCAATTTAAAGGATCATCAAAAAACTCTTCATTTATTGAAAACAATTCCTTTCTCTTCATATTAGTCTAAAAATGATAATGTTGGAATACTAATTAAATAAACCAAAAATAACATTTCCTACTAATTGCCTTTAAAAGTAATAATCTCTACACCTTAACACTAAATTATATTGATATTTGTTAGAGTTAATAATTAATTATTAATTGTTTATTCTATTACTTAAGCTTGCTTAGGTTAATGCATTTATTTAATATTTAGTATTTAATAGTTGTAGTGGTTAGTTGTTGAAAACACGAGAGTTTTTTCCTTCTAGCATGTTCCACTGTTCTGTGGAAGAGTGCTTAGTTGTAAACTTTATCTTCTACCTCCTTCCAGCTTGTTCTACAAGCTTCCTTGAGGCCTTTATAAGTGGTCTCTTTCTCATTGTAAAATCATTCCATTCACATAGAAATTCTAATTTCCTATTGTGAAATATTCTCTTGTGCGGTATTTATTTCAAGCTCTTGGCTCCCTAGGTTTCTCTTCAACAAGCTATTTGCTTTGCAGGTGATCTTGGAAAATTTTGGGAGTCGAATTCTCAACTCCTACATATTAACATATAATATTATTAAAAAAAAATCTAATTAAAATTTAAAACTCTACTTATACTAAAATCTAAATTATTCAATACTAAGACACATTACTTAAATTTCTAACAAATCAAAAATAAAAAACATTTATTAATACTAACTTTCATTAACTAATTAACTAACATAATAGTAATATAAAAAAATTACACATATTAATTAAATTATATAAAATAGACATATTCAAAACTAAATAACAAAAAAAAAAACAACTTTTACTAAAACTAATACTAACTCTACAAACTACCTACACCTAACTACTTGGCCACTTGGCCACTCTACCCCCACATCCCAATGAGCCTTGTGCGGACCCCAAGACCCTTGGCACTGTCCCCATGTCTGCACTAGCATAGATCATGTCCCCCCATTACTAATGCAAAGCAAGCCTCGTAAGTTGAGCACTTAGGAATGAGAGTGGGAATGTGTTAAATGGAGTTTGATTTAAGAATGCTAAGAAAACTGACATGCCACTTGCCATGGATGCCAACCAAGGAGATCTCACACTGTCCAAGGTTAGCCTAAGGAAGAATTTTTCATGGAGAGGATTTGGTAAAGTGTTTGGGTTTCTAAGTCTGAATTAATGCTTATTTCTACTTGCTCTTCTGACTTGTACCCCTAGTCCAATCTGTCGCCTAGAAAAAGGGGGAGTGGGTTAAAGAACAATATTTTTAATTTAAAGATTTTCTCCTTCAGACTTCCTATGTGCTAGGATTGTGGGATAGGTGTAAGGGGTTAGGTGGAGATTTAGGAGAAGGGGGAGGGTAATAATGGTTAAAAGTTTATTAGGTGAGTTTATAGATAAAGGGTATTTCTCAAGTATATATATTGCCTTTAAAACCAATATTTATTTATAAGGAATTTGATAATAGATTTTTAAAAGAGGATCAAAAGGGAATATACTTTGTTATCTATGGGATTTAATTTTGTATTCCCATACAAATTCCAAAGACCAAATTGCTCTTGGGGTGAATTTTTTTTATTGTCATGCCTTTTTTTTTTTTTCTAAGAGTTGATTTTTTTTTTTTTTTGCAAACTAATTTTTTTAACAAAGGTGTATATTTCTTTTTTTCTTTAGAATTGAATTTACCAAATCATTTAGCTAAACAAGAAGGTTGAATGAATTGTTGTAATAGCACTGTGAGATTTTTTTTAATCTCCTAATACATACGAAATTGGATTGGAATTACGACATACAAATTTCTACCTTAACATAATTGAACTTGGAAATGTGTAATTGATAATCATCTTTCTATCTACTCGTCAATGCACATATGCACAAATTGAAAAAACATAAGATTTAATGCAACAACATTACTCAAATCCTTTTCTCTTCTATTAATCAACCTAATTCAAGGCTTCATCGAGAAAGAACCAGTAAGAAAACTCGACATCCTTGCCAACATCAAATTTATATATATATTTTTACATAATGTTACAATACAATTTGAATTCTCTTCTAGGCCCTTAACAAGGGATCCTTTTCAATATCTTCAATGAATCATGGAGATCATGGAGAAGATGAGAATTGACTTGGAGATAAATCAAACATATCATGAAGAACAAATCAAGCATACATTTCCATCTCAGTTTGCACAATAGGTTCAACATTAAACTAGACTAGGGAGAAGGTGGATTTTTCCAATAGGAGACATTGATCACCATAACACAACCTATCCCTTTTGAGGCTAAAAACTCAAGAAATGATGTTCTTCCACAAATTCCCTTTTGAGGCCAATATTACAAGGATTTTCATCCTTCCATTTTCAAAATTCTAAAACCTGGTATGTGATGAGAAGTAGAGGCCCATAACACCCTACCCTCTTTCCCTCTTCTCATCATGAGAAGAGACTCTACACTATTGGAGTCCAACTAAAGCCCTTCCCCCATACATGGGCACTTCTTCCCTATCCATGGGTGAGTAATGCAGAAACAACCCATACAATCCTCTCAAAATTCAAAGCAAAACACAAGAAAGGCATCCAAGAAACGTGTTTCAATCCCTTCCAAGCATACTCAACACACATACAAGCATACAATGAAAAAAAAAAAGACTTATGCATGAATCAAAGCATAAACAACATGGACACCATGAAAAAAAGAGATGAAGCAACTCCTACCTTCACAATAAGGTTTTTTTGAGATGAGTTATTCCTTCCTTCCCTTCAATCTTGAAAACTTCTGTCCAAAATGAGAGATTGGGTAACAACCAAAAATTCTCCAAAAATGCCTCTAAATATGATCCTAACTCACCTAGACATTAGGTAAATCTCAAGTTGGAGTCACCAACTCATGAAGGAGACAATCAATTTTCGCAATCAACCAAAAGTAGGGTTTTTGAGTGACCATAAAAGTCAACCAAAGAGGCTAGGGGAGTGAAAAATACTCCCAACCCATACCCTTACCCCTAGGGTACTTAGATTTAATGTCTATAGGGCTTTAGGATTAATTGGGGAACTATCAAGAGTTAGAAATTTTTTAAGACTATTTAACAACCTGCAAAGAAAGACAATGAAAATTAAACACAAATTAGCAAGGGGTTTAGTTATGTCTCTCCATTAGGTTTCTCAGCTAAAATATTCTGCACACTCATTGCACACATCAGTAGTTCTAGAAAATCACGTGCATATATGTATATACATATCAAGAAAATCTCATAAATTAAAACATCCATCTTTTAATTAATCAAATGTTTATCTCATTCTACTCATATTCTCAATCATTAAAAATGTATAATCAAAGTGTTAGTTCTGCATTCATTTACTTCATCATTATACATATTCATAAAGCTTTAAATGATGAAATCAAATATCTAAAAGTAAAGCATCACACATCATAAAATAGCATAATAATGTTTAGTGCATCAAATAGTGTCCTGACATATTGAGCCATGAGTATCAAAATAATAATGTATCAACTATGCTACGATGGGTCAGGGCGAGGCCTCACACATCCCTTCACTATCATAGAGGGTCTCACTAGAGTTTTGGTATGAGATACTAGGACTAGTCTTGTTGAGGATCTATTATATTCATATAGATTCATGTCAAAGCATCTTGGCATACCCATATAAGATATTCAACATTTTGTCCATGGTAGTATTGGAACAAATCCTCAGCCACATTCCTCTCATCGATAAAATAGTGGTCATGGTGGTAGTGCACATCATGATCCACATATTGACCATTCTTTTACTGCATAGAGAAATATATATACTACTATAGATCCTTTAGCTAGTGTAGGGCATGGTTAGAGTTTAGATGCAGGCCTTGATGATGTTGAATTCAGCTTGTTGACCATAAGATGGATGGACTTGTTAACATGTGATGATTCTACTTCTATGCCATCTCATCTAGTTAGTCAACTTGGCTTGTCATTATTAGGATGTGTACCAACCACAAGTCATGCTAGTGTAGATGTCGAGATGTAGCTAGATGAGGCCCAAAAAAATATGGATACATTGGAAAATATGGATACATTGGTGGACATGACCGATTCTAGGTAGTCTAAGTATTATTAGATGTAACCATCTACATAGGTAAATCTATAGTTTTTTAACATTCATGTTAAAATTTCAATTGTTTGTTTAACTAATAATTTATGCATGTATACATATTGTGCCTTTGTAATTAAATACATGTTTTAATTTGATTTTTTGTACACATGTATGTATGTATTATAGGAGGACGTGTCTCTTTTTACTCCATCTTTGATGCTAGATCATGTATGTCATCGAGGCTCATTCGATGATGTCAGTAGTGGATAGGTGAGTTTTAATTTTTTTTTAATTAGACACATGTGAGTTTTAAATGTAATATATAAATTGCATGCAATTTGTAAATTTAAAAGAGATTTAATTTAATATGAAATTACGTACATTTGTTTCACTTTCTCTTGAATATATATAGGGGTCAACACATCCTAGAAAGTATCCTAATAGTCATTCTTTAGACCACACTATGTGGAGATGTCATGATGATAGTCCTGCACCTAATGATCTATAGTTTTTTTTTATATTGTAGATTATTTGATCTAGAATTTCATCCAAATTATACATGGTTTTTTTATTTGTTATTTAATCTAGACTTTCATCTAGATTATACATATTTTGGTTATTTGTTATTTGATCTAGACTTTCATCTAGATTATACATTTTTTATGATTATGTTAGATTATATTTTTGATTAAGGAAAATAGGTTTTAATGGGGCCCTAAAACCCATACATTATAAAGAACTGACCAAAAAGGAATCCTTAGAGTTATAGTTTTAACTAAAAGCAACCAACTAAAATAGCCCCCTACCAATAAGAAAAAGACCTTAAAAAACTAGGGGGTAGGACAAAAAGCCATGAAGACTATTCAGGTTATTTCTTTGAGAATTTTTGTAGCACTGATTTCTAGCTCTGACAATGTAACAACCACCTCCTTCATGTCTAAAAGATCCTTGTCAAGTTTTGGGATGTCCTTCTTCTTTGTGCTAGATTTAGTATGCTTCCTCAAACTATCATTAGGTGACCTATCCTTGGCCCTATGGGGAGTTGGGTCCTCCTTGCTGATTCTATGTTCTTTTACTTTGTTAAAGAGTAGCTTTATATTCTTAGTAGCCTCTTTTAGAATATTGTAGCTTTATTCAACTATAGTATACATAAAGCTATCCATTGTTTGGACCCTGTTCTTCACTTCCTCTACTTTGTTGTCCATGATCTTTTCATCCTCTGTTATCTTGTTCTTCAAGCCATAGTTCACCCTCTCCAAGTTGCTCACTCTATATTTGAGTTCTTGGATATCATGAAAAAACCATTTGGTGGTGCAAAAGTTGTCCACAATGCTATTTTTGGCATTGTTGAGGACATCCATTTGAGGGTTTTCCTTGGTGGTGTCACAAAAATTTACAAGGGTTGGGTAAATCAACTCTTCCATTTGGATTTTAACCTCTTCATTCTCTTTGACCAAGGTTCTAATCAGTTCTCTATTAATCCCCATTTTAGTAGAAGTAGTGTCAAAATTTCTTTGCAACACATTCCTATCCTTGCCCATAATTAACCATTTGTATTTGCTGGTTCCAAATTCCTCATAGCCATGCACCTTTTCCTCCCCTTCACTTTGATTAATCTCCCCTTCTAACTCATCCTTCCCCATCCCTTATTTTTCCTTCTTGGAATCAGAGACTTTCGCTCTTTTCTAGCCCCTAGATGTCATGATTTCCTCTTCTTTTCTTGTTGGCATTTTGATGGTGATGCTTCTCTTACCCCTCTTCCTCTTTGTGTCCTCCCCTTCTCTAAGATAAGTCTCCTCCTCACCTTTAGCATTGTCATCCCCTATATCCATGCCCTTGGCCCTTTCATTATAGTCCCTATCTGAAGATGAGTCAAAACCCTATTTAGGTTCAGTAAGAGTTTTTTTCTCCTTCCATTCCATTTTAATGATTCTTTTACTAGAGCTAGGCTATGGGGACTCATCCTCCTCTGAGTCCATGTGCATCTCAAGGCTGTCCTTAGTATGAGAAGGCATATAGTCCACTCCAACCTCTTCAAAGACCCGTCTACCCTTCTTGCCATCTTTCTGATTCTTAGTTTGTAACCCATAGACCTAGCTTTAAAAAATTCATAGGTTAATAGTAAAATCCCCTCATGGAAGGCCAAGTTGCTAGAGTGCTTCTCCTTATAATCATTAATAATCTCATTCATAGAGGAGTAGAGGTGAAAGGGAATAGAAATCTTCACTCCATACCTTAAATATTTGAGAAGAAAGAAATGATGGGTGTAAAGGCAATCAAATACGGTGTTGGGGAGATGTACTTGATAATAACCTATAGCAAAAAGCTACACAATGGCTTGATGGAGCTTAGTAGATATTAAGTACCCTTATTCAGTAGTGCCTTCTTTTTTTCTAAGTCCTTGGTGAATTCAACCACTGCCTACCTTGAAATATTTTTGTCTCTATAAAATTTCTTGCCCATAATGGGAATGTTGGTCACAACAGATATAACATCGTTTGTCACCATGAAATCCACCCATCAATTTTGACAATTCCCTCATTCTAGCTATTAACCATACTCTTGGTAATGGAGGGTTTCCAACCATGGAGCCATTCTATGAAATTCATGATTTCTCCCTTTTTCAGAATACTCCACACCTTGGAGCATATATGCCACTTCTATGCTTTGTCCTTTGATTCCCTTCTATTTCATTCCCCCACCATGGTATCTTCCTCTATGCAATCTCTATTTTTAGTATTGATGCCCTTTGAAGCTAGAAACTCTTTGGCACTCCTCATTTTCTTGAAATTTCCTTTCACCTCATGAACTTTCTACCCAAAATAAATCCTTGAAGTAAGTGATGGATATTTTTGATGTGAGAAGTACAAGTGATGTTGTACTTACACATCACATTTCTACACATTACCCTTAACTCATAAATAAACATAATAAATATACACATCATATTTCTAACCATTCCTTGTAACTCATAAACAATCATAAAGGATTTTTTATGATTCCCAATATACCTAGGATCCTTTCCCTTTTGATCAACTCATTAATGTATGATGAGAAATTATTCCCATCTACCCACTTAGCCACTTTATTGTACTTTACTACCCAATCAGCCAACTTTTCTGCCACTTGATTGGCTTCCCAATACTAATGAGCCACATTGGTTTCTTTGAAGGTCTTGAGGTGTTAAATGCACTCTTCTATAATATTTTTTGTCATCCATGTAGGTTTGTTCTTCAAGGCAATCTATAGTAGTTTTTGAATCTCCTTCTAGCTAGAGATATTTGACTCCCATTTCTCTAGCCAGTTTGATTGTTCGATGACCCACAATTTCCTCTACATAATGAATATTTTATATTTCTAGAGGGGCAAAAACCACAGTGATCTCTTTACTTAATGCATTTTTGATGATTCCTCCCACCCCTGCCTTTCCTAGGTTGCCTTTGGCCACTCCATCACAATTATCTCTATGCCATCCCTTAGCCAAATGAGTCTATCTATAATCTTCCCTCTTATTTTTGAACCTGGCCTTAGTGAAAAGAGAGGGGATAGGACCTTTGATTTTGGTCTAGTTTTCAATTAGAGCATTAAGGCATTTGTGCAAGACAATATTTGTCTTTTTTTCCTTTTCCCTAAAAATTTTGATGTTTTACTCTTTCCAAATCGCCCAACACACATGGGGTAAGGTTCAATTCCACATAACCATGGTATCACCCCCTAATAGCCCCTGGTGACATTGTTCAAAGAGCCCCAAAATGTTAGAAGGAAGGCACCAGGTCATATTGAAAAAGATAGGAAAAGAGACTAGATATATGATGAAATGGCAATGGATAAAGATATGCTCAACACTCTCAGTATGGTTTTTGCATAGAATGCATCTATTGGGAATCATATTCCCCCTCTCAGTAAGGTTGTCCACCATAAGAATATGGTTTTGGAGCATAGTCTAGAAAAAATTGTTAATTTTTGGGATGAGACCCAGATACCAAGCTTTGGCCCAAATAGGGGAAGGGCCATTGTTTTGCATAGTCTCATAGCTAGAGGCAAAGTGTAATTTCCATTCATAGTCTCTCTCCAAATTATGGAATATTTGTTATGAGATAAGGGAATATGCTTAACCATGTTCATCAATGACTTGAAATCTGGCGACATCTCAACCAAATCAATCCACTCATTTTGGGTCCCATAGTCACTCACCTTGCTCCCATGTCTTTCCATACAATCTTTAGCCCATCTTTTAAAAGGCTCTATTACCCAATTTCCATTTAGCTTTCTTGAAAGCTAAGCTCTTCATTGTCAAAAAGCCATTCCAGGTTCCCTACTGATAATCTATCTAAAAGTGATGTTTGTAGCATACTTAAACATCAATATATCTCTCTATTCCCCATTGGCTTTGAAAAGCCTCCAAATCTATTTTCCTTGAAGGGCATGGTTGAACTATTTCAACTTTCTAATCCCCAATCCCCCCTACTTATTTGATCTATAGATATTCTCCCAAGACACGAAAGGGTATTTCTTGTTGTCATCGATGCAAAACCACATGAAATTCCTCTAAATAGCTTCCAAATTATCAGCCACCTTAGAAGGTATAGAGAAGAGGGTTAAAGCATACATGGGCAAATTCTACAGAGTAGATTTAATCACCATCACTTTGCTAGCCTGACTCAAAGTGATGCCTTTCCATCCCACTAGCTTCCTATTGAATCTACCAATGAGATTGTTCCAAAATTTTTCAAGAGGTTTGGTCCCTAAGGGGGGGCCCAAATAAATGGAAGGGAGGATGCCAATATTGTAACCTAGAATGCGAGCAATTTTCCTCTGTCTATCCACTAGGCTGTAAAAAAAGAACACCGAACTCTTGTTCCTGGTGATGAGTTTTCCAAAGGCCTTGGAATATGTATTAAGGATGCTTTTCACAATCCTAGCTTCTCTCACATAGGCCTCACCCCCCAAAATGGTGTCATCCACAAATTTATGGTGGGTGAAGATCAAGGGACCATAGGAAGGTTTTAGGCCAACTAAATCCCCTTTGCTCCTTTTGAAATGAATGAGTCTACCTAGGCCTTCAGCTAGGATGATGAAGAGGATAGGTGAGAGAGGGTATTCTTGTTGAAGCCCTCTTGAGGATTTGAAGAAGTTAGAGGGGGTCTCATTAACCATGACTGCAAAGGAAGGGGTAGAAACCAATTAAGAGATAATGTTTCTCACTCTAGCATTGAAGCAAAAAGCTTCTAGAATTTTGTCCAAGAACTCCTAGTCCACCCTATCATAGGCCTTACAAAGATCAATTTTAAGAAGAAAACCCTTATGTTTTCCAACATCAAGGACTTAATCACTTCATGAACCTCAATGATGGAGTTCAAGATTTTTCTTCTAGGGACAAATCCAAATTACTGAGGTGCAATAATCTCCAAAAATAATTTGACAAATCTAGTATTACTTGAGACCTTCATAAAAATCTTGTAAAAAGAGTTATAGAGGTTAATCCATCTGAAAGTTTCAAAAGAATATGGTCCAGTAACTTTAGGGATCAAAGCCAAAAAAAGTAGCATTGATTTCTTTAAGTAGGTTTCTTGCACCAAATTTTTTTTGAACAACTTTGACAAGATCATATTGAATAATCACCTAATACATCTGGAAGAAAAAAGTGGGGAAGCTATTAGGGTTGGGAGCCTTCTCAATTAGCAAAGAAAACATCGCCTCCTTAATTTTTTCTAACTTTGGGATGGCCACTAAGGCCTGATTATGAGCATCACTAATAACACTAGGAATAGTGTTAAAAATAACATTCTGGTCCTCTTCTACCAAGTTAAGATATTTAGCTAGGATGGAGGAAAAGCTTGATAGCTTCCTTCACTATCTCAATATCTTCCCTACTAGTATCAATTCCCCTTTTTGATCTCACAAATTTTTTTGGTAGCCCTGTGTTTTGATGTGGAGAGGAGGAAGAATCTTGTGTTTATGTCCCCTTCCTTGAGCTAGGTTGACCTAGACCTCTACCTCCAAAAAATTTCCTCTTTCCCCAAAATGTTGTGAAGCTCAGATAGAATATCCTTCTTAGAATTTATCTTTATGTCATCATAACCACAAGTCTAAATCTCTTCCTACACCTCAACAACGTCCCGCAAAATCCACTCTTTAACTTGAAAAATATTGCCAAAGTCCATTTTGTTCCATTTTTGAATTTGCATTTTAATAAATCTAAGTTCCTTAGAAACCTTATACATGGTAGTACCATCAACCTCTATATCTAGGACTCCTTAAGTTTGTCAAATAGGTCAGGGTGTGCAAACCACAACTTCTCAAATCTAAAGGGGAAAGCCTTCTTTCAATTTATAGTATCTAGGGTAAGAGAGATTGGGGAATGATTTGATCCAAGATGCACCATAGATGAGAGCTTGTATTGAAAGTGAATCATCCATTCCAAAGTTATGAGGGCCCTATCCCATCTCACCTAGATGCAATCTATGTCAATTCTCCTGTTGGACCACGTAAATTTACATCCCCCAAGATCTACATCCAAAAGGGCCATGTCCCTTATCATGTCAGAAAAATATTGCCTACTATCAAAATTAGGTGAGAGCCCTCCTAACTCCTCTAAATAAAAGAAAGGAGTATCTAAATCACCCATAGCAATGCCCTATGGTTCACCCATCTGGGCCACTAAATCACAATTTTTTTTCCAAAAAATTCTTTTGCTATTCTTAGTATTAGAAACTGGATAACTTGAGCCTTAGGATTAAATAAGTGCATGAGAAAAATATTACCTTTGTCAAAGATAATGTTAGCTTCAAAGTTTTCCTTCCAGATTATTAATAGGCCTCTAGAAGCCCTATTAGAGTTTGTAGCCACGTTCTTCATTCCTTTACTAAAAAAATCTTTTCAACTTTCTCCTTCTTCATTTTTGTTTCTTGTATCACAAATAAATTTGGCCTATGATCCCTAATCATATTCCTTACTATTTCTATTTGTGGATTTCATTGAGTCCATGAATGTTCTAGGAGATGATCGTCATGATTTATTTTGTTTGCATGTTTCCTAGATGGTTCTTTGGGTCCCATCTAGAATATTCCTCCTTTTTTCTTCCTTTCTAATTTGATTCTTATTCTTCCTACCTGGAGTACTAGATTTGCTTCTAGTATCAACTTTTACCCCACTCCTTGTTACTACAGGCAAGACTAGTAAGGGGTCCTTTCTATTTTTCTTATTCTTATTCTGGACTGATATCCATGGTCCTTCATTAGTTTCCTTGTAGCTATCAAATAAAGCCTCCATCCAAGAAAGGTGGCCAAGAGTGGTGGTCAAAACCTTCTAGAGGAAATGATTTACCATTGAAGGGGAAACCCCTTCGATTGTGCCAGAGTTGGATTCCTATGAAAGAGGTAGTCCCAACACCTCCACAAGAGCCCCATCTTAAGAGTTAAGAACACTTGATGGATCATTAGTCTCCATCACTATGGTCTCCTCATTGGTATTCTTCCCTATTATCATAACATCCTCTGTATTACCAATCACATTATCCACTTCTCCCACCTAAGTGATGATTTTGGGGCTAGTCTCAACATCTATCAAGACCCTATTTGTATTTTTCATGGAAACCATGTGTCGTGCCTCCTCATATTTTTAATTTCCTTTCAAAGTGTTAAGTTCTACTGGAGTCTCTATCTTGTCACTTTCTCCAAGAGCTTCCCCTCAGGGATCTTTCTTATTTTTCTTTCTCCTCCAACACCTTTTTCGGAGCTTTTTCTTGGTTTAGGGATTTGTGTTGGTTTTCCTTTTGAGCTTTTCAAACCTTTTCCTTCTCTTTGAAAATTGGGCAAGCCTTTTCTTTATGTCTTTCTTTTTTGCAATGGAAGCATGTAAAAGCAACATTCTCATAATTGATCTACTACACTCATCTTCCCAAACATGATTGGAACTCAATCACTTGAGGTATATCCTAGCCCTCAACCACTCCAACATAGATTCTAGAATATGTGAGTCTTTTCTTGGCTATAGTAATAGGATCAATAGAGAATAGTTCCCCAAAAGAGTTGGCAATGTCATTGAAAACATCTTCATACTAGTATTCTAAGGGAAGCTCTGGCAATGTTATCCAGATTAAGGCCTAGGTAAGGAAATCATTGTTGAGGTCAAGTTTGGATCTCCACTTTTGAAGTATAAGAGTAGACTTCCCCATCGACCAGTTACCCACACAAAGAATCTTGGAGTAGTCTTTAGTGCAGGAGAATTCAAAAGACATAAAACATTTTTCCATAGATGTTACTTCAACCTAACCTTTTAATTCCCACTTATTTCTAGTGAAGATTCACACCAGATCAATATTTGGTCAGGTCTCGATGAACTTACCCACTAGGGTAGTAGCCATGGCCATAATATTATGATCTATAATCTCTGTGGGAACTTATAGGGAAAAAATCCCTTTTTCATTATTGGATTTATCAATGATCTTAGGGAAGTATGATATACTCAATGGTTTGACTCCAAATAGATTAGTCTATTGCCCCCAGGCCCCTGGGGCCCCTCCTCGTGGTGTTCTTGGTTTTAGAGTAGAGTTAGCCTTTTCTCCTAGATGTGGATGGAGGGTATGTGGGTCCCCATCTTTGGTTGCATCCACTTTTCCCTAATCCTTGTCTTGCTCGAGGCCTATAGATCAGTTTCCCTCCCCCTACTTTGCAAAATTCTTGCTTGAAATTCCATTTAAAAAAATTTCCTCTTTGCTCCTCACTGCTCTGCTTCACTATTCAGTCTTCCTTTTTTATTATTATGTTAGATTATATTAACTATGTTCTTTTACATATTATATTATGTTGGATAATGTTCTACTATGTTGGAAATTATGTTAGATTAAATGTTAGATTATGTCAGATTATGTTAGACTATGTTCTTTTACATGTTAGATTATGTTGGATAATGTTCTATTATGTTGGAAATTAAATTTACATAATTCCTGATTCCTTATAATACATGTGATATTTAGATATGATTTAAGTCTAGTCCTAATTTCATCCCCTTAAGACAACTCTTTGAATTTCTTCCCCTTAAGGTACATCTCCTAATTAGTTGCATACAAGTTCCTAGTTTCTATAATTAGTTACAAATCATAATTTAAACTTTACAAGTTTTATGAAAGAGTAAAAGTAATATATAATTACTTACATGTCCTAATTTTATCCCCTTAAAACACAAGTCTTAATTTCATCCCCTTAAGACAAGTGTTCAAACTTCTTCCCCTCAAGAAACATGTCCTAATTAGTTGCGTACAAGTTCCTAATTTATATAATTAGTTACAAATCACAATTTAAACTTCACAAGTTAAATGAAAGAGTACAAGTAATATCTAATTAGTTACAAGTCCTAATTTCATCCCCTTAAGACAAGTGTTAAAATTTCTTCCCCCTCAAGGCACACATTCTAATTAGTTGCATACAAGTTCCTAATTTCTATAATTAGTTACAAATCACAATGTAAACTTCACAAGTTAAATGAAAGAGTAAAAGTAATATATAATTAGTTACAAGTCCTAATTCCATCCACTTAAGACAAGTGTTTGAATTTCTTTCCCTTAAGGCACATGACCTAATTAGTTGCATACAAGTTTTCAATTTCTATAATTAGTTACAAAATTTCAATGAAAGAATAAAAGTAATATATTTGAAAATGATCAGGTTAAACCAAATTTCAAATTTTCAAGTTGTTCCAAATTACAAGTTGTCTCTATCTCATATCAAGTGGGTCATCCCATTACTGGATAGCATTTAATATTTTCCCATCATCATCAATATAAAGCCTCCACTTACGTATTCTAGGTCCTTTGACTAGATGAAGAGCTAGAAAAGTGTCCATAACATTGTTACTATACTGATATACCTAATTGTTAGGTTGATAATCAGTGAAATGAATCTCATTCTTAAGTACTCTATTTTGCTTCAAATATGTTCTGTGTACAACAACAGAACTTGCATACAAGTCAATCAAATAAGTCAATAAATTTGAATTCATAAAAAAAATTAATTTCCATACACATACATGCTTGAACTAGATACTAACCTATAGGAAACATGATTCCATCACTTATTTTAGTCTTTGTTAGCTTCTCTCTTTGTATGGTGCAACACAATAAATAATAGCTAACAACTTCTACATTTTTTGATTCTACTATGACTGCAAAAATATTTCCTACAGAAATTATATGTATATAAATTCCATGTTTCATGTACAAAAGTATATATATTAAATAAATTAACCAAAATTATGAAACAAATACACTTGTGTGTACACACACACACACACACACACACACACACCAACTTTGGTCAATCCTAGAATATGGTCATAATCACTAGAAAACAATGGAATATGATCATAGTTTTCATCTTGAAACTCATTCATATTGATAATATCTAGTGGCAACAAAGTCCATTCACCTACATATCCATATTCTTGACTAATGCAACCATCATAGTTTTCATCAATGTAATTAGGACAAAAACATGAGTATTCTCTTGCATACAATGAGAACGCATTACTATCTGTACTCATAGCTAAATGCAATGATTGTGTCTTCTCTACCCTCATGCATGCATGTATCGATCTTCTATTGACACCTAAATGTAAGGTCCATACATACATATAAAAAATGAGTTTTAAACATGTGTATACCATAATTTAATTATCACATAAAATATTAAATATAAATTTGATTCAATTGTAATATTAAAATTAATTTATACCTAATACCTCCCAAAACACTCTGAATGGTATGACTCAATCCACTTGTGATGACATGTTATCTGTATTTTTTGGCACTGTAAAATATGTTTTGCACCACTCAACCACATTGTGAGCATTATTAATGTGATATCTGTTATAGTCCATTTGATACTTTCTTGAAGCACATTTGATACAAGCTCTTGCAACATCATGCTCACCCTTTCTATGTCTACTCTTGAAAAAAATCCAAATGTGTGGTATATTAAGCTATCAATAATATCAACATAATGCATAAAATGGTATAGCTGACTTAAATTATGTTACACATCCATCTAACCACACAAAATGCTTTTCCATTTTTATGCCTTTGTTTTTGAAATATTCAAAAAATTCCTTCAAACAATGTTCCACAAAATGTGTGTTGTGTTCTTTGTCATCACTAATATAAAAGTAATACTTTTTTAGTGACTTGTGCTTGATCTATACTTTCCACACCATCCAAATCAATTTGTGCATGTTGATAAGACACTTGACTCATAATAGTAACCTTCTCTATATAGTAGTATTCCTTTTGAAGTTGTTTTTGAGAAATAAAGGAGTAATTCTCTGCAAAGTCAATGACAGATAAAATCATCTTGAGTGGGGAAGTTTCTCTTAGTGTTTAAAACTATTCTACTTACCAATTAGAGAAAAAAGCATGACGCATATATGGTTGAATCAATTTATGAAAATTTGAAATAAATTCTGTAACAGGTATGTCATCCTCTACATATTCCAACCTTGTTGATTCTTTTCCAACTTTTGTTGTTGACTTTATGTACTTATATCTCTTACATTTTACCATCCTCATCATATCAATATCTTTATCTCTCAAAGGAAATTTGGTCAGGTTACCACATGTTTCAAAATTTCCTCTTATGCAATCTATTTCACCTATTGCATGATCATTTAGTTTGTCACATAAGATCAATGTTATGAATTGGCCCAGTCATTTATGAAAAGAATTTTGAGAACCACCACTTTCTTCTATCATCTTTTAGAACCCTTGATAATACAAATAAATTTCAACATGATATTAAAAAAAACATGTTTCAAAAGATCTATTTATCTTCACAAAATAGGGTTTCAATCTTTTGAACATTGTTTGTTCAATCTTTGTGTCAGGATTTAAATTACAAAATGAGAGATACAATTCATGTTGTGTGACATCCAACCAATGTTTTTCATATTGAAGTTAATCCTTAGGCCCAATCCTCTACTTGATTAAATCTCTTTTATTTGGTGAAGGATGAGTATTATCAATCCAATATTGACTTAGAACTTAACTATTTCCAAAATCCTATTAGATTGAGGAAGTCCACACATTAGCACCCAATTTCCTTCTAATGCACTATCATCCAAATTGTTTCTTCTTTTTAGATAGAGTAATATCATCTTTTGACTACACCCAATATGAGATGATAGTGAAGAGATCTAGCTTTTTTGCCATATTTTCTTATTTAAAACAGATGTAAGTATCAATCTTCATGCAATGGATTTATAGGCAGATCTAGTTTTTTTTCCAATGGAATGCAACCCTTAACACTTTCAACAATATCTTTTTCTAGTTTAGAATTCTTCATCTTTTTTTTTATACTTGTATCTATACCCAATAGTTTCAATGACTCTTTTAATTCATCTTTAAGAAGTGAAATTGATAATAGTTGAGCTTTATCCACTATATCAAGATTCTCAAATTGTGCAATTATTTCTTTAGACTTTTTATTCAATTTCCTCTTCATAGTATGTGTAGGTTGACTAGCATATTCTCTCAAATTTTCCACGTCCATTTCAATTAAATGATCTATATTTCTATGATTAATTTTCTCTTCAAACTTTGAGCTAGATTAACATTCTCATTCATTGTTTTATCTAGGGTTGTAAGAAAAATTAAAATAACGACTTAAGATACAACTTCTCTTTAGGGTCCACATATGTGTATATACATAACAAATGAACTATTAAATATAATTTTATCTAAACTTTAGATGATCAATCTTCGATACTTATTACTTCATCTTCAATTTCCTCATGTCCAACATTTTCATCATCTACCACTGCATGTGCATGATATAACAAATAAAATAAAGTAAGTTTGTAAAGGGATTTGTCTCTAAAACTAAAAATTAAAGATATAAAGTTTTCTTCTAGACCTAGAAATCTAGAGAGATATTGTACTTGCGAGAGATGTGTACATACATACCTATTTGAACTTGGGATGAACATTCTCAAACCTCAATAGGTTGTCCTAGTTTACTATGTCCTAAATAAATTCAGAATTTAAAAGACCATAATTAAAATGAACTCTAATTCTAAATATTCGCAATTTAAAAACCATAATATAAACCCTAATTCTAAATATCTATAATTTATAAAATATAATCTAATAAAACCTAATCCTAAATATTCATAATTTAATAAACCTTAATCCAATATTCATAATTCAATAAACCCTTAATATTAAGTTAGTAGTAACCCTAAGTTTTTATTTACCATATTCCTAATTTGATAAACTATAATCCTAACTATATACATACAAAAAGTCTACAATACTATTGTACACTATATGAATTAAATATACATTGGAAAACATATTGCACACGTGTACCTTGCCTCCTATAGAATCCTGCTAAAGTTTTTTGATGATTTTCATCTTCTTGTTCATGAGTTCTTCTTCATGCATATTTGCTTTCTCTTTTACCTTTATTGCTCATGTCACAAATTTTTCTTCCAAAATTTGAAAATAGACAAGTTGCAAATTATTTCCTCCCTCCCAATTGAAATGTGAATTATTTGATTGCATTTGAATTTTAAAATTGAAAATAAAATAAAATTATATGATAATTTTTATTTAAAAAAACCCCTTAAGGTCAACTTTAGTTTTGATCAAAACTACCTAATGTAGTTTTGATCAAAACTACCTAATGTAGTTTCAATCAAAACTAAAGTTGAGTTAATTAACCGCATAGGTCACACTTTATTAGTTTTGATAGAAACTAGAAATTTTTTTTTGTAATGAAAGTAGTGTTTATAGTTTTAATAGAAACTTAGTTTCAATTGAAACTAGGTAATTATAGGTCTTCCCCAATGTAATAAGATTTCCAGTGTTTTCATGGCTTCCAAAATCAATTACCATGTTTAGATGGAGCATTGAAGTCACGTCATTTTGCATGATAGAAGCACTCTGAATGAGCTTTCTAATAACTATGAATTTTCTACATTTTGAATTTTTTAGGTATATGTTTTTGCATGTGAATTGAAAAGAGGTTCATTATAAAAAATAAACCTATATATTGGACCCTCATGGAAAAATTGTAGCTAAGAGAATGAATTAAAAAAAAAAAAAACAATGGTCTCTGTATTTGATTCCTCCTTCAATTAGAAAAAATAAAATTTGAAATCAGGTAAATACATAATAAGTTACATGTGTCAAAAGCCATGTATCTCCACATTCGTGTTAGGTCAACTTTAAACTATGATAAAATATGAACTACTAAGGATAAAGATAATGGATCACCTTCATGGTTTTGGTATGGATGTTTACAAACCAAATTTGAAAGAATTGTATTGATATCTATTGTGGAAAAAAAGTTATGTGTGTGAAAAATAATGTCACTTTTTTAAAATCAAAATTTTGATAACATACCAATTTTTTTTGGAGAAAAAATAATTCAAGCAAATCAATTAAAAAAAAATGGATTCTAAACTAAAAATCCTAAAAGATTCCAATTTACTTCATCTTCAAATTCCTAATCATTAAATGGCATTTTGCATCTGAAAGTGAAAGTTTTCTTAAAAATTCACAGTTTAGTGTCAGCTTAGGCAAAAAAGTGTAACCCATGCCTGAATCATTATATATATATCACTATGCCTATCTGTTTTATGTCATATTATATTTCTTTTTATGTATACCTCATCTATCTTCCCATTAGTGATATTTTATCTTATGATACCTTGTGTTTTCCAAATCAACCTATGATAGTTTGTCCCCTACAGATTGCTACTATTTCTTCTCCCATTTAATCTCATGTGTATGTCTCTCTCATATATATACATCACCATGCCTATTTTTTTTAATGTCATATTATATTTCTTTTTCTATATACCTCATCTATCTTCTCAGTAGTGATATTTTATCTTATGATACCTTGTGTTTTCCAAATTAACCTTTGATTGTTTGTCCCCTACGGATTGCCACTATTTCTTCCCCCATTTAATCTCATGTGTATGCCTCTCTCTTCTGACTAATCACTATCTTTCATTCTCTCCTTTTCCTCATCTCACTAGTTCATTTTACCCAACATTCTCTCTCTCTCTCTCTCTCTCTCTCTCTCTCTCTCTCTCTCTCTCTCTCTCTCACTCACTCTCTCTCTCCCTCTCTCTCTCTCTCTCTCTCTCTCTCTCTCTCTCTCTCTCTCTCTCTCTCTCTCTCTCTACCCTCTTTAATTATGTCATGCCTTCCCCTATATTTATTCCTTAACCACACATTACTTACCCACTACATATCACTGTATAATTACTCTATGCCATATTTATCTCCATATCTCCATTCCTCATTTATCTTCCCATCCAAATGATCTCTTATCTTTATCCCCCTAACTATACATACTTATAATCTCTCTTGTCCCTCCTCTCACCATATAAATTCCCATTATTTACCCTTTATCTCTATGACTCACTACTCTCACCCTCTCTTCTCTTATTCTCACAATCATACCTATTTTCTCCTAATTACCCTTTGAAACTGTCTCCCTTACTAATTGTCACTATTTATGCCCCCATTTAACCTCATGTGTTTGTCTCTTTCTCTCTCCAAACCAATCACTATCTCTCATTCTTTATGAAAGAGACAAAAATCTAACTATAGTAAAAATTGCTAGTAGTCAAATATTAGAAAATTGACATTTAGTTTTTAGAGGTAAGAAGACTGTGTAAAATTGTAGAAGTTATTTATTAGCTTACTGTGGTACCGAACCTGAACCCCAAGGTGAAGGAGGGTTAGATTAATTAATTTATAACAAGTATATTTTCTTAAAAGAAAACTTTAAAAATATTGTCAACACATATAACTTTGTATTTATTGAATTTTCTCATCTAGTTCTTTCCTGGTTGAGCCATTGAACCATATTAAAAATAATAAAATATATGATGGCTAGTCCACTTTTTCTTTAAAAAAACTTTGTAAATTTATAGTCCTTATATATAGTTGATAAGGATAGCCCAACAAACACTTATATTACTAATGTTAAGCTACTAGGGTTATGCCATTTTAATATAGACATAGAACAAAAATATACTTTCCATTATAATTTGTATTTTAGTATTCGATTTATAGTTACATTTAGAATTTTTATCACAATATTTCCTATTCAGAGATATCCATTTTTCTATAAGTAATTTGAAATCAATAGTTCTATTTAATTATGTACCATTAAATCCGCTTCTTTAAAGTTTTAGGATTATTGAAGTAAGAAATGAAGGAAAATGAAAGAAGGAGGAGAAAAACACATCGATACATTTTGTTGATGGTTCCCATATGAGATAAGTATGCAGAAGGATAGTTAAAGAAAAGAAAAATCTAATTTCTATATAAGAATATAAAAAAAGGACTTATTTTTATATAACATTGAAAACATGAATAAAAAGTGTACAAATTTTAATTGTTTAAAAATAGATGAAAAATATAAAAAATTAATTGTAGTAAAAATGGCTAGTAGTTAAATATTAGAAAATCAACATTTGATTTTTACAGGTAAGAAGACTTGTAAAATTCTAGAAGTTATTTATTATAGACATGTAAATGAATCCAAAATAGAATTTATTATTATTAATGTATGTAACTATAATCCTTACAAAATAAAATCATATAGTAAATCAAATTTAAATAATTTTCAAAACTTTTTAAAATATATATAATACTTGTGAAAAAATTGTATTATGATGGACTCATGTATTGAGACGAGTCCTCTCTTGGAAGAAAATGCTACAAGTTCATAAGGATAATTCAACCTCTTGGAAGATACCTTCAACTAACAAGTAGTTAAAAATATTGAATATTATTAAGCAAATTGACACAATTAAATGTTTTTTTAACTTTTAATATTGTTATTAGAATTTATTTTTTAAACAAATTCATTTATAAATTGATGATAGTTGATTAATATGTATATAAATATTATTGACAGTGTTAAAAAAATAATAAAAAATAATAATGAGTAGATCACTTGATTTTAATGGGATCATTTTGAAATGTAATATTTTAAGTAAATTGTGATATAAATTTTGTATAAGGTGTACATATTATTTTCATAGTTTATTCTAAATCATAATTCAAGAGTAAAATTTGTATATCTAAAGGTTTTCCCCTTTATGCAATAAACAATCTATGTGTGCACTATACATAAGTTTTACAATATAGTTTAGGTTTATCAAATGCTTACATCTCTTCTAATTTAATTTGGCTTTTTTGAATTAAATTTCAAATTTTAGAGCATCTCTTCAAATTTAATTTCCCTTTCTTTTGAATTGAATTTGAAATCTTATAAAGTTTAATAAACAAAATCATGACTTTAAAAATATTATTTCATATAATTAAATTTATTATATAAGATATAAATTATTATAATATTAAATATTTGAATCAAAAAATATTAATAACATTAATGATTGAGAATTGATATATTGATATAATTTTTCATACTTTTATTTTAATAGTAATCCATACACTATCTATGCTTTGCCAGTCAAATTTCCAATTTTATAAAATTTCATAATTTTGTTTCCACTATTTCAAAAAGATTAGTTCATATAATTTAATTAATTAGTTAATTAAAAACTAAATAGTTATAATACGAAATATATTAATCATAAATATCAATAACATTAATGATTGCCAAATGAAGTTTTGACATATTTTTTCATATTTTAAATTTGTACACTAACTATAATTATAATTAAACATATGCCTCATTGTAACACTAAACTTTTCTCAATTCTAATGAGAACTTTAGACATAAAGATCATTCACATCTTTAAATATTTTTTGAATTCAAGCATGCTTGGCACTAAGTCAATTATATGAAAAAAAATTAAATGTAAAAAGTTCTAAAAATATATTCAAACTCCAAACCAAATTACACTTCAATGATAACACTAAGTCATTTTAAACCTAGTTACCTATAAAATTTAAGAACATCAAACCCTAAATGTTAACACATTTAAATTATAATTAGAATAATATAATATAGAAAAGAAAGGTAGAGGTAATTTTGCTATAAAAAAAAAAAAAAATTGACATTTTTTTTTGTCTATGATTCATTGAGATAGTTTGTTCTATAGCTTCATATTTCACAATGAGAGGACACTTAATCAGTCCATGTTTATTTTGTTTTAACACTCACATAATCGAATCTAAAATCTATATTGATCAAAACAATCTACTCTAACATCGACAATGGTCAAAATTAGAATTATAGAAAACTTATAAAATTGATTGTATAAGTAAAGGAAATGTTAGATGGATATAAATATAAAAAAGAGTACCCTTCCAAGAACAAAGAAATAAAGAAATAGGGATGTTAGAATGTCATCTAAATATGTTGAGATACTTCACAATAAGCACAACTTTAGATAGGGTAATGCATCTCTTTAACTTGTAATGATATTAACAACATTAAATAATAGAAAAAATGGTAGATAAGAGGAATTGCTACTTTGAATCCATGATTCATAATGCAAACTAGAAAAAAAGCATGTCGTAATTATTCTGTCAACCAAAATAATTAAAGAAAAGGCTTATAGGATTTGGTAATATAACAACAAAAAGATGACATTGTATCATGCCAATAAAATACATTGATGATATGATGAGTACTGAACAAATCAATTTAGCTTCTAGATGAGGAGTCTTGAACATCTCCCTTTAATCCTTCCATACATTTCTTGGTCATCATCATCCATTTTGTTCAAACTCATTTTTTGAAATTCTCAAAGTGGTAATAACAAAATATTGAACTGTATATTGAATGGATATGTGCTAACTAGTATATTTGGGTCCCAATTTTTACCAAAATTTTTGACAGCAAGCCAATTTGTCTTGTCAAATTCACTTTTTTTAATATGATCCTCAAAACATGAAAATTTTGATGATACTTAAGTGTATTGTCAAAATTTTGACAGAACTTAAGTTTCTTGTCAAAATTTTGATGACACTTAAGTACTTTTCTCAAAATTTTGACATTTGTGTAACATGGTACTGACTATTTGTGTTATTAGCCATGCCTCTATTGTGAATGCAGGAAAAAGAGAGAACCCAAAGGAAAAGGAAGGGTTTTGTATACACAACATTATGAGTGCATGGCTTAAATAACACCCAAATTTCTTGATTATTATTGTGATAACATGATTATTACAATAACATGATACCAAATATTGCAACGTCGGATCGCTAATATTACCTTCAAATTCAATGGACTTGGGTGTAATCTAGACATGATATTAACTACACCAGAAACCATGATTGTGTAATTTTTTATATAGAAATTTACGTTGTGATGAATCAATAAAATATTCTTTTCACATAGAATATGGAACCTCTGTGGAAAAAAATTTCTTGGGGAAACCTAAAATCCTCATGTAAATGTATTTAAAATATGAAGGTACGCCTAATCCTTGTGATGTATTTTTTACCAAGATGATGAAATTAAATTTATATCTTGAGTTCTTAGTTTCCATGTAAGATTTATACAACTAATCTATCATGGAGTGGACAACATTATTTAACAAAAAAGAAATGTTATTAGTAAGTTGATAAATAGGAACAAGAATCAATAGGAAAAATTGGCTTACCTAAGCATTCCTATGAGCTAGTGACATTCCTCCTCTTTGTGATGCCATATAAATTAGGTACGAATAATATGAGATACATCCCCCAACATGATCATTGAAGAAGTAAATATAAGTGTGCCAATAATTTAATAAAAAGAAATTGGAAGAGTATGGTTGATAAACAATTTCTATGAAAAGTAAAAGAGCCTTTCCAATTGTTGAGAAGTAATTCAAGGTAATTACGAGGAAGATAGAAAATGAGAGGCTATGAACCTATAAGTTGAGTGTGTAAAATGGAAAAAAAATCAAGACAACCATTTAGCTTGGTTAAGCTATGCATTGTAATATGGAGCTCCCTAGGTTTCACAAATTTTTGTGTGACACCCATGGAATCAAGAATATTTCCCTTGATACATTTGGACAACTTTTTCATATAGTTTGGTCATATCAAGGATTGGTTGTATTCTTTGAGAGATAAGAGGGTAATTGTCACTCTTCCAAACATCATTGAGTTGGATAAAAATCTTATCCTAGTTATTGATGAGTGCTTTATCAATGCTCTCAACTTGTGGTTGTAGGAAGGTGGTGCAAGAGAACTTTAGGTGTAAGATCAATCTGTCAACAAAAAAAATGTTTTCTGTAGGGTTTTCTTTTATGGATTTTCCTAGCTATCAAAATTTATTCTTGTCACAAGAATTTTATTCTCTCATTTTGAGCACACAATCAAACATACAATAATCCTACAATGAAATGTTGCACATTCATATGAATTCTTTTATTTTTGCTATTTTAGTATCATGAGGGTTTAATTGAAATTTTATTGTAGATTAATGTGACCTATAACAACTACCAAGACCTACCAATTAATATTGTCAGTTGGTGGTAGGTTTGCATGACTTCTAGGGAAAGTGTTTTAATTTGTCTTTCACAAGACAACACAAGACACAATAGTGTATGAAAAATCACCACTTCAAATTAGAAGGGAAGTATGTTGAGATCTAAATTAAACTAATTTAAGGATTAAATTGTATACATGATATACAAATATAGATACTATACAATATTTTTTGAGGTAGTCTTCAACTTTTTAATATAACTATGTGCCTTTGATTTTTCCTTAAATACTTGAATTAAATTGTTAAAATTTATATGTTAAAAATGATACATTTAGAAAATGGAAGATTAAAAAACTAATTTTAACAAACTAATGACATTTCCTTTTAAAATTGTACCTTTAAAATGACATGTTTAGAGAATCAAGGATGCAACAACTAATGTCAAAAGAAAAATGATATTTTCTAGGTGGTCAACATGGAGTATTCATACAGTGAAAAAATAAATGTGCACAACATAATTTCAATAAATAAGTAGTTTTCCTACTTTACATCTTGAGATTATGTACTTCTTGGCTTACTGTATTTAGCTCATGCAGAGCTAGCTAAATCTACACAAAAATAGATCTATGCATCTCCTTTTAAATTCCAATGTCAATCTCCTTTTTATGTCCTCATATCAACTAAAGGGATACAAAATTTAGAATGGATATTTCTAATAAAATACATGTCTTTCCAATGACTAATTGTTTCTCTTCAATACAAATTAGTTATCTTCAAAGATGGCCTTAAAGATAATAACTGGCTTTATTTTCTCTAAAAAAATAATTACTATTTTTTCTGAGTTAGACTTTGTTTCATTTGAATTTTCCTCTAACATATTAGTAGTCAAAATTCCATGAAGTTAGCTACCAAATCCTTGATCATATTCTTCAGTCAAGTCATTGCTTTTAACATGACTTTATAGAATATGATTTCAACTTAAATAATTGTTTTGATAATTAAAGAAACCTAACAAGGGGGCTGACCCAATGAACTATCCTTTGTTGATTGAATCAAACATTTCAAAGTGTTGAGGGTTTAAGAATGAACCTCTCCCAAGTACATATATGGGCATTCTATTGTGTCTTCCTTAGTTCGGGATTGAAAACAAATGTGGATAAATCTAAAGTTTTCTTCATGAACTATCCTTTATTGATTGAATAAAATATTTTATAGTGTTTGAGGTTTACAACTGAACCTCTCCCAAGTACATATCTAGGCATTCTTCTATTCATGAGAAAAAATAATGGATCATTTTGGTATCCCGTCCTCAAATTGATTCAAAATCGAGCCTCATCTTGGAAAAATGCTTGGTTATTTCTTGTAGGCATAATCCTTATGATAAAATTAGTTTTGGCTAGAATTCCTAGCTATATTATGTCTTCCCTTTCTCCTCATAAGGATGTTTTAGAATCTATTCAAGCAAAATGAAAATTTTCTTTGGAATGGGATCAAACTATCCTAAGAAAAGTTTCACCTTTTAGCTTCAGAGAAATTTTGTGCACCTAAGGCATTCGGGGTGTTGGAGTTCACAAAATTGAATGCAAAAACTTGGCATTAGGTGCCAAACTATATGAAAATGTTTTCCCATTCTCACTCCAAGTGAGCTACCATCCTTAAAAGTAAATGTTTGGATGAAAATAATCAAGAAAGAATATTATTTGTTTTTAATCCCCTTTGTGGTTAGCATATGTGAAACTTCATGATGAAATGTAGGAAAGGTTTTTATTCTCTTTCTTACATAGATAATTTATGATGGTGCAAAAGTTAAAATTTGGAGAAATTTTTGGTTTAATTTCCATCCTCTTAAAATTATCAATTCTCTAGTTTAGACCATGGAGGTTTTGTGAACTAAATGGGGGACTTATGTAAATAATTACTTTAATATCATAAATACTAATAGCTTTCCACAAGCATCATGGAAATATTTGTCATTTACTCCCATCCCAAAAGATCAGAAAACTATATTTACAAAGATTCTTCAACATATACCTATTCACTTTAAGGACTCCTAGGATTAACTTATATGGACCCTTTTTACCTCAGGGACTTACTTAGTTAAAAGTAGGTATCATGTTATATGGACCCCTTTTCCTCTCCTTTTCTTCTCTATCTCACTTCAAACTAATTCAAATAGATCTTTCACTACATTCATGAAAACTTCCTATGATTTCTATAACTCTTTTGGGTAGCTCAATAACATGGGGGATGTATGAATCAACATAAACATAGATTAATGCTAGTTCTTTATTGTACTCAAAATTGATCATGTAATTTTATTGATATATAATGTGAATGCATGAATTATCGTAGCTTTTTAGACACCATTTTTTCTTATTATTATTATTATATATATTTATATTGTATAATTCATTTGATTTGTTTAGATGCCACCCTTACTGAAGAGATAGTACTATTTTATTATAATTATTATTATTTAGTACATCTAGAATTTGGATAACTAATTCACCCCCTCCTCTTAGTTATTTTAGACATTATAACAATTGCTATATCCCAACTTTGATGCTTTTAGAGAAAAGTTTAAAGGTGCTTAAAATCTAAAGATCAAGATGTACAAAAATGAGATGCCAAGATTGAACAAAGAAAATTTTCCTACATGGTAAAGATTAATGAGGTTACATATAGTTTGAATTGATGATGCTACACAAGAATTTGTGGCTAATGCATATGTGAAGATAACAATAGTCTCTCTGAGTGCCCAAAAACTAAAAGAGAAGAAAGAATACAATTAGGAAATCTTAGAGATTGTATCAGCCCTAAGCTATGCTGATTTTGATGACATAAAAGATTGAAATAATGTAAAACAAATTTGGGATAAACTAAAGACCATATATGTTGGATATGATAATTTCATGAGTACCAAATCATAAAGGTTGAGAGTAAAATTTGATGAAATGAGAATGAGAGAAGGTGAGAATATAGTTCACTACTATGCAAGAATCAAAGAGGTTGAAAATGATATTAGAGGTTTTGATGGAAAGATTGAGAATGAAATAGTAATAAGAAATGTATCGAGAACTCTACTTCATATTTATGCTATTAGGGTTTCTACAATATAAGAACTATGATGTACTCTAGGTAATGCCTTGCCTTGGAAGGTGTGATTAGTAGGTTTACTACTTTAGAGATGTCCAACTTTGATAATTACACTCCTACCACTGTTGAATCTTCTTTTAAAATCACAACTGATTCTTAGTAAGAAAGGAAAAGGAAAATATGTGAAAAGTGATAGTGGCACTTCTAATGATGAACTTGATGAACTTGAATCATTGATGGCTAGATGACTATCAAGAGGGAAAGGAATATATAAAGGTAAATAATTAATAAAATGTTTTTCATATAAAAAATCTAGTCATATTATCATAAGATGTATTCATAGAGAAGCCAAGGATGAAAGAAAGGAAAGCAAGTTCAAAGGAATAAAAGATGACTAGGACAACAAGAGAAACATGGAGTACAAAGATAAAGGTAAGAAATATTATTACATTGCTGAAGAAGAAATTGATACTAAATTTGAAAGTAATGATGAAGACATAGTCTATGTTGCTAGAAAGAAGATTTTGATGAAGATGAGAAAACTACATTAATCTCTTATGTGAATAAAAGTGATAGATGGATAATTGATAGTGGTTGATCAAATCACATGACTGGTGATAGAAGTAAATTTGAGAATAGTGGACCATACAAGAGTATCTATGTTAAATTTTGAAATTATGTACCATGTCTTGTGAAGGGTAAAGGATCAATAAAATTGATTGATAATATCAATTATGACAATGTTTTTCGTGTTGAAGGACTTAACTATAATCTATTGAGTGTTTTATAGTTAAACAAATTAAGGTATAGAGTTGAATTCCACCACAAAAAGGTCTAGATATTTGATGTTGATGGTAAATTGATTGCAAGTGGTCACCCAACAAGAGGTAACTTGTTCTACCTATATTTATTTGATGAGACATATTTTTTTTGGAAATATGGCTAATTAGGAAAAGTTAGGTTTGTCATTTTTGGAAACTATTGAAAATAATTGATTAATTATATATTATCTTTAATATTACACAAAATACCATATCTTTACCAGTCAGTGTATGTCAAGCTCACTTAGGTGATGAAGGAAGTTTCCTATTTCTATCAAGCATTTTAGTTTTTTCCAAGTTTAGAAGATAGTGTCTATTAAGTTCACTTGGGCATCAAAGAGAAGTTTGCAAAAGTTAAGTGTTAATCAAGCTCACTCAGTTAACAAAGGAAAGTTGGATGTAAGCAATACTAACTTTATTACTAAAGGAACTTGACAAAGATGTTGTGTTAATTGAGTTCACTTGGCTAATAGAGGATAATAATTTATGAGTTAATGTCCACCGATCTGGGTTGGCTAACAAAGGATTTTCTTGTTTTGGCATATTGAGTTTAATGGATTTGTTTGTTGGTTCTAGTTGACTAAGAAGATGAATATTAATTATTCTAAGGTGTATTCAAGCTAACTTGATGATACATATGGTATAAGTATAAGGTCAAGTTGAGGATTGGATGTGTGTAAAAATGTGTGGAAGATGTGAAGATTCTTAGAAGAAGTGAATTGGAAGGACAAGCAAAATATCATTGAGGAGCTTTAAAGATACATTCAATCAAGAAAGATCAAGTATTGAAGCTAGAATTGAGATATAAAATTAAAAAAGATAAGTTTGCATCATCAATCAAGTCATATCATTGTTAGTCTCTAACCATTATATCAGTGTATTAAAATTCTAATCAGAGTTGGCTTAATGACTATTTGTAAACCTTCTAACAAGGTGGCATTTCTAGATTGAAGAGTCTAAAGACCTGTAACAAGGCAACTCCTAACAAGGTGAATAAATTCTCTAATAGGATCACACCTAATAGTGTGTTTTTAAACCTTTAACAAGGTTAGCTCCTATTAGGGCTCACTTTAGAAGAGTGAAAATAGTAACTAGTTGCAATTGCTAGTTTTTCCCAAATTGAGTTTCGATGTTAAATATTGGTGTCACTTATGTTCATGCTATTCCTTTCATGTGTATGCAACTAAGTTAGTTAAGTATAATCACAATTAACATCTTAATTTCTATATTTTCATTAATTTCCAAGTTATAACATATTATTAGTGCTAACTAACTGCCTGTGTGTTAGTCGAGTAACAATAATTTCAATAGAGTTTATATTTTGTTCTAACATCTAAGGTATATAAGATTTATTTTTGTAGTAAGTGATTCACCACTCCCCTCTCATCTAATATTCTCATATTTCCAACAATTGGTATTAGAGATTTTGGTGGTTGTAGAGAAGGTTTCAAGGACCTAAGCTAAAGATCAAGATGTCTTACAGGAGAGAAATTCCCAAGATGAATATATATTTAACTTCAAGGCATGGTAGGAACTTATGAAGCTATGTCTATCAACCATCAATGATTTAGGTTTTAAATATTTGAACATTCAATATAAAGGTCGTATTGGAGCCATGATTGTGGAGGAGATTTTTGAAAAGAAGAATCACAATATTATGATGATTGACATTGCATCAACTCTTAACTATGCTAAATTTGATGAGGTCAAAGAGTGTGCTACAACTTATGAGATGTGGAAAAGATAAGGATATGTATGGAGGTGATGATAATGTGAAAAGAGCCAAAGTAGAAAGCTTGAGAAGTCAGCTTGATGAGATGAAGATGAAAGAGGATGAAAATATTGTAAAATATGTCGAAAGAATCAAAGTTAGTGAAGTGCAATAAAAACCTCTTAAGGGAAAACTGATGATGTGAGAGTGGTAAGAAAGGTACTAAAAACCCTTCTTCCTATTTATGCAATTAGAGTGTTAGCTATTTAAGAGATGGGAATTAATGCAAATAATAAAATAACCTTGGTTTCTCTACTGGGAAGATTAACAATATTTGAGATAGATAACTATGACAACTATGTTCCTAGTTCTAGCAATCTTGAGTCTGGATTTGAAGCTACATTGTCACTCAAGAAGAAAGTTGTAAAGTCTAAAGGAAAAAAAATCTAAAAGTGAAGAGGAAGATAGTTCTTATAGTGATCTTGAAGCCATTGAAGCACTACTCGTAAGAAGGTATCCCAAAGGCAAAGGGACATATAAAGGTAAAATTTCTTTAATCTATTTTTCTTGTGAAGAAGTTGGTCACATTGCTGCAAGGTTTCTAAATAGAGAAGACAAAGATGAAAAGAAAAATAGAAAGTAGAAAGGAAATAAATATTTAAAAAGCTATGAGTAATACAAGGACAAAGTTAAGAAGTCTTGTTTCATGGCTAAACATTTAAATAGTAGTGATGATGATGAAATGATCTATATTTCTATAAAAGATGAATCTAATAATGAAGAAGATAAAGTGATACTTATCTCTCATGTTAGAAAAAATGATACCAAGACCAAGAACATTATAATAAAATATCATTTTATAAGAGAATTGGTGCAAGATAAAGAGCGAGGTTGGAATATGTGAATACTAAAGAACAAATTGAAAACATATTCACCAAGGCATTACCTAAGGATGAATTCTTGTATCTAAGAGGTAAGCTAGGGGTTATTGACCTATTAGAAGCTCACTAAATAAAGTTTAGTGATGTATCAACCAGAGTACATTGAAGATTAGTCAAGCTAATGCAATAAGAGGGTGAATTTACTATCATATCAAAAAAAAACTGTTTGAAGATGTCGAGGAAAACTTGGTCTGATACCAAAGAGAGAGAGAGAGAGAGTTTGCTATCAGAAGAAGATGTTGAAGAAATAGTTTTCTAATAGAGGGAGAAACTAAAGTCAAAGGGAGATCAAACTGATAGATTGAGTTCTCATGGATGAGAATCATATTGAAAATAAGGATATTTTCCCTAATTTATTTTGACTAAAATTTCATTGTTTTACGACATGTTTGTGTTGCCATCAATGCCAAACAGGGAGATTGGTAAAAAATAATTGGTTAATTGTATATTGACTTTGATGTTACAAAAAATGTAATATCTTTATTAGTTGGTATATGTCAAGCTCATTCAGGTGATTAAGGTAGTTTCTTATGTTTTCCAAGCATTCTAGTGTTTTCCAAGTTTAGAAGATAGTTTCTACCAAGTTTACTCAGGTGTCGAAGAGAAGTTTACAAAAGTTGAGTGTTAATCAAGCTCACTCAGTTAATAAAGGAAAGCTTGATGCAATTAGTGCTAACTAAAATCACTCAGTAACAAAAATAAGTTAATGAAGGTGTAGTGTTAATTGATTTCATTTGGTTAATATAGGAAAATAATTTCTAAATTAGTGTCCATTGAGCTGGGTCTAGGGTAACTAAGGATTTTCTTGTTTTGGCATATTGAGTTTAATGGATTTTTTTTTTGGTTTTAGCTGACTAACAAGATGAATATTAATTATTCCAAGGTGTATTTAAGCTGAATTAAAAATTCACATGGTATAAGTATAAGTTCAAGTTGAGGATTGAATGTGTGGAAGATAAGAAGATGCTTAGAAGAAGCAAATTGGAAGGATAAGAAAAATATCCTTGAGGAGATGCAAAGATCCATTCAATCAAGAAAGACCAAGTACTAAAACAAAAATTGAGATCTAAAACTAGAAAATATAAGTTTACATTAGCAATCAAGTCATATCATTGTTACTTTCTAACCATTGTAGCAGTGTATCAAATCTCTTAACAAAGTTGGCTTAACAACCATTTGTAAACCCTCTAACAAGTTGACATTTCTAGATTGAAGTGTCTAAAGACCTCTAACAAGGCCACTCCTAATAGGGTGGTTAAATCCTCTAAAAGGGTCACACCTAATAGTGTGTTTTGTAAGCTTTAAAAGGATTGTCTCCTAACAGGGCTCAAAATTTAGAAGAGTGCAAAACAATAACTAGTTGAAATTGGTGGTTTTTTTCCAAATTGGGTTTCCACGTTAAATCTTGGTGTCACTTGTGTTCATGCTATTCCTTTCATGTGTATGTAAACATGTTAATTAAGGATAATCATAGTTAACATCTTAAGTTTTGCATGTTTAGTAATTGTCAAGTTACAACATATTGTTAGAGTTAACCAAGTGCATATGTGTTAGTCATGTAATAACAGTTTAGACATAGTTTATGTTTTGTTCTAAAATCTAAGGGATCTAGGATTTATTTTTTTAGTAACTAATTCACCCCTCCCCTCTTAGTTAATGCTCTCATATTTTCAACAAACATATATCTTAAGAAGAGAAGGCATAATGTGTAGATAAAGATCTCACTATTAAATATAGAAAATTGTCTAAGTGTTAGATAGTTTAATTAGCAATACATGAAAAGTTTTAGCAATGTGTAGTCTATAAAGATATTTGATACATGCATATTTAAGGACAAGTAGTAGAGAACATCTTGATGACATGGCTAAGTGCATAGTATGTTAAAAAATTACAATATCAGATATATTAGTTTTATTAGTAAAGGCAATAAACACAACAGAAAAAAGCACACCAATAAATGGTAAATTATAGGTTAAGAAATTATTTGGGGTATAAAATAATTACTTTACTAATTAGGGATGACATCCTAGATGTTAAACCTAAGAGGGAAAAAGTTATTTTCGTAATATACTAAGTTTTTGAATACTTGAAGGCTGACATGGCAAGTTTTTTTAAAAAGAAAGGTATAAGTATATGATTATGCAAAGTTTGTACAAGTGTGAAAGATGACATGCTGAGTATTATGTAAACTATATGATACATTGTTTAATTTCATGTTTTGGTAGTGGTCTCTTCTTGCATATGCTTGTATTTGTATTACCAACTCCTAACAAGGTTGAAGAAACTCCCTATAGAGTTGAAGAATTCAACATGGCCTACTCCTCTAATAACAACCGAGACACTATATGTACTTCATATACTCCTAATAGGGTCAATATCCTTAGGATTATTCTTTTGCTTAGTGTATCATTTTATGTTGGATACAATTATTCAATTTTGTGTTGTCTTTGATGTCACGCAAATGTCATATTAGTCATCAGATAGTGTCTACTAAGCTCAAAAGGTCAGCAAGGCAAAGGATAGTTTCTACCAAGCTTAGAAGGTTAGCGAGGTAAAGGATAGTGTCTACCAAGATCAGAAGGTTAGCTAGACAAAGGACAATGTTTATTGAGCTTTCAAGGTAATCAAAGAAATTTAGTTCTTATCGAGCTCACTCGATAATCAAAGAAAATGTGATAGAAATAGTTCTTACTGAGTTAACTCGATCATCAAAGGTAATTTGGAAGAAACAATTCTTATCGAGTTCACTCGGTCATCAAAGGTAATTTGGAAGAAATAGTTCTTACTAAGTTCACTTGGTCATCAAAGGTAATTAGGAAGAAGTAGTTCTTACAAAGCTCACTCGGTCATCTAAGGTAATTTGGAAGAAGTAGTTCTTACCGAGGGATTCAGTTCTTACGAAGAAAACTTGATAGCCAAAGAATTTTAAGGATATTACAATGTTAACCAAGTCAAGATGGTTAACTCAGGAAATTTTTAGAAGCAGTATTCATCGAGTAGGGTCAGCTAGTAAAGAATTTCATTGTCTTATGAGATAACATTTATTTGTTTAGAGTAATATTTGTAGCTGACTGATGTACGATTTATAGGTAAATGTAACATGTAAATAGGCCGACTTGACAATTTGAATGGTATAAGTAAGAAGTCAAGTTGCAAATTCTAAATTGTATAAAGAAAAAGAATGTGGAATTAATGTGTTATGAAGACTGATTGTTGTGGAAGCAGATTTGAAGGATGATCAGAGATCATTGAGGAGTAGCAGAGCCATATTTGATGAAGAATGATCTAATGATGCTGAACAGAGACCTGTAACCAATAAATTTAGTTGCATCTTGTTTAGGCCAATTCATTTTTTCTTTCTAACCATTGTATCAGTGATTTCAAATCTCTTAATAGAGTTGGTTTAACAACCATTTTGTAAATCCTCTAACAAAGTGACAATTCAGTTGAATTGTTATAAAGACCTCTAGCAACAACACTCCTAATAGGGTGATTAAATCCTCTAACAGGGTCACACCTAATAGTGTGTATTGTAACCTTTAATAGGGTTGGCTCCGAACAGGGCTCACTTCAGAAGAGTGAAAAATTGGTGACTACTTACTTGGTGGTTTTTCCCATATTGGGTTTCCACATTAAATATGGTGTCTCTTGTGTTCACTTTATTTTCAGTTACATGCATGAATGCTTGAAAAGAAAGTAATAGTTTAATTTACTGAGTTACTGCATTTTTTTACCAAGTACATGTAGTAACTAGATCTTTAAGACATCTAAGGGATCTGTTGAGATTAATTTTAGTTAGTAACTGATTCACCCCCCTTCTTAGTTACTCTATCTTTAATTCCAACAATTGGTATCAGAGCTATTGGTGCTTATAGGAAAAGATTTCAAGGATCTAAGCTAAATATCAGGATGTCTTAGAAAAGGGAAATTCCAAGACTTAATAGAGACAACTTCTCAACATGGCAATGATTGATGAGGCTTCATTTGGCTTATATTGGTGATACAGGGCTAAAGTACCTTGATGAGAAATATGAAGAACCTTTTGGTACATTATCTATCAATGATATTGCGGAAAAGAAGATTCAAAATAACATGATGATAGATATAACATCTGCTTTGAGTTATGAAGAATTTGATGACATCAAGGATTGAAAAACTGCCTTTGAAATGTAGAACAAGTTGAAAGAAATCTATGGAGGAGATGATAATATGAGAAGAGCCAAAGTAGAAAGTTTGAGAGGACAATTTGATCAAATGAGGATGAGAGAGGATAAAAATATTGCAAAGTATGTTGAAAGAGTTAAAGCATGTGTTAGTGCAATCAAAGCATCTAGAGGAGATATCAATGGGGAGACAGTTATAAGTAAAGTTCTTAGACCTCTACTTTCCATTTATGCAATCAGAGTCTCTACAATTCAAGAAAGGAGATGTGAGGAAAATCATAAAATAAATTTAGAGGCCATAGTTGGAAGATTGACTGCATTTGAACTAGACAACTATGACAATTATGTTGCAGCTACCAAGAACGTTGAATCAACATTTGAAGCCAAGCTTTCAGTCAAAGAAAAAGGGAAAAAGATGAAGGATCCACAATTAGACAGCGATGAAGAATTAGAAGAAAGTTTATACAGTGATCTTGAAGTGGTTGAAGCTCTACTAGCAAGAAAATATTCAAGAGGCAAAGGAAAATACAAAGGTAAGGTTCGTCTAATCTGTTTCTCTTGTGAATAAATTGGACATATTGCCGGGTGCCCAAATAAATAAAACAAAGATGAGAAGAAAGGTCACAAGTACAATGGCAAGAAAGACTTCAAATAATTCAAGGATAAAGGTAAGAAAACATATTTTATGGCAAAATATTGTAATGATTTTGATGAAGAAGAAGAAGAAGAAATTGTCTACATTGCTATAAAAGATGAATTTGATAATGATGAGGAAATGACACTAGTTTCTCATATGAGCAGAAATGATACATGGATCATAGATAATGGTTGTTCTCATCACATGACTGGTGATAAAACTAAGTTTAAATATTTTGAAGACTATGATGGTGGCAGTGTAATATTTGCTAACAATGAACCTTGTTGTATAAGAGGAATAGGAAGAGTCTCACTGACCAAGGAACTTGTATGTGATAATGAATATTGGGTAGAAGGACTAAAGCACAATTTTTTGAGTGTGGCATAACTACTCACTAATGGATTCAATGTAGAATTTATGCATGGAAAAGAAAGATTGCTAGATGGCAAAGGAAAACTGATTGGATCAGGCACTCAAACAAAAGGTAACTTATTTTATCTTGAAGTTGGTGAATGTTCATGTTTCATTGCTCAAATTGAAGAAAGCTAGTTATGGCATAGGAGGCTATGTCATGTAAACTTTGACAATTTGATAAAAATCAGTAAATTTAGGAAAGTAAGAGGTATTCCTAACATAAAGAAACCTGAGGTTGGTCTATGCAAGAATTGTCAAATTGGTAAAATGGGAAAGACTAGTTTTAAAAGCAAGAATTATCAGACTGAAGAAGTTCTTGAAATTGTGCATACTAAGTTATGTGGACTTATTGGCATTGAAAGTTATATTGGTGAAAAATTCTTCATTCTATTTGTTGATGATTATTCAAGAATGATGACTATCATGTACATTAGAGAGAAATTGGGAGCATTTGAAAAATTCAAATGGTATTTGGCTAGAGTAGAAAAGGAAACAAGAAAAAGATTGAAATGCCTAAGGTCTAACAAAGGTGGTGAATTTGTTTCACATGAGTTCAATAACTTTTGCATTGAAAGGGGAACCAAAAGATAGGTTTCAGCACCTAGAACTCTTGAACAAAATGGAATAGCAGAAAGAAGGAATAAATCTATAATGGATTGTGCAAGAACCTTAATGATTGAGAAAGCCATTGCTATCAAATACTGGAAGGAAGCTATCAGCACTGCAGTTCATACCTTGAATCGAGTATAGCTGAAAAAGGACTCATTCAAAACACCCTATGAGTTGTGGTATGGCTACAAACCCAATGTAAGTTATCTAAAAGTATTTGAAAGAAAATGTTACATTTTGAAAGAATCTAGAAAAGGTAAATTTGATGTAAAAAGTGATGAAGGAATATTTTTGGGATACTCTTGCAAAAGCAAAGCATATAGATGTTTGAACTTATCTACTCACAAAGTTATAGAAAGTGCACATGTGAAAGTTGACGAGTTTGTAGAAAGAACAGAAGAAGAAAGAAAAAAGGAACCTAAAGACTACAGAAGATTTTTTTCCATTAAACATGATACAATGCCAAGTATACCTATTATTTAGGAATCCTCAACTCTAGAGTCTTCATTTATCGAGTTACAGAAAGTTCAAACCAAGCTAATGTCCCTCGAGCTACAAGAACCCAAGTTGTAAATAGAAGCTATCGAGTTAGCATCTACCAAACCCGAGAAACTAGAATCAGAACTAGAAGTTGAGACACAGAAAGATAACAATGCAAGTCATTCAAAAGGCAAGCAGCTCATGTTAGCCAAGTATGTTAGAAAGCATCATGCACCAGAATAGATTATTGGTGATAAATCAGAAGGAACAATGACAAGAAGTAAGTTGAAAGGCACTAGTTTACTTGCTGATTTTGAACCTAGAAATGTCAAAGATGCACTAGACAATGAGAGTTGGATTGAAGCTATGAATGAAGAAATAGAAGAGATAGAGAAATACAAAACATGGACTCTTGTACCTAGACCCAAAGACAAGAATGTGATTGGAATAAAGTGGGTATTCAAAAACAAACTAAATGAAGATGGGAAAGTATTAAAGAAAAAAGCTAGACTAGTATGCAAATTATACTCTCAGGAAGAAGGTGTAGACTATGGAGAAACTTTTGTTCCAGTTGCAAGATTGGAAGGTGTCAGAACCTTGGATATGCTACATTGAAAGGATACAAAGTTTACTAGATGGATGTCAAGTCAGCATTTCTCAATGGCATATTGGAGGAAGAAGTTTGCATTGAGCAACTTGAAGGTTTTGCTGATCCAAACAAGAAGGACATGGTTTGCAAATTGAATAAAGCATTATATGGTTTGAAACAAGCCCCTAGATCATGGTATGAAAGATTCCATAACTATCTTATTCTGATTGGTTTTCAAAGAACTAATGACAACATCAGTTTGAACATAAAGGAAGGACCAAATAATAAGATTGTTTTGGCAAAAATATTTGTAGATGATACTTTGTTCATAGGAAATGATGATCTTTGCAAAGATTTTTTAAAACAAATGAACAAGGAATTTGAAATGTCAATGTTTGGCAAAATCAAATTCTTTGTTGGTCTTCATATTCAATAGAATAAGAATGGAATCTACATCACTCAATCTAAATACATCAAGGAGATATTGAAAAAGTTTGGTATGAAAGATTGCAAACCAGTTGGGACTCCTATGTGTACTGGATTAAAACTCACCAAGGATGATGAATCAAAGGAAGTGGATTAGACATTGTATAGATCTATGATTGGAAAGTTGCAATATGTAGTGCACACAAGACCAGACATTGCCCTTGTAGTAGGGATTGTAGCAAGATTCTCAGCAAAACAAAAAGAAAATCACATAATGGCAATCAAAAGGATCATGATATACTTAAAAGGAACTAAAGATTATGGATTATGGTATAAACTTGGAGGAAAATTGGATTTAAAGGTGTTCACTAATTTAGATTGGGCAGGAAATATTGATGATAGAAAGAGCACAAGTAGAGGAGCTTTCTTTCTCAAAAAAAGGTTGGTTTCTTGGACAAGCAAAGAGTAGAATTGTACATCTCAATCCATAGCAAAATCTGAATATATTGCAACAACAGTAAATTCCTCAAACATTGTGTGGTTTAAACAATTATTGAAAGATGTGAAGCAAGAAATCAAAGAACTAGTTGTTATATTTTGTGATAACACAAGTACAATTAACATCTCCAGTAATCTAGTGATGCATTCAAAAACCAAGCATATTGCCATAAAATATCACTTTGGTAGAGAATTGGTGCAAGAAAAGGAAATAAGATTGAAATATGTGCATGCAAAGGAACAAATTGTTGACATATTCACAAAGCCTTTACCTAAGGATGCATTCTTGTATCTGAGAGGTAAGTTAGGGGTCATTCCCCTATTTGAAGCTCACTAAAATATAGTTTTAGTAATGCATCAACATGAACAGAATTGGAAATCTATCAGTTGATTCAGCAAACAAATGAAGATATTGCATATGAATCAATACATCAGGTACAATGTTATTCAATTGTTTTGAGTTGTCTTTGGCATATGTTGTCAAAGAGGGAGAATATACTATCATATCTTTTTGAAATTTGCAAAATAATAAGAGTTTGTATAAAAGGGAGAGATTATTATGAAAGAGGGAGTTTTATTTTCTATCATTAAAAGACTTGATTTCAAATTTCATTCTGCTATGACATGTGTTGCCATCAATGCCAAAGAGGGAGATTTTTGGATACAATTGTTCAGTTGTGTGTTGTCTTTGATGTCACACAAATGTCATATCAGTCATCAAATAGTTTCTATTGACCTTAGAAGGTCAACAAGGCAAAGGATAGTGTCTACTGAGCTTAGAAGGTTAGTGAGGCAAAGGATAGTGTCTACCAAGATCAGAAGGTTAGCTAGACAAAGGACAATGTTTATCAAGCTTTCAAGGTAATTAAAAAAATTTAGTTCTTACCGAGTACACTTGGTCATCAAAAGTAATTTAGAAGAAATAGTTCTTACTGAGTTCACTCAGTCATCAAAGGTAATTTGGAAGAAATAGTTCTTACTGAGTTCACTTGATCATCAAATATAATTCAGAAGAAGTAGTTCTTATCAAGCTCACTCAGTCATCTAAGTTAATTTGGAAGAAGCAGTTCTTACCAAGGGATTCAGTTCTTATTGAGAAAACTTGACAGCCAAATGATTTTAAGGATATTGCAATGTTAACCGAGTCAAGATGGTTAACTCAAGAAATTTCCAAAAACAATATTCACTGAGCAGGGTCGGCCAGTAAAGGATTTCATTGTCTTATGAGATAACATTTATTTTTTCAAAGTAATATCTATAGCTGACTGATGTATGGTTTATAGGTAAATGTAACATGTAAATAAGCTAACTTGACAATCTGAATGGTATAAGTAAGAAGTCATGTTATGAATTCTAAAATGTATAAAGAAAAAGAATGTGGAATTAATGTGATATGAAGACTGATTGTTGTGGAAGCAGATTTGAAGGATGATCAAAGATCATTGAGGAGTAGCAGAGCCATATTTGATCAAGGAGGATCTTATGATTTTGAACAGAGACCTATAACCAACAAATTCAGTTACATCTTGTTCAGGTCAATTCATTGTTGCTTTCTAACCATTGTAGCAGTGATTTCAAATCTCTTAACAGAGTTGGTTTAACAGCCATTTTGTAAATCTTCTAACAAGGTGATAGTTCAGTTGAATTATTCAAAAGACCTCTAGCAATGCCACTCCTAACAAGGTGATTAAATCCTCTAACAGGGTCACACCTAAGAGTGTGTATTGTAACTTTTAATAGGGTTGGCTCCTAATAGGGCTTGCTTTAGAAGAGTGAAAAATTGGTGACTAGTTACTTGGTTGTTTTTCCCATATTGGGTTTCCATGTTAAATCTAGTGTCTCGTGTTCACTTTATTTTTAGTTACATGCATGAATGCTTGAAAAGAAATTAATAGTTTAATTTATTGAGTTACTGCATTTATTTACTGAGTACATGCAGTAACTAGATCTTTAAGACATCTAAGGGATCTGTTGAGATTAATTTTAGTTAGTAACTGATTCCCCCCCCTCAGTTACTTTATCTTTAATTCCAAAAATTTTATGGGTACCATCTCCACTGAGTTTTTTCCTTGGCCAGGGTTTCCCTAGTGAACAAAATGGTGTTATGAGTTCTCTTTTTGTATGGATTTATTTACTATTCAAAATTTTTGGTTTACTTTCATATGCATGGTATAAATTAAATAACAATGCTCAGTTGTGGGAAAAGGTTTGTGGAATACTAATTCACCCCCCTCTCAATATTATCTATTTCTAACAATTGGTATCAAAGCACAATTACTCAAAAGAGGCTTAAGAGCTTGAGTAACATCCCTATAGTATGGAACAGTTAAAGAGGAATATTAAAGAATCCCTTGAAAAGATTTATCTTCTTATTGAAGAAAGAGACAACCTAATAGAAATGTATGAAGATGAAAAAAATTACATTGGGAAACTAAAAGATAAAATTGATCATCTCAAATCCAAAAGAGAACCTAAAGAGAAGACTAGTGATAGTGATGAGGTAGCAAACCTAAAGAAAGAAAATGAGATACCATCTATCAAAAGTGACATTTGAACTAGATTTTATTATAATAGAGCATACAAAACTTGGAAAATACATTATCATTGTAAAAGGAGAATTGATTAGCAACAATTAGAGAAGCTATACTCTAGTAGTTAGAAAAATGATAAATAAATATTCTATTAAAGATCTTCTTGTTATAAGAAAAGTCTTGGATATCTTATTAGAGAAAAATCAAAAAAGAAAGATGAAGCTAGAAAAGAACCAGATCTAGTTGTTGAAATCCTTGAACCTAAGAACAATGATCGAAATGAAAATGAGCCAAGTAAATCTGATGAAGTTCTAAAGAAGTTGAGAAAGTAAGTCAACTTGAGATATGTCATGAACCCAAAAAAATTGAGCAAGTTGAACCAGCCAAAAAAGTAAGATATAAATTGAAAGGTAGATGCTTTATTGGTCATATGAAGAGAGATTGCATAGGTAAGTCTTTCAAACCTATTACTAATTTCTATTTTTATAATTTTCATGGTTTTGGACATAAAGAATTTGGTCGTATGAAACCTAAGTTTAATAGTAATAATGGAAATAGTAGAATGTTTAGGGATACTTACCTATAGGAAATGGAAGAAGGAGATCACTAAAAAATTTTGATGAAGGAGAAAGAGATAATGGAACAAGGAGAGACATTGTGTGTTACAGGTGTAACAACTTTGGACACATTACGAGGAATTGTAGAGCACTTGTAAATTAGAATGACCTAATCAGAGAAGAAGTACACCTGTACGTTAGTTATGTTTTAAATTTGGACACATAGCAAGGTTTTACAAAATAGATATGAGGAACACCAACACGAACCAAAAATTTAGAAGGAACAACAATAGAAATGACAAAAGGAATGATAGTAGCAATAGCAATAAAAAAGAAGCACTCAAATAGAATGTTGAAAAATTTAAGGAAGTATTTGTGAAGGAAAATAATCTATCAATTTAACATGTGGTATTAGAAGACTAATGTGTTGATGCACCTTGTTGGGACTGAAAATTGCATTGTCAATTCTCAGTCACATATTGAAAATTTTGAAGAATCAATGCCCTAAAGTGCTTTTTATGCATATGTAGAAAATTGTTAGTTTTAGGCCTAGATGGTGTTTGATTAGCTTAACACCTTTCATTTGACATATGCATGTGATCCAAAATGTTATTTTTCCATCCCAAATCATTCGGTGAGGTCACATTTTGAGCTAGTGTCAAAATTTGCAATTCTGCCTAAGTGTCAAATAGCGATAGGAGGCCCAGTTTGTCTTTGAATATATTTTAACCAAGAATGTTTCATGACCCACCACTTTGAGGATGTTTATTATGCATATCAAAGAACATGTTCTCTAGTTTTTAGCCCATTTTGAATCCGTTTGTATAGGTTTCAAACACCTCAAAGTTGGTCATTTCCAGTTTCATGCATTTGTGTAGTTATTCACAATTCTGGGAAGCCTTTTTTGACCAATGATATCTTTGACCTAGGTGATCCAAATGAAGAAATTATTTTTGCACTATGTTCTAGGGGTTAGACACTTCACATGTTCCAATTTTGAGATCACGACGAATCCATTTGATCAATTTGCTAACATGATTAAAAACCTAGTTTATATTGTTTTGTTATGACTAAGGTATCTAGATTGATCTGTACCCCTTTTCACCATGTTATAACTTTGATCCCTTGATTGGTAAGCCTAAAATGATTGTACCATCATTTTGTGTCCTAAAAATCTTTGGATTATGCCAATTCTCAAGTCATGATGAATCCATCTACATACTTTCTTATATCCATTTGTTTACCAAAAAATACTTTTTGGCACATTTCCCAGTTTAAAATTTCCAAGTGCTTATTTTCAAAAATTCATCAAATTTGTCTTTTTATTTTTCATAAGCCCTAATTATGTATTCTTATCCTTTGAATGGAATAGAACCTATATCCTAGTTTTTAGAACCCCAAGTGATCAATAACCTAGTTTATAATGTCGAACCCAAGCCTAGTTGATGTTTTTTAACACTGTTTGCCTACAAGATAATTGAAGTATGGATGTTCGTCAATTAAAATATTTTGACTAAGAATTTGTCATGGGTTGAGAATTTGCAGTATGGTAGAGTGTGTAGGATTGAACACTCGTGCCAATTTTCATTGGCTGACTACTTGATTGAATCAATTTTTAAGGCTAGCTGGTAGGCCTCTAGACACAAATTCATAGTTTGCAAATAAGAAGTGAAATGAGTTTTAATGATCAGTTGTTTGAAAATGATCTTTTTTTTAGCTGGACCCACTTTGGGGCATGACTAATTTCATCAGAGTACGAAGTAATACTTGTGGAATAAAATTGTTTTGATTGGGCATGATAGTTATGAGAAAAGGAGTATACCTACAAAGCAAGAATGTGTGTTTGGTTTGCCCACTGAATCACATAAAGGATATGCTTAACTTGCACAAGTTTATCAAATTATTTTCTCAAGTGTTACCTAAGTGTATAATACAATGTTTTTATTGAAAAAGGGTTTTCAAAATTGGAGAAGTAGCTGGCAAGTCACTCTAAAAGAAAAGGTTTTCAAGCCTTAAAAAAAACAAAAATGTCTACCTATTCATTGAATAACAAAGGAGATTCATAGTAGAAAAATTTTCAATCCAAGCATAGGATAAAAGAAGGAAAATCAAAACAACATAAACTGCAAATGAAACAAGAGATAAGGCAGAATATGCTAAAGTGAAGCTCTATTAAAGGGCAGAGGAACCCACAATGAAAAGAATGAGGAGGTGGTATTTGCATAAAACATTATCAAATAAATAAAAGATCACATCCATCCTCCATTTGATGCTTACATTAACATTATAAAATCTTAGAATTGATTTGGAATCTGCTCAATCAATTGAATATGATTTATGTGAGTCCAATCAAAATAGTTTAGCAAAAAATTAGTGGGAAGAAATAAAGTGTGACTACTTTATATAAAAAATATTGCAATAAACATAAGAAAAAATGAGTCTTGCATTGCCGAAAAGTAATACAACAAGCTTTATAACAAAAATCACGTAGGTGGGCATTAGAAAAACATATTTTCCATTAGAACATCTTGAAGCAGGCTTTTCCAAAATATAGTAAAATCCCAACAACATGAAAAAAGAGATTTAGAAATGAACATACAATAATCTCCTCTTTATTAATTGAGAATATAAAGAAAAGTTACCCATGTACATTCAGGAAAATAATTGAACAGATAAGCCAAGAAATAATGCACAAGTGGTTTGAAGGCAATGCCAAGTAGGAATAGGGGAGGAAGATAATGAATGAAGGAGAGCTATCTACATAAGTGAACATGGAAATAGTTAAGAGAAAGAGCAAGCGACATGGAAAGTAAAGCAGCCCACGACATGTAGAAATGACAGAGGAATTTCTCAAAAGAGAAGATGATCATGTTGTGACTTCCCACCATAAATGTATTGTATCTTGAATTATGTTTTTGTTCAATCTCACCATAATGCATTGCATTCCACCTCACTCTTCTTTGTGCCCAGTTATTCAAAGAACATCAACATTTTCTTTAGCAGTGAGAATGGTGTGCTCAAAAATTATAAGAATTATCACACTACTTCTTGTTATAACGATCTCATTTGTTATGCAAGTCCCTAGCACTCAATGTAACCTTAAGACAGATGTAAAAGTAAATACTGGTGCAGATAACAAGTCTAATAAAGCAAGCAAAATCGTGCAAAAAGGATAGAGCAAACCATGTGATAGGAAGTTGAAAGTGGCAAAAACCACAAAAGAGGGGAAAAAAGAGAGTTCCCACACCAAATGAAGAAAGGACGAGGCAACATGCATAGAGGAGAGTGAAATTATTTTGAAAAAAAGCTAAAACTATAACAAATAAAGGGAAGACCCAATGCCAAGGCAGAGTCCACACAAGATGGAAATAAAATTAGAAATCACCCATGGAGGTTTGGATTTATTTTCTCCAAAGAAATTGAGTTTGAGCATTGGTATAAAGAGGAGAAAGAAGTGGAGTGTTTAATGCCAAGTGGACATTTTTCCATGCAAGGAAAAGAAAGCACTCATGCTAGCAAGGGGCAATCATAGAGAATAGAGGCAAAAACATAAAACCACATTTGTCCCACATTTCCTGTGTGGGGGCTCTTTTAAATCTTCAAATACTTTGGCAGTCACATAGCAAGTTTCTTAAAGAGATGTACCTTTTAAAAGGCATAGCTACTCATGTGTGGGGCCTGTGGTCAGCTAGCTGGAGGTGACATGTTGCCATGTTGCTATTTTTCCAAGCAGAGTTGCTCACTAGTTAAGCAAAGTGACATAGCGACCACTAGGTGGTAGTGACATGGAACCAAGTGGCAATGATGTGGAGATAGGTAGGTGCAAAGGTGATGATGATGTGGTTCCAGTTGTGTAGGAAGTGATCCAATGAGATGATGACATGTGGTGCTAGCTTGAGGTGACCAACACATAAATTTTGAACATGCACAGACAGAGATGCTAACATGGAATTCAACCACCCAAATTGTGACATGTGGACAATCACTTGGTTGCCACTATCTTGCCAAGCAAAGTTGCTCACTGGTTAAGCAAAGCAACATAGTGACCACCAGGTAGTAGTGACATGGAACTAGGTGGTGATGATGTAGAGATAGGTGGGTGCAAAGGGATGATGATGTGGCATTAGTTGTGTAGGAAGTGATCCAATGAGATGATGACATGTGGTGCTATTGTGGTGGAGGTTCCTGATGTGGCATGCTTCCTAAGGTGGTGACATGGTAGAAGATGACACATGTTGCAATATCTCTATGTCACTGATGACATGGTAGATATTGACTTAGATAGCAACATAGCAACTATGATGAGGTGGCATGCTTACATGGCAATAGGTAGGGATGAATCAAATGCTAACACATGGTGCCCAGTTGGAAGGGTTAGCTGATTGTGTAAAAAGGGAACCAATCAAAGTGTGACATGTGTCAAAGATGGTCAAACCAAGTTTGATCCAGATGAAACCTGTGAGGGAAATTTCAAAACTTTTAAAAATTAATTTTTAAAGATTTTTTCCTCTAAAGTATGTGCAGGGGTAAAATAATTTTTTAAATGAAATTTGATTTATCATACAGTTCAAACTATATGAAAAGGATTAAATTTTTGCAATTTTAAATGCAAGGCCATGAATGGGAGCCCAAACTTTAGAAGAGTATAATAGGGGCATTTTTTTTATCAAAATAGGTGCTCCAACATGCCACCAAAACTTGGACTAGACAAATATTCCAAATTTGAGGTCAATTTTTGCACAGGTGTTCCCTAGTACACGATACAAGGGGTTTTGTATTTTGGAGTGATTTGTGTGTTCTGAGGGGTGTACTGATTATCCAATTGCAAAATTCAGTGAAAAAACATTGAAAACATGTTCAGAAGGTCTTATATGTAGTGTGTTTTGATTCTGTGATGTTTTGGCTTCAATTTGATCAAAATTGAGATATCCAGAATCAATTATGAGAGTTTTGTCTTTTGCTGAGGTTTTTGCTCTTGGAAAGGAAAAAAAAAAGGGATATGATTAGCAGTTGAGGAGAGAAGGTAGAGAGATTCTTTTCAGCTTCTTGAGGGAGAATTCTAAAAGGACACATGTCAATTGCAAATTCAATCCAAGAATTTCCCTCTTCATATATATTCTTTCTTTTCCTCTCTAAAAAGGTTATTGGTTGGTTTTTATTTTTTAGTCCTAGGATCTCTACTTAGGCTATAAAAGCCACACACCCAACATATTCTATCTTGTATGAACAATAGTATGGTAGATAATATAGAGAGTTTAGATCTATTAGGTTTTTTCTATGTTTTAATTTCATGCATATAAATGTATTGTTTCAAGGAAATGAATACAAAGAAGAGTAGATGATTGAGTTTCATTTTAAATCTTGTCTCCTTTCTTAGTGAGCTTCAATGTTTTATGATCTTTGAACAAAGAGCCTAGGTCATAGTTGCAATCCCTTAAAGTTGTATGTTGTTTCATTGTTACTTGTAACTCAAGGGATTATGTAAATGCTTCAGAGAAATTAGTAGGGTTGTAAGTTTATTGAGGGGGATATCATGTAAGAATGAGATTTACACTAAACATGGATGTCTATTTACAAGGTCGATGGATAGATCGTATATCTAAATAAATGAATAAGTATTAGGTATCTATATGTATTTGATTGATTCATGAAATTTCCCAATGGATTAGGCACTGGTCAGCTACAGAATCTTTATTTCATGTTGCTGCATATTAGAGGTTTTTGTTGAATTCAACATTATTAATCAAACACTTTTCCCCTTTCATGTTGAAGAGTTACAATAGAATTTCATCGCTTAGCTTGTGCATTTCATAGAGTTGTAATTTTCTACTGCACTTCTTTATTATTGCATAGGTCATTAGGATAAACAAGGGTTTTTATTTTCTTTGTGAGATTTAGGAATATGTTCTTTGGACTAGTACCATATTGATTGGATCTGAGGTTCACCCGCCTAGGTTTTGTAGAGCTTGAAATAGAAGAAGGGTCTAGCCTTATAGTTGGCCTAGTGTTTGAAATAGTATGTTGAAGATGAGAGTTAGCTGCCCCTAGATGTACCATATTCTTATTGGGGTGATTGGAAACTGGTAATATTTTCAAACACCACCACACCTAATGAGAGATTGAAGTCAACCATTGTGTTTAATTCATCTTATTGGATTTAAGAATTTTTCATTGAGGATAGAGTATCAAAAAGTTATAATAGAAGATAGAGATTGAATAAAAGGTTACACAATTGGGAGAAGGAACAATAGATCATAAGAAAGCTCCAGTTAAGAGTACAAGTCATTTGGATATCATGCGAGTCTGTACAAATAAAGACAAGTTTACTAGTTAACATAGAGCTCTTTTTATAGACTGAGTAGTTGCATAATTAATGCAAAGATTGTTATAGAAAGATATAAGCTATGCAAGTATAACTATGGGTATCATTCAATTGTGTGAAGAGTTAAGAAGCCACCAAGAGACATTTAAAGAGTTTTCAAGTGTGAAGAATAGAAAGCCCTAGTTACTCATTTCATCAAGCTATCTCTCTTCTAAATCTAACATTTGTTTCAAGAATTCAGCCATTAAAATAGATAAGTATTTGATTCACAATGTAGAAGATAAAGCAAGACCCAAATTGAAGGTTAAACTTGTGAATAATGTAAGTGATGACCCTAATTTAGCATTTTCAAGAACACAAGAAAATGTCATAAACTTAGAAGATGTTAGCATCTATTTGAGAAGTAAGTTAGAGAATTTAGGTGAGGATCACATATCCAATGAATTTGATAACATCTACAATTAGGATATGAGCTACAAATAAGGATTTGAGTATCTGAAGGATAATGACCTAGTCAAGTTTTGATGCAGGAGCATCCAGAGGTATAAGGGCAATCCAGTGTCACCCAAAAAAAATGTACTTAGACTTAGTTTATGTTTTATGTGTTTTCATTTCTAGATAGCCATTTGGGTCAAATAAATGTTCCAACTCTCATAGTTCCACTATCAGTGTTCTAGGATAGAGTATTTGAACACCTTGGGATACGTGTAAATGCTAAAAAAATAGGAGTATGTAATTGAGCCATCATTTTGCTGAACTAGGAGGTCTAAACTAGCCAGATGAATGTAATTATAATTTAGAGCATTCCAGAAAAAAGAATGAGGTCAAAAGGCCCCACGGTTTGAAAGTTATCGCAATTTTTTGGGTTTTGGAGACCTCCTAAGAATGCTTCAAAGTTAGGATAGGGGCCTTAAATGACCTCAAAAAGGGCCAAAAAATGGGGGATGAAAAAATCTAGTCCATAAGGCTATAGAGTGCTTTGAGAGCTTTTTGAAAATGTAAACGGTTCGTCAACGGAGCTACGGTTCAAAAGTTATGCCTCCTGAAAGTTCCGTTACCTTTTCTGGATTCTTCTAGATTTGCGACGACTTCTAGCGCAGCTTCAGGAGAGTTCTATTTCTGGCATTGTAAAAGGCAGTTCGGAGTGGAGTTTGAGAGGAGGTTCTAAAAGGAGAAATTATCTCCAGAGATATGCTATTGTAAGCCCTTAGGGCAGGTTTTGAAGTCTATTTTCTCTTTACTGAATGTACTAGCTTATTTTCACAGTTAATACAATTTCCCTTTTCATGTTGTGTCCATTTTGTGCTTGGGTTGTGCCCCCATCAAGTGGTATCAGAGTGAGTTTTCCTAAGTGTGTAGACAGAGCGCCGACTATGAGGTAGTTTGCACTAGGACTATGTGGTTGTGGGTTAGAGTTAAGAAGATGCCTCCATGAAGAGAGCGTGGTGGAAGGGCCAAAGCTAATAATCCTAAGGAGGTTAGAGCCCTCCAAAGGCAGGTACAAGCATTGCAGGAGGAGATTCGTAGAGGAGCAAATGTGGCTGCAAGTGATGAAAGTGAGGATGACAATGAAGAAGAAGAAATTGGACTAGAAGGGGAAGTTTTAAATCAGGTAGAGGAAAGGCTTTTTAGGGCCATTACTAAGTTTGGAAAAAGACCTACAATTGAAGTGGGTGTATTTTTAGGAAATTTGAACCCTGATGAGTTGATCGATTGGATCAATGAACTGGAAGAATACTTTGAGTCTAAGGATATCAGGGACCCAGATAGGGTTAAGTTTGCAAAGGCCAAACTGAAAGGCCATGCCAAAATTTGGTGGCAAGAGGTCCAATTAGAAAGAAATAGAAGAGGAAAGGAAAATATCACAAGGTGGAATCGCATGGTGGACAAATTAAAGAAGCAGTTCATTCCTATGGACTATGAGCTTAAGATGATGCATGGGTTAAAGCAAGCAGGAAGATCAGTCCAAGAATATATAGAGGAGTTCTACCAAATCTTGATTAGAGTAGGGCATGCAGAAGCAAATAAGGAGAAGGTTGCTCGTTATATCAATGGATTGCGACCCAGCATCCAAGAGGAATTAAGTGTCGTAAGAGTGACAAGCATTGAAGAGGCATACCAATTTTCCCTATGAGTTGAAGAGAAGCTAAATAAGAGGTTTGAAGGGAGACAAAGAGGGTGTAGTCAAGGAGGAAGGGGTAGTGGTAGGTCATCTGGAGGCCACAATGAAACCCAAAAGAAAAATGAAGATGTGGGTACTAGCAGGAACCAGAGGAATGAGGGTTTCAACCGCTTCCATGATCAAGACTTTGGAAATTAGAGAGGAAGAGGTAGAGGACATGGACAAGGAAGAGGAGGCTTCCGTGGTACCTATTTGCATTGAAATGAAGAAGGTCATCGTGCCTTTGAATTCCCTTAATGACAAGGAAGGATAGATAGGAGAGCTAAGGGTCAAGCTAGGGTTGCTCATGTGGATGAGGATGCACAATCCTCACATTCAGAAGATGCAGAAAGAGGAGAGACTTTAGTAAATGAAATTTTCTTACTAAGTGGCTAGATTAAACCAAGAAAAAGGAGGATTTTATTCCATAACAGGTGCAAATGTGAGGAAAAATGTTGTGATGTGATCATTGATGGTGGTAGCACTGATAACTTGGTATCAGAAGAGATGGTCTCTAAGCTAAAGCACAAGAAGGAGAAACATCCCCAGCCCTATCGGATTGCTTGGGTGAAAGATGATCATAAGGTCCTAGTAAGTGAATAATGTTTAGTGAAATTCAAAATTGGGAGTTACCATGATGAAGTTCTCTGTGATGTTATTCCAATGGATGTTTGCCATCTATTGTTGGGTAGACCATGGCAGTTTGATAGGTATGCAATACATGATGGTCATGCAAACACATACTCTCTAACAAAGGATGGAGTTTGCCACAAATTGAAGCCCATGAAAAAGGAAGGCAAAAAAGTATGTAGCAATGCTAAGATTTGTCTTGTTGATGGAAGAAAGTTTTTAGATGGCATGAAACATCAGCATATGTGCTATGCTTTGATTCCTAGGAAAGATAAAGAAGGTAGTAGTGAAATACCACTTGAAGTTCCATATTTACTAGGTGAGTTTGGAGATATTATCTCTGATAATGTTCTAGAAGGATTGCCACCAATAAGGAAAATCAGTCATCAGATAGAGATCTAATTCTAGGAGCTAGCTTGCCTAACAAGGCTGCTCACATGATGACTCCTACTAAAATAGAGGAACTAAATAGACAGGTCGAGTAGCTGTTGAGGAAGGGCTTGATTTGAGAGAGCTTGAGTCCATGTGCAGTAATTGCAGTAATAGCACCAAAGAAGGATGGAGAGTGGAGAATGTGTGAAGACTCTCGAGCTATAAATAGGATAACCATCAAGGATTGGTTTCCTTTGCCAAGGATGGATGATCTTATGGACTGCTTGAGTGGAGCTCATTACTTCACAAAGATAGATCTAAAGAGTAGCTATCACTAGATATGGATTCAAGAAGGAGAGGAGTGGAAAATAGCCTTCAAGACCAAGGAGGGTCTTTATGAGTGGTTAGTCATGCCCTTTGGATTGACAAAAACCTCGAGCACCTTCATGCAGCTTATGAATGAGGTACTTAAGAGGTTCTTAGGAAAATTCGTTATTGTCTATTTCGATGATATTTTAATTTTCAGCAAGACTTTGGAAAAACATTTATTACATATTTGTAGTGTCCTTGAAAGGTTAAGGGAAGAGAAATTGTTAATTAATTTAAAGAAGTTTATCTTTGCAAAAAGGGAGTTAGTCTATTTGGGGTTTGTTATATCACCTAAAGGTCTCAAAATGGATCCAGAGAAGGTAAACACTATCTTAGAATGGCCTACTCCAAGGTCTGCTACTGAGGTAAGATGATTTAATGGTCTAGTTAGTTTGTACAGGAAGTCCATAAAGAATTTCAGCGGCATATGTGCACCCCGAAATGACACAATAAGAGGGGATAGGAAAGAGTTCAAATGGACTGCAGCAGCTATGAGAAGTTTTGAATTGTTGAAAAAGAAGGTGACAGAATAGCCCATGTTGGCAGTCCCAGATTTTAGAAAGGTGTTCCAGGTAGATTGTGATGCCAGTGGCAATGCTATTGGGGCTATATTTAAGCCAAGAAGGTAAGCCTATTGCATATTTTAGTGAAAATTTGAATAATGCAAAGAAGAAGTATTTTGTTTATGATCCAGAGTTCTATGCAATAGTTCAGGCCTTAAAGAAATAGAGGCATTATTTATTGCCAAAGGAATTTGTTTTGTATATTGATCATCAGGCATTACAGTACCTAAATAGCCAAGGTAAATTGAATCAGAGGCATATGAAGTGGGTAGATTTCTTGTAGAGCTATACATTTGTGTTGAAGCATAGAAGTGGAAAGTCTAACAGGGTTACAGATGCACTAAGTACGAGACAGTTGTTACTTATAGTAATGCAAGTTGAAATAGTTGGGTTTGATGAACTCAAGAATCTGTACCTTGAGGATCCTAATTTTGCTGAAGCATGGAAAGCTTGTAAAGAGCTTGTTTTTGTAGATAGAACTAAGTGGTAGGACTATTTGATTCAGGATGGTATGTTATTCAAGGGAAGTCAATTTTGCATTCCAAGCAGTTCCATGAGGGAAAATTTGATTAAGGAGAAACATAGTGGAGGGATGGTAGGAAATTTTGGTCAAGATAAGACCATTGCCATTCTTAGAGAACATTATTTTTTGCCTCAGATTTCACAAGATGTAAAGAAGTTTGTACATAATTGCTAGATTTGTCAAGTTGCTAAGGGATTTAGCCACAATACTGGACTATATACGCCATTTCCTGTTCCATCAAAGCCATGGGAGGACATAAGAATGGATTTTTTTCTTGGATTGCCAAGAACACAAAGGGGTAATGACTTAGTATTTGTGGTGGTTGATAGGTTCTCCAAAATGGCACATTTCATTCCATGCCACAAAACTCATGATGATGTCCATATTGCAGACTTGTTTTTTAGAGAGGTGGTGAGACTACATGGTCTTCCAAGGAGTATAGTTTCTAATAGAGATACTAAATTTGTGGGGTATTTCTAGAGAACATTGTGGAAGAAGTTGAGAACAGATTTAAAATTTAGTTCCACACATCACCCGCAGACTGACGGCCAAACAGAAGTGGCAAACAGAATTTTGGGCAATTTACTGAGATGTTTAGTTGAGGATAAGCCCAAGGGGTGCGATTTGATTTTACCACAAGAAGAGTTTTCTTACAATAACTCTGTAAATAGGAGTACTGGAAAATCACCATTCCAAATTGTATATGGAAGTAGCCCAAGGACTGCACCAGAATTGAGGAAGATAGAGCAAGGGGAGAGGACAAGTGCAGAAGCTGAGGAATTTGCTGAACATATCAAGCGTCTACATGAGGAGGTTCAAGCACACATTACCAAGATGAATCAAGAGTATAAAGATAGGGCTGATCAAAGGATAAGACATAAGGAATTCCAAGTAGGGGATCTAGTCATGGTGCACTTACGAAAAGAAAGATTTCCAGCTAGTGCTTACAACAAGCTAAAAATGAAGAAATTTGGTCCCTGCAAAATTCTAAAGAAACATGACTCAGGAAATGCATATGAGGTGGAGCTACCAGATGGTATTCAGATTTCTCCTATTTTCAACATTTTAGACTTAACAAAGTATCATGATGATGGTGCAAATGAGGAGCTGGTGTTAGAGCCATGTCCAATTCCTGCTTCCAAGAAGGAGGAGATAGAAGACATTCTAGATCATTGTGTGGGTAGGAGTACCAGAAATAGATAGTATGAAGAGTATTTGGTCAAGTGTAAGGGAAAATCGATAGAGGACTCAACTTGGATTTTAGTAGCTGAGGTTTCCCATTTGGGATTTCCTCTACCATTCATAAAGTGATAGAGTCACTTTTCAATCTACCCTGGATGTCTGAAGCAGGAGCATCCAGAGGTATAAGGGCAATCCTGTGTCACCCAAAAAAAAATGTACTTAGACTTAGGTTCTATTTCATGTTTTTTTCATTTTTGGATACCCATTTGGGTCAAATAAAGGTTCCAACTCTCATAGTTCCACTTTCAGTGTTCTAGATAGAGTATTTGAACACCTTAGGATACGTGTAAATGCTAAAAAAATAAGAGTATGTAATTGAGCCATAATTTTGGTGAACTAGGAGGTGTAAATTGGCCAAATGAATGTAATTGTAATTTAGAGCATTCCAAAATTAAGAATCAGGTCAAAAAGCCCCACAGTTTGAAAGTTATCGCAGTTTTTTGAGTTTTGGAGACCTCCTAAGAATGCTTCAGAGTCAAGATAGGGGCCTTAAATGACCTCAAAAATTTCCAAAAATTGTGAGATGAGTGAAGCAAGTCCATAGGCTATAGAGCACTTTAGGAGCTTTTTGAAAATGTAAACAGTTCATCAATCGGAGCTATAGTTCAAAAGTTATGCCTCTCGAAAGTTCGGTTACCATTTTTGGATTCTTCTAAATTTGCGTCGACTTCTAACACAACTTCTAGAGCCTTCTATTTGGTCGATGGATGCCAACTAGCACTTTCTAGAATGTATTCCTAGTCCTTAACCCTTTGGGGTCTATTTAAGAACATTTTTGGCATTGTAAAAGGCAGTTCGAGTGGAGTTGGAGAGGAGGTTCTAAAAGGAGAAATTATCTCTAGATTTATGCTATTGTAAGCCCTTAGGGGAGGTTTTGAAGTCTATTTTCTTTGTACTGAATGCACTAGCTTATTTTCACAGTTAATAAAATTTCCCTTTTCCTATTGTGTCCATTCTATGCTTGGGTTGTGTCCCCATCAAGTTTCTATTCTACCATGAGTTTGATAATGAAGAATGGATAAGGATAAACTTAAGAAGAATTCATGATGGTAAGTTCTTGATTGTGTAATGAAAGCAACATACCAGTAATTGAGAAGAATCTCAAGAAGTTAGTGATTGACAACACCAAGTCAATTTATAATGGTAGAGGAATTGTCATAAGAAAGATTAAGAAACATGATGTCAAATTCTTGATTAGAATCATTTCTACAAGAATGTGTTACACCTCTAGAGATGATGACATGGTAGCTAGCATTACAAAAACATTATATAAGATTTGTATTGACAAGGATAATGTTAACTTGTGTGAAATTATGAGACCGCATCTAATAGAGAACCTAGAGAAGATCAAGAAAGTAAAGAATAATTAGTTCAGTTTCTAGTCTTTAATCACATATATTTTCTTCTGTTGGATGAAAATATTTCCATTCATGCATACATCTATAATAGTGAGCAGTGGTAAATGCACAATGGAAAAGATTTTAGTGGACACCTTATTGAAAAGGTGAATGACAATACAAATTTAATAATATAAACATATTAGATAGAGATGAGGGAAATATTCAAAATCCCACCCTCTATGCTAGTTAAGTACAATAAGGACATTTTCTTTAAGCTAGACATAAAATTAACATAAATAGAAGTAGTTGAACCAAGGTTGTTGTATGTTAAAACCTTGGGATATAAAATATCAAAAGTAGAAATAGAAGGATATGCTCAAGCTATCCTTGAAGAAGACAAATATGAAGAGTTTGATAGATTTGGAACATATGAGGAGCTGATACAACTAGCTATTCAAACACAATTGGATAAATCTACCAAGAAGAAGGTATAAGTAGTCATGAAGAAGTAATTGGAGCAATCTGGAATGATAGTTGAGGAAGAAACTATAGTGAGGCATATGATCACTAGGATAAAGCAAGCTAGTCAACAAGGGATGACATACATTCCACCCTTGGCATCTATATGACCTACTAAAGAAGTGACAATGGCCACACCTTCTACTAAAACACCTATCGCTCGCTATGTAGTAGTTTCACATTAGTAGGCACCTATCACACTTGTCATTCCACTTAGAAAGGAGTCAGAAGAGAAAGAGGTAGAAGTTGTTTAGGTGAAGAGAATTTCATTCAAACTTGTAGAGGTGGAGCAAGAGTCACTTGAAACCAAGGAAAAATATGATTAAGGCTATGGCTACAGGTTCAAGCAAGAGATAGAAGGAAATCATGCCAACCTTCCAAGCATTAAGATGTGAGGTCAGATAGAGCCTCAGAAGATTATTAAGAAGGAATATAGGAGTGCACAAAAATGAAGGAAGGCTTGGAACCCCAGAATAGAAAAGGTAAACATCACAATCATAAATGATAAAAAATTTGTGCAATTGAACAACTTTAATCATTTGTTTATTAGTATTGATCGACTACAATCAGAGAATGTTGTCATAACACACATCATTTTATCCAATAAGAAATTTGAGGATGTGAAGGATGATATTCCTAAAGACCTATATGAGAGGCTAACAAATAGAAGAAAAAAAGTTGCTGAAGAAGATTTAAAAATATTAGACAAAATCCACTTAGCAAGCTATGCCAAATTGACAATGATTCCAACATGGCTAGCTTTTTGAAAAGTCTACAATCATATCTAAGGAATAAGAAGAGATCCATATTGATAATGGGAGGAAATTATCAAAAATTTAATGAGGAATCTAAAAAGGCAATTGTGTAAAGGACATGGGATTTAAATAAAGGGACCAACAATACTCCAGATTATAATTAAAACTGACACCATGTAGATTGTTGCCACCAAGGTTACTATTAACATTGCAAAAGATCCTTTTAAGGATCTTGAGACAAATATTTTTGGAAATATCTCAAGTGAATCTAAATTAGAAGAAGAATCAAAGAAAATAAGATAAGAAGATTAGAAGACGAAGAATGAAGAACATAGAAAGAAGAAATTGAAAGAAGGAAAAGAAAACAAAAAGGAGGAAGAAGATAAGAAGAGAAATAAATAAGAAGACAAGAAAAAGGAAGAAGAGAAGAAAAAGAAAGAAGAGAAGAAAAAGAAAGAGGAAGAATAGAAGAAGAGGAAAGAGGAATAAGAAATCAAAAGGAAGGAAGATGAAAATAAGAAGAAGGAAGAAGAAGAGAAAAAGTTGAAAGAAGCAAAAGAACAAAAGAAGAAAGAGGATGAGGAAAAGGAAAGGGAATAAGAATAAAAAAGGAAGAAGAAAGAAAATGAGGATAAGAAGGGAAGTACACCTAGTAGATCTCTCACTCTTACAACATGAATAGGTTCAGATGATTATAATCACATAGTTGATCTCATCTCTCAACAAGATAATCAAAAAGAACAAACAAGTGAAGAGTCTATAGAAAACTCTTATGGATGTAACTAAAAAGTTACAAGTTACACTAATAATGAAATAATTAGATCCTAATCTAGAGGATATAGCTAAGATTTTGATTCAAGCATTTGATGCTGAATTCACAAAAAATTTAGAAGTAGCAACAACTCAAGTGTAAGTAAAGCATGATGCTCAAATGTTTTATATTGTATGTCAAAGACTCAAAAATGACTTGGGAGCTCTTGATGCCTGCATTAAGGAGTTGAGAGGGTGTGAGATCAAAGGAAATAAATTATATGAAAAATGCACCATGTAATTCAAAATCACCAAGGATATTGATGAGGACTTGAAGAATTAGCATGATGAAGTCAAGGCATTAGCATATTAGCTCAGCCAACCTGGAGTTATAATTGAAGAAATTGAAAAATATATCAACAAGACTAATGATGAGATAAGTTTGTTAGAAATCAGAAAAGAAAGAATTAATAAAAGGTTCTCACTTTTGAGAGAACACCTATCAGTAAATATAAGCACAACTGAGCAATAGGTAGAGAATTGTCTAGCAAAAAAGACATCCTTTGATAAGTTCATCTACTCAGACTTGAATGAAGTTGAGATGACATCTTATGGGTTATGAGTTCTCCTCAACATATTAGAGGGAATGAAAGACACCTGGGAGAAGAAACTAAAGAGTCTAATAATAAGTTTTGCATATTGTATCTATCATTTAACAATCTAGAGAATATATAATGAACCAAAATTTTGACATGTATATAAGATTTTGACACCTTAGTCATCGATGTCAAAGAGGGAGAAGAATAGAGGAAAATAATATAGAATATAATGGAAGAGGAATCATAGTAATATACTAAGGGGAGTAGTAATATATATTATAAGTATCTATAAAGATAGATGCTTATGATTGTATAATCCACAAATTTTGAATTTTGAAATTCTGTAAAGTGTTGAAGACCAATTTTGAAAAAAGTTTTTTAACAACATCTTGGGACTTAGCTAATTTTCCCATATGTTGCCATCAATTCCAAAGGGGGAGATTGTTGGAAATATGGATAAGTAGGAAAAGTTAGGGTTGTCATTTATGGAAACATATATCTTAGGATGAGAAGGCATACTATATAGATAAAGATCTCATAGCCATATATAAAAAATTGTCTAAAGGTTAGACAATTTAATTAGAAACACATGAAAATTTTTAGTAATGCACAATATAAAGAGATATTTGGCACATGCATAGTTAAGAATAGGTAATATAGTGTGTCTTGATGATAGGGGTAAGTGCATAGTACACTACAGATAGTACGAAATCATATATTAGTTTTTTTAGTCAAGCTAGTGAACACGACAGAACAAAGCACAAAAGTAAAAGGTAAATTAAAGGTTAATGAATTATTTTGAGTATGAAATAATTAATTTAATATTTAGATGACATCCTAGATGTTAAATCTAATAGGGTAAGATTTATTTTTGTATAATACCAAGCATGTGAATACTTGAAGGCCAATAGGGCAAGTTTTGTGAAAAGGAAAGGTATAAGTAAACAACCAAGATTGTGAAAAGTGTGTACAAGTGTGAAAGATCACCTGCAAAGTGTTATGTAAACTATATGATGCAAAATATGATGTATGATCATAAGATTATGAATTAAAATAGACAATAGTAAAGAGGCTTTTGTATCTATCTCTTTTGTATAAAAGAACTACATCATATAATTGCATGTTTGGGTAGTGAGCCCTTCTTGCATATATTTGTATTTGTATTCCCAACTCCTAATAGGGTTAAGGCTTTTAATAGGGCCTAGTCCTCTAACAAGGACTGAGACACTATATGTACTTCATAGACTCCTAACAGGGTCAATATGCTTAACATGATTCTTTTTCTTAGTGGATTATTTTGTGGGTACCATCCCCACTAGGGTTTCCCTAGTTAAAAAAAAATGGTGTTATGAGATCTCTTTGTGTTAGGATTTATTTATTGTTCAAAATTTTTGGTTTACTTTCATATGCATGTTTAAAAGTAATTAATAATATTCAGTTGTGGCCAAAAGTTTTTGGAATACTAATTCACCCATCTCTTAGTATTATCTATTTCTAACTATGCTTGTTTGTACAATATGAGGATATATGGTTATGGCACAAGAAGTTATGTCAGATAAATGTTGACAATTTGGTTAGCATTAGTAAAATGAAAAGAGTAAGAGATTTTCCAAAATTGAGGAAACATGATAATGCTATGTATAAACAATGTCAATTGGGAAAGTGACAAAGTCAAGTTTGAAGAGAAAGGCATATTCATCTAATGATATTTTGGAACTAGTTTATACACACTTATGTGGACCTATTGGTGTTAAAAATTATTGTGGAGATAAATATTTCATTCTATTTGTTGATGAAAATTCTAAGATGATGATTGCGATGTTTCTTAAAGAAATATATGACAGTTTTTACTTATTTAAGTGGGATTTGGCTAGAGTTGAAAATGAGGCAAGAAAGGATATGAGATTATTGAGATTTGACAAAGGTGGTGAATTCATTTCCAATAAGCACAACATATTTTGGAATGGCAAAGAAATCAAAATATAAATGTCAACACCTAGAACCCCTCCTTAAAATGTTATAGATAAAAGGAGTAATAGATTAATTGTGGTTTGTGCTAGAATATTTATGATGGAGAAGAATATACCACATAAATATTGGAGAGAAGACATAAATACAACTATTTATACTATGAATAGAGTGCGAGTCAAGAAAGGTACAAATGTTACACCTTTTGAATTATGGTATGGGTATGGTCCTAATATAAAGTATTTCAAATTTCTTGGAAATAAATGATATACTTAAAGATAATAAAAATGTAAAAATTGATGCTAAAAGTGATGAAGATATATTTCTAGGTAATTCTACTAAAGAAAAGATTATAAGTGTTTGAACTCTAACACTAACAAAGTTGTGGAAAGTGCAAATGTGAATATTGATAAGTATTAAAAAAGAAATGAAGTTAAATTCAAAACAAAACCTAAAGTCTGTAGTACATTCATATGTGTGAATGATAGTTGTCCCTACACCCCACCTAAACTAATGAATAAAGGTATAAATATCTGACAAACTAGGAATGCCAAGTTGCAATAGCTAGTTTCAAAGCAACAGACTGTGGGTGCTAAGAAACAAAAAAATGATGTTCAGTCACAAATAAAAGGAATAAAAAATTAGGAAGGAAATTATGAGCATGTAGAATATGAACTTGGACCTAAAAAAGAAAGAGAAAATGAGCTTGATATCATTTTTCAAGATGAATCAATAGAAGAAGAAAGAATAAATGGACCTATGATAGAAAAATATGTTATAAAATATCATGCACATGAGAAAATTATTGGCGATAAAAATACCAGTGTTATGACAAGGAAAAAACTCAGAAGTGATACATGCTTACTTTATGAGTTTGTGCCAAAATCTATTAAAAATGCTTTAAATAATTAGGATTGGATACAAGCAATGAATGAAAAAAATTAACAAATTAAAAAGAATAAAACTTGGACACTAGCACCTAGACATAAGACAAAAATATTATTAGAACAAAGTGGGTATTCAAGGACAAGCTAAATGAAAATGGTGAAGTCACAAGGAAAAAGGCTAGACTCATATGCAAAAGATATGCATAAGAAGAAGGTATTTACTATGGAGGAACATTTCCACCTATTGCAAGACTATAAGGAGTTAGAACACTACTTGTATATTCTTCTTGTAAAGGATTTAAGGTATATCAAATGGATGTCAAATCTTCATTTTTGAATGTGATACTTGAAGAAGAAGTATAAATAGAGAAACCAAAGGTTTTTGTTGACTCTAGCAAGAAGAATATGGTGAGAAAGATGTACAATGATCTATATGGTTTGAAACAAGCTCCAAGAGCATGGTATGAAAAACTACATAACTATTTGGTTAAGATTGGAGTTTTAAAGACTAGTGAAAATAACGAGGTATTCTATCTAATTTTTTGTTGATGATATCATATTTGGAGGAAAGGAAGCATTATGAAAATAATTTGTTGATGATATGGAGTTATAAATGTTAATGTTTGGTGAAATCAAATTCTTTTTTGGATTACAAGTATATCAAATAAAGCAAGGCATTTTCATTACTCAATCCAAATACATAGGGGATATTCTAAAGACTTTTAGAATGGAAGATTCTAGACCAATTAGTACACCTATGGTCGCACGACAAGAAATATCTAAGAATTATGATTCTATTGATGTGAACCATACATCATCTAGATCAATGATTGAAAAAGTATGATATATTGTTCACATCAAACATAAAATTGCATTAGTAGTTGGGATAGTTGCAAGATTTTCTACAAGTCCTAAGAAGATTCATGTGATGGTAGTAAAAAAGATACTAATATTTATGAAAGGAACATAAGGCTATGGATTTTATTAGAAGAAGAATGATAAGTTTGAATAGAAGGTATTTACTCATTCTAATTGGGTAGGAAATGTTGAAAATAACAAGAGAACAAGTGGAGATGCATTCTTTCTAGGAAAGAGATTAATTTCATGGATAAGAAAGGAAAAAAATTGTATTTCTTAATCAACAACTAAAGTTGAATATGTGATAGCGATAGTAAATTGTTCAGATATCATATAGATCAAGAAACTATTTAAAGGTATGAAGGAAGAGATCATAGATCCAATTGTTATCTATTATGATAACACTAGTGCTATTAACATATCAAAGAATCCTATAATACACACAAATACCAAGCATATTTCTATTAAATATCATTACTTGAGAGAGCTAGTTCAAGAAAAATAATTGAAATGGGAGTTTGTAAACACTAAAGAACAAATAGCTATTATATTCCTTAGAGTCTTACCTAAAGATTCTTGTGAATATCTTAGAGGTAAACTAGGGGTGATTACCCTAGACAAAGCTACTTAAGAAAAGACGGTGCTCTACATCCAATGTGCTGATTAGACTATCTTACAAGTTGATGCAAATTATTATACTTTAGGAGTTGCCTAAGGTAGTAATAAGGAAGAAGGAAAAAATGATGTATCAATCATACATAAATGACATATGATTAATTTTTTATTCACATGAATATATCTACATGGAAGAGATGCATAAGTAAAAATATCTTTGGCATTATTGTCAAAGAGGGAGAGATTCAGTTATCGTTACCATTACCGAGTGGTATAGATTATACCATGAAGGTAACAAAGGTAGATATTACATAACAAGTGATATATATCAAAGATGGAGTTTATATCCTATGTGATTTATACATGGATGATAATTAGAATGGAAATCAAGGATATCAATGAAGATTTGAACTTTAAACACATTGATGGTTTTGTATCAAGACAACATATGTTTTGGATTGCATGGTAATAAGAGGTGTTGCCATCAATTTTAAAGAGGGAGATCATTGGAAACTACAATTGGAACAATTTTCACGTTGTCATTGATGTCAAACCTTTTTGGTGAGATATTTTTCTATCTATATGATTGATGAATATGATTTGAGAAGTTGGTCAAAACAAAAGTATCTAGAGGAAAGGTTGAGTTATAATGAGATAACTATAACGGACACTTGATTAATTGGAATTTTTGAAGATAAAGTGATTGTTTAAATCATGTTGCAACTAGAGAAGATAGTTATAATAAAGCACTAAAGAAGTGATCAAAGATAGATCAATTGCACATGCTTGATAGAGAAACATAACAGAAGATTAAGAAACTTCTAGTATATGCCAAGTGATGCTAGTGTCCACTAAGTGCTAGTAAGTGCCAAGTTAAAATAATGTGGGTTGAGTATTAGTATTGACTAAGTGATAATATATGTGCTAAACAAGAAGTTTAGTAGTGATTAAGTGACCCAGTGATGACCGAGCATTAGAAAATAGTGTTGGTCGAAGAACAACATTTTAATAGTTTATGAGAATCATAATTTCTAGTCAACTCTGTTGATTTCTTAGAATATGTAAAGTGTGTTGAAGATAAGGATGGATGCCCTAGATCATTTATTGTCATGAAAGGGTTAGGTAACAGACCTAAGGAATATATTAAAAAAGAATTTTCTAGAAAAGAAGAAGATAAATAAGAATGTAAAGAAATTCATTTTATGTGTCGAATGTAATTGTAAACCCTAGGACATATGGTGGTGTTTTAGTTGCAAAATATTAGAATTACTTATTTAAGGAGGTACAAGGGCTAACTTTAAAAAAGTGGTTGAAGGTTGGAATAATTGTTAATGCTATTAATTGGAAAACTTAAGAAGAAAACTGAGATGAGTAGAGAAGAGGTGAAGAGTAATTGCTTGAAGGGTTGCCAAGTGAATTAGAGACTTAGATGATAATAAAGGCTAGCCAATGGATCAAATTGTGAGCCAAATAAGGCCATTCCTAATAGAGTGATGAAATCCTTTAACAAGGTCACATTTAATAGTGTGTTTTATAAACCTTTACCAGGTTTGGTTCCTAATAGAGCTTACTTCAAAAGATGAAAATATTGGTGACATGTTACCAATGGTTTTTACCAAATTGGGTTTCCATATTAAATCCTAGTGTCAAACTTGTGTGAATATTATTTGTGGTGATTTAATATTAATGTTTATATTCTACAAGTCTTTTATATTTAGGATACTAGACTGCTAGTTGATGTTATTGAAAGTTTACTATAGAGATTGAGCTAAGGAATGATAAGATCTGAAGTAGTTTAAGTGTTTATTTGGTTAATTGGTACATATGGACCTTGGATAACTGATTCACCCCCTCGTCATTATTCTAAACATTCTAAGACATCACAACATAATTTGCCAACATTTTTTTAATAAGAAAATGCCTCAATAAAACAAACTTAAAATTGAAAGTAAAAATTATCAGTTTGGTAACTTAAAATTTAAGAATGACCACATTAGGAAAAAGATTAATTCTTAAAACAAGTAAAGACACGTCCCTAAGGAAAAATGGGACCGTCAACATTAAATTTGACTAAGTAGCCCAACATCAAATTTTACATTATTGGTAATAGCAAAAAAGAAAAAAAGATTCATAACAAGGAAACAACGTAACAATTCATACTAAATAACAAATTTAAGATTACAAACACCATCTAACCATACCAAGGTCACTAGGTGGGGTGGGGGGGAGGAGGGGATAGGAGGAAAATGGAGGTTTCCCCAAAAAAATATTAATAAAAGTTGGACATTGATCTATAATTTAGATTCATGATCCTCTAACTAATATGAATAAAATTAATAAGGTTTGTCCGAAACACCTTAGGATATGATCGACCTATAATACCCTAAAATTAAAAGGCCAAACTAACATCCATACTATCCAAGTATTTGACTATATTAATAGGAACCATCCATGGTTTGTAGATAAAGGAGTGTGTTCACACTATGAATCCCATAATTGTGTGCCCACATGTGGGGATGTTTATAGGAACCAACATCCTTCAAAATATTGTAGTTGGCATAGGTCTTCTACCTCTAACCATAGGGTTCTATTTGTATAGCAATAATTAAGGACTTACTATCTAAACATATGAAATATGAGACATGACTATTAATACTTTAAAAAAAAAAAAAAATTTGCTAACAAAATATCATTTTATTTCTTCTAATTTTACTAAACCAAGTGGTCACCTAATCATTTAATCCAAATATTATAGTCAAATTAATACTATTAATATTAAGAGTGTACTAAGACTATTATTCTTTGTTTTCAAATAATCATGGAAAGATTATTTAATTTTTTTACAAGGTTAATTAGGAGTTATCAAACTAATTTACAATTAAAAGTATCATATTTAAATAATTACAATTATTTTATTTCTTCCTTATTTAATTATTACCATATTTTAGTGTATTTATAATTATATTTTGAATTGCATAGTTCAATTACTTAATAATATATACTACATTTTTAATTTAGAAAGTTTTCAAATTATTCACATAACATTTGTATTTCCTTATTTCTATTTTTTATAATATAAACTAATAGACATTTTATATACTTTCAAATACATGCAATAAATATTTTAAAAGAAATGTAGGATAAATGAACAATGTTTCAAGAAAGAATATTAATATATTTGTCCAATTCCACTTGTTTAGGCATAATAATATGCACATTTCTAAGAACAAATAATAATTTCATTTTCTTCATTTTCTAAGATAAAAGAGAGGAGATGAACTTAATCATTACTTGTTAGGTAATTTAAAAAAAATATTCACATCAAGATAGCACTAAAATTATTAATAAAATAATTAATGATAACTAACATTTGTATAAATTGAATAGTTATTATAAATTACTAGTAATAAATATACTAAATTATGAATATTTCAACAACCACAATCTTTATTAAAATTATATTGCAATTTGAATCATAAGGCAATAGTCTTCTATTATAATTATTACTAGATAGTTACCCCTTTTTTTCATTGAACCCAATTATTTTATTTTTTCTTTATAATAGGACTATATCTCCTTTTAGTAAATGTCCAATTTACCATATATTTACTTTCACAAGTACTACTTGAGGAGATTTATTATCCTAAAATTGGAACATATAATATTTATAACTAGTGATAACTCCTTGGTTAATTTGTTTTCTCGTGTCATAGTAACAAAGTTAATTTTGTAGAATTTCATAGTGGAGACTATGGGTTTACCCATGGAAGGCATTAAGTTCAACAAACAAATGAGCATCTCAAATGTTTCTTTCAAGAAATTTCCCAAAATAGAAGTAGAGGAGAAAAACTTGGAGAAAAATGGGGATTTCTATGAATTGGACTAGATCAAGACCATATGGTAGGATGTGTTTTCATGTACTCATGAGTATTTTATCCTAGATGGTAGAAATAAATGAGTGCATAAGTTTCATTTTGTCCTCCTTAATAATTTTAGGTATAAGGATAGACTTTCCTTTCCTTTTTATTTGAGATTCTCTCTTCTTCAAAATTTGCAAGCTCATAGGAAAAAAGAGTCATGCCCTATATTGCATGAAGGGTTGATTCTTCTCATTGAAGGTCATTGTAAATATGGCCATTGTTTCTTCTCCTTTGGTAGATAAAAAGAAGGGTTTTGCCACTTATACCTACACTAGGAAGAATAATGGTGAGGAAATTATTAAGGGTAAGAGGAGGACTTTGAAACATGAAACCCAACAATCTCCTTAGCATAATGTGGAAGAGGCCACCGAATTTGAGAACTCCGAAAATAAGGAGCATTAAAACCTGGAGGAAGAAGAAAACATGAATGAGGGAGCTTTTAGCTCCAATTTGGAAGGACACCCAGATAGTAAGTAAAAAAGTGGGAAGGAGGATGAGGAAGAGGATAGTGAGGAGAATATAGAGATGGGTAATGTTGGTGATGAGGGAAACTAGAGTGACAATTTGAAAGAAGTAAGGGATGATAAAGAGGAGATGGACTAGGCTAAGGAGGACCTCGTAAATATGAGGGAGGAGGAATGAATTGTAAAGGAGGTGTCTCCTACCAAAGTAGATGTGGAGGAGGATAAAAATGGCTCACCTCATAGAGATTCTATGCTCTCCTTTTTGCACATTGAAAATCTAAAAGTTGATACCATGCTACAAGCTGACTCATGGTTGTATAATGAGTTAATCAATCTCAAAAAGAAAGTGGAAAATATGCAAAAAAAAAAAGAAGGATATGGACCAAGTTAAACTCATTTAGATGGAAATCCAAGTGGGAAACATACCAATCAAACTCAAAGACTATGAACAAAACCTTTGACTGCTTATCCAGGAAAGTAGTAATAAAATGGAATAGGTTACATCTAATATATGTGCTCCTATTGCAAGTCTTGGAAAGTGTACCAATGTAGAAATTATGTTGCCAAGGGGTCCTAGTAAGAGAACTAGGTAGAGTTCTAAGAAGGGAGTTGCAAAGGCTGCTGGTGGATCGACTACTGATTCCATTCAACATACTACAAAGATTGGTAAAGAAGTGGTCAAAATGATCAAAGAGCTATAATAACAACTTTTACTAGTCTTTGGACTCTAGTTTTTGTTCTAGTCCTAGTCTTATTTACTCGTGCTAGTAAATGGTTTCTGTTTATGGTTGTGATATCTGGTTTTTAATCAGTTGTTTCAACTAGGTTCCAGGTCCTTGTAAAACCTGGGGCTATCTTTTGTATATTTATATGGTCTCAGGTCCCTATAAAACCTGATTTTGATATTGTTTAAATAGTAGGTTTCAGGTCCTTGTAAAACCTATTTGTGTTTCATGTTTTATCTTTTCTCCTTTTGTTAAAAGGGTTTCGAGGTTCCTTCAAAACCCAGTTTTACCATAATCTAAAACAAAGTTAATTTTGTATTTTTATTTTATAATTTTAAATTTATTGTTAATAGAATCATCAATATTAATAAAAAATTAATCATAGAAAACTCTTATATATATATATATATATATAGCTATTTTATTTTAAAATTTTAAGACTCTTGTGAAATGCCTTACTAATGTTATTTATTTTTATATTTTTAAAAATCTTACTATAAGATTTTAGAAAATTAGAAAGCATTTACTTACAGTATTTTGAAGTCCTTTTAATTTATTTATATCTAATTATATTTTGTGTAGAAATTTTTAATGCTATTTTACTCTCGTAATATATGTTTATAAAATGTATTCATTTACAACATAGAAAAAGTAAATTATTAAATTACTATCAATGTAATATTAAATTGTTCATATTACAATTAAATTTAAATTTGTTGCATAATACCTATTCCGAGCTATTGGAGAGAGATTTGTATGCTTCATTAGGTCAAAATCTGAACATTCATTTATATTAGAATGGTTAAATTATTTTCATTCTAGGAAAGTAATGAGTAAATGTTATGGGACAATCCACTAACTAGATGTATTGTCATTAAAAAATATTAGCACTATAAAAGTTGTACACTTCAAGTACCTAGTAACTAGATAGAGATAAATTTAAGGTGTCAAAAATATCATGCTAGGACAAATAAACATTAAGGTGCCAAAATGTCAAAACTCTAATTGAAAAACCATACAATTTGGTTTTGGATCTTTTAGTACTCACAACAATAATGTATGAATAAACCAATGCTTATGATTGAAAGAGCTACCTAACAAGTGTTGAAATAACTTTGTAAGAAAGTAAAGTCCGCCAATATAATTGAGAGGGGGTGGGGATTAATCAATTATCCAACTATTATAACAATTCTCAAACTTATTAATCTTTAACCATATGAGAAATACAATAATAATCCACAACAAAATAATCATACATAATAACACAAGATATGTTAACTAGGGAAACCCTTGATAAGAGGGAAAACCCTGGTGGGGATGGTACCCACAAGATGGTGTACTAATATAAATGTTCCTTATTAGAGGATGGACCCTATTAGGAGTCAATAGAATACATTTAGTACATATCAGTCCCTGTTAAGAGACTTTGAATCCCCATTAGGAGATTCCGACCCTATTAAGAGTTATAGAAGGTAGATGGATCCATTATCCAAGCAACTTTAGGGGCAAGACAACCAAACTCATTATCCAAATGATATCCATATTATTACTTGCAAAATAATAGAAATAAATTATAATTTTTCTTCATCCATCTTTTCAACTAGACTACCTCTTCTAATATTGTCACCATATCACTAACTTCACATCCAATAATCCCTTGGATTGTTTACTCGCATTTACGAAATACTCTAATCTTGTTTACACGCTTCACACATGCACACTATCATTTACCAAAAGGAAAATATCCTGCCTTTACCATGTCCTCAAAAAAATTAGATGAGTCAAACTTGAGGCTTTCCCAATTAATTATAATAGGACCACATTAAGACAAGTAATTATTTTTACAATTACAAAACACTGTCGGCTCACAATATTTACTTCTCAGACGTGTGACCTCAAACCTTGCACACTCATTGACATCATCTTAAAATTGAATAATGTTAGTGTCCATATTTATATATTATGATTCTATCTTTGTTAGGAGATACAATCCAACCATCTAAAACTACTTCTCAAGAACTCTATTTGTGTGTTGCTCTCTGTAAATCAATCATATCTTTTGCATGTTTTCAACTTTCTACTTATGCTTTTTTCCATGTCATTAGGATAGATTGTTGAATAATTTTTCAATCACACTTGACCCAATCATCAACACTTTGTCTATATGGCCTCATTTTTTTTCTTCTACATTGTCAATATTCACAGAAACCATACTATGTCGACATCAGTGACAAACATAGTCATGGATTCAATATGTCAATCATGCTGAAAAACTCTCCAATTCTTAGGACACTCCCCAAAGGAGTACCACTAGCATTCATGTTAACAATATCCCCCTTTGGCATTGATGGAAATATAGATGAAAGAAATCTAAGTTCTAAGAATGCCAAAATAACACTCTGCTACTACTATTCTCTTCTTTTCAAATCCACTTCATCAATAAAATATAAAATATTCTATAATACTACTCTATCTATACCATTTTATTTCATAGACATCATTTTTTCACAACTTCTTGGAGATATTTGTTACAAGCTAGAGTTTTCATTGCAACAAAAGATCGACCTGTCAATGCCTAATACAACCACTAGACTCATAGAACATAGGAGGTGGTCAAGCCATGTTATGAATCTCATAGGGGAAAATTGGAATTTAGTCAAAAAAATCCCCCCCTCAGCATTACCCATAGATATTAGAACCTATGACCAAGCTCTAATACCACTTCTTACAAGCTAGAGTTGCCATTACACCAAAAGATCAACCTATCTATGCCTAATACAACCACTAGACTTATAGAACATAGAAGGAGGTTAAGCCATGTCACAAATCTCATAGGGAAATTTTGGTAGTTAGTTTAACAATATCCCCCCGATAACATAGGACATGTCTTTCATGTAAAATATCTCTCCCATATTAGAGGATCTCCCCCAATCATGGTACTTCTCTATGCAATCTCTCCCTCATAGTACCAATGAGATTTTTTTCATACATTCTCTCCCCCATTAACATCAATGACAAAGGATTCATCATGTCAATCATCTAATCCAAGTATTTAATCATCTTAAGTGTCCAAAGACACTATTCTTTATGTAGGAGCATCCTGGGTGTAAGAGTAATTTGTATCACCCAAAAATATTTTTATTTTCAACCTTTTCTATTTTAATAAGGACTAGTAGATAGGGGAGTTACATTTTCTAGGAACTTCCTATTTTTAGTAAGTTTATCATATGAGCTTGAAATGTCGTAATTTCAAATGTGGATATTAATCTAGATGTATCAGCCTACCAGTTGAGGTTCAGTGCCATATCATGTGTATTCATAGATTTATTGCAGAATTTTGGTTTGCAATTTTTCTAAATAAACCTTAGGCTCACCACTAGAGGCCTTATAGTGCCTAGGTGAGGTCCCAAAATTTAATGGATGGGCACTTGCACCAATCCAAGCCTATAGATCAGGAGCTAGGGTTTTGAAAAGTGGTTATAAGAGCTAATCAGAGCAACAATTCAAGAGTTATGGCCTTTCAAAGTTAGGTTGACCAAAATGTCCAAAATAAATATCAAAAACATATTTGGCTGACTTTATATGTATTGTTAGGGTCCGTTGGCCCTAGGTATTAAGTTTGATTGTCTAGAATCTTCTCAAGTGGCATAAAATTTCCTATTTAAGAAATGCCTAAACATTGTCTAGGACACCTCTAGGTGATAGTTCATAGCTTTTTCTTGTACATTACTATAATGAAGGCACCCATATCATTTAGCATATTGTAAATTTGAATTTTTTAATTCTGCATTTGCGACAATAATAAGAAGTCCATATTTTGTTCTCACATTTGTTGTTGTTCTTTGTTTATGTTATATGTTTATGGTATTAATGGAAGCACCGTTCATCAATTCTAGACCAACTACCAAGAGTCCTAGATAAATCTTCTCATCTTAGATACTCCCCCATGTAGGAAGCATCAACATTCAATCTAGTCAAACAATGGTGCTCTATACGATTGGACTAATGCAATCTCTACATCAACTACTTAGACATAGGAAAGGGTATAACCTCAAGCATACCTCACAAGTACTCAAATGTATCTTTATGAAAAGGCTTCATGAAGATATATGAAATCTGATATTTTGTACTCACATATTCCAATTTGATTTCTTTCTCTACTACTTTCTCTTTTAAAACATGATACTTATTGGATATATTCTTAATCTTAGAATATAATATAGAATTCTTAGATATATTCACTATACTTGTGTTGTCACAATGTATGACAATAGGTTATGAGAATTATATCCCAATATACTTTAACATCAACTTCATCCACATTATTTGATTACAATTTTTTTCTATTGCCACATACTCTACTGCAGATGTACTTTATGAAATGTAGTCCTATTTGTTGCTTAACCAAGAAACCAATCTTCCTCCAAGGAAAAATTCTCCATAGTTAGTTCTCATTCTATCATCCATACTACCTTCCCATTCCACATTAGTATAGGTGCATTAAGTGAAATCACTTGATATATCATATTATAATCCATAATCTAGCATACCCTTCAAATATCTGAATATCCTCTTTAGTGTTGCATAATGAGATTCCTTAGAAATAACTTGAAATATTGCTACTATCCCAACTATATTTTCTATATCTAGTTTAGTGTGAGTCAAATATTTTAAAAATCCAATCATTGATTTGTATTTCTTCTATTTAGTTATAGGAGTCTCATCTTTGCTAGATAACTTCTGACTAATTATCATAGGTGTACCAACATGCTTACAATTTTCCAAACTAAATATTTTCAATAGGTTTTTTGAGTACTTAGCTTGTGATAAAAAAAATAGCATTACTATTTTGCACAATCTATAAAACAAATAATTTTTTAATCTCACCAATCATACTAATCTCAAACTCATTCTTCATTACTTCAGAAAAATTATCACTTGCTTGATCATTTCCTTCAAAGATCATGTCATCAACAAATATCACAATTATTAGAAAACCATTTTCAATTTCTTTAAAATACAAATTACCATCTATCATACATTTAGCAAATCCTAAATTTTATAAATATTTGTCCAAACTTGCATACTATTATTGGAAATGTAGAAGAGGCTAGGTGACTGACAAGGGATTGGAGGGGGGTGTGTGAATTAGGAACCAATAAAACTTTAACTTTAGTTCACCAATTATTCTTTCATAAACTAATCTAATCTAATTGCATGCAGGCAAGATTTAAAGTAATAAAACATAGATACCACTTGACACAATATTTGGTGACCCAGAAACCTTCCAAATACAAAGTAAAACTAGGGTGGTGATAATACCCACAAGCTTTAATACTATAGTATAAAGTTGGCCTATTAAGGCTTGTAGTTGATCTCTTCTAGTGATCTGCCCTATTAGGAGCAATAAGGACTGTTAGGTCCACCTTGTAAAAGGATTTATACAATATAATGAAGTATACACTCGATTAGGATATTCTACATAAGGCTATTAAGTCTACCTTGTTAGAGGATTTCATTGATGCACTTGTTAGGATGAACCACTAGCTAATCTCTGCTATGCAACCTAGTTTGTTGAATGAGATTCCTTTGATGTAGAATGATCACCTTAATGTGATGGATGAGACTCTAGTTTTCCTTATACTCCTTGTAGCCTTTATTCAATCTTCAAGCTCACATGTTCTTCATATATCATATATATTCACACTCATACATTTGGATTTGACAAGATATCACTTATATACCAATCCAAATAATTACCTTCTGAAGTAAGCTACAATCCCATATTAAACAATCTTCCCTAAGTCATCTCAATACTAACACTTAGGTTTAGAAGTTCACTTAGGTGATATATTGATACTCAACAACATAGTGAACTTGACAATCTCTAATGCTTGGTTGAAATTGATGCACAATTCACATTGATCATTCAGGAGTAGGTGTGAACTTAGTTAACACTAATGACTCAACAAACATTGAAGACCTCAATTGACACTGTAATAATTTGATTATTATTGCAGTTTGGTCAACACTACATTCATTTTTCTTGGTTAAAATTCCTAGCTTCATTAACACTATATTTCTTTGGACCACTGGAATATTTATTGAAATTGTGGACTATATCAACAAATTAGTCCAAAATGGAGTTCATTTCATTAACTTCAATACTCAGTGAAAAAAGAAATATACCTTTGATATCTTCCAGCACTTGATTTATTTTTTTCTTCTCTACTCCAAGCTTGTCCTATTTGGCTCTTTTCTTCCAAAGTTATCCTAGAGTGTCCATTTTATTAGGGGTAAGATTGGAGAGATCCCAATCTAGAATTACTACGACTTCATTCAAATCAACTTCATAAATGGAATTTTTTTTCTCTTTCCCTTTAACCTTTGGAATCGGTGAAGGAATGGTTTCCTTACCTTTACTCATGTCTTTAGTGCTCGATTGAGGCTTGACTTCAAATTTTATTGCACTTTCTATGGAATCACTTGCAACAACAATAACATGACTAATTGAAAAAATAACAATAATTGTAGTAGTGCATATAGTGCCCTTCTGTAACTTGGTCTAACTTGATTATGAGATGAGTGGAGCATGTACCTTAGTAGATGAAATATTGATAATAGTACTCATCTCTAAACTTGGTAAGATAGATCCAACAACCAATTGAGTGCTTGGTTGAACAATTTTTAACTCAATGGTTTGAGACTCAGATGCAATCTCCTCTAAAATTGATGTCACTAAGGCTTTTCTTAGAGAATTAGGAAGGGAGGTCATTGTTGGAAATTGGCTAATGAAGATACATAATTGTTGTCATTTATGGAAACACATGAAGTACATGCTTAAAAGAAACTTCAAAAATAAAGATACTTAGCTTTTGGTACTTAAAAATTATTTAAGTATGAATTTGGTATACAATATTGTATTGTTTTGTTTATAACTTGTTACTAACATCATATTATGACTAGTGAAGTTAGATGGAGATAACATACATGTTGTTGATGATGTGCATAACCTTGAAAGTTAGTATAGACTATATGGAAAAGAGATATTCATGTTTTAGCAATGTAAAATGACAACAAAATCAAAGGAAAGGAATTATTTTGTTTATAAAATAATTACTTGATCAATTAGGGCCAACATCCTAGATGTTAACTCTAAGTTGAAAAAGTGTATTATGGTCTTAGCCAACCTACCAAAAAATTGTGTAAGGGTATGGTATTTACGCAAAGGACATCTTGCAATGAGAAGTGTAATTTTTGTGATATTTTGTGATATGCAAAATTTTGTGAATGTGGTATATGTAAAGTCTTGTAAAAGCTATTTTGTGATCTAAGATCATGTTGAAGATCATAGATTAGTCAAGAATTCTAAGATACAGTATCTATATTCAGAAGTCTAATTACTTTTTTCAGCAATAAGCTCTTCTTGTAATTGGAAGTGCATGTTTGGGCAGTAGGCTCATCTTGCATCTACAACACTACAACTCCTACAAAGGTTGGCACAACTCCCAATAGGTTTGGAATCTCCTAACAGGGATTCAAAGTCTCCTTATAGGGACTCTCTATACTAAATTTTCTCAATGACTCCTAATAGGGTGTTGGTGCTCAAAATTGTAGCCTTGATTTTGAGCATCTTTGAGAAAGTTAAGCCCTATACATGCTTTTTGATGAGTTTGTACTTGGTTGTACCTTTCGAGCTCCAAGAGGTGTTCAATGCTTTTGAAACCTTGAATTTAGTGCATCTAAGTGTTTCATGAAGTTCAATGATCATCCTGAGCTAGTTCGTGAAATCCCATTTTGAGCACTTGTCAAATCTGCATTTTCCCTGAAGTGTCAAATAGTGACAATTGTCTATGTTTGCATTTGAATATCTGGCACCCAAATTTTTTTCATGATTCACCACTTTGACAGTGTCTACTATCCATACTTGAGAACCTATGTTTCAAATTTTGAGTCATTTTGAATTCATTTGACTAAGTTTTGACTAAGTTGGTAGTTTACTATTTTCATGCTAATGCAATTTGTTCTAAATTTTGGGAAGCCTTATTTGACATCTTATAACTTTGACCCTATTGACTAAAATGTTGAAATTTCATTTTTCATTGCATTTTAGATGTTAGAGACTTGTTATGTTTCAAGTTTTAAGTCTTGACGAATCCATTTGATCAGTTTCCAAATGTGATTCCAAACACAATTTCTATCTTTTTACTGGTGTCAAAATTTGTAGATTTGTTGGAACCCCTGTTCATGATGTTATATCTTGAAATCTATGATTTCTTAGATCAAATGGATTGTACCACTACATTGTACTCCAAAAATACTTTAAGTGTGCTGATTTTCAATTAATGATGAATCCATTTGCAAAAAATGTTTTCTGTCAGTGTTTCTAGTTTACAAATTCTAAGTAGCCCACTTTGACTACTTTCCAAATGCATCTTGTGAATTTTGATTAGCCTAAATCATAGATTTATAATGTCCTCATGAAAGAGAATCAACACCCAAGTTTTCATTTTCCCAAGTGCTAGTTTGCCCAATTTTCAAATCCAAATCCGAACATAATTCATGGTTTTCTGACATGTTTATTTGTAGGCAATTATGAAAGGTCAACTTTGATAGTCAATATCTTTTGACCTCAAATTTTTCATGAGACAAAATTTGACAAGATGAAATTATGTGGAACAAAGAATTAGTGGGTCAGATTTCAGAGCTTAGTTAGATGTTTAGGTCAATTTTGAAGGCTAGTCAAAGGACCCCCTGGCATGAAACTGACAAGTTGCAGAGAGGTGAATTAGAGTTTCAAATGCTGATTCAGCAATTGAATTTTATTCGAATCAGTATCAAGTGTTCTATGGATTAGTTTAGCATTTCAGTTGTTTGGAAACAATTTTTTTTTTTAGTCGGACCCATTTTGGGGCCCAACTGATGTTATCCGATCAATAAGGTATTGTGAGATTTGCAAGATAACATAAAGGGGGATTAAAATATTATAGAAAAATGATGATGTGGATGGTGTTAATATTATTGGAACATCATGATATGTTTTTCTTGACTCAACAAGTGATGATGAGAGTTTGAGCATTAAGAGAGAAAAGTAGAATCATATAGATGAAATTCTTTTTGCCTTTATTCTATGACATGGTTTATGTCATGGCTTAAATGATATGAATTTTGAAAAGAATGTAACATGCTATAAGACACACAAAGAGTCTTTCAATGAGATAGCAAAGAACTCTGCAGGACAGGGCTTGTTACTTCTGGGGTTTGTATATGGAACTAGAGATAATGAAGATGAGGCATAATAGTTTATCATGTCAAGTATGCTCAAATCAATAGAGTTTGGAGGTGTTCAAATGAGGCAACATGTTAACCCTCTCAAATAATCTCTATATAGAAAGGCCACCCATATACAGAAAGAACATTCTAAGCAACCTAGCATTGAAAGAATTTGTAGTTGGAAGGAATCCATGCTATGAATAGAGCCATACACTGAGAGTAAGATCCAAGTCAAATCTTGTAAAAGGAGAAAAAGGCAAGGTTGCATATTAAAGGACCTACCCACAAAGAGAGAAGACCAATGTATGAAAGGAGCTTAACATTGAGAACATTAATCACACATTTTTAGGATAGGTGTCATTTTTGTGTTTTAAATACAACAAAAAAAAAATGATGTTTCTTAAAAGACACAACCTTTTAAAAGGCATAAATAATGTGTGGGGTCCATCGATGGCCATTGCTAGCTGGATGGTGATGTAAGCACAATTTTGAACAAACATGCAAGTGTGATGATGTGGCATGCAAAATGAAGATGGCATGAGATGTTGCCACGTGTCCCAATCCAGCAGTGGGTGCAAGCCCACAAGATCAACATGCTCAAATATTAAAAAGTGGAGGAAAGTGGGATTTTGCCATGTGGCAATGGGTCCCAGCTAGTGGTGAGGTGGCACCAAAGGAGCAGTTCAAGATGGATTCACTAGATGCCGCTACATGTCATGATTCGATGGTATGTGCAATTTTGCAAAAAAAAGATGCTCACCAGATAAAAATGCAAGAATGTGGGTGACTTCCATGTAGCAGCGAGCTTGCCCACTGATGATGAGGATGGTGCTATCCTAGTGGTGATGTAGTAATCAGATAGGCCAATCACAGAGTGACACATGGCTTGGCCAAATTGGGTTTGACCTCAAGTTTCAAGGAATGGAAAATTTTTTAAGTCATAAAAATTTATTATTTTAAATTCTTTATCAAAGTGCATGTATATGATTTTAAATCAAAAGAAACATATATATCCTATAGTTGAAAACTTTAATAATTTTTAATTTTTGAAAATTTTGAGTTACAAACCTGACTTTAAACAAGCTTTCATGGGGTTTCTGGTAGGCTAATTATGAAATGTTATATATTGCCAAAACTAGGAGAAACTAAACTTTCTGATTCTGGAGTTCATTTTTGCACAGGAAGTGGTATGCTTGAGCTATAGGAGGTTTTCTCCCAAATTCCTAACTTGCAAGTAAATTCAGGTATCAAAGTTCAAAATTGATTTCTGGCATGGTAATGAGTAAAATGTGGGTAAAAGATTATAAAAACATAGGTAGGGTCAATTTTGATCATTATACTCAGGTTTAAACTAAAATTTTACTAAGCATCTCATGAGGTATTCAAAATTTTGGCAAACATAATAGTTTTCATCATTGAAAAAGAGATTTTTAAGTCAGATACAAAATACTAATGAAAACCAAGTTAGATCAAATGGGAGAGAGATTAGAGAGATTCATTTCATGGAAAAGAGAGGGAATTTCAAGTGGACACATGTTAGATGTAGAGCAGATCCAAGAATTCTTTCTTCCTATATCTTTCTCATTCTTTCTCTTTGTATGGGTTCTAGTCTTTGGTGAAAAACCACTCACTACTGTGATACCAAGTTTTTGGGTCTGATTTTGGTGTATACCTAATACTGTGACACCATTCTTCAGTATTTCTTCTTGTATGAACAATAGTTGTAGAGATAATATAGATAGTTCAGATCTATTAGGTTATTTCATGTATTTGATTGTATTGTTTCAAGGAAATGAATACAAGTGAGAAAGAATTCCATTAGTTTCATTTTGATTCTCATCTCCTGTCTCAATAATTTGCAGTCTTATGTAGTTTAGGAACAAAGATCTGAGATTGATGCAGGAGCATCTAGAGGTATAAGGGCAATCTTGTGTCACCAAAAAAAAAAAAACTTAGACTTAGTTTCTGTTTCATGTGTTATTATTTTTGGATACCCATTTGGGTCAAATAAAGGTTCCAACTCTCACAGTTCCACTATCAGTGTGTTTGAATATCTTGAAAATATAGGAGCATGCATTTGGCCCATCATTTTGGTGACCTAGAAGGTGTGAATTTTCCAGATGAATGTAATCTTGATTTAGAGCATTCTAGAAAAAGAATCGGGTCAATAGGCCCCACGGTTTGAAAGTTATTGCAGTTTTTTGGGTTTTCGAGACCTCCTAAGAATGCTTCAAAATCAAGTTAGGGGCATTAAATGACCTCAAAAAGGGTCAAAAATGGGGGATGAGTGAAGCTTATCCACAAGGCTATAGAGCCCTTTGAGAGCTTTTCAGAAATTTAAACGGTTCGTCAATCGAAGCTACAGTTCAAAAGTTATGCCTCCCAAAAGTTCGATTACCATTTCTGGATTCTTCTAGATTTGCGTCGACTGCTATCGCAGCTTTTGAAACCTTCTATTTGGTCGGTGGGTGCCTACTAGCACTTTCTAGAATGTACTCCTAGTCCTTAACCCTTTGAGGTCTATTTAAGGAGATTTTTGGCATTGTAAAAGGCAGTTCAGAGTGGAGTATGAGAGGAGGTACTGAAAGGAGAAATTATCTCCAGATTTATGCTATTGTAAGCCCTTAGGGCATGTTTTGAAGTTTATTTTCCTGTACTATTGTACTAGCTTATTTTCTCAGTTAATATAATTTTCCCTTTCTGTTGTGTCCATTCTATTCTTAGGTTGTCTCCCCATCAAGTGGTATCAGAGCTGGTTTTCCTGAGTGTGTAGACAGAATGTTGACTGTAAGGCAGTTTGCACTAGGACTGTATGGTTGTGGGTTTGAGTTAAGAAGATGCCTCCATGAAGAGAGTGTGGTGGAAGGGCCAGAGCTATTAATCCTTAAGAGGTTAGAGCTCTCCAAAGGTAGGTGCAAGCATTGCAAAAGGAGCTTCGTAGAGGAACAAATGTTGCTGCAAGTGACAACAGTAAGGATGACAATGAAGAAGAAGTAATGGGACCAAAAGAGGAATTTGACGGGGAGGTTTTGAATCATGCAGAGGAAAGGCTTTTTAGGGCCATTACTAAGTTTGGGAAAAGACCTACAATTGAAGTGGGTGCATTTTCAAGAAATCTGAAACTAGATGAGTTGATCGAATGGATCAATGAATTGGAAGAATACTTTGAGTATGAGGATATTAGGGACCCAGATAGCGTTAAGTTTGCGAAGGCCAAACTAAAAGGCCATGCCAAAATTTGGTGGCAAGAGGTTCAATTGGAAAGAAATAGAAGATGAAAGGAGAAGATCACAAGATGGGATCGCGTGGTGGAAAAATTGAAGAAGCAGTTCATTCTAGTGGACTACGAGTTGGATCTGTTTAAGAAGATGCATGTGTTAAAGAAAGTAGGAAGATCAGTCCAAGAATATATAGAGGATTTTTATCAACTCTTGATTAGAGCAGAGCATGCAGAAGAAAATAAGGAGAAGGTTTCTCATTATATTAGTGGCTTGTGACCTAGCATCCAGGAGGAATTAAGCCTGGTAAGAATGACCAGCGTTGAAGAGGCATACCAGTTTTCCCTATGAGTTGAAGAGAAGCTAAATAAAAGGTTTGAAGGAAGAAAAAGAGGGTGTGGTCAAGGAGGAAGGGGAAGCAGTAGGTCATTTGGAGGCCGTAATGAAACCCAAAAGAAAAATGAAGATGAGGGTACTAGCAAGAACCAGAGGAATGAGGGTTTCAACCGCTCCCATGACCAAGACTTTGGAAATCAGAGAGGAAGAGGTAAAGGATGTGGACAAGGAAGATGAGGCTTCTATGGTACCTATTTCCATTGCAATGAAGAAGATCATCATTCCTTTGAATGCCCTCAATGACAAGGAAGGATAGATAGGAGAGCTGAGGCCCAAGCTAGGGTTGCTCATGTGGATGAGGATGCACAATCATCACATTCAAAGGATGTAGAAAGAGGAGAGACCTTGGTAAATGAAAGAATCCTACAAAGTGGTGAGATTCAACCAAGACAACGGAGGAGTTTGTTTCGTACCAGATGCAAGTGTGAGGATAAATATTGTGACGTGATCATTGATGATGGTAGCATTGATAACTTGGTATAAGAAGAGATGGTCTCTAAGTTGAAGCTCAAGAGGGAGAAACATCCCTAGCCCTATCAGATTGCTTGGGTAAAAGATGATCATAAGGTCCTGGTAAGTGAACAATGTTTAGTAAAATTCAAAATTGGGAGTTACCATGATGAAGTTCTCTGTGATGTTATTTCGATGGATGTTTGCCATCTATTGTTGGGTAGACCATGGTAGTTTGATAGACATGTAGTGCATGATGGACATGCAAACACATACTCTCTAACAAATGATGGAGTTCGCCACAAATTGAAGCCCATGAAAAAGGAAGGTGAAAAGGTATGTAGCAGTGCTAGGATTTGTCTTGTTGATGAAAGGAAGTTTTTAGATGGCATGAAACATCAGCATATGTGTTATGCTTTGATTCCTAGGAAAGATAAGGAAGGTAGTAGTGAAATACCACTTGAAGTTTTAGAAATTCCACCAGTAAGGCAAATCAATCATCAGATAGATCTAATTCCAGGAGCTAGTTTGCCTAACAAGGCTGCTCACAGGATGACTCCTACTAAAATAGAGGAGCTAAATAGATAGGTATAGGAGCTATTGAGGAAGGGCTTGATTCAGGAGAGCCTGAATCCATGTGCAATACCGGCAGTACTCGCACCAAACAAGGATGGAGAGTGGAGGATGTGTACAGATTCTTGAGCTATAAATAGGATAACCATCAAGTACCGATTTCCTTTGCCAAGGATGGATGATCTTATGGACTACTTGAGTGGAGCTCAGTAGTTCACAAGATAGATCTGAAGAGTGGTTATCACTAGATACAGATTTGAGAAGGGGATAAGTGGAAAACAGCCCTCAAGACCAAGGAGGGTCTTTATGAGTGGTTAGTCATGCCCTTTGGATTGATGAATGCCCCAAGCACCTTCATGCAACTCATGAATGAGGTACTTAAGCAGTTCTTGGGAAAAATTGTTATTGTCTATTTCGATGATATTTTAATTTTCAGCAAGACTTTGGAAGAACATTTATTGCATATTCGTAGTGTCCTTGAAAGGCTAAGGGAAGAGCCAATAGTGGCATGTTGTGATGGTTATGTTGTTGCATTGTTATCCTTGCCATCCAGGTTCAAATCTCATGGGGATGAGGTCCCCCATTTGTGGCCTCACTGGTTCATAGCTCCAAGTCAAAGCGTTGGTGGTACCGGTGGGCCTGTTGCGCCAGTGCTACTGGTCACGTTAAAAAGTTTACCAGGCATATTTTTTTTTTTTTAAAAAAAGAAAGGCTAAGGGAAGAGAAACTATTAATTAATCTGAAGAATTGTATCTTTGCAAAAAGGGAATTAGTCTATTTGGGGTTTTTTATATCACTTGAAGGTCTAAAAATGGATCCAGAGAAGGTAAAAGCCATCTTGGAATGGCCTACTCCAAGGTCTGCTACTGAGGTAAGATCATTTCATGGTCTGGTTAGTTTTTACAAGAAGTTTATTAAGAATTTCAGTGGCATATGTGCACCCCTAACTGATACAGTAAGAGGGGATAGAAAAGAGTTCAAATGGACTGTAGCAGTTGTGAGAAGTTTTGAATTGCTGAAGAAGAAGGTAACAGAACAGCCTGTGTTGGCACTTCCAGATTTTAGAAAAGTGTTCCAGGTGGATTGTGATTCTAGTGGCAGCACTATTGGGGCTGTATTAAGCCAAGAAGGTAAGCCTATTGCATATTTTTGTGAAAAATTAAATGATTCAAAGAAGAAGTATTCTATTTATGATCAAGAGTTCTATGCAATAGTTCAAGCCTTAAAGAAATGGAGCCATTATTTATTGCCAAAGGAATTTTTTTTGTATACTGATCATCAAGAATTACAGTACCTAAATAGCCAAGGTAAATTGAATTAGAGGCATATGAAGTGGGTAGAATTCTTGCAGAGTTGTACATTTGTGTTGAAGCGTAGAAGTGGAAAATCTAACAGGGTTGCAGATGCACTAAGTAGGAGACAGTCATTGCTTACAATAATATAGGTTGAAGTAGTTGGGTTTGATGAACTCAAGGATCTGTACCCCAAGGATCCTGATTTTGCTGAAGCATGGAAAGCTTGTAAAGAGCCTGTTGTTGTAGATGGAACCAAGTGGTTAGACTATTTGAATCAGGATGGCATGTTGTTCAAGGGTAGTCAATTGTGCATTCCAAGGAGTTCTATGAGGGAAAATCTGATTAAGGAGAAACACAGTGGAGGGATGGTAGGACATTTTGGTCGAGATAAGACCATATCCATTCTTAGAGAACATTATTGTTGGCCTCAAATTTCACAAGATGTGAAGAAGTTTGTACAGAGTTGCCAGGTTTGTCAAGTTGCCAAGGGGTTTAGTCACAATACTGGCCTATATAAGCCATTGCCTATTCCATCAAGGCCATGGGAGGACAGAAGTATGGATTTTGTTCTTGGATTACCAAGGACACAAAGGGGTAATGAATTAGTATTCATGGTGGTTGATAGGTTCTCCAAAATGGCACATTTCATTCCATGCCACAAAACTCATGATGTTGTCCATATTTCAGACTTGTTTTTCAAAGAGGTGGTAAGACTACATGGTCTTCCAAGGAGCATAGTTTCTGACAGAGATACTAAATTTGTGGGATATTTCTTGAGGACATTGTTGAAAATGTTGAGAACAGACTTGAAATTCAGTTCCACGCATCACCCACATATTGATGGCCAAATAGAAGTGGTAAACAGAAGTTTGGGCAATTGGCTGAGATATTTAGTTGGGGATAAGCCCAAGGGATGGTATTTGATTCTACCATAGGAAAAGTTTTCTTATAATAACTCTATAAATAGGAGTACTGGAAAATCACCATTCCAAATTGTATATGGGAGTAGCCCAAGGACTGCACCAGAGCTGAGGAAAATAGAACAAGGGGAGAGGACAAGTGCTGAAGCTAAGGAATTTGCTAAACATATCAGGCATCTACATGAGGAGGTTCAAGCACACATTACCAAGATGAATCAAGAGTATAAAGCTAAGGCTGATCAAAGGAGAAGACATAAGGAATTCCAAGTAGGGGATCTAGTCATGGTGCACTTACAAAAAGAAAGACTTTCAGCCAGTACTTACAACAGGCTGAAAATGAAGAAATTTGGCCCCTACAAAATTTTGAAGAAACATGACTAAGGAAATGCATATGAAGTGGAGCTTCCAGATGGTATTCAGATTTCTCCCATTTTCAACATTGCAGATTTAACAGAGTATCATGATGATGGTGTAGATGAGGAGCTGGTGTTAGAGCCATGTCCAATTCCTATTTCTAAGAAGGAGGAGATAGAAGACATTCTAGATCATCATGTGGGTAGAAGTACTAGAAACAGGCAGTATGAAGAGTATTTGGTCAAGTGGAAAGGATGACCGATCGAGGACTCAACTTGGATTTCAGTAGCTGAGGTTTCCCATTTGGGATTTCCTCTACCATTCATAAAGTGACAAGGTCACTTTTCAATCTACCCTGGGTGTCTAATGCAGGAGCATCCAGAGGTATAAGGGCAATCCTATGTCACCAAAAAAAAAAAAGAACTTAGATTTACTACTATTTCATGTGTTTTCATTTTTGGATACCCATTTGGGTCAAATAAAGGTTCCAACTCTCACAGCTCCACTATCAATGTATTTGAAAATCCTAAAAAAATAGGCACATGCATTTGGGCCATCATTTTGGTGACCTAGAAGGTGTAAATTGGCCAGATGAATGTAATCATGATTTAGAGCATTCCAAAAAAAGAATCAGGTCAATAGGCCCCACGGTTTGAAATTTATTGCAGTTTTTTGAGTTTTGGAGACCTCCTAAGAATGCTTCAAAGTCAAGTTAGGGGCATTAAATGACCTTGAAAAGGGTTAAAAAATGGGGGATGAGAAAAGCTTGTCTATAGGGCTATAGGGTGCTTTGAGAGCTTTCTGAAAATGTAAATGGTTTGTCAATCGGAGCTACAGTTCAAAAGTTATGCCTCTCGAAAGTTCGGTTACCGTTTCTGGATTCTTCTAGATTTGCACCGACTTCTATCATAGCTTCCAGAACCTTCTATTTGGTTGATGGGTGCCTACTAGCACATTCTAGAATGTACTCCTAGTCCTTAACCCTTTGGGGTCTATTTAAGGATATTTTTGGCATTGTAAAAGGCAGTTCGGAGTGGAGTTTGAGAGGAGGTACTAAAAGGAGAAATTATCTTTAGATTTATGCTATTGTAAGCCCTTAGGGCATGTTTTGAAGTTTATTTTCCCATACTGTTGTACTAGCTTATTTTTTCAGTTAATATAATTTTCCCTTTCTGTTGTGTCCATTCTATTCTTGGGTTGTCTCCCCATTAGAGATCCATTTGCATCCCTTTAAAGTTGAATGTCAAATAGGTTTTGTTGCTGGGACAAAGAATGGACAAAGAACTAAGTAAATGCTTGATGTGTTTGATAGGTTTGTTGGTTATGTTGAGAAGGATATTTCGTGAGAATGAGGTCTAAATGAACACCGATGTCTAAATCATAAGATGATTAGATAGATCTAATGTCTAGGTATATGGAATATGTCTTGATATCACAGATGTATGTATTAAATTCATGACAATTTCCCAATGGATTAAGCACTGTTAAGCTATAGGATCATTAATTCTTATTGCTACATATTTAAGGTTTTGTTGAATCAATATCATCAGTCAAACATTTTTCCCCTTTTATGTTGAAGAACCCAAATGTAATTCCCTTACTCAACTTATGAATGTCATAGATTTGCATTTAGCTACTATAGATTTGTGTCATTACATGAGTTATTAGGAGAAATAAGAGTTAAATCTGATTTGTGAGATTCAGGAATATGTTTTTGCACTGGTACCATATCGGTTGAATTTGAGGTCCACCTACCTAGGTTTTGTAGAGCATGAAGTAGAAGAAGGGTCAAGCCTTTTAGTTGGCTCAGTGTCTGAAAGGATATGTCAAAAATGGGAGTTAGCTACCCCTAGATGTGTCTTATTCTCATCAGGGTAATTGGAAATTGGTAACATTTTAAAACACCAACATGGGGACCATCCTCTAATAAGGAACTTCTATATCAATATATTATCTAGTGGGTATCATCCACACCAGGGTTTTCCCTTGGCCAAGGTTTCCCTAGTTAACAAAATATGGTGTTATGAGTTATCTTTGTGCATGGTTATTGTTACTATCCAACATTATTTTATTACTTGGTTATGCATGGTTTAAAGTAACAAATAATTTCCATTTGGTGACTAAAGTTTTTAGGTTACTGATTCACCTGCCCTCTCAGTAATTCCTATTTCTAACAATTGGTATCAGAGCATAGTTATTCAGAAGAGCTTAACCCTATGGATATGGAATAGTTGATAAAGAACCTTGAAAAGACACTTGAAAAAATTGATCACCTTATTGAAGAAAGAGATAAGATGAAGAATAAATATGAAGACTCCAAAGTATACATTGGATAACTAAAAGAAAAGATTAAACATCTTAATCCAAGACCGGATCTACTAAATCTAAAACTAGTAATGATGATTATTCAAAATTGAAGAGAGAGTACAAGATCTTGAAGAATGAATTAAATATTACAAATCTAAAATTAACTCTTGGGAGTGATCCTAGAAATATTAAAAATGATTTGAAGACTGAGAATATAGATCGTAGAGAAAGTCTAGCAAAGAAGAAATTTGAATTTAAAACATTGAAAGAAGATCATGAAGAACTTCATAGTACAATACTATTGTGAAAGGTGAATCAACTTAGTGCAAGTAGCAACTTGAGAAGCTTTATTCTAGTAGAGAAAAGCTTGATGATTCAATATTAATATAGATACATACTTATGATAAGACTAGTCTTGGTTAATCTATTTAACATGTTTGTAAAGAAACCTGAGATTAGATTAGATCTAGTCAATCTTTTGATAAACCTAAAGAAGTTGGACAAGACAAGGAAGTTGAGATATTGGATGAACCAAAGCAAGTAGAATATCCTAAGGAAACTAGGTATGAATTTAGTGGTAAGTGTTTCTCAAGTAATGAAATAGGTCATATGAAAAGAGATTGTACAAATAAGTCATTTAACCATGTTAAGGATTTTTATTATCATGGTATGGATCATAAAGCAATTTACTGTAGGAAGCCTAAACATGATAATGATAGAAGGAATAGTAGAATGTCTAGAAATACTAACACTATAGATAGAAGAAGATCCAATGAAAGGAAATTGAAAAAAGGAAGACCTTATGAAGATAGAAGACATATTGTGTGTTATAAGTGAAACAACTTTAGACACATTACTTAGAATTGTCATCCACCTGATGATCAACAAAATCCTAGAAGTAGAACACTAGTACTTTGGAGATAAAAGGAACAATGGAAGAAACTTTGAAAACAAAAGGAATGATGGAAGAAATGTTAGAAATGAGAGGAACTCTAAAACTAAGAAAGACAATTAGGAACAAAGAAATGTAGTTAGTGAAATTCTAGAAGAACTCAGTGAGACGTTCATAAAGGATTAAACATCTCAAAAGAAAAGCTAAAAGATGATGAGATAGGAAGATTGAAGTTAGTTATTAAGTTTGATTTAGTTAAGTTGAATTAAGCTTGTTCACAACACTAGAATTTGGAAACTTCATCTAGAGATCAAACTAGAGCTAGCAAAGTTTGGAAAAGGTGTAATGAGATAAGTTTAGATGTTATCTAAGGTTTCTTGTAATTTAGATTTTATCTAGACTAGTTACAAAGGAATTAAGAGTTCCTACTATTATAGAGAAAGTTAATTCTATACTAGAAAATGAAGACTATGTTCTTACTAAGAATTTTGTGGAGAAAATTTTTGTGGAGCATTTTCATGATGGAAGGAAGCTATGGTAAACCTTGGGTAGAATAAGAAGATTGGATAGAAGATCTTGAGAAGATAATTGATTTTAGGACATAATTGACAACTTTTTCATGTTTGTAAAGTATAATTAATGAAATCTTGATTTGAAGGGATAAATGGAATACAAAATTGATTACCATTTTATTGTAATGATATGAGAAGCATAAATCACCTAGAAGTGATTTGGCATGACAATTTTGAAGCAAACCCTATTCTTAGAAAGAAGTATTTTATCAATTTTTCGAAAAATTTATTCAATAAAAGTTCATATTTGTTAGAATTGTGGATATGTCATTAGTTCACAATGTTGAGAATGATGATAGACCAAAATTGAAGGTTGTTTTTGTGAAACTCGTAGAAAGAAACCCTAATTCAACATTATCTATTACTTCAAACAATGTAGTGTATTTGGAAGATATAGGAAGTTATCTTACCAGTAAGTTTGAATCTATTGGGAGTGAGTATATGAATAAGGATATGGAATTAGTCTTTAATCATGATATGACTATGAAACCTTCATTTGAACACTTGAAGGAACTAGACCTATTCAAAAATCATTTCTACAAAGAATTGGATAGAGATGAGTCGACACAAATCATACTAAGTAGAATACATGATGGAAAAATATGGATGGAAGATAGTGTAGTTGATATTTTAGTCAACCTTAGTCATGAGGTAACTAGTCTCTATAAACAAGGTAGTATACCTATAGGTGAGAAATTGGTTCAAAATAAACTTGAGAGCTACACAAAGGTAGTGTATAATGGGAAGACTGTGGTGATCAATACCATTAAACAAGATGATGTAAGATTCCCAAGTAGAATCATTTTTCTTACTCTATATGTGGAAGTTCAAATATTGATGACTTTTTAGCCAAATTCATCTATGTATCCTAAAAGTTATGTGTTGAAAAGGAACAAGTTAGTCTTAGTGAAATTCTAAGAATGCAACTTCTTGAGAACCTAGAGAAGATCAAAAGGATTAAGAATGGTAATTGCTGATCAATTATTTATTTTTTCATGTGTTTAAGAGATTTCCATATTTTTCAATCATAGAGATTATGAGAAATAAGAGGTTTACAATAGAGAAAATCATAGATGTACGTAAAAGACACCCAACAAATAAAATATTGGATAGTGGAAACTTGATAATGAAATTTTTTTATAATAGAATGAGGTAAAGATTCAAAATTGTACTTGCAATTGTAGACAGATTTAAAGAAGACTTTTGTGTTATAGTTGATACAAGTTTTACTTATATTCAAGTAGTAGAGCCCTAGGAAACATTTCTGGATCCCTTCAGTTATGAATTGAGTGATGAAACAATAGTTGGATAAATTGATTTATTGTTGAAATTAGAGAAGGACCAAGCTGAATATAGTTTTGGAACTTGTGATGAGATTACCCAATCAACTCATTAGGCATCCTTAGAGAGATAATCTCACAAGAAGATAGAAACTATAATGAATAAAGCCTTATCAGATGCTGGTATGACTAGGAGTGAGTCACAAGCAATCGAGAAAAATATAAAGCAAGGTATACTAAATGTGCAACCTTTGTCAATGTCTATTGTAGAGACATCTTCAGAACAGGACATTTCTTATGCAATAGTATCAAATGTCCAGAGAGGTGAGCCAAGGAGAAAATCTAAGAGATTAGTGGAGGCTGTCAAACAACAAGCTACAAGACCAAGAAAGAGACAAAAGACATTGTTGACTCTAGTGAAGAAGAAGAAGAAGAACAAGAGTTTAAACATATAGAAAAGGTAATTTCTTCTAAGTAGTTAGCAGGAAAAGATCAAAAACCCTAGAAGCTGAAGATAGAGAAGATAAATTTAGCTATTAAAAATGCAGGCAAATTTGTTTAGATGAAAATTTTTTATGATTTGTGTAACAATTTTGAGAAAGATCAAATTGGTATCTCTAATGTGAGATACATAATAGCCAACAATATGAGACTTAAAGATATTGAAAGCATAATAAACCAAAAGGTCTATGATAGATTCATAGAAAAGAAGGCTCCATCTTGAGAAGAGGACATAGAGCTTTGAAAGTCTATGTTAAGAATAATATGCAAGAATGATGATGAAGAAGAAATCAAGAGATTGTTAAACAATCTAGCACCTTACTTATGAAACAAAGTATGACCATTTATATTTATGGTGGGTAAGAAAGATAAGATAAGAAATGAAAAAATGATAACCATAAGTCATATTTTGATAGAGTCTAAGATAACATCTTTACCAACACCCACAACCTCGAAAGCATATGTGAGTGGTGACATAATGCAGATAGATTAGACCAATGTTACCATTAACATTGATGATACAAACCCATTTGAAAGTTCCAAACAAAATGAACCTCACACTGAAGATATTGAAGATCAATTGAAGCAAATTGAAGAAGAAAAAAGGTTACTAGAGGAAGGAAAAAGGAAAATAGAAGAGGCCAAGAAGAAATTGCTTGAAGATGAAATGAAAAGAAAAGTAGAGGAAGAAAATAAAAGATTAGTTGAAGAAGAAATGAAAAAGAAAAAAAAGGAAGATATTAAGAAAAGATTAGAAGAGGAAGAGAAGAGAGAAAAAGAAAGAAAGGAAAGAGAAAAGAAAGATGAAGAAGAAAGAAGAGTCAAAGAGAAAGCTGAAAAGAAGTAAAAGGAAGATGATCCTAAAATTTCTAGTTTATCTACTCCACTTTTTCTTGCTAACTTGACAACTGATGACGATGGTCAAACTGACTTGATCTCATCCCTATCAAAACTTATTGAGAAGAACATGATAGTGAAAAGCCTATAGAGAACCTTGATGGAGGTTACTACTATATTACATAGTACTTTGGTAGTGCAACATATAGAGGTAGATCTTGAATAGAGGGCACATGCAATGCTAAATTATTTTGATGAAGAATTTTCAAATTTGTTGAATGTTGTAAAAACAAAGGCACATATCTCACATGATGCTAACTTGTTTAACAACATTTTTTAGAATATTAAGAACAATTTGATAAGTCTTGATACTTGTGTCATGGAACTTCAAAAGTATCAATAGGACAATAAGATATTGTATATCAAGTCTACTTTATCTCACAAGCTAACTAAAGATATTGATAATCAGATTAGATGAATGATGAGTGAGCTATATGCTCTATCTAGCTAGTTACAATATCCTACTAGTAAAATTGATGAAATCTTGTGAAGGACAAGTGGCCAGTATTCATAATGATATCAGGAAAATGGAACTGTAGAAGGAACAAATTTTGAAGAGAATGTGAAATTTCAGAGAGTTTGTTGTTCTAAAAATATCTATTGTTGAGAAACAGTTGGAGGAATGTGTCAAGACCAAGGACACTTATTCTAACTTTTTATACTCCAAACTTAATGTAGTTGAGATTACATCATATGCCTTATGTGCAGTTCTCACCTCTGCTGAATTAGTCAAAGATACGTGAACAAAAGGTATGAGAAATGTTAAGGAAATTTTTTATGACTGCATGAAGATACTATTAGTTTAAGGCTGATGTTTATAAAGATTTTAACAACAAATGGACAATTTTTGAGATTTTAACCTTTGTCATTGATGTCAAAGGGGATAAGTACATAAGTAAATTGTAAATCAGGTAAAGAGGAGAAAATAATATTGTAAAGTATGAAATCATATCATAAGGGAGAGCATATGTAAGATGGACAAATTGTAATAGATGTAGGGTCAAAGGAAAAATCCGTGTCACCTTTTTGTAAAAGAAAAGGCTAACAAAAGTATATTTGTTCACCTTCAATGACATAAAACTGGTATTATTATTTTGAATTTGAAAATGAAGTAAACTAACGAAATGTGTATAAATGGATGAATTTTAGGATTATAATTTATAATAATTATTTGGAAAAAGAATTGATATATTTTTCTAATTTTCTTAGACAATTTTTTAGGTGCTGAAAATTAGGGGTCTAGTTGCCACCACAAAACTATATGGAAATAAGCTTATTTCCCTTTGATTTTAGACTATGTTATATATATCTAGAACAATAAAAAATGAAAATTGGCTTTAGACCTATATTTTCTCTTTTATGTAGATTAAAATTTCAACTCACCTAAAATTGATAGTTTTCATCTCCCACTACATTTTTCAAAACAAGTATATTCTAACCAGGAGAAAAGTTATGCATTCTAGAAGAGGACTCTCTCCTCTAGAATGCCATAGAATTTTTAGATTTTTTTGATATGATTTAATATTTCTTTCTTTCTTGAAACTAACATCTTTTCAAGTGTTAAAATACATTTTTTAATTACAATATATTAGATCTAATTAACACTATAAACTCTACATGAGAATATTCTTGACTTTGAGCTCTATAAAATGATGTTTATATGTTATTAAAAAAAATCATAAAAAATAGTAAGAGTTATTGAAATGCCACTTTTCTAAAATAATTCTATTTCTTTAGTAATTCGATACAAATTGGTATAAAATATGCATATTATAGACATTTCTAATTAGAAAAGTGTGAGACCATATATAACTTAGCTAGACTGCACTTATCTTGATCATATATTTAGAAAAAAATGAATTTTAGATAGAAATAGTTAAATTCAATCATTCTGATAAGTCAACCTAAAAGGTGGCATAGCTTTGTACTTTTACCTTGCAATGTTAATGTGTTATTTATTTTAGATTTTTGATACTTAGCCAATTTTCCCTATCTTGTTGCCATCAATGTAAAAGTGGAATATTGTTGACAATTGGGTAATGAAGATATGTAATTGTTATCATTTATGGCAACCATGATGTACATTCTCATAGGAAACTTCAAAAATAAAGATACTCAACTTTTGGCACTCATAAATTGTCTAAGTATGAATTTGGTATACAATAGTGTATTCTTTTGTTTATAACTTGTTATTGATGCCATACTATGACTAGAAAAGTTAGATGGAGATCATATACATGTTGATGATGACATGTATAACCTCAAAAGTTAGTAAAAACTATACAGAAAAGAGATATTTGTGTTTTAGAAATGTAACAAGAAAATCAAATTAAGGGAAATGAATTATTTTGTTTACAAAACAATTACTTAACCAATTAGGATTGACACCCTAGATGTCTACTCTAAGTTTGAAAAGTGTATTATGGTCTTAGCTAACCTAGCAACAATTTTTGTAAAGGCATGGTATTTATGCAAAGGACATCTTGTGATGAGAAGTGTAATCTTTGTGATATGCAAACTTTTGTGAAAAGATAAATGTGAAGTTTTATAAAAACTATTTTGTGATCCAAGATCATGCCAAAGATTAGAGATGAGTCAAGAAAGAAGTTATAGTACCTATATTTAGAAGTCTGATTACTTGTTTGGATAGTGAGCTCTTCTTGTAATTGGAAGTGCATGATTCGACAGTGGGCTCATCTTGCATCTATTGCACTACAACTCCTAACAAGGTTGGAACAACTCCTAATAGTGTTGGAATCTCCTAACATGGATTCAAATTCTCCTAATAGGAACCCTCTATACTAAATTTTCTCATTGACTCCTAACAGGGTCCATCCTCTAACAAGGAACTTATATATCAATATATTATCTAGTGGGTGTCATCCCCACCAGGGTTTTCCCTTGGCTAGGGTTTCCCTAGATAACAAAATATGGTGTCAAGTGTTATCTTTGTGCATGGTTACTATTACTATTCAACATGAATTTATCACTTTGTTATGTATGGTTTAAAGTAACAAATAATATCTAGTTGGCAACTAAAGTTTATATATTATTGATTCACCCCCAGCCCCCCCCTCCCAGTAATTCTTATTTCTAATAGCCATTACATCTACTGCAATCTTTTTGGATCTAAATCTTCAATATTCTAAATTTTGGGTAGATTCTCATAGATTTTTTGATCTTCCCTATCCTCTTCATCATCATTTACATCATCTATTTGGACAACTTCCTTAGTAGGCTTTACAAAATTCAATACATAAATGTTTTTCCATGCATTTGTATTCGATTTCACAATATATTTAATATCATTAGACAAGATTAGGAATGCATTGAACTTAGGGGTTCATGTTTGTTGATGCTTTTTCAATACCTTCTTCACTTTGTTTCCTAATAGGTTTGGCATTACATTTCTCAAGGTTTGATCACATATATCCTTGGAAACCATTACTGCATTATCCCAACGATGTGATACTATCTCAAGTAGAATATAAGGAAATTGACTACTTATTTCACTTAGAGAGTATTTCGACTTTGCCATTTTTTCCACTAAGGCTTCTTCTATTTGATTCTTCTCTTCATTATTTCTAGTTTAATACTTAAGAAACATAAAATTTTCCATAACTCCTCCTTCTTTGAGTCAATTTAGGCTTTCTTCAAAGGTTGGAGGAGACCTTTTGAATGATATCTACTACTCTTCTTCTTCATCTTCTCCTTCATTTTGAAGTCTGAGCTTCTTCCTTGATCTAGTGGGTTTGTTGGTGGTAAAGGAAGGAGTTGATCTTGTATCCCTCCTTGATATTGATTAGCCCTTTTTCTTAGGTGTCCCTTCTTTTGATTCTTCTTCCTCTTCTTGTTCCTCTACTTCTTCTTCAATGTCATCACCTTTACCTTCTATGAGAAGAATAGAGGAACCAGATTTCGGATTTGATTTTTCAATCTTATCTACATTCTTTCTTTCTCTCTCTAGAATTTGAAGAATCTTGATCTCAAGTGAGATCCTAGTTTCTTCTTCATCATATATTCCAAAGTAGGGTGCTTTAGGGTCCATAGGATCATTTACCAAAACCTCAATGATGTCCTTAGTATCATCAATATTCATTTCATAATAAAGAGGTCTTACTCATGCAACTCTAGGTTTGACTGCCTAAATATACATGTTATCACAATCTATAAGGAAATATATGTCTTGTTCATAGTCATCCACTATTTTCTTAGGAATCATGAATTTTATTTGTATCCTTTCCTTGAAATTTTCAAAATATACATCCATGATGCCCTCAATGTTGTCTCTTATCTGATGCCTTAACAATCTGCTCTTCTATTTGATTGAGGTTTTGCATTCAAATTCTTGACTGACTATGTACCACAGATGGATGGTTGAGTGGACAAATTCTTTTTGTAAAAATGATGATGTGTTTTTCCTTCTTCCATACTACACTACTCTTAGAAGGAGAAAAATTTTGAACATAAAAGAATAAGTAGAGTACAAGTGAACAAAACTTACATGGACTTTTCTTTGATGCCTATATGCTTTCAATGTTCTTACACAACTATTTGAGCTGCAACTTGATGAGATCAAAAGAAAGAATGTTGTTGATTAGCTTGAAAGCCAAATCCATAACATTATATGCGACATTGTTTGGTCACCTGGAACTGTATATCTTATGCAATCACATGAATACTAAACTTAATTTCTATGTTAGTGACACCATTTATCTTCATTCCTCTACTAGCCCATTTGGCAAGAGTCTTCTTTTCTAGCTCAACCTAACTTGGGGTTTTGGTCATCTTAGATTTTTCAACCATGGGAAATTTGGTAACCCTGTGAATCATTTTCTTTGTGATCTTGATGGGTTGATTGAGCCAGAATTGCATATTGTGAACACAAATTAGGATGAACCTAATCCACTTGACTTGAAAATTCTTTAGCATATGCAAAATATGGGTTAGACCCTTCACTTCTAGGTGTTTGTGCTCAAGTTTTAGGTCTTTGTCCACACATAATGACTCATATGCTTGATTCAACTCTAGAGTTCCTATTTCGTGAATTGAATAGTGATAATAAGATGTAATGTCATAAATTAATAGTACCTTTGGTGGAATTTGTGAGTGCACACCAACTAGGTCCAATTCCTCTGCAATCATAGGACAAAGCTTCAACTTTGGGTATTCATGCACAATACTCCTTACTAACATCTTGAATCATTTCTTAACTTTACTACTTGAAGAAGCTGACATAATGCTCGATGATGGTAGAATTTGAAAATTTTCTCTAAATTGCTCGGGGGATCAAGGTTTCTCTTGTTTGTTCACTCTTGAATTCATAGTGAAAAATGAAATCATTTGATTCTTCCCTTTTATTTAAAATTTTTCTTTAAGATCACCATAAATGCATTGTACGATAGACAACTTAGTGATAGCATGTTTAACTTGATAGATATGACATGCCCAACTAATACCTTCTATATTCAACACAGATCTTCAACTTGGTAAACACAAACCATTTCTATGCTTAGTTAGGTCTCTGAACTTAGTAAAGCTTAGTTAGAACTAACTTTCTTGACTACGGTCGGTAAGGTCATACAACCTAAATTTTCTTGGTTCAAACTAACATTCAAATTGTTGATCCTAGTGCATCTAAAATGGTGATTTAGATACTTTTTATTTTTTACTAGAATTGATATAAGATGTTTCTTTTAATCATAGTTCTAGTGATCTCTATAGATAATTACTTGAAATGGTTAAATCACCCAATTAATTGACTTGGGTGTCAATGCTCTAATGAATTTTATTTTCATTCTTGGAGATTTCATTATCCATTTTTGCCTCATTTGATTTTTGATATTGTCAATGTTTTCTTTCATTTCATCTTCAACTATAGCTTGGTTCATACAATTCTTGGTGTAAGGGTTTCATAATAGATGAAGATAATCAGTCCATTGTCTCCCTCAAGGATACCATACCTATTCTAAATATTACCTATTCCATCATGAATTACACTTGAATTGTCAACCCAGGGACTTAGGACTTGAAATGGGTAAGAACAGTATGTGCACTAAGTTCCTTTAAGATTCTTAACACTTATACTGTATGAAAGTAAAATGCATGTAAAGAATCTTTACTATTGTGACACAATAGTAAACACACTTGGACTATCAATAGTTAATTGTAGAAAGCTTTTGAAAATGAATTCTAAACTAGTTAACAACTCAAAACATCCACCATAATCATTTTCTACAAGCGTTGTAAGAACTTTCATAGTAACAATGTTGTAGGACTAATATAGTAAATCTATCTTGAAAATAAGAAATTGTAGGGAACGAATCTACTCTACCTAAATCTATTCTAGCTCCCAAGTGGGCCCCCTTTGTTGGTCTCAACTAAATAAGAACACAACAAATATTCCAAAATTACTCTTTCATTAGAATCCTTCTTTGATTAAATCAACTGAATAATTCATGAAGAAAAAGAGTAACTCTTAAATCTTAAAATATCACTATCTATTTTCTCCCCTTTCCATTATATAGAGGATTGAATACTTATAGAAAACATGAAATAAAAAGTATTAAACAAACATCACTAGAAAAGAAGGCAGAAGATCAACCATGACATAGTACATTTATTAAGCAATAGAATATCAACTCATAGTAAATATAGCAAGTCGGGTCTTCTTGGATTTTCTAGAACAATAATTTCTCTATAGGGATAGCTTATCCATAAGAACTGAACTACACCTTCTATGCCATGATTAGTCTCCATCATTCTTCTCCCTTTTAATGCAGTAATCACCACCTTTTTCATCACTCTTCATTTTCTAAAGGTTAGAAACATTTGGAACACATGTGCAAGATAACATTCCTACTTTTATTTAGATATTAGATCATAGCTTAAAATATTTGTATGAAATACTTTATTCTATGTATAATATTAAGAAAATTATGTCATACACAATACCCATAAGTTTATTAAGTTCTAGTTGTTGCTAACATAAGTTCACAAGATATTTAAACAAATGTTTTGGAAATGTTTTTTTATAAAGCATAGAGAATAAATCTAAACCATAAAAACTACATCAGAATTAAGAGATTAATATGCCTCATCATCTAACCCCCACTATGCAAATGCTTGTCCTCAAGCATGATACTTCTTTTCCATAGCTCTAAAATCTCCCATTGTAGTTTTCCCTTGCTTTGAAATGTTCAGTTGAGGGTCAATTGACTAAGAGAACTGTGTTTGTCATGACCTAGCATCATGTTCATTTGGATAATGCTCTCCATTAGTTGGTAGTCTAGTGACTTATACTATTTTCTTCTTAGTATAAATAACTCTTAATCTTCATAATATGGCTTCCCCTTTACCAAATGTCCTCATAAACTCCATTGCTACTTATTCATTGAGATTAGTTAACTATAGGAAGTAGCCAACCCATCTATAGGCATGAAATTTTCAGACTGCTTCTATGTCCACAAGTAGAATACTATGAACAACTAGCTCATATCTCCACTACTATCCTCCCATCTTCAAAAAATGCTTATTCTCAATTTTCTCTATTCTCACTATCTTGATAAGTTTTACTTCTACAAATACCCTCTTCTCAGAATTTCAAATTGATTTTTCTAAGAAATGTTGATACCACATTCTCTTAACAAGACTCCATTATGTTTGATATGTAAAATAATTATGCAATTAATTATGAGGGACATCAAGGTTTAACTGGAAGTGTTCTCATAATAAATCATAGTTCTTTTTTAGTCATGTCAATCAAAAAAGATCTTTCCCAAAATCGTAATGAAAAGGTATGATGGATACAAAAATTTTGAAAATTAAAATTAGATTGATGCCAAATTACAACCTATAACATGGACATGACTAAGGTGATGTAGAGATGACATTTGGAAATTAATACACTTTCTCAATCCCCAACTAAATTTTGATAAGTCCCCCCACTTAAAAATTTTGACATAGGAATGAGAAACTAGTTTAAGGCTTAAATGATACATTTAATGTAGTACTATATATAAATATTGAAACCAATGTGCTTAAAATGAATAAAGAGTAAAAATAATGTTGTATCTAAAATCTAAGAGTGTACATCTTCATGAAAACTTCTAAGTTGGCAAAGTTTGATGACCACATAAAAAGGTGTTGACAATATGGTTTATTGAAAATAGTAAAAATATAATTTGTGGGTGACATGGTGTGTGAGTGGATGATAGATAAATAGATGAGATGAGTTGATATGAAGAAAAGGAAAAATGAATGAAATAATGGACCAAATATTAGATGAGGTTTTATTATGAGTGTTCAGTTAGGGTTTGTCATGGTACGATTTCAAGAAGAAGCTTTTTACTTTCTACTGTAGGAAATGTGTTAGTTGGGAAGTTGGAACTACTATAGGAACTCGTATTTTCTCTATAGTTTATGATAGAGACACAACCTATGCCCATTTACAAGCAATTAAGATTGGACAAGATCAATGTTTGTCAGCTAGATTGCTCCATTGTTGAATACATACTAAATTTCATAAGGCCCTAGCCATCGAGTCTGCAACTTCCCTAGATTCTCTTTGAAACAAGAATTGTATAGGGAGCCCAATATCCCACTTGGAATTTTTTATTACTAATATTCACATCATGCCACTTATTTCATTACTATTGAATGATCTATGTTCTTTCCAACACTATCTTTCACATTTCATCTAGTGAGTTCAAGTGGAGAAGTCTCTCTTGTTGTGTGGTAAGAAGATTGATGTTCAATTCCAAGGTAGTGTGTACTGTTTTATGTTCAAATTCAATAGGCAACATTGTTACTTTGCCATACACAAGTTAAAATGGAGTAAATCTAGTTGTTGTCTTCCATGTAGTTTAGTATGTCCATACAACTTTAGTTAACTTGATGCTCCAATATTTCCTATGTATTTGCACTGTCTTGGTCAGAATGACTTCAATTTCTTTGTTGGTAACCTCTACTTTCCCATTTTCCCATGGATAATAAGGACTAGATTTTTAGTGCCTTATGTTGTATTCTTTCATAACTTTAGTGATCAAATTTGATGTGAATTGGTACCTTGATCTATTACAAGTTCTCTAGGAACTCCATAGCATGTGAATATTTCTTCATATAAGAATTTAGCTATTTTCTCATCTCTTTCAATTTTCATTACCCTAACCTCCACCCACTTAGTCAAATAATCCATACATACTAAGACATAGGATTTTCCATTTGATGGTGGGTCAATTAGACCTATAAATTCCATACCCCACTTGTTAAAGGGTGTTACAATAATCTATGGATTGAGTGACATCTCATCTGACTTGGTTAATTGCCCATCCTTGGGCATTTGTCACACTTGGTGGTATAATTTTCTGCATCTTTAAGTAATGTTGGCCAATAATATCTAGTTGTAAGTACCTTTAGTGCTATCATTTTTCCTACAAAATGGCCTCCACATGGTTCATCATGATAGGCATGTAGTATGTTATATATTTCATCCTGTTTGACACATCTCCTCATAACTTGATCTGGTCTAGTATAGAAGAGATTGTTATCTATCCATGAACAATGAAAACTTTTCTCTACTAGCTTCCTCTTGTCCTTATGAGAAAAGTGTGGGGGTATTCTATTTATAGAAAGATAGTTTTCTATGTCTGCATACCATGGTGTATGAGTTGCTATCTGGAACAAGGATTCATCCAAAAAGGTACCTTCAATTAGAGTTGGATCTTCATCAACAAGGTGTAGTTTGGAAAAATAATCAGCAATGATACTGGACTTTCTTGGCTTATCAATAGTGGTAATATCAAACTCCTACAACAACAAGAGCCATCTTACCAATCTACCAATAATAACAAGTTTGTTCATTAAGTACTTTATAGCAGAGTGGTCAATATGAAAAAAAATAGGATATCTAATTACATTATGTTAGAATTTGTTCAATGCATATACTACAGCTAAAAAAAATTTCTCAGTTACTGTGTAACTCAGTTCAGGACCATGGAGGCTTTTACTAATGTAGTAGATTGCATTTTCAAGATTAGTAGGCTTTTTTTCTAATACAACACCTACAAAATAGTCTGATGCATCAGTATGGATATGAAATGGAACCGACTAATTTGGTCCCTTCAGAACTACTACCATGGTGAGGAGTTTCTTAGGCTATAGGAAGGCTTCATTACATGCAGATGTCTAATTAAATTCAGCTTCTTTAGTCAACAATGTATACAAAAGACTAGCTATCTTATTGAAATCTTTGATGGAATGTCTATAATCGCCAACATGTTCTAAAAAAGATCTTACATCCTTTGGTTTTGTAGTTATTGGTAATTTTAGAATTACCTGTATCTTAGCTGACTCCACTTGTATTCCTATAGCTGATGTAAAATGACCAAACACCACTTCTTCTTACATAAGCATAAAATATTTCTCACTATTGATTGCTAAATTATGTTCCTTGCACCTTACAAGAACTTCTTCAAGATTTATTAAGGCTTCCTCAAAGGTGATTCCAAAAACTATAAAATCATCCAGGTATATTTCTATCCAATCATGTGATATATCAGCAAAAATGCTAATCATAGCTCTTTGAAATGTCACAAGAGAACAAGCTAAATGGAAAGAAAACATATGCAAAAGTACCCCATGAGAATTTAAATGTGTTTTTATCCTAATTTTCTAGAGCTATAGTTATCTGATTATAACCACTATACCCATCTAGGAAAGAAAAAAATTTCTTACCAGCCAGAGTGTCTAGAACTTGAGAAATGAAGGGTAAAGGAAAGTGATCCTTCTTGGTTGTCTTATTCAATTCTCTATAATCTACACAAATCTACCATTTCCCTCCATTTTTATGTACTATAACTAGAGGTGAGACCCATTTACTATTAGATATAGCGTATATAAAACCAACATCAAGCAACTTTTGCAATTTAGTTTTAACTATTTCTCAAAATGCTAGATTAATCCTCCTCTAGGGTTGATAGAGTGGTAGGAACCCTTCATTGATATATATTATATGAGTGCATAATGTAGGAATTAACTCTTTCATATCCCCATAGTTCCATGCAAAATCCTTTTCATGTTCTTGAAGAAGCTCTATTAATTGTTGCATCTATTTGGGAGATAGTTTGTGATTGACATGGAGATTATGACCTTTTAATAACTCAACACTAGTTGTAAGATCAACCATAGAAGCTTTAGAGATTGGACTTGTGTCTAGTTTACATGGTAAAAGCTAATGGATAATGTTTGGCTCCTTAGGTAAAAAATAATTCTCATTAAATTCCTCATATGTAGTTAGTTCCAACACATAACTTTCAGATACCCACACAAGTATTATTAAGAATACTCTAAATTACTAAATCTTCCTCCTATAGCTTTAGAAAAGATTGTCTATGTAATATCATAAGATTTTATATAGAGTTTAACTCTTCCTGTCCATCTCCTAAATTTGGCCATATAGATGTGCTTAAATCTAGCTGGGGTTGTGCCAGAGGATACAAGTCAATTTTTTTTCATTTCTTGTCCATCTAATATAATCATACTCCATAACTTACAACTTATATTTGTATCAATTGTAGCTAACCATGGTCATCCTAGAATGATAGGGTAAATAGATAAATTGACTTTTGGGGACATAATCATGAAATTTTTAGGGTACTATAGAGAATCTAGGGTTACTACTATGTCTTCTATCATCTCATCGAGGGTGATAATAGAACCATCTACAAGCTACAAAATTATTGGGGTAGCCCTTAATCCTTTTGTATTTAGCTTTTTCATAGTATCCTTATTCATAATATTTGTAGTAGCACAAAGGTCAATCAGAGAATTTTAAAAAAACTAACCAATTATAATCACATTCACAACTGTACTTCCTAGATTAGAATAATTTAGGAATAATCAATTTTCCTAACATAATATTAGCCAGTTGTCCTAAAACATGGATTGTGGTTGGGTCCTTTTTCTTTCTCCTAGGATTTTTTAGATAAGTTTCTCTGATGGCTTTGCCATAAATAAGAACATCTTTAATAGCTTGGAATACAAGAATTTGGACATGCATGTTCTTTAGCCGATCAATGATGTCAAAGGATTGTTCCTCTATTTCTGTGGCTTTACTTTGGATGATATTTTGTCAAAAAGGAGGTTCAATTGTTGTTTGCATTTGAGCTGAGCTAGTTACATTGGTTGTGTTAACCATTTGTGGTTGAGAAGTTACAGGTTTTGATTCTATAGGAGAATCTAGTATTTTAGTTGTGAGAGGTGGTTTGGGTGATGGTAGGTTTGTACCAGATCTTGAATGTATATTTTCAACATTTAGAGCATAAGTAGGATATTTTTGAGCATTAGAGGAATAAATTGGGTTGTTGTGGCTAGTGTTTATTTCGATTTGGCTACGATTGTGCAGAAAACTAAGTTTTTTGAGGTCCAAAACTTGCAGGTGGTGGCCTTAGTGCAAGTTGTTGGACTAGAGGTGGTAACTGCGAATTACTAGTATTTTGGTTAGGCCATTTTTGAGGTCCTTTCCATTGGTTTATAGATTTCCAATTCCCTTGGGGTTGTTGCCATTAGTTATATTGATATTTCCATTGATTATTTTGCTAGTTAGACCACTAATTGTTTTGCTGGTTTGGCTAGGAAGGTTGGGTTTTATGAGGCCATTGAGGCTATTATGGATTATTTTTCCTAGCATTATTACAATTAGGTTGACTATAATGTGGAGGACCTTGGGTACTATAATTTTGTCATTGATTACCATATAGATTTGAATTTTGTAAAGGGTCTTGAGTCATACCTTAATGTGAGACCCATACTAATGTTAAGCAACAAAGAATACATGCTCATCCTCTTCTTTGATCTTGATGTACTCAATAAGAAGATGTTGGTTCTCTATGCTAGCAACCAATTTACATTGACAATCTTTCTTCTACTTCTGGCAATGTGAGCAGTACTTAGCTAACTCCACCTCAGCCTCTACATGCTTCTTCTTTGTAGTCATTCTGTCGAGATGTGTAGTGGCATCATTTATGATGTCCTATTTTGAATTTTAAAGTAGATTTGATATCTCAAGTTTCAAAATATCTTGATTGATTCCTTTAGTGGTTGTGGACTAGTGTCCTCTGCCTTTCTTCATAGTTGACCTTGAGTAGTTAAGATACATTTTCTTGAGGTCATCCCAAGAAGATTGATATACATCACCACTAGCCATCAAGTCTAGTGCTTCTAGACAATTATCATTCACCCCTCTCAAGAAGACTAGTTTCTATGAATCCTTTGCCAGTACATGTTGTGGGTTCTTCTGTAATGTATACAAAAAATGTGAAATATAGTCTTCCAATGTTACATCCTCCTTTTGTGATATTCTAAAGATATCATCTCCTCTTGAATCATTCACCTTGCAATATCCTTTATATTTCTCTAGAATTAAAGTCTATATTTCATCCCAGATACCTACTACATTGGCTCCTAAGCCCATGAAACCATTGTAAGGCTGATTCTTTTAGTGTTGTTGGAAACAACTTGAGCTTATGGGCATCAATGCTATAGTCAAAGCTATGACAGAGTATGTCAAAATCAAATAAGAAAGTATCATGATCTTTGGCTGCAAGGCCATAGAATTTGGAAGAGTAGCCGTGGGTATATTTTTGAGATTAGCATCAGTTATGACACTTGGGAGAGGAAATAGAAAAGTAGGTTGTGCCATTAATAGAGGTATTTGATTATGGGGTTGTTGCTAAAAAGGAAGATTGGCTATGTGATTGTTAACAATAGGTGGATTTAGACTAGCACTATAAAGAAAGTTAGCCAAAATTTTAGAAAAAGGTTGAAAACCACACTCTAGAGGAAGATCCTATAGGAAAAAGAGGGCTTTCATCCTCAAAAAGAAACTCAACTTCTTCTTCAATTTCTTTGTTCAAATTAACAAACTCCCATGGAAGAAATCTCCCATATTTATGTCATTGTCTTCCTCTTCAATGCATACAATTGGATTGGTGATTTGTTAATCAAGCCCACAACTTTGTATATTTTAGCTAACAAATTAATCTGAAAATAAAGAACTCATAAAGGTTCCTAATTTGATACCATCCTTGGCAGTGCAAAAAATGTAAGGGTTTCATAATAGATGAAGATAATTACTCCATTGTCTCCCTCAAGGACACTATATCTTTTCTGAAGACTACCTATTCCATTAAGAATTACACTTGAATTATCAAACTAGGGATGTAGGACTTGAAATGGGTCAGCACAGTATGTGCACTAAGTTCCTTTAAGAGTCTTAACACCTATGCTGCAAGAAAGTAAAATACATGAAAGGAATCTATACTAATGTGACAAAATAGTAAACACACTTGGAATAACAATAGATAGCTATAGAAAGCTTTGGAAAATAAATTCTAAACTAGTTAACAACTCAAAACATCCACCAAGATCATTTTCCACAAGTGCTACAAGAACTTTCATAGTAATAATGTTGTAGGACTAATAGAGTAAATCTATCTTGAAAATAGGAAATTGTAGGGAATGAATCTACTCTACCCAAACTTATTCCACCTCCCAAGTGGGCTTCTTTGGTTGGTTTCAACTAACTAAGAACATAACAAATATTCTAAAATCACTCTTTCATTCAAATCCTTCTTTGATTACATTGACTGAATAATTCATGAGGAAAAAGAGTAACTCCTGAGTCTTAAACTAACATTGTCTATTTTCTCCCCTTTCCATTATATAGAGGATTGAATACTTATTGAAAACATGACATTAAAAGTCTTGAACAAACATCACCAAAAAAGAAGGTGGAAGATCAACCATGAAATGGTACATTTATTAAGCAACATAATATTAACTCATAGTAAATATAGCAAGTCAGGTCTTCTTGGATTTTTTAGAACAATAATTCCTCTACAGGCATGGCTTATCCATAAGAACTAAACCATGCTTTCCTTGTCATGATTGGTCTCCATCATTATTCTCCCTTTTAATGCAATAATCACCACCTTTTGCATCGATTTTCATTTCTTGAAGGTTAGAAACATTTGGAACACATATGCAAGATAACATTCCTACTATTATTCAGATATTAGAACATAGCTTAAAATATTTATATGAAATACTACATTCTATGTATAACATTAAGCAAAGTATGTCATATACACTACCCATAGGTTTGGTTAGTTCTAGTTGTTTCTAGCATAAGTTCACAAGATATTTAAACAAATTTTTTGGAAATATTTTTCATAAAGCATAGAGAATAAGTCAAAACTATAAAAACTACATCAGAATTAAGACATTAATATGCCTCATCACTTAGGTAGATGACCAAGTTCTTTAAATACAGAACATCACTTTGTACGGTCTCTTTTCCTCATGTGAGTTCTTGTACAATTTTCTCCAATGTGACCATGCTCACCACACAAGTAACATCTGCACCATGTGTTATAATACCAACCAAAGATATCATTCACAATTTTTTCTTCTAGGTTCCATTTCTTGGTTTTACATTCTGAAGATTTGTGCTCTCATTTTTTGCATTTGAAAAACTTTCCTTGAAACTTGGTTTTCTCTTTGAATTCACTTACTCTATGATCTTTCTTATGAGAACTATAACATTTCCACTAACTATTGATTTACCATTGCTCCAACACTTGTTTGATGTATGCCCTATCTTTCCACAATGATTACATGTAAGTATTTTGTTCTTTTGAGCTGCCTACTGTGATGATTCACCTTCATCTTTATAGCCTAATCTAGCTTTTCCTTTTTATTTGAATTGAGTTTTCTTGTCTAATTGATTCATTCTTTCTTGATATCTCATCATCCTTTCATTGGTTCACCTTTCTATGCTGAGATCATTTTGCAATATTGCATTCTCTATCCGTAAGTTGATAAGCTCTTGATTTGCACAATTGAGTTGATTTATCAAATGTGCTTTGAAGAGGTAGGTGTTGAATTTTACTGCCCTTTTCTTCTATCTTTTCAGTTAACAACTTTTTCTCTTCTTTTTCTCTTTCTTTTTGTTCCATGTCTTCACACATTTTGACTGACCAAATTTCTTATTCTCTTTTCATCTTTTTGACTTCTTCATGTAGAGTGAGATTATTTTCAAGTGAATCTTTAATTTCTAGATCAACTTCATCTTAACTTCTATCTTGGCAAATGTCTTCAATTCTTTCTTCTATATAGAGATTATCATTCACCTGTGTTGCTAGTTATTTTCTTCTTTGCAAGGATTTAGAGAGTTTCTCCTTCAATTTTCTTGAATTCATCCATGGCCATATTTGGATCCAACTTTTCATTTTCAGTGGTTTTCTCTATTCTATACACTTCCATTGCCTCTTGATGGCACTCAAAATTGCATTCCCATTTTGAGTGTCTATTTAAAATTTTGAATCATTTTGAGCCCCCTATGAATTATTTTCATGCATATGTAGTTGGTTGTCATTTCAAGGCTTAGGTGGTGTTTTAGTTGTTTAACAACCTTCATTTGAAATAATCATATGTTTTTCATTGAAAAACTGACATTCTAAGCCATTTCGTGAAGTCCTATTTTGTGTAATTTCCAAATCTGAATTTTTGCCCAAGTGTCAAACAGTGACAATAGCCCAATTTTCCTTTAAATATATTTTACTCAGAAATGTTTAATGATTCACCACTTTGAGGATGTTTAGTATGTATATCAAAGAACCTATGTTTCTAGTTTCAAGTCATTTTAGCATATTTTGACTAGGTTATGAATTTCTCAATGTTGATCAGTTGCGTCTATTATAAATCTGCATATTGTTCATAATTCTAGGTAGCCCTGTTTGAAAACTTATAACTTTTGACCAGTTGAACTAAAGAAGAAAATTCCTTTTTTATCATATTCTAGGGATTAGAAACCTTCTATGCTCTAGTTTTGAGCTTATGAAAAATCCATTTGATCAATTTTCAAATGCAATTCCATTTACAATTTATAATATTTCACTGGTAATAAGAAATGCAGATTGATCGAGAGCCCTATTTGGGATGTCAAATATTTGAATCTATGATTGGTGGGACTAAATGGATTTTACCACTACGTTCTAACTAAAAATACTACAAGTTTACTAGTTTTCAAGTTTTTATGAATCCGTCTACACACTTTCCCACAACATTTCCATTTGTAGAAAACATTTTTACTGATGTTTCCTATTCTACAAATTCTGAGTAGCCCACTTTGACTGCTCACCAAATCCTAGATACATATTGTCCTCGTGATAGTGAACTAATGCCCTACTTTTCATTTTCCCACATGTTTATTTACCCAATTTTCAAAGCCAAATCTAAAGCCACCTTGTGGCTTTCTAACATGTTTATGTGTAGGTGGTTTTAAGTAAGCAACTTTGGTGGTTGATATATTTTGAAGCTGATGTCATCATGAGATGAGATTTGACATGGTAAAAGTGAATAGGATAGATATTTAATGTTGTTGATTTTATAGCCCAATTATCTATTTGGGTCAATTTTTAAAGCTAAGCAACATGCATCTTGACACAGAATTTACAATTTGCATAAAGTGGTAAAATGAGTTTCAAGTGATGATTTAGTGCTTGATTTTTTTATTTTGGATAGTTTGAAAGGATCAATGGATCAATCTATGTATCAGTTATCTAAAAATGAAATTTTTTTAGTAAGACCAACTTTTGGTGCTCGACTAAAATCTCACCTAATTGATAAGAATGATGGGTTTAAAAAAGTTTCAGTGGTGGTGACTTTGATTTCATGGAACTAGTTTAGAAGTGATATTTGAAATATGTAGAGAGGGCTGGATATGATAAATGCAAGTTGCTACTGTATGCTATTGTCTCTAGGAGCTGCCAACAAATTGACCAGTCTCTTAGAGATCTTCAAATTTTATTCAACACCATTGAGGATTTCTTGTGATTCAAGTCAACTATTGTTCAAGATACTGGGGATGCTTGTTCATCCTTAGCATTTATTTCATAAGATTTGGCACCATATAGTTTAGAAGATCTTTAGAACTACCTGAACAAGTTTGAGCTATCATACTGCATAAAAAATGGGAAAGACCCATTGTTTTATCCATATGTGCTACTTTTAAGCATTCAACTATAGTCAATAGTTCAATATCTCACAAAAGAAGCTGGCAATGAAGGCTATAACATTGATACTATACATATTTCCATTGTATGGGCTGATCATGGAGTCTTATCAGAGGGAGTTAGAGGTGGACACAAGCTTGGAATAATGGATGTTGTTACTAAATTTGCTAGCATAATACAACAATATGGTTCATTATATGTAAGGCTAGGTAACTTGCCACTAGCATTGGAATACTATGCACAAGCTACCTCTGCCATGGGAGGTGGTGCTTCTTCATGGACAGGTCATACCAATGTTGATTAATAGAGACATAGCCTATTGCTTTTGATTCAATTCCAAGTCTAGATTCATAAGTGAGAAATCAAGATTTAGTAACCAGTCTTAAAAATATTAGCACTCAAATCTTGAAAGGATGAGCATCCCACGCATCTAAAATAGAAGAGTCAGTGGTAGCTAAGAGGAAAGAAGCCATGTAAAAAAGTATGAGAGGAGTACAATAGATATGTCTATTGTTTTCAAACATAGTGGTATGGTTGCACTGGAGGTTGTCAGTACTATAGACAATAATTGGCATGATTTCTCTCTAACAAAGTCTTTTGCTTCAAAAGTATCAATTTTGCAAGAAGACCTTGAAGAGGAAGAATTCTCCCACTTGAAACAAATAAAGTAGTATTAAAAAAATTTGACATAAATCATGAAATCCAATGTGCCATCACTTTTGTTTACTTGGTGGGCCACCAAATAGATATCCAAGTGATAAACCACCACCAAGAGTAACATGGACTTTTGTTGAGGGTCAATCCATGATGAAGTTGCCATAATTACACCCTTCTACTTGAAAATAGTTATTAGTGTTTGTGGGGTTTAGCTACACACCCACAGGAGCTTCTAGTCCATTTTCCTAAGGATTGGTGGGTCTTGGAGCATCACTTGTCAAAGGTGCCACATTCTGCACAAGTTGTCCAGGGTGGGAGCAACTTTTTCTTGCTCATCATTGCCAAATAGAATGTCTCAAAAATCTACATAGATGAAAGAAAAGTATTTGATGCAGATCTAAGTGACTCTTTCTTCAAGAAAAAAGCAAGTCATCGAAATCTAGTAAGAGGCAATGAGAGTTACAATGCATTGTATGAAGGGAAGAAAATGCCAAAGAAAAAAGAAAAGGCCAAATCTAGCCAATGTCTAAGAAAAAGCAACCCACATCTCCCATGGAAGGCTATTATGTGAATAGTAGGGGAGTCTCATGCATGGAAGCTACCCAAGGAAGGAGAGTCCCCACAATTGAAGAGTAAGAAAGGCATTTTGAAGAAGTCAAAAATGCATGGGCAAAAAAAATGTAGGGGCCAAGGCATAGTTTGTAGGGGTCAGTCCCAATTCAAAGTTAGTAGAGGCAAGGAGCAGCTAAAACAAAGGAGGCATTCCTCTCATTTTCAGCCCATGCTAGTAGACCATCAATGTCAAAGAAAACAGGAATCCCACCATGGTAGGATAATGATAGAGAAAGGTTATAATGATATATCCCACATTCACTATGGCAAGGTAAATTTAAATGTTTAAATACAACATCACATGTTAAGCTAAGTGTCTAAAGAGACATGTTGGAAGACTAGTGGATGCCTATGAAACCCATCATGTGGGGCCAGGTGGGATAAATTTTGACCAAAGAAGTGCATGGTTGAAGAAGTGACACATGGTAGCCTAACGTAAGAGCAGAAGGTGAGATTTGGTAGTCCTCTAATGCTACAAAAATTGAAGTTGGTGTATGACTGGAGAGAAAGTTTGAAAGGCTCCACAATGCTATAGGAGGCCCAAGATAAGGGTATAAAGAAAATTTTAAAGAGCTTTGACACTACGAAATGGTAGGTCATCGTAAGAGCATAAAAAAAAAATTGGAGGCTTACAATGCTACAAGTTTCTCATTCTAGTTTACAGTTGTAAAGAAAAATCTGGAGTTTCATGGTGCTACGAGAAATTTGAATATTTAAAATGGAAGATAAAATGTGGGTGACTGCAAGAAGTTGGGTTGTGATTCCATGGAAGTCAGATTTGCAGAATTGTACTTCTCAGAAACGAGTACTTGATTTTTAAAAAATTAGGTACCCATTTCTAAAATTAAGCTTCGAGCACCTGAGCCAAAATTCAAAAATCGGGTACCTGATTTGGAAGACTTTATTAAATTCCTTTTTTTGGCATTTTTGAAGTCATTTTCATGACCTCAAAAATGGGAGTCCAATTAGAGATGCATATGGGAGCCCAATTTTCAGCCCTACCAACCACCCCCTTGCTGCTAGTTTTTGATATACCAGGTATTTTAATATGTTTTTTACTATTTTACTTTTTTTTTTCAATTTTCAATTTTATATGTATGTTAATTTATTGTTTTTTTTAGTTTTAATATACGTAAAATTGTAAATTTACATTGTTAATGAGTAGATATTTAAATTTTTGTATCTATTAATTAAAATATAGTTTTGTAAATGTTTATTTAAAAAATCATTATTTTAGATGTTTTGAAATGTATTTAATTTATGTATTTATTACAATGTTGAATGATTAGATTAGATGTAAATTTATTGTTTGAACATGTAATTTTACAAATAAATATAACCTCGACCTAAACTCATTGTTTAAACTATAATCTTGACCTAACCATATAGTTATGTACAATAAAACCCTAAACATATATAACTAAGTGCTTAATCACATAACGGCCCACCAAGGGATCCAAACAAAAAACTTTGTATTTAAAATGATTTTACTTAAATTATATTGTACTTTGTTTCATGGATCAAAAATGGATGATGTAAACTATTTTATAAATGTATATTCTTTCAGCCTTTCATACCCTGTGACATGTATAGTGGATTGTGCATTCCAAATTAATTTTCCAAGTGGCATTCAGAACAAATGTATATATTATTTAGATGGATTGAACTAAAGTAGTTAATATTCTTTCATGTGGATGTGTTATTTATTTTACTTTTAGTACTTATAATTATTAAAAAATGAAATGTAAATGTGCTCATTAAGGAATGCAATCTCTTATGTTTTTTATAAATGTAAATTATTGTATGTATGTTATTACTTGCTTAGTAAAACTTTTGATTAGTTCTTTGGATCCGTTGGCTGGGGATCATTTAGGATTAACTATAATGCCAATTTTTATTGAATTTAACTCTAATCATAACCCTTACTATCATCGTAACCTTAATCTTAATTTGCTAAAACCTACACTAGGTAATATATAAATAATTAAATAACTTTCTTATCTTACCTTGAGTACTAATTTTATACATGTCAAACCCTAAAATTGTAACCTTATTTATGATAAACTAAATTATCTTAGAGGAGCATCATATCTACATATACATTTCAATGTCATGTGAATCTAAAAACATTTTTACATATCTAATTACATCATTTATTGCATAGAAAGGATTTATAATTTTCATTAGATATATTATCCATGCATATCATATCAAAAGAATCATATAGAGATATGTCATTTATGACATGTCCATCATAGATAATCAAGAAGGGTACTTAGGTATATATATATATATATATATATATATATATATATATATATATATATATATATATATATATATATATATATATATATATATATATATATATATATATATATATATATATATATATATATATATATATATATATATATAACACTATATATTATAAGAAAAGAAAAACACCATATATAGGAGCATCTCATGTACATAAACTTAAAAAAATTACCATGACACATGTAATGAGATCAAATAATATTTGTAAGATTCATCGTATATAAGTTATCAACGTATAGGGGTGATATAATCAAAATATCAAAAAATGAGTGATATCAAAGTATTATATCTTAATATTTAAAACTAAAATAAACTAACCCTTAGGTAACCCTAAACCAAATTGAATATATCAAACTAGATTGAAAGGTAACCTTGGCCCTTAACTAATTAATATTATACTTATAAACCAAATTGAATTAAACCATGATCATAAACCTAATTATGTATCCCAACATAATAGTAGAAACCTTGAGTTTAACATTGAATCCTTTCCCCAACCATTAACCAAATTGAACCATTACCCTAAGATTGAACCAAGTTAAATGTTGACCTTAAGACTAAACCAAATCACCCTAAACTAGAACTCAATAATATATTCAACACTTTAAAACAAAATTCAAACCTAAATTTTTTGAATTAATGTTGGTTTTTAATCTAAAAGCTCTAACTATAATTCTATATCTGAAACCAAATTTAGCAATTTAAAACTTAATTCAATTTATTAACTCTTGTCCTAATTGAAACATAAGCATGTAAACCTAATACATAGTACAAACCAAATTGAACCCTAATCCTAAAACTAATTAAGCATTGATATCAAGGTCTCAAAATGATACATCATAAAAAAATTAGAAGAGACTTGAACAAATCAGACATCTAATTAAGTAACCCTCCCTCACCATCAAGAGGTGGAGGTGTCCAATTAGTGCGAGTAGGAGCTGCCATCTATTATATATCCTATAAACAATAAGACCATAATAAATATCTGAAACCTAAATATAATTCTAACTAAAACCATAATCCTAGGTAAGTTCCCTAACATTAAAGGACCATAATCATTAAATAATAATCTTAAGCTTAGCCATCATGAAAACTATTAACATAAAAAAATTGTAAACCATAACCTTGTCATAATCTTAACTTTGTTTCATCCTGAGATGAATATATAATCCATAATGAGTTTATACAATCCCCTAGTGTCACAAAATAAGTGTACATGAAAAAAAATTAGCTTGGTGGCTCCTGTTTTAAGAAAAAAACCTTGAACTAACCTAGATATAGTTTTTTGGAGTATTATTTTATGATTAGACTTAAAAATTTGGTATTTAATATTTAATTTGACTGAAGTGTTTAACTTTATTTATTTAATTGATATGGTTTTAATAAAGATATGCACATTTATATAGATCTAGTTGATAAATTTTAGATTTAAATTTTATTAAATAGTAATTTTGTCATGTTGTATGTTGTGATATATTTTTGTCATTTTTATGTTTTATGTTGTTTAAACATATATGCAGATTATATTTGATGGACCCACCACCACCCCCTCCCCCTCCCATACCCCCACCTCTGCCCCCTCCATCTCCACCTCCACCTCCACCTCCACCCACACCTCCACCACCCACCATAGATGAGCTTTGCAAGACCATGAGGCATAACCTCAATGACCTCATGCATGATATAGAGGCTATCCAATGTGAGAGGTACTCCTCCCCACCACCCGCTCACCTACCTCATCTTGTAGATAGCATGCAAGGTGTGATTGACTCCATCCATCATTTTGATTTAGAAATTGATTCATTTACTCATGGAGGGAAATCATGCATGCCTTCTACTCTGATAGCTTATCATACAGATAGGTTTATAGCCTACATATAGGTAAAGGGAATTTTAAAGATTATTTTGTAGACCCTAAGATGGGTGAAGAAATTAATGATAAGAAGCCTCTCATTTCCATTAGGTGGTGTACACATCCACATATAGTAGCACATTTTTGAGAGCAGTGGTGGATGGTATTTGACCATCCACCACATGCTAACCATGAGGTGCCCATGTACTTCCTTAGGAATTTATGGGCTAAGTTTGAGTTGGGTTTGAAACCCAACTATTTTGATATGAAAACATTTTAGGGGGTTGGTAGATAGATGCCTCAGGATAGGCTTGGGGCAAAGCTGAGTGATAGAATGAGAAACCATAGGTGAGCTGAGCCCCTTGTACCTCTTCCTACACCTATTGTGCCTACTTCTCACCATCATCAAGTAGTTTCATCTACTTTTTACCCATTTAAGTGCCCTTTTGGAAAATTTAGTACAACAATGGATGTAGGCAGTACATGCTCCTCGACTTTGACATGTTTTTACTAGCCGTGGAGGAATATGCACAGGCCCCCAAAGCTATCCTAATGTAGCACATGATGGCCATTATGTTGAGGGTGCATATTTTGATGATGATGTATACGCAACCCATGGTGATGGTATTGATGATATAAACATGTCATCATTTCTTGACATCATGCAGTAGGGAGAGCCTAGAGAGAGTCAAGAGAAGAAGGTAAAATTTTAATTTTAATATAAATATAAAGTACAAATAATTATGTACTTTCTACATACATGTGTAATTGTATTGACTATATTAATTTGTACTTTTGACATAGCAGAGGACGGATGATACTGTTCCTCCCAAGAGGCAGTATAGTCTTTTCCTGAGACCTACAAACATTGGCATCCCTTATACGGTATGCACTTTGAATTACACTATAAAAATGTACATTCAAACTAAAATTTAATAACATGTGCTCATATGTTCTTTTTATCTAATTTTGTAGGCATTTTCCACATCTACATAGATTGATGTTAGTACAAGTCCTACTCCAATTACCACTGAGGCACAGCCTCAAATACCTGCAGTATGAACTTTTGACTGAAGACAAATAATTTGTATTATTTTTATGTATTTATATTATTATTAACTTATAATCTAAAAATTTTTTACTCACATGTATATATATTTTATGTGTTTTGATTTTACAAATAGGAACCATATCATACTCATCCATACAGGCCTCGGTATAGTCTATTTTTGACTTCATCTTATGATTATCATGCTAGCATACTTGTAGACACATTTGTGACATTGGCTACCACTCAGGTATGATATATATATATATATATATATATATATATATATATATATATATATATACACTATAAATTTAACATGTATGTATATATATACATACATGTTAAATTTATAGTGTATATAAAATGTAGTGTACAAATTATGTATTTTTTAATTATTCATGTATATTTAATTTTGACTAAATGTTTATGTATCCATAATTTTAGGAATACCTCACCATGAGTGTTGCTGAGAGCACATGACTTAGCTATATGGAGGTACCTACATCATCATTTGAGGTCAGTGTTGTGATTTATGTACATAATGTATAGTTCATTATGCTCTAAAATCAAATTAAAAAAATGTATGTATTGTAAATTACAGGACCTCACCACTGCTACATTTGGTAGTTTTGACAGTGCGCCTCCTCCTGTTAGTGAGGGACACCCATCTCATGTGGTATTTATTTTATTATGTAGTGAATATTAAATTTATTTGCAAGCTAGATTTTGAGACCCATTTCAATTAAGCATGTACATGATGAGACATGCCTCATGTTACATAGGGTGAATTCTACCTTGAGGTATTTATTTTATTATCTAGTGAATATTAAATTTATTTGCAAGCTAGATTTTGAGACCCATTTCAATTAAGCATGTACATGATGAGACATGCCTCATGTTACACAGGGTGATCCATCTACCTCACTAGGTGTTTGACACGACGAGATGGCTCATATTACACATGATGATCCATCTAAGTCCTCTTTGCATGGAGTAAAGAGGAAATTTGATTAGATATATTATATCTTGTTAGCACTTGTAAATTATGTTTTTATGATGTATATTATTTATGATGTATACACTTTGTGTTAGGACAGTTAAAACTATATGTTAGACCATCTATTTTTTCACTTCATAGATCATGTTATGATGTATGTTAGACCATGTACTATTTTTTTATGACTTTACTATTTTTTTATGACTTCTTTTAATGCTTGTGTATGTAGTATATATTATTATGTTTCACCATATTTTAAGTGTATTCAAACCATTTTCTTTATTCTGACATATTTTATTCATGAACATATGATACATTTTGTAAGTATGTATGCAAGATGAACAATAATTTTAACTATCTATAGAGCATTATTGGATAAATATCACATCAAATTTATGTGTTGAGATTCATACAAATAAAATTGACCTACTAGATTAAAAAATGTATTGATAATGTACGTAACAATGTAGCATAAGTGATCTTAATGTGTTTTTTGGTAATGTAAGACTCATTATCACCTAATAAGACCTATTATGTGGTAGCAAACATATAAATACCTATCATAACCTATAACAGACATAATGACCTATTAGGACTCTTATGTCCCCTTAAGACACACATGTATGGATAATGTACCTAACAATGTATCATAAGTGATCTTTATGTGTTGTTTGGTAATGTAAGACTCATTATCACCTAATATTACCTATTATGTGATAGTAAACATATTAAGACTTATTAAAATGTATAGAAATTATTATGACCTATTAGGACTCCCATGTCCCCTTAAGACACACATGTATGGATAATGTACCTAACAATATATCATAAGTGATATTAATGTGTTGTTTGGTAATGTAAGAGTCATTATTAACTAATAAGACCTATTATGTGGTAGTAAACATATGAATACCTATCATAACCTATAGTAGACATAATGACCTATTAGGACTCTTATGTCCCCTTAAGACACACATGTATGGTTAATGTACGTAACAATGTATCATAAGTGATCTTAATGTGTTGTTTGGTAATGTAAGAATCATTATCACCTAATAATACCTATTATGTGCTAGTAAACATGTTAAGACTTATTAAAATGTATAGAAACTATTATGACCTATTAGGACTCCCATGTCCCCTTAAGACACACATGTATGGATAATGTACCTAACAATGTATCATATGTGATCTTAATGTGTTGTTTGGTAATGTAATATATAATCAATACAATAAATACAATGAGTAATGATCTAACATATAATCAATACAATGAGTAATGATCTTTAAATTATCATGTACAAGTGACTTGTTTTTAATATTAAAATAAATAGTAATTTGAAACTTCAAACATACATTACTTTAAACATGCTTGAGTGTAAAAGTAATGGAACAAAATAGGAGGTCGTTACTTAAATTGACAATTAATTTATAATTTATCAAGTGCATACCTTTAAATTTCAAATAGAAGTAAACTCTCATTTTTGAATTAGTTTGTACAACATATTTTACAATATATGTAAGACAATGTCATTGATATATTTATAGTTCAGTGAAGTCAAAACATAAAATTGGTTCAACACATCTCTTCAAATGAGGTCTTGTAAAATAAAATTGTAAAACAAAAACACATGTTAATAAACATATAAATTAATATTCAAGGTATCTAAACTATGTAAATATCTATGTAATTTGTATGTATTTACTATGTGAAATTGCACAAGATGTTGATGTTCTATCCACTTTAACATTTAAATTTGCATAAATTGTAACTAAGACATGAATAAGAGGTATATAAGTTCTCTAAATTGGTATTGACAACACGAACATACATGTAATTAAATTATATAAGTACATATATATAAAAATAATACAATAATGAAAAAACTTACATGTGCTTGATTTAAATGTAGTCATCCCACTCTACCATTTACATCCTCTCTCTTTTGCAATGCATCTATGATTGTCTCATGCTTTTCCATTGAAATTTTCCATAATACCTTATTGGTGGGTCTCCCTTTGTATCTTTCTAATTTGATATTTGTTGCGACAACCAAATGAGAATAGCGTAAAATCTTCTTTTCAGTTTGGTCGTCTTCAAATGCTAGCAAACCATTTCTTCTTGTTAGGTATCTATGTAGCTAGGTGCCAACTACAACAATAGACCCAATTGGATACTCAAAACTATATTCATCTACTTGATGACATGTCAATGTTTTCTTAGGTTCCACACATCTATCTAGCCAATACTCAGTCTATTCATCATTATCACTAGGTGCAATAACAACATAAACATGTCTTACAAGATAAGATAAAGTATAGATACACTTTAATCACATGAGTGTACATATGAAAATTATATAAATTGAAGCATGAGATCACAAAAAAATCTAATTAAATTGTGTATACCTGATTCTATAAGGTCTGAAATATGATCATAGTCTTCTAATGCAAAAATAACATTTTGGCCTTCATTTACTATATCATCTTCAAAATATGTGTTAGTAGGTGTTAATGATCTTTGTTGTCAATTTTCAACCCATTCTATATTCTCACATTCTTCCCATTCACCTCAAGACAAAATTGACAAAAACAAGCAATGTAGTGCCTACCCTTGTTCACATCTTTTCTAGACTTATTGTTGCTATTATTATCAGACTATGTAGATTGGTTTTATGTTGATGGTTTAGTGATATTGTTTTGACACTATCAGATATTGTGATATGAATTCAGTTGTTATGTGATGAGATCATTTAGACTTTACCTTTCATGTATGTATGATGATCATTACATTGTTTTCAGTTATTAATGATGATTAGTTAGATGGTTTATTATCTCATGTGTTTTATTATGGTTACTTACCCCATACTTGCATGTGTATGGTGTGCGTGCTTTCTTATTGTATGGCGTTTCTGATGTGGTTAAGGAAGGGAGTCGTAGTCACCTACTTAGTCAGGATCTACACGATGCACCACTTCCTGCCATTTTCTGTTTAGCTTAGCATTATATATGGTATGTACATGCATAGTTTTCTGCAGGTTGCAGGTACCAGGTATCGACTTCCCTGAATTGTCAGGATGAGCGTACCCTATTATACTATCTCAATGATAAGAGAAGGGAGATAAATTCTCAAGTCCAAATCCCAAACTTAAACAAACCATTTGTCCTAGTGAGTTAGGACAATTATCAGAGTTGAGTACCCACCGAATGTGTCAGATGACATATTTCATGATTTTTTAACCCTTTAGATTTATTTTGTATGATTTGTTCTATGATGGGTTTTCATATTTTATCTTGGAGGTCTATGGTGAATTTTCCATTAATTAAGTCTTAACAAATAGATTTAATTAATAAATTATTTATTTGAGAAAATTAATAAAATATCATGATCTTTGATATTTTGATTGTGATTAATTAAATGTGAATTATTGAGGAAAAGAATTAAATAAAAGAAAATTAGAAATTAAAATTAATAATAATTATAAAATAATAATAAAGTAATAAATAAAATAATAATAATAAAAAGTTATAAATATTAAAATGGGAGATATAAAATTTAAATAGAAATTATTTAAAAAGTAAATTGGAGTTATAATCTTGCATGGGAATTAACATGTGTCAACACAGGGGTTAGTGCATCAATTAAGCACAAGGTGTCTACAACTCTATGACTCACCAAAAAGGGTGAGAAAAGACCCATGCTTAGTTGGTGACACCTTTCAGCAGTTTCAAGAAACATTCCAAAGGTTTCTTGAGAGCTCTTTATATTCAGACATTCTTAGAAGCTTGAGAGAGTTTTTTTTTGGAGAGCAATTGGAGCATTGAAGGATTTGAGAGTTTTTTTTTGGAGAGCAATTGGAGCATTGAAGGATTCGAGAGTTTTTTTGGAGAGCAATTAGGAGCATTGAAGGATTCGAGAGTTCTGAAGAAGGGAGGTTGCTCTGCGGGTTTTCTGAGGAAAAGTGAATTAGCATCATGCATTCTTGTGATTTTTCTTATGCTATTTCCGCATCATGCATTCCTGTCTTCTTCATGTCTTCCATATGTCTTCTGAGGAATTTCATATTTTTATTGTATGCATTCTCAATATGGGCAATTAAATTTATTTGAGAATTTTATAGATCTGAAAGGAAGATGGGGCTAGGGTTTAAATTATAGCCAAATCCATTAGAAAGTTATTGAGAAAATTTAAAAGGTAAATATTTTAGAATCGTATATATATAAATATATATATATATATGATCTTAGATCTGCATTTTTTTAATGCATATTTATATATATGTTTATTAAATTTTGCATATATATATACACACACATATATATATAAATTTAAATATATATATATATATATACATATACACATATATACATATATGTATATATATAAATATATTGAAAGTTCAAATGTCGTATCGCTCTGCGAATTTCGTTTCTTGTAAAATGTTTATAAATTTCTTTATTAAAACTAAATGTCGGTGGTAAAACGAAACCACAATTGAAATATATATAAAATTTCATATGGAGGGGTGGGTTATACCCCGTAACCCCCTCCCTTTCCACTGTTTATTATTGTGGCGGGACTGTTGCGGCAGACACGACTGACGTCGTGACCCATATACTGTTCAGAGACAATAGTCGCAGGCATTCACTATGGCCGTGGGTGGTACAGACCCGACACCCGCGCTGAGTATAACCAAGCACGAGGTACGGGCGATAGCATATCATTTATGTATAATAATTTCCTTATTTGGTTTTACAAATAATGTTATTAAGTATTGTTCATTATTAGATAATGTTATAAATTATTATATATATATAGATGTATTTATGTATATATATATATATATATGAGCATATATGTATATATATTATCAATAATTACATTATTTAAAATGATTTGTATAGATGGATCAATTTGTAAAGATAGATGATTTAAAAATATGATTAATAATTTATCAACTATTATTAAGAAATAGTAATAATTAACTTAATTAAATTTAGTTTAATTAAGGATAATTATTAGAATGTGTTATAAGTCAAATTTTTGGAAATATGTAAATTTTGTTGATAATATTGAATTCGTTGGAAATGTCTTTTTCAAACAAAGTTTATGTAAACACAATATTATTAGAGCAATTAGGAAATTGAGACTAATGGAGAAACTTTTTATCTATCAAACAAATACATGGGTTAGGCAAAACTCTCCACTTGATATAGTTTGGAAAACGTAAACCGAGACTTTTGCATTTAAATTCAAAATTGAAAATTTAGCAAAACCAAAACATGTGTTTACATTGTGTATTCTTTATGCTATTATTTTTTTTGAGTTTTGGGTTGACTAGTGTTGACCAGTTATAGGACGTCTACCAAAGGCTTGGGGGTTATGTGATTGTGATGTCATGATGATGTTTTAATCTTGATCTTTATAACCCAACCATGGTTATGTGATGGAATGCTCTATGTATTGGTTGTAATACTGATTGTTATAGATGAGACATTTGACTTAACCATTATTTTTGGTCATCGATCAGTTATCCTTGGTTATTTTCTAGTTGCCATGATGGGACTGAAATGTGGATTTATCCTTGATGATGTCATGTTGTGAAATGTTTGAATCAACCATTTTTGGAGTCTTCGATTAGTATGATTGAGATATATTTTGGTTATTAAGAACCACTGGATACTTTTGATTATCAGTGATGCTTCAGTTGCCAATAGAGAGCTGTCGTGATCATGATTTTCTATGTATATTTGTTCATGGTGATTTGATGCTTTTATGCATATTTGATGATTTTATTATGGATTATCTTTTGTGATTTTGAGATTTATGACTCCATGAGCATTAGGGTAGGATATCTGCATGTAGTGATGGGAAGTGGCTTGCAATGGGGGTCGGGGCCGTAAGAGGCTGCCAGGGTAACTCATTGTAAGTTGGATTAATAAGTGATAACATTCACACCTAATACTAACTGAATGAACCTAAAAAGATAAGAGTTTTGGTTCTCTCCCATGCCTTGAGTGCTTGTATAGGCTAGGATGGGAGTAGTGAGAACACATGGTTGCGACCTTGCATTCCATAGTATGCCTTGTCAGTATGAGAGGATACTAGTGGCTGCATGAGATCTGTATGGACTTGTGGAGTTTAGCTAATTGCCAGGGTAACTTGTATGAGATAAATGTGATGACACTTTCTCGCTTGCATAGTAGGTTCCTACATGTCATTGTGTGCCTCTAGGAAGTAGATGTCAGTATCGTGTTTGGAACCTTTGAGTTAGTATACTTTTAGGATTCTTGGACTATAGAGATTTGTGCTATGTGTTATGGATCACCTATTTGGGACTTGAGATTATCTCCTCAACACTGTGGGAGTGGACCACTTAGGTACCACGTGGTCAGGATTCATCGAGACATCGTGGCTGATGCGTCCTTCGTTATGGTGGATATGTATCCTTTCATTGATGATTAGCATATGTTAGATGATGTTATCTTATGCTTATATTTTCATGTTAGATTACTTTCTACATATGATGATGTATATGTTAGGAGTGACATTCCTACTATGTTAATATCGATGATCTCTTCGATGATTTGGGATGTTACGCACAGAGGGATGGCTAGAGCCCACGATGTTCTAATGATGCTATTAATGGTTGGGAGGAACCGTGCACTTAGTTTATTTTGCTTGATCTTTATGATGGATGTATATGTCTTCTATGATGATGTATCATGTGATTATCTTTACTTTGATGTATCATGGATTTAGAATAGGATGATGTACCTTATTCTACATATGTATATTCTTTGAGCTTGTCATACCTTGTGACATGTACAGAGGATGAATGAGCATTTGAAATGTAATATTTAAACATTGGACTTATCATTATTATTTCATCTGGATGTTGTACTAGATGGATTCATGCATGTAATTCAATGTTAAGGGATCTTTAAAGAATGTAATCAGTTATGTATGTTATGTTTACTTTCAGATGGACATTGCTATTGATTCCGTTATTAAGTACAAGTTATATGTGGTATTTACTTTCATGTTATTTAAAAAAAAAAAAAAAAGTACCAAATTTAGTGAAATTCTAAGTTAATTCTTTGGATCCCTTGGCGGGGCATTACAAGCAAGCTCCCTAGTCCATATAGTCCAAGTGTTAGAATCTGAACTCCTAAATGAATGCCATTTAGCTGACCCACTAATTGTATCATAGTCATATCTTGAAGGGATATTATTTTCTTCAACTAGGTAGAAGAAAAATTTGATTGTAGAGTTTTGACTTGATCCCGTGTATAAATATTTGTTACACCATTTGACAATCTCATGTGCAATTTTGAATTTAGCTTTCCCCTCAAATTTTAATGTGTAGATAATGGGTGTTGCACACATTGCATAATATTGTTATTTTATTATTTTATTTTATTATGTAATGTTACATCTAGATGGACGTGCAATATGTAAAGATTCACATGGAATATTCTTGATGAGTTGTATTGTAACATTGTGATAATATTTCATGTAATTATTTAATATTGGGAAAAAGAATTAAATGCCCAATATTAAATGCGGAGTCAGTGGGTTCAGTAGCACATGGTTTATGTAATACCACTTAGTGGTTTTGTGGAACTTGCTCCTATATAAGTAGCCACAAGGGTAGTTGAGGTAAAGAGTGTGAGAAGAGTGAGAAAGGCAAGAGTCAAGCAGGACAAGGCTTGACAGGTTAGCCAAGGGAGCATTTGTGAAGGTTGGAAGCATGGCATGGGATGTGTGGATTCATGCTTGTTCACATAGTTTGCTCGATTGTGGCTATGGCCATGAAGGCTTCCATGGTTGTATGGCAATGGCATTTTTTTGTTGAATAATATATGGTGATGGATGCTTTTGGAGGTGTTGGTGTTTGAAAATGCTACCTATTTCCAATTACCCTGATGAGAACAAGATGCATCTAGGGGCAGCTAACTCCCATTATCAACACATCCATTCAGACACCAGGCCAACTATAAGGCTATACTCCTTCTGCACTTCAGGCTCTGCAAAACCTAGGCGGGTGGACCTATAGATTCTTTATATGGTACCAGTTGTCAAAGCATACACTGAATCTAATATGAAGCAGATAAAAACCCCTAAATCTTCTATACTCAACCAGGAATCATAAGCATGAAAAAGCTAAGAACATAACTCATGAAACTGGCAAGCTAAGTGCGGGTTAAGATTGAATAGCTTTCAACATAAAAGGGAAAATTGATTTAATATGTTGATAACAGCAAGACCCAAGTATGAACAACAAAACTTAATGATCCTATCTCTGACCAGTGCCTTATTTATTGGGCAATTAAATGAATCATAACCATACATCTCCTGGAAACCTCAGATGTATCTCTACATCAAGATCCTTGATCTATCTTTCACCTTGTGAATAGACATCTGCTACAGAATGAATCTCATACTCAGAACATCCTATCATGAAATCTGCAAACCCTGTGACAAATATCAAGCAATTACATGGTTCTTTGTTCCATAAGCAAGACATTTTAACCCCATACATTTCAAAATGAAATGCAACCTAATTCATGCTCTTTGATCACAAATTAGAAGAATTAACAAAGCCATAATCAGGAGACAAGATTCAGACTAAACTTCAAACCTTTGTTGCTCTTTATTTGCTTTCCTTGAAACCAAATACATGAAATGTACAGGAAACAACTCATAAATCACCTAACAGACCAGAACTATCTGCATAAAACATGAATGTTGCTCAATACAAAAGAGAAATGCTGGGTGTGTGGCTTTCACAGCCTGAGCAGAGCTCCAAGAACTGGAAATAGAAAACCAACCAACAACCACTTTTCAGGGAAGAAGACAGCAAATGTATGGAGAAGGCAATTCCCGGATTTGATTTGCAATTGACACTTGTCTATCTGAAAAACCTTCTTAACAGGTTAAAACAACTCTTTAATCTTTCCCCCCAACTGGTGAATCAAATCTTTTCATTTTACCTCTCAAGAGCCTCAAATATCTCAGCAACCTAATGATGAAATAATGTAACTGATTTTGATAAAAAAAAAGAACTCAATGTAAAAAGTGAAAATCAGTTCACAGTGACCTCCAAAATGCAAGAAAATTGCTGAGAGTTGATTTTTCTCCATATTCAGATCCCGACAAGCTTTTAAAATTGCCCTCTAACCAATTTTGATGCTCTAGAATCAAGTTTGCTCATTCTGTCGCTAATGGCCCAAGAAACACAAATTGACCTATAACTCGAACTGGTGAGCACCTGTGCAAGAAACAACCTCAAATTCGGAAAATTCAGATCTTCCCGGTTCCGATGGTATATTGGAGTGCCCAATTTGGTTAAAAATTGCCCCAGATATTGCCTTTTGAAAATCTCAGTCTTGTTCATGACTTCCATGTAGTTTTGCAAAAAATTTAACTTTTATATAGTTTCAAACTATATGATAAGTGAAAATTTATTTTAAAAACTACCCCACGTGATCTTTTAGAAAAAAAAAAATTAAAAATTTTTTTTTTTAACCTTTGAAAATTCCACCATATGTTTCACTCGGGTCAAACTTGGTTTGACCATATCGCCATGTGTCACGTGCTGATTCGCTGATTTGACTCTTGCCGGATTCTTGAGTTTTCCGGCAACCTCGCTATATCGCTAGCCGGATTTTTTGAGATTTTCCGGCAAGCGACATAGCGACCTGCCGAATTTTTGACTTTTTCGGTCGGATTAAACTGCTGACGTCATCATTTGGGCATGCATTTTTATTTAAAATTTATTATGTCATTGCCTAACTGGCCAACTGGACCCACCTACACATGCACTTGGCTTCAAAAGCCACTGTCTTATTGACACTAAGCATTGGACTGCAAATGTATTTAAACATTATTATAACTCCCCACAGCTCCAATGTGGGACAAATGAAACTTAATGAATATTAGATCAACACACCTGTAGATGCTCTTCTTGTGCTATGGCTTTGCATATCTGCTGTGTAGAGCATTTCATTGCCCATTGTGAATGTTTATTTCAAAACCTGGGTGTTAACTTGCTGTCCCATATGAAGTTCTTCACTTGCAAACCATGGATCTCTCTTCTTTGGTCATTTTTGCCATGAATCTGCAGACTCCCCATAGTGCTGGTCATTTTTAAGCTCATGGGCACTTAAAATGAAGCTCCCCCCTTCTAAAAAACGTGATACTGTTGCTGGAGGAAGCCATGGGCTTCAAAAACGTGGATACATGCTTCCTTGAGCTTTGTTTCACTAGCAAATCTGTACATTTTATTAAAAACGTGGACTGCTCCTTCCTCTGGCTGCATTTTGTTTATTTATGGATGTCTCCTTTTCATGAGCAACTTTGTTCTGTAGGAGTGTAGATGTGGAAGTGTTGCCATTTCATTATTTCAGCTGTTCCTTGTCATTAGACATGCTCTATGTTGCATATTATCTGCTTGGTTTCTCTTGGTTCCATCAAAAAAATATTGGCATCTTAGTATGATTTTGCTGTTTGAGTTCTATTCTTGAATGTTGAACTGGGAGATCCTTCAATCTGAGATCCCCTTTACCTCACCTCCATATGACCCGGATATTTATTTTATTGTCTTCAACAGAAGTATAAAATTGTTTTCTCTTTTGTCCGGTCATTGTGGGCAATAACATAATTGTTTTTTCTTATTTCTTTACCTCTCCATTATGCGTAGGATCCCTTTGCAATGTGAGCTTTCTCCTTATTCCTTTTAGACAATATGATAAACATATGAAATGCATTTCAGTGATTAACATTATTACAATCTCTCCTCTGAGATATCTTTAAGTTCCCTTGAGCTTTATCAATCCTAGTAGATTGAGCCGGGCCTCAAGTGGGTCCGGCTAAAAAATTTCGTTTCCAAACAATTGATTCGGCCAATTGATCCCATGACTCCATTGCAATGACTGGAATTAAAAAATCACAAGAACATTACTTTAAAAGTCCTTCTTAAATCATTTCCGCACCATTGTGAAAATTGTGTCAGGAGGCCTGCCAGGTGGCTGTAAAAGCTAACTTAATCAAGTAACCAGGTTGTAAAAATTGGCATGAGTGTTCAATCCTGTATACTTTACCACACTGCAAATTTTTAGCCCATGACGAATTTCCAGTCAAAAGATTTTAATTGCCGAACATCCATACTTCAAATATCCTGCAGGCAGACAATGTTAAAAAATATAAACTGGGCTCGAATTCGGCATCATAAACTAGGTTATTGATCACTTGGGCTTCTGAAAATTGGGATATAGGTTCTTTGCCATGAGGAGAATGGAATTCTATAGTTTGGGCTCTTGACGAATCACCGGGCACATTTGGCGAATTTCCGAAAATAGGCACTTGAAAATTTTAACTGGCAAATGTGTCAAAAAGTGATTTTTGGCAAATGTACGAACATAAGAAAGTATGCAAATGGATTCATCATGACTTAAGAATTGGCATACTTCAAGGATTTCTAGGACACAACACAATGGTACAATCCATTTAGGCTAGCCAATCACAGGATCAAAGTTATAACATGCCGAACAGGGGTACGGATCAATCTGGATACCTTAGCCGTAACAAAACAATGCAAACTGGGTTTTTGATCATGTTAGCAAACTGATCAAATGGATTTGACATGATCTCAAAATTGGAATGTATGAAGTGTCTTACCCCTAGAACACAATGCAAAAAGAATTTTTTCATTTGGGTCAACTGGGTCAAAGATGTGATTGGTCGAACAGGGCTTCCCAGAATTGTGATCAACTAGTTAAATAGACAAAACAGTAAATGACCAACTTTGCGGGGTGCAAAACCTAGTCAAACGGATTCAAAAAGACTTGAAAATTGAAACATAGGTTCTTTGTTATGGACACTAAACATCCCCAAAGTGACTAGTCATGACACAGTCCTGGGTAAAAGATATTCAGATGCAAACTAGGCCTCTGATCGCTATTTGACACTTGGTAGAATTGCAAATTTTGACACTAGCTCAAAATGGGACTTCACAGAATGGTTCGAAATGTCAGTTTAACTTCATAGAACACATAGATGCACTAAATGAAAGGTGTTAGAAACATTAAACACCTCTTAGGCCTCAGACTAACAACCGGGTACAATCTCATTTAAAAGCATTTATAGGGCTAATTTTTCTCAACAGGGTTCAAAATTGACCATGCAAATTTTAGCGCCAACAGGAGGCTAGGTTTTTCCCTCAATTAGGGTTTCCTGGGGTATATCTTGTGTCACATTTTGTGGGTATGTTGTCTATTCTCTTGCATGTGGATTTTAATTACATATTTATTTTAGATCTATTATGGTTTATGTGGAAACAGTTATATTCTTTATTTCCAAGTTTCTTTACAAGTGGTATCAGAGCTATGGTTTTACTGTTTGTAACCCTAGATTGAATCCATGGGAATGCATGAGAGGATAAAAGAAAGGGCAAGATATATGAGTTTTATTATAGATCTAAGAGTTTTGGATTTTCTGTTATGATGGGATGTTAAAAGATTTGGGCATGTGAAATTGTTGGACAAAAAGATTTTTCAGATGTTTCATTTAAATGAAGGTTTTGGGGGGTAGCTTGCATAAATGACCTCCTGGGTAAAAATAGACCTCACCATTGGATCTGGGTCAACATTTTCATAAATTTTGATATATAATATGCCCTAGTTTGGCCATGTTCAAAAGAAATGAAATATTTTTTTGGTTTTAGCCCATGATGGCCGTCAAATTTAATTCTGTGGAATTTTCATCACAGAAAAAAAAATCAAAAATTGCTGTGAAACTGGTAAAAAGACTGTCTTAGTAAAATGACCATAATTTTCTCTCAGAATATTGGATTTCAAAGTTCTTATAGGGGTTGGAAAGCTAATTCAGAGCACTACAACTTGGTATAAGTTTGGTTCTATGATTTTGAAAAATTTTCAGGTTTTAAGAGCCCTAAAGTCATATGTTATTTATTTTGAGCATGAATTAGGACATAACTTGGGCATACAGAGTCAAATTTTGGATATCGAGTAGTCAACAGAAAGCTCTTGGAGAGCTCTACACATTGGTTCAAATTTGGTACAAGTTTGGCATGATTTATTTATTGATATATTTATCTAAATAGTTTATGGTATATTTTGACTATGGTAACATTGTGAGTTTATAGCATTGGAGATTTAAGATTTGATGTCATTGTATACTCAGTTCATATTTCAGAATGGTCTCATGATGATATGATTATCAGTGTTTGGTTTGGATATGTATGATGACTTGTTGGATCTACAAGTTGTGCAGTGTTGTAAGTGGTCTATACTTACAGGTTGCATTTATAGCTTGGTTATGGGTTGTCTTTTCCCATTGATCTTTCATTATTGATGCATATTCAGATTGGTGGCTTGGATTTGGGTTGTCTATGCCCTAAGTCACATGATTTACTATTTTTTTCATGTAGAAGGGATGAGATGTTGTTACTAGGTACAATAATGGTGGGGGATTGTGGTTGACTATTTTATGCTGACAGGTTGGACACTTTGAGAGACAGATACTCAGTTCATGGATGTGATCATGGTGCAATAGATTTTGGCATGACATGATTGGATATACAAGTACATCCTTGATGTTCATTAGCTTGGATTTCTAATTCAGTTGTAGTGATATATCTTCTTGGTTGAGGATCATGGTTATTTGGTTTCTTTTGAGGAGCTCATGATGTGCACTTTAAGTTCTTTGATGGTTTGATGCCTTGGTTGATTCTCATGGTTAGAGGATGGTATTTTAATCATGTGTCATGGATAGCTTGGATACATGGTTTAGTGGGAGCTTGTGACAGTGATGGGATGATAGTGCAGGATTAGTTCCTAGTTTTGGTTTGGATCTTCATATAGGAGATGGAATTTATGATGTCATAGGTGACTTGGTACCACGGTTGAGAGGGAGTTGTTGGCATTGATATATTTATTGAGTGTTTGCAGATATTGGAAGTTTGTCTTAGATCCTGTTGTTACAGAAGCATCTTTGACATTTGCATGGTGCACTTGTTATCTTCATGGTATGTGGAGATGGTTCTTCCTGGTTTGTGGAGATGGTTTTTTTCATGGTGTGTGGAGATGGTTGCATCTTCAGGACTCACAGGGTTCTTGGAAAAGGTGAGGTTTATGCTTTTATTTGGCATGTTATCCTTGGTATGAGGATGGTTTCATTATTATGTCATGGTATACTCTTGATACGCATTTAGAGTTGTAACATGTTATAGTGTGTTCATATGGAGCATGTTATCTCTTTAGTTGAGATGGTAAGATCATGTTGTCATGTTTATGTTCCTCAAGCCATGGTTGGAACTTTGACATTGATTTTGGTTTATTTTCTTGGTATTGAGTACACTGATCATAAGTTGGATACTTCATGATATTGCTATGTTGCATTTGGAGTTGGCATGGATTGATTGGTTACAGGTGCTCATGGATACTTAGAGATAGTGGTGATGTTGATTTCTCTTGGATTAGAGAAGTATTTGTTGGGACAGTTGATGATTTCAATAGGAAGTCCTAGGGGTAGTCACCTGATATGGACTTGAGAGGAGATTGTTCTTAGATGAGTCTTGGTTGGAGACTTGGGTATCTTGATGAGCATTCTCATTCCCCACTCTAGGTCTACATGGCAGTTTGCTACTGGAGAGGTATAGCCCATTATTTTTCTTAGGTACATTATATTTATGCTTGTCTTTGATGGATATAGATCTTGATCTATGGTACATGAGTTAGTTTTGGAGGGTTCATTTGAGAGATGGTTTAGCATTGGTTATCTCCATGTGCATATGTTGTTATGCTGGTTGAGTTTAGGAGATGGTTTTACATTGGGAATTTTCCTTGAATTAGGAATGGTTTATGAGTTTGATCTTCTTGTGAGAGGCTTACATCCATGATGAGTTATATGGTATGGCTTGGGTGTTTTTGAGGTTTCTTGTTGGGGTTTTATGGAGGAGATCATACTTGCACAATTTACATCTAGAGGTGTGTGTAGAAGGACATGATACGGGTTATGATTTGTATGGTTTCTTTGGTCTTGGTTATCTTCCTGGATGTTCAGTTTTGCTTACATTGGATTTGAGATTGGTTAGAGATTGTGATCACTGATTTGTGCTCATGCATGTCATGTGAGACATGACATGGTTATTTCTTTCTCTTTCCTCTATTGGTTGTGGAGAATTTGGGAGTCTATTGGAGACTTTTTATGAGAGTTTTTCTTGCAAGATATTAGTTTATGTATTGCAGATGTCCTTGATATTACATGGATTCACTTCTTTGAGATGTGTTGAGTGAATTGGTTATAGATTTGACATTATCTTTTACAGTGGGAGCTTCTTGGTATATATGTGGCAGGTATTGCTCTTGAGGCCTCTGATTGCAGGTTACAGATTGGATATGTCGGTGATATGAGATTCACTTGTTATACTTTTGAGGTATGGATAGTTGGATGCGTTTGGCACTTTTTGTGGGTGCTATTTCAGCTATAGATATTTTGACAACTGTGGATACATGTGATTACCTTTGGATTAGGTTTTTGTGCTTGGAATTTTAGTTGGTGCAGGATTTTATGATCTTCTAATGCGACAAGTTGGGTGGCTTTCTCTTTGGATGGCTTCTATGTATGTCCAGTGGTAGTGGCATAATAGGAGGTGAGATAATTCATGTTTGAGATGTTGGATACTTTGACTTTGTTGCAGGTACCAGGATGGAGCACTTGGTGTAATTTGATCCATAACGGTGGATGTGTTGGGAGGGATTGTTCCCTTGTTCATTTATGTGGCTACAGATTGACACTATGCAATGTATACAACAAGTGGGAGATTGTTGAGATAATGGGTGTTGCACACATTGCATAATATTGTTATTTTATTATTTTATTTTATTATGTAATGTTGCATCTAGATGGACGTACAGCATGTAAAGATTCCCATAGAATATTCTTGATGAGTTGTATTGTAACATTGTGATAATATTTCATGTAATTATTTAATATTGGGGAAAAAATTAAATGCCCAATATTAAATGTGGAGTCAATGGGTTCGGTAGCGCATGGTTTATGTAATACCACTTAGTGGTTTTGTGGGACTTGCTACTATATAAGCAGCCACAAGGGTAGTTGTTGTAAAGAGTGTGAGAAGAGTGACAAAGGCAAGAGTCAAGCGAGACAAGGCTTGACAAGTTAGCTAAGGGAGCATTTGTGAAGGTTGGAAGCATGGCATGGGATGTGTGGATTCATGCTTTTTACATAGTTTGCTCGGTTGTGGCTATGGCCATGAAGGCTTCCACGGTTGTATGGCAATGGTATTTTTTTCTTGAATAATATATGGTGATGGATGCTTTTTGAGGCTGGGTTTTTCCCTCAATGATGGTTTCCTAGGGTATATCTTGTGTCACATTTTGTGGGTATGTTGTCTATTTTCTTACATGTGGATTTTATTTTTGTGTTTATTTCAGATATATTATGGGTTATGTGGAAATGGTTAAATTCTTTATTGCCAAGTTTCCTTACATTTAATTGCTCTCTACTAAGGGCTCTCTTCATGCATGCACCAACACCATAATGTTCTCCTTTACCATGTCTAGCCTCAAAAAAACTCCACACATGTTGGATGTTAGTTTTCCTATGTGTCCTACTCAACCAATAGAACATTTTAGTATTCTTGAATTGTCCTATACAATTATCTAACCATATCCAATGTTGTGTCATTTGAATTTGTTTCTCTTTTAAATTATCATAAAAGACCTTGAAACAATATTGGACAAACTCGGACGAATGGAGTTTATTATCACTTATATAAAAATGGCACTCTCTTAATATTTTTTGATCCTCCTCTATACTATCAGGTGCATGCCTATAAACTATATGAACATAAATTGTTACTTGCACTAAATTTTAATATTGTGGTTGTACCTCTTCTTATGGTGCAAGCATGTAGTTCTCTGCAAAGTCAACAACTAAAAGTATAATACCAATTGGAAATGTATTCTTACATATGTGAAATTTTCCATCAAGCCATCTAGAATATTGAGAGTGTTTAACATATTTTGGTATGATCACACTCTTAAACTCATCCATAAATGCATGACAACTAACTTTATCTGTAACTATATCACACCTTCTTCCAATCTTCCCACCCTTCAATGGATATTCAATAGTTTTGAATCTTTTAACCTCAAGTAATTGTTGTCCAAAAGTAGTCAAAGCATTTTTATGAAAACATTCATCTAACAAAAAAAGATTGCCGCACATATCACATGTACTAGAAAGACATGCATTGAAAAGAAAGTATTGATCATTAGGTTGCTTACAAAATAAACCTAATATGAAATCTTTTATAGTTTGAGGTGGTATTTTTATACCACATTCTTGCAAAATTTCTTTACTATGCATGGTACCACGTATAGATCGAAATACATCATAATGGTAATGAAATTGAATATGAGTTTTACAGCAACATGTGCTTCTTTCCTTGTTAATCCTTACATACCATGGTTTACACTTTTCAAAATATCTTTGACTAATGGTAATATTTAATACCTTACCATCTAAATTTTTTTTAAACAATTCAATTTGAGTCATGTCCAAAAGGTGTTTAGGATGTGGATAACGTATTTTTAACCTAATTCTCAATTTGAGAACATCTCTTGAATTAGGTGATACTCTTGTATTATCATGCCAAAAATTTTCAATTTCACTAGTAAGTTTCATATCACATCTCAGGAGTCTACCAATAGAAGTTCATAAAATATTTGTTGGATCACATTCAAAGTTAACCATTCTCTTTACAGCTCTTTCTAAAGTCTTAAAATTCACATTAAGATATCCACTTATGTTGCTAATCAATATTTTTTCAGATGTTGATTTGTTAACTAAAGTTGTTGTTATTGCTCGTCGTGTTGCATTCTTATCTTTAGACTGACTTCTCTTTTTGATAACATCAAAGGTACTAACAACAGTGGATACAACTTGTTTTAAAGACTCATTTTTATTCTTGGGTTTTGCATACATTCCCAACCTTCTCATCAATTTTCACATTTTAGACATTTTAATTAGTTGCAACATTCGCTGACATTGAAACCCAAATTTCTTATTATAAAAAAAATGCCAATATAATCTATTAGCATGTCTCCTAATTTGTCTCCATGAAACCAATCCCTCAAGATTATCCAACACATCATTAGGAATATGAAAATTATGTTCAAACACTTCACTATCATCCTGACATGTTTGTTCAGTAGTTGGTGTTTCTATGTCTACATTCATGCAATTTTTATTTTCACACACTTTACTATTTTCACTGTTATTTGGGATATGAATATCATTTTCAAATTTTCTTGGTATTTCTTTTGGGGCATGCATTTCAATTGGAGTGTTTTGTGCATGATCGTTTGATAATTGCTTCTCATGAAAAAAATCTAAATCGTTTAAATCATAACCTGCTTCTAAAAAATCACCAATTTCATCACAAGAAAAAATTTGAGGGTTTGGAGACACACCTGTATTGAATGCATGATTACAATGTGCACCTAAATTTTCTTGTATTGTGTTCTCTTCTTTGACCTCTTCATCCATTGTGGTATCCTCAATGTCTTTCTCCTTGAAAACATTGTTCAAGTCTCTAATTCTCTATCTTTTCTCTCATTGATGTTGTGCTTCATTCTCTTTATTTTCTACAATCTCCTCATTTGTCAAAACTTTCGCTTTCTTCTTTCTTTGTTGTTTTGATCCCATTTTTGCATCAATTTTGAATTTGAATTAGTAGCTTGCAAATTGTATAAGAGGACAAGAAAATAGAATAAGCATGACACAATTTTTTGTTGCAGATCGATACTATTATTCAATCATTTCAATTATTGAAACTCAATCTGTGGGGCAGCTTTTGGGGCCCAACGAGTACATTAGAAATGGGTGCCCAATTTCTTAAAAATTGGGCACCGGATTCTTTAAAAATCGGGTACTTGTTTATAAACTGGGTACTCGATTTCAAAAAGAATCAGGTACCCAATTTTTAAACAATTGGGTACAATGGTTGAAAGCAATTGTGCACCCAATTTTTGAATTATAAATTGGGTGCCCGATTCTTGAGACATGAGCAGGAATTTGGTATAGCTCTCGACTTTTGCATGGGGTTTTGCCTTGGGGAAAGGCATGGCATAGGCTTGGTCCCGCTAAGCCATGCCTTTATGATCTTTTTTTTCTAAGGCATTTAATCAACAATTTCTAGTATTGTTGTAAATGTTTTATAGTCATTCCCATTGAATTTTTTAATGAGACAAAAACCCATTATAGGTCTTATTGTTATGATTCCAAAAATGTAAACTTTATAGTGTTATTAGTTTATTCGCTATTTTTCTATTATTTATTAATCAAAACTATCTCCTAAATGTTAAAAAGTGACATTCACTAAAACTTTAATAACCTTTTTATTTTATAATTTTTCTTAAATTAATTATATGTCATCAATCTACATACAATTCTTTTGATTTAAAAAAAAAAAAAAATTTGGAAAAAGTGAGATTTTGGTCAAATTATGTGGTCCGTACTTGAGAGGTTTTAAAATTTACCTTTATAGCCAATTAATAAAAATAAATAAATAAATTATTCAATAAAAAATTAAGTAAAAATATTTTCATCAATCTTAGGTGTATTAGGTAACTCCCTTTAAAAGGATTTGCGAAAATTCATTTATTAGTGTCAAATTATGGTGTTCATACACGAGCGTGGTATGGTCCTGAAATAGGCATTTTGAAAAAGTTGTTTGTAAAGATTCATTCCAAAAAAATAATCTATCATATGGGTACACAAATAAATTACATATTCAAAAACTAGATTTTGAACACTAAAAATTTTATATATGAAATTTTTTTATATTCAATCTCTAAATATCTCAAATTTTGACATTAATTGACACAAAAATTTAAAAATAGTTAAAACACTTCCACTTTTGGGCCAAAAGTGAGACCCAACTTCTTGCATTGACCCGTGTGGGACCCACTCAATGATGAGAGCCAATTAGATTTTTGACACTTGGCATCCACGAATTGGGGAGTATGGAAAATAATATAAAATCAAAATTCATAAAGATTTCAATGCATGAATTTTCAAATGAAAATATTTCAATGATTTTAAATTTTTATATAGTCTAACTATATAATTTTTATAAATTTTCAATTTTCAATGCTCTAATCATAGCCTAGGAGCCAGCATTTCAAATTGACTGTGGGAGGGAAATTTTTATCCAAAATACGTAGTGCAACACATTGTTGGAATTGATAGGACATTCATTTTCCAAATTTGAGGTTAGTTTTTGAGTAGGTATTCACTGGTTCGCTCTGCAAGAAAATTTGTGTTTTATGTGGCATTCTCAGTAAAATGGGCAAAATTCATCATGGAGCACCAAAATCAATCGGGGGCCAAACATTGAAGTTTTTTGAAGCCTAAGTGAATTTTGAAAAAGGTTTTCATGCCTTTAAATTTCATTTTTAATTGATTGTTTCTGTTGTCTTGAGTACGAATTAGGCATCAAAATTAGTTATGATTTCAATCAAATACCTAAGATATTCTATGTTGTTGAAAGCCAAAATGATGGGCATTTCATATACACTTATAGAGAGAGATTAGAGAGATTCTTTTCACTGCTAGGAGATGGAATTTCAAGTGGACACATGTCAGATGTATAACAGATATGAGAATTCATTCCTTCTATTTCATTCTTTTTCTTTCTCATTGTTGTGGTTGGCAGTTTTCTCTATGATACCAGTAGGGTTCTAATTTTCACTATGAAACCAAGGTTGTTTATGATTTTGCTTTCTATATATTAAGCTGAGCTCTAGTAGTGAAGGCCACACATCCACCCTTGTGTATATTTCATTTCATTTCATGTGTTGTTATTCTGAGATGATGGAAAGTTGATAATAGATTATGTGAAGTATCTTGAGTTTCATTTAGTGTTACCCGTTTATGTATTATGTCTTTCCAAGGATGAATATAAAAGTGGATTGACAATGAATTATCTAGGTTTTCTTATTTTGTCTCCAAATTCTTCATATGCTATTAGCTTTGAGATTAAGTGAATAAGGTTCATTTGATTTAAGACATCTTGGATGAGTTGTGTATCAGATCTATTGTTGCTTTTGATTAAAGAAGTTAAGTAAATGCTTCAATGGTCTGATAGGGTTTCTGGGTGTATAGAGGGGATATTTCATAAGAAGGGCATTTGGGAATTTTTGTTGACAAACTTGGTTGTAAGGCAAATAAGTTAGGTCATCTTGCTAGTCATGACTCTATGTTTCAATGGATAAGGCACTGATCACTAAGTCAGATGCAAGATGATATAAATGTCATTTGCACAAATATTTTTAATCGAATAAATTTAGTTTTGCATGTTTTGTAGTGCGTTGAAAAGAATTAACCATCTCTTAGCTTATGAGTTCATAGTTTATGATTTGCAGTTATTTTGTTCCTATGTTATTGCATAAGTATTAGAAGATGAAAGGGGTTCATTTGTTGTTATTAGGTTCAAAGAACCTCAAGGTTAACCCACCTAGGTCTTGTAGAGTCTGAAGTGAAGAAGGAGTTATGCCTTATAGTTGGCCCAAGATTGCAATTGAATGTATCCATCATAGAAATTTTCTAGCCTTAGATGCATTGGTATGGTCTCTTGGTTATTTTCAAGACTATTAAATCAAGAACCAACACCCTTGATCTTTTCTTAAGCTACTAAACTTCTAATATGAGAACCAACTACTCTGACACCAATTGTTGGAAATGTAGAGAAGGCTAGGTGATTCGGGGGTGAATCAAGAACCAACAAAACTTTAACTCCATTTCACTAATTAATCCTTCAAAAACTAATCTAATCTAATTGCATGTATGAAAAATTGAAAGAAATAAAATATACATAACACTAGACAAAATATTTGGTGACCTAGAAACTTTCCAAATATAAAGTAAAACTAGGGTGGGGATGATACCCACAAGATTTAGTACTACAATATAAAATTGGCTTGTTAAGGCTTAGAATCGATCACTTTTGGTGATCTACCTATTAGGAGAAATAAGAACTATTAGGTCCACCTTGTAAAAGGATTTATACAATACAATGAAGTATGTACTTGATTAGGAGATTTTGTATAAGATTGTTAAGTCCACCTTGTTAGAGGATTTGACTAATCCATCTATTAGGATGAACCAACAGATGTTCTATATAATGCAACTTAGTTTTCTGAATGAGATTCCTTTGATGGAGAATGACCATCTTAATGTGATGGACGAGGCTTTTCTTTTCCTTATACTACTTGTAGCCTTTAGTTAATCTTCAAATTCACATATTCTTCATATATTATACATATTCACACTCATACATTTGGATTTGGCAAGATATCTCTTATATATACCAATCCAAATAATTAGCTTTTGAAGTTAGCTACAATACCATTTTAAACAATCTTCAATACGTTAACTCAATACTAACACTTGGGTTCAAAAATCCACTTAGGTGATCTATTGATACTTGACAACACAATCAACTCAAAAATCTTTGACACTCCATTGACACTAGTGCACAATCCACATTGATCACTTAGGATTTGGTGTGAACTTAGTTAACATTGATGACTCGATAAATATTTAAGAGTTTGGCTAACACTACAATAACTTGGTTATTATTGCAACTTGGTCAACACTACATTCATTTTTCTTGGTTAGCACTCCTAGCTTGATTAACATTATCTTTTTAATTCACTCAGTTAACACTTCATGATTGGTCTACTCAATTAACACTATTTGCAAGGTTTACTTTGTGGTGCTCGGTAACAAGATAACCAACCAACTGACTAATTATTTTGGCACAAATTGAGAAATAGCCTAGCCCTAAGGTCAACAACTAGGTTCTAGGTTCTTTCTTTAATCTACATACCATATATTTTTCTTCTATCAAAGAAAATCCTTTAACCTACTCAATGTAAACCTCTTCTTCAAGTTATCCATTCAGAAAGACTGACTTAACATCCATTTTGTATATGTTAAACTTCCTATTTACTACATAACCCAAAAATATTCAAGTACTACTTCCATTTTGGCTACAGATGCATATATTGCTTCACAATCTATTCCTACTTGTTGTGAATAACCTTTACATACCAATCTAGCTTTGTTTCTCACAACTTCACCTTGTTCATTTATCTTGTTTCTAAATACCCATTTAGTTCCTATAACATTCTTGTCTTTAGGTCTAAGAACCAATTCCCTTTTTTTATTCTTCACAATTTGATCTAGTTCTTCCTTCATTTCTTGAATTTGATGATCATCCTTGCATACCTCATCTATGCTCTTAGGTTCAACTTGAGAAATTAGACATAATTCCTCATGTACTCTATTTCTTTTTATTACCCCTTTGTCTTTGCTTCCAATAATTTGTTCTATGAGGTGAATCTTTACCAAATTCCTATTTGGTGTAGGAGTTTCTATCTCAACTCTTATTTCTTCTCTTGTTTCAATTCTCTATTCTCCTCTTTGCTCAACAATTTGTACATCATTCTATAAGTCATTTTTAGTCTCAAAGGAAACCTAAAAAATTTCATTGTTATTCTTTTGATTAATAATAGTCACTAAAGCTATCTCTTCTTTTACTTCCTCTTTCTTAACCAGTTCAAGCTCATTATCCTTATCATCACCATCATTCAAGAATATTTCCATTATTTCTTTAAATTCTTCATCATCATCAGAGAACACATTCTTTTTTCTTACTCTCTTAAGAAATCTAGATAAAAATGACCAAATTCTTTACATGTTCAACAAACAAAGTTTCTCATACCTTTTGGATCTCTTTTCATAAGAAGATCAATACCTTCTTTGATCTTCTTTATTTCTTCATATCTAGGTTTCTCTTTACTTGTACTTCTATTATTTCATATTCAACAAAAAGATTTTTGGATCTAGAAACTCAATGTTCTATTCTATACACAATTCTACTATCTCACTAAGAAGCTTTATCTTCTAAAAATCAAAATTACCTCTATCTGGCTTATGAATTTATTTTCTGAAATGACTCACCATTAATCTCCCAAAGTTGTTAAGCTTGCTCTTCAAGGACCTAAAGCTTTGATACCAATTGTTAGAAAGTAAATTCCACCAATATAACTAAAAGGGGGGTGGGGGGTGAATCAATTATAAAACTATTATAATAATTCTCAACCTTATTAATCTTTAACCATATGAGAAATGCAATCAACAACCACAACATGATAACCATACATAATAACATAAGATATGTTAACTTGGGAAACCCTCGATTAGAGGAAAAACCCTAATGGGGATGGTACCCACAAATTGATGTACTAATATAAATGTTCCTTGTCAAAGGATGGACCCTGTTAGAAGTCAATGAGATATATTCAATAACATCAGTGCCTATTAGGAGTCTTTGAATCTATCTTAAGATATTCCAACCCTATTAGGAGTTGTATAAGGTAGATGGATTCATTGTCCAAACAACTTCAAGGGCAAGACCACCAAACTCACTGTCTGAATGATCTCCATATCATTCCTTGCAGAATAATAGAAATGAACTATACTTGTTCTTTCTATGTTCTATCAACCAAACATCCTCTTTTGATCTTGTCACCTGATCACTAACTTCACATCCAATAATCTCTTAGATCACTTACTCACATTTACCAAATACTCTGCTCTTGTTTGCACACTTCACAGTTCCACATATTACCAAAAGGAAAATATCCTTCCTTTATACTAAGTCCTCAAAAAATTCCTTGAGCTTGTCTTGAGGCTTTCCCAATTAATTATAATAGGACCACATTAAGATAATTAATTATTTTTATAACTACATAATACTACATTGGTTTATAGTCTTTACAACTTCTCACATGTGTGAACTCAAACCTTGTGCACTCACTAACATCATCACCAAACTATCTACTATCACTATCCATCTTCATATATCATGATTCTATCCCTATTAGAAGATACAATCCAACCATCAAAAAATTATTTTCAAGAACTTTGTTTTTGTACTACTCTTTGTAAATCAATCATATTTGTGCATGTCTTCAAGTCTCTACTTGTACTTTCATCCATGTCATTAGGTTAGACTATACAATACTTCCTCAACCATGCTTGAATTGATCATAAACACTCTATGCTATTGTGGTTCTACAATACACATGGGCTATTTTTGACTTCAAAAACGGTAACCTTCTTTTTGTAGCTCATAAAATCTTATTAATCAGAATAGGCTATCTTCCAACGTGCCTTAAGGAGTGGAAATTTTGTAGTTTGGGTTTAGGATTCTAGATAGTTAGCATTTTTTTTACCCCTAGCATTAGTATAATGATGCTTATCTTTTTGTGTAGGTTGTCATGGTATCCCCATCTTCCATAGCACAAAAAATTAACATGGTATTGCATGTGCATTTTCAAAATAAGTGCCTTGGGATTTTAGACAAAAATAGAAGGAGTTCAACTCTATGAATTTTTTTTAACTATAAAGTGAGTCTAAATCATCAAAAAGATCAAAATAATCACACTAGAGTTCTCACAAACCTTGCTTGATAAAAACCCAAAAACTATTTTGAAAATTGGGAACTTTGACTTTTGGGTGAATTGAACACCTTGCATAGGTGTGCATGTGAGAAGGTGTACATGTGAAAAGGTGAAAAATTATAAAGTCTTGAAGATGCCCAAGGTCTCAAAGATTCTAAGGTGCATAGGTGCATAGATTTATAAGTTTTGAAGAGAAAATTGGATAGGTGCACAAGGTGTGCAAATACACCTAAATAAAAAAAGATCAAAATAAGTATACAAGAGTAGTCCTAGACCTTATTTGAGAAAAACCTAGAAACTATTTTCAAAACTAAGAACTTTGATTTTTGGGTGAATTGAGCACCTTGCACAATTCCTTGAAGGTGGGTAGGGGCATGATTTGAAGATTTGGTGAATGAATTATCTCTAAAGTGTGTAGGTGTGCATATATAAAACATTCAGAGACCCTCGAGGTCCCCAACATTACCATGTCTTTCTCATCTTCTACAATAGTTAAGATCACACCCAAACCCATGAATTTCAAGTTCCAAGGAATTTTGAAGAAGTAACACTTCATGATTTCCATTGGAAAGTGAGGGTAAAGTATGAAGCTTCAGACTTGTTATCTCCTCAAGAAATCACATCTACCATCCAGAAGTTCAAAAGGGAACCTCCATAGATCTGGTTGGTTGAAGGTCAACAAGACCTAGATGATGGAAATTGGAAAATTTATGGAGTTAGAAATTTTCTCACTCTAAAAAATTGTGGAGTTAGAAAAAATATTTTTTGAAAATTGTGGAGTTAAATAAATTCTCACTTTGAAAAATTACGGGGTTAGACAAAATTTTCACTTTGAAAAATTGTGGGGTTAGAAAAATTATCACATTGGAAATTTGTGCAGTTAGAAAATTTCTCACTTTGGAAATTTGTGAAGTTATAAAAATTCCCACTCTAGAAAATTATGGAGTAAGAAAAATTCTCACTTTGAAAAATAGTGGAATTAGAAAAATTTCCACTCTAGAAAATTGTGGTGTTAGAAAAAATCTCACTTTGGAAAATTGTGTGGTTAGAAATTTTTTTACTTTGGAAAATTGACATAGAAGATTTTTTGGATTTTTGGGTCCTATTACCAAGGTGTGAAGGTGTGCCAGTGTGCTTTTTGAAGTTGCACTTTTCCAAGGTGTGTTTTTCTTAGAGGTATGCCAACAATTTTGAAGAAGATGTTGTGCATCAACAATTAACTACAAGTTTCTATTTTAGAGCATTCCATGCATTGAAAACACATTTTGACAATAGTTCAACTCCCATAAACACCTAGAGAAGGCTGAGCTTCCATTTTTAGAGCTCTTAGTGACTCCTAGATCATCTCATGGCTTCTATATTCTTATCCTCTAATTCTTTTATTATTTTAAGTCATCTAAAGGCTCATGCACCCATTGATTGATATAAATAAGGGTGGAGACCTAGTTATCACCTTTTAAAGAGTTAGTTTATATATAATTAACATTATTTTATTAGTTTTTTAGCATGAGTTTTCATTACAAGAGCTCTCACTCTTAACACAAAAGGAAGAGATGATTTCTTTTAAATACATGGATGCAATATATACTTCAGGACATTATTTTGATGCAATAATATATGTGATTGGTGCTCTCATTTTGAGTGTAGTTATTCTTGCTAGATTGTGTTATTTTTGTAAATGGATGTTCATGAATAATAATATGGCCAATGGTTTTCTTATGTTATTATGATTGTGCAATCTTTTAGTTATGGTGTTTTCCTTGTGTTAACAAATTATGCTATTGTGAAAAATTAGAGAAAGAATAATATTTATTCTTTCATAGCATTTTGTCTCATTTGAGTGCACTTTTCTTGGACTTTCAAATTGATGAAACATGAAATATCTTTCAATTATTATTGAATTTCCCATCGATGATTGCATCAATGGTGTTGAGGAAGTGCTGCTTCTAAGTTCATTGGTTTCCTACCAAGATGCTTTTGGTAATTTAATTTGTAGATGTGTTGTTACTTTGACTTATGTCCATTAGGAACTTCCTTTTTAACGTTTTTATTTAATCTCTCATTACTCTATCTTTGTTATTTTCTTTTCAAACACTTGGTTAAAATAGGAATTCATATAATTGCATTGATAAACTACATTCATCATAAAACAAAAAAGAAAAAAATATATCTTCTTTGGTGGTTACATTTCAATAATAGGTGTGCATATTGGTTGGTATGAGTAAAGGACTCCTCATGAACATACACATTTATCTTCAATTGAATTAACCAACAGGTTAAAAAAAAACCATCCATAACCTTGGAGTTAGTCGTTGATCAGATTTTCAAGAGAGAGATTTGAAAGGATTTTTGCCATTTAGCATCGTGAAAAATGACAACTCAACATGTCTATACAACCTCATTCTTTGTTAGCTACTTTGCTAGTCTTAACAGAAACCATACTATGTTGTCATCAATGACAAACACAATCATGAATGCAACATGTAAATCATGCTAACAAACTCTTTAATGATTAGAATACTCCCCAAAGGAATACCACCAACATTCATGATAACAAACTTAACCCTAAAGTACACTCTACATTCTACAATTTTTCAAATATAGTCTTCTCATGATAGTAAATTTTTGTTATATGTCTTATCTTTGACTACTTTGGGGAACTTTTTTTCCTCTCAAGCTTTAATTAAGAATATATTATTTTTTATTTAATTTAATTTGAAACTTTTTTCCTATTTTTTTCAATGGCATCAACATAACATTATGAAGCAAGTATTAATAGAAAATCTTCGTGAAAATTTTACTAAGGGGTTCTAATGATATAATATACAATTGAGTTGATTTACAAAGAGAAAATGTTTTGCTCCTTTTGGAACACTCTATAATTACTCTTATTTCTTCTTAACATTAGTGAATACAAATAAAAGGTTCTCCTTAGAGAATATCTTTTTCTTCCCTACTAATCTATCTTTTAGGTTTTTCTTTAGTGGCATTCATCATATGAAGTCAAGATCTTGGCTGTGAGAGGAGGGTTTTATTGTAATACAAGTAGTAGAATTGAGGTGAGTCATGGCTCTACACAAGCAAAAACTATGGGCTTCATAGGGTGATAACTGAACAAAGATGAAAGATGCTACTAGTGTTGGTGTATGTGGGATTTGTGTGACAACAGTAGAACATAGGTAAATAGGAGACACTTTTGTACAAGCATAGAGGGGAGAAATATAAACCATAGTTGCTGAAATTGGTGATACCATAGAAAGCTTAAGCTATAGGTCATGTGACCCTTTTTTTGTGTGTATGTGTTTATATATTTCCTACAAGGTGGGTCTTAATATTGTAGGGAGTGGGGTGAAAGGGCCCCCACCATGGTATCCCACACAGAGGTAGTTGCCACACCAGTGGTACAATCCTGTTGTGTGGTGTGGCCATGGATGACCCTCACAATAAACATAGTCTATTATATAAATAAAATCTATCATTTTTAGCATGTATATACATGACACTATATATTTTCTTAAGAAAAATAAACATGTGTGTGTGTGTGTGTAATACAAACTATTAAGAACTTCTTATACAAATTTTCTATTTTAAATATATAATATAAATATGAATCATAATTTCAAATAAGCATATGATCATTGAGAGAAGATATATATGTTTTCTTTATTTTTATAAAAAAAGGTTTATATGTTTGAAGTATTTTAAAGACATTATTTTTACCAAAAAAACAAAAAGCTTGACAATGTAAATTCATACACCATCTTGTTGATCTCAGATTGGTTTTGAAAATTGATTGTAAACACACTTAAGAAATTTTCTAAGTTCATGCTCAGTATAATATAGATGTTGAGTTACAATGAGTGTCGAGTCACTCATGTGCCAAGTAAAGAATAGGTGCTGAGCAGATAGATAGAGCCAAGCAAGTTTCAAGTGTTGAGTGAACAATAGATGCCAAGAAAGTTTTAAGTGTTGAGTGAATAATGGATGTTGAGAAAGTTCAAGTGCTAAGCTAGAAATAATTTTAGTATGTGCTGAGCATCAGTATTATTAAGTGTTGAGTAACTTAGAATGGATCTAGTTATTTGTGATGGCACAAACAACCATGTAAACCATTTTTGAGCCAACATATGGATAGATCTCAAAGTCTTAAAGATAAGATTGAATCTATTTGGATTCCCTATGTGATCTACTTGCAACCAATCAAGAAAATGGAAGGAATTGAGTGGAAAAATTGGATGAATCTCCATCATAGATTCATACCTAACCCTATGTCACAAAATCCTTTTAAGGCGAGATGAAGCCCCATAGTTAATAGAGTATAAGAGAGAATGCATGTGAGGAGGTAATGCTACCAAATATTTGAAGGAAGTGAAAGGGGTGAATTGATTAGGTTGAAGGTGACTTAGAAGAAGGACAATATTTTAGAATTAGTTTGCAAAATAGATGATCAAGGTTATAGCATTTTCATATCAAATTAGATAGGAACGAGATGAACTAAATAAGGATATGAAATTAGAAATATTAGATTGTAAGTGTATTAGATCAAACATTCTACTATACTTTCTAACAACTATATCATCCTAATGAAATCCTATGGAGTTAGGTTGGTTTAACAACAATTGTGTAAAGCCTTTAATATGGTGACATTCCATGTGAGTGTTTCAAAGTCCTTTAGTCAAACACACTTTTGATAGGGTGTTAAAATCCTTTAATAAGGTAGGATCTAAAAATCCTTTGTAAGCCTTTAATAGGGCAGGCCTTTCATAGGGTAGATCATGAGAATAGTCAAAATATGTAACTTTAATAGGTGAACTTTATTATTGTAGTAGTTAAGAATTATGGGTGTCATCCCCACCCTAGTTTTACCTTGTCATTTTGGAGGGTTTTTGGGTAATCATATTTTGTATCAAGTGTTTGTGTGGATGCATTTTCTTTATTTCTATATGTTTATGCATGCAATGTTTTAAAGTAAAAATTTTAAAGGTTAAAGTTTAGTACTTTTAATTCACCCCCCCTAGAAGTATATATTTCCCATTAGTAATCTCAACAATTGGTATCAGAGCTAAGTTCTCATCAAGAGAAGCCTTATAGGTTGGAGAAAATATCTTGAGATGGAGGTTTACAAGTTAGGAAAGACTATTGAAAATTAGGAGATTGAGATACATCTCTTACTGCAACCATTGGATGAAGCCAGAGATTCCTTGAGAAGTTAACTAAAGAGAAGGAAAGAAATTGCCATTGCTGAAAATGACACTCAATATAAGGAGATTGACACTAGAAAGTTATTTGTAGATGGAAACTCATGTGAATTTGATGTATCAATTGTAGATCTCATGAAAAATAATAGATCACAAGCTAAGGAGATCAAAAGTTTTAAGTTGGAGCAAGAATTACAAACAATACTACTATGTGAAGTGACTGAACAAAAGAAGAAAGCCATAGAGGACAAGATCATGACTAAACAAGACAAAAGAATCTTGTCAAATAGATTGTAAGAGAAATTAGCATAGTTGTCTAGGATCTAAAACATGCAATTGGATACCCTAAGCCAAATGATGAATTCCCATCATGAATTGAATGTCAAGGACATTGAGATAACTATATTGAAGCTACAAAATTAACATCTATAGAATGACCTAAAAAGAGAGAAAGAGTTTGCTAAAAGTTTCAACAAGCCAAATGAATCTATCAAGTACTTTCAGAAACTACTAAAATCCATTGGATCTAGCAAAGACACATCAGGATTGGGCTATACAAGCACTAAATAAGGAGAATCATCCAAGGCTACTGAATAAAGGAATTACAAAGGTAAGAACTCTAAACCTACTTGTCATAATTGTGGAAAGAAAGGACATACAATAAATGTTTGTAGGAATAACAATGCTAGTTAGAATGTTAAGCCAAGAAATATAATCCACTATTGCAAGTGCAAAAAACAAGGTAATCAGGCACATGAATACATAATCTGAACCATGCATGCACCAAAATTTGAAGGATGTTGCCATGATTGTTAGAAATTTGGACACAAAATTTTTTAATGTAGATCCAAGAGCACATGGTCATTAAACAAGGGAAGAAGCCACGAAAATTCCTACAATTGGGACTATAATAAAAGACATAACTATCACTACTTGTTAGTGTAGTTTTTTATTTTTCTTATTTTGCTAGGTTTTTCCTACACTTTTAATAATCTCGCTTAGGTTAATAAAGCATGTGTTTATTAGGTGAATGGTTGTGAGGTGTCACCTTCCTACATGTGAGCATCAATTAGCTATCTTGGGAAGATACTTTGCTATCTTTAGTCCGATAGATGGTTTCTCCTCATTGGTTGGTGTTGCCACCTCCTCCCTCTTCCTAGCCTATATAAGCATGCTACCTAGCTTGTATTTGTATCTCTTGTTTTTGCATTCTCTTAATGCTATTTTGCTTCCAGCATTTGCATTACTCTCTTGGAGACTAACTCTATGATGCTATTTTGATTTTGTATCATTTGCATTCATAGTTTAGATATTTACTCTTTGCACTAGTTTTCTGTGTTATTAATCTTTTCAGATTCTAACATGGTATCAGAGCTTTTATATGTGCAAGAGTAGATTTTAGTTTCCTTATTTGAGAGACTCGAGAGGGGCAAATAAATTTTATTGTAGTTTTTTGAAAAACAAAGTATGCTCTTCTCTTGCATCTTTGGATGATCCTGAGAATCAGAAAAGTTTTGACAAAAACAAATTTTCTCTGGGGTTTCAATCTCAAATCTGACAACCAACTTGCATATTTGGAGTATTCAATCAGTTTTGCAGGTTCTAGCATACCATTGATGGACTTAAGAAGCTGATCCAGCATTTTCATGTCATATTTTGGTTGCTGGGGTCGTTTTTTGATTTTTGGAGCCAATTTTTTTGTTAAAGGCGTCTGATTTACACTACAGTAACATCTTCTGTACATCAACAAGAAAGATGCTTTCTGGGTTTTGTTCGCAGCCTCGAAAAACCATCTGGGTATCTTTTAGATTTTGCATGCAAGCTGTATATTTTTCAAAATCGAGCATGCAAAGCTACAGCCATACACCTCTCCGTTGGCAGTCGCAGATTTGAATGCAGTTTTCAAATGTCTCGTTCTTGCTCATACGAACTTCGATTTTGATGATTCTTGTTATGAACTTGGCTATTTTTTTGTGCTCTATCCACTAGTGGAGTTGATTTTTTATTTTCATGCATGAATTTTTCAGAAATTGCAGATTCTCAGCCGTGACTTTGCACAGTTCTCATTTTGGAAACTTTGGAGGATCATAACTTTCTCATAGGACCTCGTATCGAGGTGATTCTTTTTTTGAAAGTGCATGATTTTTTGAGTAGATTGCAGTGGTACTATATGTTTCCTTGATTATTGTGCCCAAGTTTCACTTTTAGCATATGCTCTTCATGAAGAGGCCCTGTCAGTTTTTCTTCTGTAACTTGAGCATACGGACGTATTTTTTCGATCCAAAAAATGCATCAAAAAGCTGGTTCTGAGACAGAGATGATGGTATAGGTGTTTTTGATTTTTGCTACAGTCTGGTTGCCTATTTTGGCAGTCAAAGCTAGATGTTCTATTTTGCCTTCCGGGAGCCATATCTCGCTCATTCGAACTCTTTTCTGGGCTCGCCAGATATCATTGGAAAGATGGTTCTATGAGTTATTCAGTTATAGAGATCTTTTTATCTAGATTCTACTCCAAGTTCTTTCTCCTCCAAGTTTTGCACTTTCACACTCTGGCGGATTACTTGGATTCTATAGGTCCTGGAATCTCTTTTTCTGTTCTTTTGGCTCACTCTTCTTTTTGACTTCTAAGAATTGTATGCTTCTATTCTGTTGCATTCCTTTTTTTGTAAATGCACTGAGATAAAGTGCCTACTTTTGCATACCTGAGATCTTGTACACCTTGTGTTTGTCTGTACTCGCACTCAGTTATAAAGTGCCATGGGGGGTCATGATGTTTTTCCATTTTGTGCTCATCCACCTTTGTCAAGTGAATTTTTCTTCCATGACATTAGCCCATGCAGTATGTTGGTGACACCGCCCTGTATCCTGTGCTTGTACTTCTATTGCACTATTGGTGTTCCTGATTCTTCTTCTTGCAGATGTTTTTGGCATTGCATTTCAGTGTTCTTGTCACCCCTCTCCCTGTTCAACATTATGGGGGGGTTCACTTGTTGTTTTATGCTTCTTTGGTTGATGGATCGTGCCTTCTATTTCCATGGAGGTTCTACAGATCAGCATTTTGATAGAGTTTGCAGCTTCATGCTCTTTTTTGTTCCTCTCTTTGGGACATTTCCTAGATTGGAGGCTTAGTTTCCTTCATCTAGTTCTTTTTCTTGTATTGGGTACCTAATCAGGCCTTGTTGTCGGCACCCATTTCTACATCCACCTAAGCTTCGCTTATGGGTGGGTGTTAGTGTAGTTTTTTATTTTTCTTATTTTGCTAGGTTTTTCCTACACTTTTAATAATCTCACTTAGGTTAATAAAGCATGTTCTATTAGGTGAATGGTTGTGAGGTGTCACCTTCCTACATGTGAGCATCAATTAGCTATCTTGGGAAGATACTTTGCTATCTTTAGTTTGATAGATGGTTGCTCCTTATTGGTTGGTGTTGCCACCTCCTCCCTCTTCCTAGCCTATATAAGCATGCTACCTAGCTTGTATTTGTATCTCTTGTTTTTGCATCCTCTTAATGCTATTTTGCTTCTAACATTTGTATTACTCTCTTGGAGACTAACTCTATGATGCTATTTTGATTTTGTATCATTTGCATTCATAGTTTAGATATTTACTCTTTGCACTAGTTTTTTGGGTTGTTAATCTTTTCAGATTCTAACACTACTATGAGGAGTATAGACACATACCTATGAATTTTATAAGAACATATTTTAGTGGAAGCTATAGTAGATGGTTGAGTCAAACTAAATGCTTTAGTTGTTTGAAGACTAGTCATATTAGCAAGCACTACCCAACAAGGATAAAGGCACCAAACTCAAAGTCCACCAAAGGAAAAGGCAAGGTAGATGTTGAGCACATCAAAGGAGAAATGAATAAGACATTCAAGAAGAAAGATGGATGCAACTCATCAAATGGAGGGATCACTTCACCTAAAGGGTTAAGTGGTCATACTTCATCCAACTAAGTAAGAGAAGGTATATGGGACTAATTTTTAAATGCTTTATCATACATCAGTTCCTAGAATAAGTTAGTACAAAAAATGATAGATCAACATGAATAAATATGTAAGGTTAAATCTTCAACGTTTTTCACATTGTTGTCGAGTAAGGAAAGTTTCCTTCAGATGTTGAGAAAAATCCTAGTATGTGCTGAGCTGCTAGCCAAAGCTAGTTTGAGCTAAGTGTGTAGTTGTTCTCGAGTAAAAAAAAAGAAATTCCTAGTGAAGCTAAGTAAGAATAATTCTATAGTTATAGAATAAATTAGAAATTACATAAGGAGCTGAGTGTATAGCTATATATGCACTAAGCATTAAATGCTATGTATAGAAGGGTATAAGGTCAATTTTTTTTATCATTTCTCATCATTACAAACATAGAGCAAGAGTGAGAAAAGCACAAAAGTGATTGGCAACTAGAGATTGAAGCTTTTGCATAGATTCCAATAGAAATAAAAAATGATTTCATTGATTTAAAGGTATTTCTCATGAGCCAAGCTATGCATTATGCAATTTTATATTTTGAAACCCTAGCTTGCAAAAATGGCCTCTAGCTCTAGAAATTCCAAAGATAAGGAACCTTTTGAAGCTCAATTGGTTAGTAATGAATTCAAGCAACTAGATTTTAGGCCAATACCTGAAGTCACATACAAGAATGACCCTGCTGGTGTGCTATCCATTATCCCACCAAAACTCATAATGCTACAAGATGTTAGAAAATGCTACAACTAAAAGGTTGGAGCAATAAGAGATATGGAAATTTGATAGGCATATGACAAACTATGTGAGAATGGAGTGTTAAAAGAATAATTTTAAATTGTTGAGAGAAAGGGCTTAACCCTTGCCCTAGATTTCCCCACCATCTTCAAGACCGAATGGATTATAATAGTTTTAAGCGGGATTCATGATGGATGTTTATGGTTAGAAGGAGGACCCATCAAGTTGTCAAAGAGAGTCATACATATGGTGACATGATATCTAACCCTAGAAGAACCAAAGACCCTAAGAAGTGACTCAAAATAAGCTATTAAGGACATTGCGGAAAAATAGAATAAAAAGGGCAATGACCATTGACACAATCAAAGATCCACTTCTCGAATTTGTAGTGAGGGTCATATCTCACAAATTCTAGTAATCAAGCTGGCTGAATAGTGTGCCATGCATTGTAGTTGATGTGGGATAAAAAATTGTTAAGAAGGATCATACATATGATCTAACAAAATGACAATTGTAGAAAATTATGGATAATTTGGGAGCAATAAGGACATCCAAAAGTGCTCAATGTAACTTTGGATCAATTTTGATATGTATCTTTTTCTATGTTCAGAATGAATTTCTTAATTTTGGTAAGATAGGATGGAAGACCAATAGGTCTATAGCTATATAGATAAATGAGTACATAGAAAAAATGGGAGCTAATTTGGAAACCATCATGACAAGCTATTTTGAGGACTTTAAGAAGTCCATGAAACAAAGACTAAGGATTCTAGTCTCACTAGTAGAGCAACAAATCAATGATATTTGTTTCGTAGTTGATATTGATTACACTTATATCCAAGCAATAGTACCAAGAGTTAGATCATAGCATTTCTTTTAGAAGAAATTGATAAAAGTGAAAAACTTTTTGGTACCTATGACATTGTAAAGTCTAAGGTTGAAATGGAGTTGAAAATTGTATCAACTCTAAAGAAAATGGATAAATTGGTTAAGAAGCTTAAGGCCAAATTTGGATAGGGGACTGTAGAAGGAGAAGAAGAAGATGATGAAGATGATGAAGAAGAAGAACATGGCCAACAACCACTTGTCTTGACACAAGACATGGGTGAAGATGAAGAGGGAGAAGGTGCTAAGGAAGAGCAAGCCAAGGAAGCATCAACTGAACTAGAGCCTAAGAAGAGAAAAGCTTAGAAACAACCTACAGCTTATTTCAAGGGCAAGAAGACTACAAAGCCAAGTCTAGCCAAGCCTACTACACCAGCCACAAAAGTAACTACAATGGCCATCATTCAGATGGAAAAAGAGAAAACAAAAGAGAAGAAGAAGACTACTAAGCAAATAGGTCTAGTACAGAAGAAGATAAGAAGAAATTATGTTTCACAACTTGACTCTGATGAAGAGAGGACTAATTTAGAAGACACAAGCAAATTTAGAGTGGTAAGTCATGCCCTAAAGTCTAATTTAGAAAAAATTTGTGATAATATTAAAGATAATGCAGACTTAACTAGCTTGAAGTACATTGATTTCAATAAGTTGAGTAGGGAAGAACAAAACATGGTTGAGGAATCAATCTATACCATGATGGCTAAGTTCAAGAACACCCCAGTTGAACTTGACAATTCAATGCCTAAAGATTTATATTCTATTATTGAAAATAAATGGCATTATTGCCTCGACATGGAAAAGGAAATAAGAGAATCTACATTGGCTTGAGTAATGCTAGAGCTTACCAAAGGAAAAATAACTAAGGCTAACAAGAAGCATGGGAGAAAATTTGCAGCCAAATATAGAGCCTTCAACACTCTTCAAAATAAAATTGAAGATTTTTTTAAGAAGTCCACTAAAATGTGGAAGCTAATATATGGCCTAACCACTATTAAGGAAGTAGAAGAAGATCCCTTTGAGGGAAGAAATAATGGAGAAGAGGAAAACAAATAAGGAAGGAGAAGGTGAGAAGAAAATGGCAGATGAAATAGTGTAGGAGGGAACACAAAAAGAAGATAATGTGGTAATTGCTGAGGAGTAGTAAACAAATCAGAGTGTGCAAGACATACAATTACCACCACCAAACACTCCACATGAAAAAAACACACCTACAAGATTAGTAAAAGTGAAGGATTTTCCTAACAACATAGTTCAAAACATCAACCCACTCACTATAGAGGATCTAAAGAAGATTCTTGACCAATCAACTCTACAAGCCAAGTTGTGTGACAACCTAGTATTGGTTAGTGTAGATGAGTTGCAAAAAGTAGTAGCTAACCTAACAAACAACAATGTGTCCACACAAGAAACATACCCTACCATACCTATAACTACAAGTAGACAACCTCAAGAGAAAGCATTAAAAGATTCATCAGCTAAGGTTGATTCCACAATTAAAGTTGCTACAACTATCAAGGAGCCAACAAAGGAACAAATAGGATAGATGGATACTTCTATTCCTACTAAACAAGTACAAGTTGCACCACCACAAATAATAATGATTGATCAAGGAAGAATAGAGGAGGAGAAGGAGATTCCAGAGGAAAAGGATAAAGAAGTAATTCAAACTTTGGTAAATCTACCAACTACTAGGACTCCTATAAGAATGCCTCAAAAGCTAAGCACTGAAGCAATGCCACTCAAAATTTTAGCATTAGGCTCAAGCTCTAAAAAGGTTGCAAGTGTACTTTACTCTAGAGACCCTACATTAGATGAAGATATAGTCATTCCAAAGTATGACTATGTGATGTAGGAGTATCCTGGGTTGCCTTTTTATCCTACTCATTTTGTTCATTTTGCAGTCCCTTCATGTGCCTAGTAGTCCTTCATGTGCATAGCAGTTCCTTCATGTGCCTAGTAGTCCTTCATGTGCCTAGTAGTTCCTTAATGTGCCTAGAGATTTCTTCATATGCCTAGTAGTCCTTCATGTTCCTAGTAGTTCATTCATGTTCCTAGCAGTCTTTCATATGCCTAGCAATCCTTCATGTGCCTAGCAATTCCTTCATGTGCCTAGTAGTTCTTTCATGTGCCTAGTAGTCCTTCATGTGCCTAGCAGTTACTTCATGTGCCTAGAAATTCAATTTTCTTCATGTTCCTAGCAATCCAATTTTCTTCATGTGCCTAGCAATCCAATTTTCTTCATGTGCCTAGCAATCTAGTTTTCTTCATGTCTCGAGTTACTATAGCAATTCCTTCATGTGTTGAGTTACTGTAGCAATTCCTTCATGTGCCAAGTTACCTAGTGTATGTCAAGGGATCCTTCATGTGCCAAGTTACTCAGTGTATGCCAATTTTTTCTTCATGTGCTAAGTTACTTAGCATATGCCAAGTGTTCCTTCATGTGCCGAGTTATCCAGTGTATGTCGAGTGCCAGTAATTGGACATGATTTCTACAGGCTGACTTGGAGGAATTATTTTGTTCATGACATTTATGTTAAGATCTTTTCTTGGGATGATTCCAAACTATTGTTGGGTCAACCTTCCTCTTATGTAATGTTCTAGAATGATCTCTAATCCATTTTGGCAAGTATAAATAGAGTGTTTAGGCTTAGAGTTAGCCAATTTTTAGGGAAGAAGATTTTGGAGAAGAACTGAAGGTGAAAATTTGCTATTTGATCTTGGTATATGAATGTATTCTAATTGGCCATAACCTAGAAGGCCTTATAGCTAGGCATGTATGTTGAATATTTGAAGAATAAATAAAAGTATTCTCTCTTCTTCCTCCTTTGGTTGTTGTTCTTTATGTTTTCTTTTGTTGTGTTAATTCTTGTATGGGTGAGCCATTGATCCTAGTTATTCATCCTCTGCCTATGTCAGTTGGTATCAAAGCTTTAGGTTCATCCTTATGGATATTGGATATTGTAGAACCCTAATTTAGATTTGGTTGTAGGGTGGTAGATCTATGGTTTGACCTATAACCTACAGAGGGTTATGATCTTGTAGGAACCTAATTTTTAAAGATGGTTCATGGTTGAAGAAATGTCGATGATACTATATTGGATTAGTTGAGATAAATTGAAGCTAGATTAGATGCTATGGAGATAGCCCAGAGGAGAGGAGCACATCTTGATGATGTAAGTGATGATGAAGTAGTAGCACTAAACCATAATCTAGAACCTGAAGAAGATCAAGATGAGGAAAGATTGTTGTTAGTATTGTCTACAAAATATTCAAATCCTATAGTAGAAGTTGTTCTTTATAATGGAAAATTGGATACTAATGTTGTGTTGGATTGGATCTTTGCTATGGAGAAGTTCTTTGAGTATGAAAATAGTCCTGATAATAGAAAAGTGAAGATTGCAATTACTAGGTTGAAAGGTCATGTATCACTATGGTGGGAGCACTTGCAAATTGATAGAAAAAGGAGAGGAAAGGAGAAGATCAAAACTTGGCCAAAGATGGTGAAAAAGGTAAAGAAAAAATTCCTTCCTACTAATTACCAAGTAAGCTTGTTGAGAAAGATGCAAAATTTGAAGCAAAAAGATATGACTGTGAAAGAATATATCAAGGAATTCTATAGATTGGACATCAGATCTAGACATGTGGATGATGTTGTTAGAAAATTGCAAGGTACATTAATGTATTAAGATCTGGAATAAAAGATGAGATAGGTTTTATGAAGCTGAAAAGTGTAGACGAAGCATATCAGTATGCCTTGAAAGCTGAGGAGATCTTGACAAAGAAGAATACAAAGAGGTAGAGGTGGTAGATTTCAAAGAGGTAGAGGTAGATCTTATGTTGAAGGTGGCAAATCTGAAAGTTCTATGTAGGATAAAGGAAAATCTAAATGGAAGAATGATGAAAAAGGAAAGACTGAATGGAAAAGTGGTAATTCTTACTAAGGAGGCACTATTTCTTATTGAGGAAGAGGTAATTCTTATTCTAGAGGTGGACTTCATGGTAATTGTCTTAGATGTGGCAAAGAAGGGCATACATCTTTTGAGTGTAGATCCTCTAAAAGTAGGCAAGGTAACAAAAATGTTGTGATTCAAGAAGATGATGAGGGTTCACCAAGTGGACCTGAGGATAGATAAAATTTGATGGTGAGAAGAACCTTATGTAATAAAGGAAGTGATGAGGAACCTATTTTAAGGAGAATTCTAATCAAGACAAGATGTAAGATGGCTAGAAAATGTTGTAAAGTGATCACTGATAGTGGAAGTTCTAGAAATATAGCATTAGAGGAGCTAGTTACAAAGTTGTAGTTGTAGAGGCTAAAACATCCCAAACCCCATCATGTTTCATGGATCAAAGATGAGCATAAGATATTGATAAGTGAGCAATGCCTTGTGAAGTTCAAAATTGGACATTACTTTGATGAAGTTTTGTGTGATATTATGCCCATGGATTGTTGTCATATTTTGTTGGGTAGACCTTGGAAATATAATAGATATGCTATACATGATGGAAGATTGAATCAATATACTCTTTGGGTAAATGGGAAGAAACAAACATTGCTGCTTTTGATTGAAAGTCTAGATGAGGTTAATTGTACTATTGTAAAAATTTGCATGGTTAATGGGAAACAATTTTAAAAGGAAATGAAAAGGAAACAAGTCTATTTTTCCATAGTTCCTAGAGGACCGAGTGTTGGTAGTAATGGTTGAGTAGCAGAAGCTAGTAATGACTGAGTGATAGAAGATAGTGATAACTGAGTATGAGTAGAAATTATAGAATTGCTAAATGAGTACAAAGATATTAATGCTAATGATATTCCTAATGGTTTACCTCCAGTAAGAAGTATAAGTCATTGTATGGATTTTATTCCTAGAGCTAGTTTTTCCAAACAAAGAACCATGTAGATTGACACCTGCAGAGAATGAAGAACTTAATAGAAAAGTGCATGAGTTGTTGCAAAAAGGTTCGATTAGAGAAATTTTGAGTCCATGTGTTATACCTAATGTACTAGCACCTAAAAAGAATGGAGAATGGAGGATGTGTACTAATTCTAGAGCCATTAACAAGATAACAATGAATTATAGGTTTTCTATGCCAAGGATGGATGATATAATGGATTTTTTGAGTGGAGCAATGTATTTCACCAAGATTGATTTGAAGAGTGGCTATCATTAGATTAGAATCAAAGAAGGTGATGAATGGAAGACTTCTTTCAAGACAATAGATGGTTTGTATGAATGGTTGGTTATGCCTTTTGGTTTGACTAACACACCTAGTACTTTCATGAGGTTGATGAATGAAGTTCAGAATATATTTTTGGGTAAGTTTTTGATTGTTTATTTGGATGATATTTTGATATTTAGTAAGACTAAGGAAGAACATCTTGAGCATATTAGACAAGTATTATAGAGGTTTAAAGAGGAAAAATTTCTGATTAATTTAAAAAGGTGTTCTTTTATGCAAGAGGAGATTGTGTATCTAGGATTTGTGATTTCAGCTGATGGTTTGAAGATGGATCCTAAGAATGTTAAAGCAATTTTGGAAATGGCCTACACCTAAGAATGTGAATGACCTAATATCATTTAATGGTTTGGATAGTTTTTATAGAAATTTTATAAAGAATTTTAGTGTTTTTTGTAATGCTATGACTGAAACAATGAGGGGAGATAAAAAGGAATTCAAGTGGACACATGGACCTAATAAGAGATTTGAGACTTTGAAACAAACTATTGTTGAATTACCTATATTGGCTTTGCTTAATTTCAACAAAGTATTTCAAGTTGAATGTGATGCAAGTGGTAATGCAATAGGAGCTATATTAAGTCAAGAAGGTAAGCCTATTGCATTCTTTAATGAAAAATTGATTGATGCTAAAAGGAAATATTCTATGTATCTATGTATGATCAAGAGTTCTATGCTATTGTTCAAGCATTGAAGAAGTGGAGACATTATTTGATTCCTAAGGAGTTTGTGTTGTATACTGAACATAAAGCTTTACAATACTTGGGAAGTCAACATAAATTGAATTAGATACATATGAAGTGGGTTGAGTACTTGCAGAGTTTTACGTTTGTGATCAAGCATCAGAGTGGAGTTACTAATAGAGTTGCTGATGCATTTTGTAGAAGACATTCTTTGTTGACTGAAATGAAGGTTGAAGTTCTTGGTTTTGATGAGATGAAGGATTTATATGATGTTGATCCTAATTTTTCTGAGGAGTGGAGAGAGTGTAGAGCACCAAATCTGATAGATCACATAAGAAAGTATGATGAGTATTTCATTCAAGAAGGTATGATGTTAAAAGGTGTTTAGTTGTGTATTTCTAGAAGTCCTATGAGGTTGAATTTGATAAAGGAAAAGCATAGTGGTGGATTAGCTGGGCATTTTGGAATTTGTAAGACATTGAGTTTGCTAAAAGAGAAGTATTATTGGCCAAAAATGTATAAGGATGTTCATAAATTTGTAAAGAGTTGTGAGTTTATCAAGTTGAAAAGGGAGTGAGTCAAAATATTGGTTTGTATACACCTATTACTATTCTTGAGAAACCTTGGACTAACATCAGTATGGATTTTGTTCTTGGATTGCCTAAGATAGTGAAGGGGTATGATTCTATATTTGTTGTAGTGGATAGATTTTCTAAGATGGCTCATTTTATACCATGTAAGAAGACATCACATGGTGAGCACGTTGCTGAACTTTTCTTTAAGGAGACTATGGGATTGCATGGATTACCAAGAAGCATTATTTCTGATAGGGATAGTAAGTTTGTTGGTTATTTTTGGAAGACTTTGTGGAAGAAGATGGGTATCGAGCTGAAGTTTAGTTCTACATTTCATTGACAAATAGATGGTTAGACAAAGGTTGTGAATAGAAGGTTGGGTAATTTTCCAAGATGTTTAGTTGAGAATAAGCCAAGTAATTTGGAGATGGTATTGGCACAAGCTAAATTTGCATATAATAATTCTATGAATAGGAGTATAGGGAAGACACCTTTTGAGATTGTTACTAGAATGCATCCTAGAGGTATATCAAATTTGAGAGATGTTGTTGGTGAAGAAAAGAAAAGTGCCATAGGAGAAGAATTTGTTGATCAGTCTAGAAGACACCATGATTTTCAAGTTGGTGATGAGGTGATGATTCATCTAAAGAAAGGAATATTCCCAGTTGGTCCATACAGTAAACTAAAGATGAAGAAATTTGGACTTTGTAAGATCTTTAAGAAGTTTGATAGTGGTAATGATTATGAATTTGAGTTACCTGATGACATGGATATATCTCCTATATTCAATATTGTTGATTTGTATAAGTATTATGAGTCAAAGGATGAAGTTGTTGTATAAGATTATTATCTTAAGAAGCAGACTGAAAAATTTGAATAGATATTGGATCAAAGAGTTGGCAAGAACACCAGAGAAAAAGATTACTATGAATATTTGGTGAAGTGGAAGAACATACATATTAAATATGCTTCATGGATTTCTCAATTTTAGTTGGATTCAACTCAAGTTGGGACATCTTAATGATTCAAAAGAATCATTTCTCTCAACCCTAGTTGTCTAATGAAGGAGCATCCTGGGTTGCCTTGTTATCCTACTCATTTAGTTCATTTTGTAGTCCCTTCATGTGCCTAGCAGCCCTTCATGTGCCTAGTAGTTCTTTCATGTGCCTAGAAATTCCTTCATGTGACTAGCAATCCTTCATGTGCTTAGTAGTTCCTTCATGTGCCTAGCAGTTCCTTCATGTGCCTAGTAGTCCTTCATGTGCCTTTTAGTTCCTTCATGTGCCTAGTAATTCCTTCATGTGCCTAGTAGTCCTTCATGTTCCTAGAAATTCCTTCATGTGCCTAGCAATCCTTCATGTGCCTAGCAATTCCTTCATGTGCCTAGCAATCCAATTTTCTTCATGTGCCTAGCAATCTAGTTTTTTTCATGTGCTTAGAAATCTAGTTTTCTTCATGTGCTGAGTTATTGTAGCAATTCCTTCATGGATTTATCAATTTTAGTTGGATTCAACTTAGATTGGGACATATTAATGATTCGGAAGAATCATTTCTCTCAACCCCAGTTGTCTGATGAAGGAGCATCCTGGGTTGCCTTGTTATCTTGCTCATTTTGTTCATTTTGCAGTCCCTTCATGTGCCTAGCAGACCTTCATATGCCTAGTAGTTCCTTCATGTTCCTAGCAATTCCTTCATGTGCTTAGTAGTTCCTTCATGTGCCTAGCAATTCCTTCATGTGCCTAGAAATCCTTCATGTGCCTAGTAGCTCCTTCATGTGCCTAGCAATTCTTTCATGTGCCTAGCAGTCCTTCATGTGCCTAGTAGTTCCTTCATGTGCCTAGTAGTCCTTCACATTCCTAGTAGTTCCTTCATGTGCCTAGTAGTCCTTCACATGACTAGTAGTTCCTTCATGTTCCTAGTAGTTCCTTCATGTTCTTAGTAGTTCTTCATGTGCCTAGTAGTTCCTTCATGTGCCTAGCAATCTAGTTTTCTTCATGTGCCTAAAAATCTAGCTTTCTTCATGTGTCGAGTTATCTAGTGTATACTAAGTGATCCTTCATGTGCTGAGTTACTCAGTGTATGCTGAGTTTTTCTTCATGTGCTGAGTTACTCAGTGTATGTTGAGTGTTCCTTCATGTTTTGAGTTATCTAGTGTATGCCAAGTGCCAGTAATTGGATGTGATTTCTACAGGCTGACTTGTGGGATTTATTTCATTCATGACATTTATGTTAAGATCTTTTCTTGGGATAAGTCCAGACCATTTTTGGGTCTGCCTTCCTCTTATGTAATGCTCTAGAATGATCTATAAGCCATTTTGGCAAGTATGAATAGAGTGTTTATGCTTAGATTTAGGCAAGTTTTAGGGAAGAAGATTTTGGAGCAGAACTAAAGGTGTGAATTTGCTATTGGATTTTGGAATATGAATGTATTGTAATTGGTTGTAACCTAGAAGGCCTTACAACTAGGCATGTATGCTGAATATTTGAAGAATCAATAGAAGTATTCTCTCTTCTTCCTCCTTTAGTTGTTGTTCTTTGTGTTTGCTTCCATTGTGTTAACTCTTGTAGGGTGGTTTGGATAGATGGGTGAGCCATTGGCCCTAGTTATTCATCTATTACCTAGGTCACTATGTAGCCATGAACATAGACCAAATCAACAAGATGCAAGAGGCATTGGAAAGAAAGAAAAATCATGAGATACTTAGAAAAGAGTAAAGGAAAGAAATAATTGAGATAAAAGACATCTTTCTAGATGCATTTATCTTGTAGGCACCTAATGAAACCAAGCCAATATTGGAACAACTATCAGAGATTGTTGAATAGATGACCAATAAAGACCAAGGGATAAACATAAAACTCATGGAATGATCTGAGAAGAAGTTTCAAGGAAAGGTGAATGAGAAAATATCTAGTGAAATAACACTATCACGGGTAAAGCTAGCAAAGAAAATTGAAAGGATGAAGATAGTACTTAAGAATATATTATCATTCTACAAAAAAATGTGTGATCCTTCAATCTTCACACAAGAAACCAACCAAAGAATAATGAGCTTGGAAAGAAATTTGAAAGTGTCAGGCATACAATTGACAAAACATCTAGCTCAAAGTGTGAAGCACTTTTATACAATGCTTCACACACAGAAGGAACTAGCTATATTAAGAGTAGAAAAGGCTAATATTAGAGCCAAATTAATTCAAATATAAGCTACCCTAACCCCTCACATGGAGATTCTCAAAAATGATCTAGCCTATGCTAAAAATGTATTGAAGAAAAATCCCAATCTTTCAACATTAGATGACTTAGTTCACTTTGTAGCAGAGACAGTAATACAAATCAAAACCCTAGAAGTTGCAATACAAAATTGGGATGCTGCTTTAAGAATTGTGATGGAAGTAAACAAGATCTTCTTGGAAAACTACTCATTCAACGTATAGACCCTTTGACATAAGTGTCAAAAGTGTGAGAAATTGTAAAAACTGGGAGATACATCAAATGGCTAGAAGGAGATTTAATCTATAAGGGGAGACATGTGAAAAGTGAGAGTCAAAATAAAAATAAAAGGGAGAGACAAACAAATAGAGCAAACAAAGGGGAGTAAAATGTAGAATAGCACAAAACATGGTATAGCAAGACACATCAAATAAAGATATCAAAATTCAAAATAAAGACAAGGAGTATCAATAGAGGAAAATTACTCTACTCAAAGAGATTTTGGATACAAAAAAGGTACATTAACTCAAGGGGAGTTATAAAGTTATTTACAAAACTTTGAACAAATCTAGAAGTTTTGTATATATGTTGAACAAAATGTATATTATACTCAAGGAGATTAGATTCATCATGTATAGTTAAGTGTTTTTGCCACTCATGTCAAAGGGGGAGATTTTTTATCTCAGATTGGTTTTGAAAATTAAGTGTCAACACACGTAAGAAATTTTCTAATTTTATGACGAGTATAATATAGATGCCAAGTTGCAAGGAGTGTTGAGTCACTCATGTGTCAAGTAAACACTATGTGCCAAGCAGATAGATAGAGCCAAGAAAGTTTCAAGTGCTGAGTGAACAATAGATTTTGAGCAAGTTTCAAGTGTCAAGTGAACAATAGATGCCGAGCAAGTTCAATTGCTAAGCTAGAAATAATTTTAATATGTGATGAACATTAGTATTACTAAGTGTCGAGTAACATAGAATTAATCTAGTTGTTTGTGATGGCACAAACAACTATGTAAAATATTTTTGAGCCAACATATGGATAGATCTTGAAGATTTATAGATAAGATCAAATCTATTTGGATTCCCTATACAATCTACATGCAACCAATTAGGAAAATGGAAGGAATTGTTTAGGAAAGTTGGATCAATCTCCATTGTAGATTCATACCTAAACCTAATTCATGAAATCCTTTTAAGGAGAGATAGAGCCCCATAGTTAATAGAGTGTAAGAGAGAATGCATGGGAGGAAGTAATGCTAGCAAAAATTTGAAGGAAGTGAAAGGGGTGAATTGATCAAGTTGAAGGTGACTTAGAAGAAGGACAATATTGTAGAATTAGTTAGCAGAATAGAGGATCAAGGTTACAACATTTTCATTTCAGATTAAATAGGATCAAGATGAATTGAATAGGGATATGAAATTAGCAATATCAGATTGTAAGTGCATCAGATCAAACATTCTACTATATTTTCTAACAACTATATCAAGAGAAAGAAATCCTATGGACTTAGGTTGGTTTAACAACCATTGTATAAAGCCTTTGATAAGGTGACATTCCAATGAGAGTTTCAAAGTCCTTTACCTAGGCACACTTTTGATACAATGTTAAAATCCTATGACAAGGTATAATCTAACAATCCTTTGTAGGTCTTGAATAGGGTAGGCCTTTCATAGGTCAGATCATGAGAATGGTCAAAATATTTAACCTTAATGGGTGAACCTTTTTGTTGCAGTAGTGTAGAATTGTGGGTGCCATCCCCACCACAGTTTTACCTTCTCATTTTGGAGGATTTCTAGGTAATCATATTTTGTGTCAAGTATCTGTATGGATGCATTTTCTTTATTTTTATATTTTTATGTATGCAATATTTTAAAGTTAAAAATTTTCAAGGTTAAAGTTTAGTACTTCTAATTCACCCCACCCCCCCAAAAGTATAGATTTCCCATTTGTAATCTCAACACATCTTTCTTCACATTTTCTAAGTTTATGGATCTAAACAATGTGTTAGAGTTGCAAAAAAGACAATGTCTTGATACCAAATTGTAGTGCCCATATTTTTTTGACCAAAAACACACATATTTGTTTTTTGGTTAACATATATATTTAAATCTTTACCTTGACTCAAATGTATAAAATCATATATTAGGAAAAAATGGAAAAAACAAAAACAAAAATAAATAACAACATGATGCAATTGAGGTCTATTTTAAATCATGTTTCTTATTCTTCACAATACATAAAATCAACACTATGATGAAAAATTAGTAAGATTGTTTATATTATTCTCACATTAATACCATGTAACTTAAATCTTACTTGTATTCTTAATCAAACATGAAATACTTCAATATCATATAACAACATACACATTTTTTTCATTAATATGACATGGACCAACATGTGTACATCACATCCATTTTCTTTCCTCTATCATATTGAAATAAATTCTTTATTTAAAATACTTATGAAACAAATACAATTACTTAAAATTGCATGTAATAAAAGCCATAATTTCCATTTCTTTCAACTTGCACTCTGAGACCCAAATCTATAATTAAAACAAAGGGAAAAATATGCAAATAGAATAAAGATAACCATGTAGAGCTCACCTCCCATCCAAGGTCTTTCTAAGACCACCCTCGAGTATAGAGAACCAAGCTAAATGACATACATAAACACCAAAACTCACAAATGCACAAAAAATAAAATTATAACATTTAACTATTGACAATATGGCTAAGTAGGATAAGTTTGTATATTGTTGGGGTTTTGATTTATAGAAACATATACACTATGTGAAGAGGGAACTATGTATAGATGAAGATTCCACAGTTAGACATGGAAAATTGTCTAAGTATCAGTTAGTTATCCAACATGACAAAGATATTTTTATGTGTATGCATGATAGAGTTATTATTAGCATGTGCACAATTGGGTACATATAGTACATAGTGTCAAGATGACGTATGTAAGTGTGCAAGTCAGTACAAAATGAGTTACAAATTAAATACCAATAAAGGAAGTATACAAAATAGAACATAACATAGCAGTAAATGGTGAATTACATGTTAAGGAATTATTTTGGTTACAAAATAATTACTTAACTACTTAGGGAAAACATCTTAGAAGTTAACCATAAGAAATTAAGAATTAATTTCGTATTTTTCCAAGTGTGTGAATCCTTGAAGGTCAACTAGACAATTTTGTAAATGTAAAGGTATAAAGGAAAGACAATGATATGTGAAGTAATGAGTAAGTTTTATGGGATAGGGGAATTGATATGAAAATTATATTGATGTGAATTCTAATGTATGATCAAAGGTATGTGAAGAGAAGCAAATGAAAGATCAGATATTGAAGATATCAATAGTAAAGAGGTTTTTGTATCTATCTATTTTGTATCAAGAAACTATATTATAAAATTGTATGTTTGGGAAGTTGGATAATATTGCATATATTTTGTAATTTTATATATCAACATCTAATAGGTTTGAATAAATCATAATTGGGTTGATTCTTGTAACAAGGCCTCGTCCTCTACTAAGGACCAAGACATTACATGTATGTAATAGACTCTTAATAGGGTCAACATCCTGAACAAGATAATTTTGTTTGGTGGATCATTTTGTGGGTATCATCCCCACTGGGGTTTTTCCTGACTAGGGTTTCCTTAGTTAAAAAATATATGGTGTTATGAGTTCCATTAATTCATTTTTATGTTCATTGTTCAACATTGTTAGTTCACTTTTATATGCATGCTATAATGATGTGGGAGCATCCTGGGTTGCATTGCTATCCTACATGTTTTTAGTTTTTTTCCTATTTTTTTTGAGTAACAATGTCTTGTATTTCCAATATTTTAGTAGTTTCCAAGTGTTGGAGACACACTAGGGAACCTTTTCCTATTAAGGTTTGATCCATTTTTACCTTGCTATTGGAGCTATGTTTTTCTAGTCTCTAGGTGCCTGTTGTGGGCTGTGTAACTAATTTTTTACTATGAGATAGGGGCTGAAAATTTTAGGTATTGAAGAGGGCCTAGATTAATCCATTTTTTCAAAGATGAAAGTCCTAATTCATTACAAGTTGGGAGATAATGAAAATTATCCTAGAGTATTGATTTTTGGTAGTTTGCACGATGGATTTTTGTGCTTAACTTTTGGGATGAATGTGCACTTATCCTTGGTGAATCAGACATTTTGAACTTGAGAGTTTGTAAGGGAAATAAATTAGTACCTTCAGCTTGAAGAACAAGTTCTAATTCAATTAGAGCTAGGAGATATCACAATTTTTCTTGGGTATCAATTTTTGGATAGTTTTGCATGAAATGTATGGAGTTTTCATCTTACATGGTTTCATAGGAGGAATGGGATCTTGATAAGTTAGGTACATGTTATTGGGTCATGTGTGGGCCTAGATATAACTTTTCATTTATTTTTTCTCATGTTTTTTATAGTTTTGGTTTATTCTTCCAAGGTGGACTTATATTATAATTAAATGCTTCACTGGCTGACTTGTGGCTTAGTTGGCATAAGGAGCATGAGTTGATGTGGAAATCAAAGAATATAGATGATACAATGAGGAAAGGAAATTAAAATCATATGTGTTTGGAAATCAAAACTTTAAGCTATATCTTGGATTTGAATGTATTTTGTATCTAGTTATAACCTAGAAGGCCTTATAGCCGAGCATGTATGGTGGTATTTTCTTGAATCAATAAAGAATATTGTTCTCTCTCTCTCTCTCTCTCTCTTTCTCTATTTTTTTATTCTCTTTTGTGTTTGCTTCCATTTTCTTAACTCTTTTATAGTATTTTGGATAGCTAAGTGTGCCATTCAGCCTTAGTTACTCAATCTCCTTGCATCATATAAAGTAATCATCAATATCCATTTTTTGGGTAAATTTTGTAAATATTGATTCATCCCCCTCATAGTATTCCCTATTTCTAACATTGGTATTAGAGACTAATTACTCTGAAATTATGAACAACTTGAGTAAGATGCCTATGGATATGAAAGAGTTGTAGAAGAACATTGAAGAATCTCTTGAGAAGATTAATCTTCTTATTGAAGAAAGAGATAACCTAAAAGAAAGATATGAAGATGCAACAGAATACATTGGGAAATTGAAAGATAAGATTGATCATCTCAAATTTAGAAAGGAACCCAAAGATTATACAACAGATAGTGATAAAGTATCAACATTGAAGAAGGAAAATGCAATTCTGAAACAAGAGTTGAAGATTTTTGAACTAAATTTAAGCTTGAAGAAGGATGATAGAAAAGTTGAAGAACTAAAATATGAAAATAAAGATCTAAGATCCCATCTTACATGAACTTGAATCCATCAAAATAGATCATGCAAAGCTTGAGAAGTATAATACTATTGTGAAAGGATAATTAATCTAGACCAAGAAACATTAGAAAAGTTATATTCTAGTAGTGAGAAAATTGATGAGAAACTATATTTTTAGAGACCTTTCTATTATAACACTAGTTTTGGATATTTTATTGGAGAAAAGTCAACAAAGAAAATTGAGTCAAGAAAGTTACCAAATTCAGTTGTTGAAACCCTTGAACATAAGAAGGATGACCTAGATAAGATAGAACCAATTTAATCTAAAGATGTACCAAAAGAAGTTGAACATGCAAATTAACATGAGAAAAGTGATAAATCGAAGCAAACTAACAAGTTGAATCACACAAAGAAGTAAGGTATGAATTTAAAGGTAGATGATTTCTTTGTAATGAACTTAGTCATATAAAGAGAGACTATACATGTAAGTCATTCAAACTTATTACAAATTTTAATTGTTGTAACTATCATGGTTTTGGTCATAAAGTAGTTGATTGTAAGTGTTAAAGTTTAAGTCAATTTAGATGTATTTATCCTTTATATATGTGTATATAAATAAATAAATAAGTGTGTGTGTGTGTGTGTATATATAAAACTTTAATCTTAATATAAACTTTAATCATAGTTATATATACATATACATATACATATAAATATACATATACATATATAAAACTATGATAAAAGTTTATATTATACTAATTATCTAATTAATGAATAGATAGATCCCATGAAGGATGTTTCTTGATTGATTATTCTTTTTATGCATATAAGAAGTTACTTCCATTTGAAAAACACATACCAAATACAATGGTAGTGTTAATACATTTGCAATAGATCCTTTCAAATTCAACATGGTATCAGAGCAAGGTTCTAACTTAAATAACACTAGCATAAGAAAAGTAAAATAGAGTACAATAGATGTTTAGGCCTTGTGCTATGTAACTATATTGGTATATTCACCGCACCCCAATGTATCTCCCTCAAGGTTAAAAATCGTAGAAGATGTTATGTATATCATAAAAGATATTAGAGAGATCTCTGATAAGATTTGGCAATGGTTTATGAAGACAATATTTTTTGAGAGTAATATGTATGAAGCATAAATGAAAATGAAGTATGCATATTATCCAAAAACAAATGAGGAATAAGGTAGGGATATAACCTCATCAAGATTATATTGAGAAAGCCAACAAGGACACATTAAAAATAATTGAATGCCAATAGTCACAATAGGGGAAGAAAAGGAACAAAATATATACTTGGCAAAGGTTATTATTTAATTCAACACTAATTTTTATTGATTCAAGGATGCAAATGTCAAAAATTTAATGTAGTAAGTCTTTTGCCCCAAATTCAGATTCTCACCTACCACCTTGATGACCTAAAAAATAGTTAGAAACATTGAATATGGGTAGGTGAGTTCAAATTTGGAAAGAGAGGGAAACCATTTTTGCCAAGAGACAAAAGGGACGAATCTAATTCATTTGACTAGTTGAAGGCAATATAGTAGAACGATTGGATTAGTTGTAGAGTAGAGAAGAGAAGTTGATTAGTAGATCAAGTTAGAGTTTAGAAGATAGAAGGAAGTTAGTTTCATGTTTAAAATTGCATGTATTTCATCTTATTGTTCTATAAGTTCATATTGATTTGACCTATGAAGCATTGATTGCTCCAAGCATTGTTGTATGTAGCCATTAGAGTTGTATGTTTGAAGTTTAAATTTTATCAGTTCAAAGTTTTATGTTTTTTCTTGTTGAACTTGAATGATCCTAGATTTTGTAATAGTTTAATATTATTTGAATAGAAAGCAAGTAGGCATACAAATCTTTGGCGTTCCCTTCTTCTACTTATCATTGCATGATATTTTGCATTTGAGAAGTTCATAGTTGAAAGCTTCTTCCTTTGGCTCTCTACATTTTAATGGTGGTAATATCTAGGCTATAAGTCCAATACACAACCCACTTGATCTACTCCTTAACTAAGTTCTCTGTTTTTTGCTCTTACCGAGCTCACATGACATCCCTTGTTGCCAAGATTAACCTTGCAATAGTTACTGAGCTCACTTGACAACTATACTACTAAGCTCATTCAGCATACTCTATGCCAACTTTCCATTTTGTATTGAGTTACTTGGCTTCTTGTTGTGTCAAGTTAGCTTGGTACCTACTTCTATCACTTGACATCTATTGTGTGCCAAGCAAATTGTCACACAACACCTTCTTGTACTAAGAAAATTATTAACGATTGTGATTTATTTTTCACATGGTATCAGAGCTTTGAGGCCCCACATCCAAGGTGAGTTAGGGCATTTGTTTTCTAGGATATTTGACATGGTAGGAGATACGAGAAAGATATGGCAGTAGCCACGATCCTTTAATGGACAAAATTAGGATACATGGCAAAAGAAAATGAAAATCATAATGGTTGCAAATGATTTATGGAGGTTTTGATAAATGGATTCAATGATGTTATAGCCCTAGTATTTTTATGTTGGCCTCAAAATGCACAAATGGCTAAATTGAAAGAATCAAGGAGAAAGGATGCAAAGACATTAAGTTTGATTGAAGTAGCAATGACATAGACAATTTTTCCCAAAATTGTAGTAGCAAATTATGCAAAGAAAGCATGAGATATCCTTGAGACAAACTTCAAAAGGACTGATAAGGTTAGAGTAGTGAAGCTAAAAATGATCAAAAGGGAGTTTGAGAACCTTAAGATGAGGGGCAATGAACCTATTATAGAGTTCAACTCATGAATATCCACTTTGATAAACTAGCTCAAATAAAATGAAGAAGATTATGATGAGTAGAGAATTGTGGAAAAGATACAGAGGAACTTTCCTCAAAAATATGACAATCTTGTGTTGACCATAGAGGGAGTGAAGGACCTCACCACACTGACTTGGATGAGTTGATGGGAACTCATCAAACCCATGAGCACCAGATAAATAGATCAACAACAACTTCCCAAGAGTAGTCTTTCAAGGCTCGAGATTTAATAGGAAGGCAAGAGGAAGAAATAGCTTCAGTAGAGGCTCAAGAAGTAGAGGTCATGGGAGGAATGGTCAAAAAAATGCTAGTGTAAAAAGAATTACAACTTCAATAAGAGCAATTTTGAATGCTACTACTATCATAAGTATGGGCATTATGCAAGTGAATGTTGGAAGAAATAGGGTGATGAGTCAAAGTAGAATGCTAATGTGGCTGATGTGAACATAGAAAATGCAAAGAATCCCATAGCCTTGATCATGTGCAACATTGGTGAAGAAGGCAACCTTGAGGCTTGGTACTTAAACAATAGTTGTAGCAACCACATGACTGGTAATGAAAGTTTATTTTCTTTCATTGATAAGAAAAGTTTGAAATTAAGATTGGAAATAATGGAACCATTCCCATAGTGTGCAAAGGATCTATTATGATCTACACAAGGCAAGGTGAGAAGAAGGAAATATAGAATGTGTATTTTCCCCTTGATATGAAGCATAATTTGATGAGTGTTGGAAAACTCATTAAAAATGGATACAAGGTGGTGATGGAAAATAAAAAAATGTGTCATTCATGAGAAGGATGGGAGTAATGGGTAAGAGCACCAAGTTGGGTCACAATTTCCCAGAAGTAAATTCCATTGAATGAGACCTTTTAGAAATGGGTACCCAATTTTCTAAGAATCAAGTTCTCAATTTTTAAAACTAGCTTTAGGAACCTGATCCATGTTCAAAAAATTGGGTGCCCAATTTGTTCAACATGGATTGTGTGCCCGAACCTTTTTAAAATTGGGTTCCCAATTTTTAACAAATCGAGTACTCAATATGTTTAAAATTGTGTACCCAATTTCAAAATATTGGCTATCCCATTTTGGGAAACTACAAATCCCCATTTTTTGGGACTTTTTTGCTCATTTTAACTTTTCTAAAAATGTGAGCCTGATTTTAGGACTAATACAAGAGCCTATTTTGGAGTTCTACTGACCCCTCTGCTGCTATTTTTCAGCATACCAAGTATTTTATTTTGTTTTATACTATTTTATTGAATTGTTTTCAGTTTTACACTTTATATTTTTGTCATTTTATTTATTTTTTTCAGCTTTAATATGTAAAATTGTAAATTTTCATTACATTAACAATATTATCTTTTGATTATTGTATCTATTAATTTAAATAATAGTTTCATAAATGTTCATTTCAAAATTATCATTATAGATGTTTCAATGTATTTAATACAAATTAAAATGTTGAATGATTAGATAGATGTAAATTAGATTGTTTAAACATGTAATTACATTCAATATTTTATACTTATTTCAAATAAATAGTAATTGATTATAGATTAGTTTGTAAACCATATAACAACGAAAGTAAAACTAACTATATTTGTAAGTCTAACCTCAACCTAACCATACTTGTACAATAATTTAATCTAAACCCTAAACATAAAACTAAGTATTTAATGTGTAGACTATGTATTCTGAGCCGCAATGTGAGCTGAGTTAGTAATCCAATAGGTACCGAGTGACTTCAGGTGCTGAGCAGTATATAAGTGCTGAGTGACATATAGGTACTAAGTCACAGTTAATGTAAAGCAAGTTAGAATGCTTCATATGTTGAGTGAACCAAAATCATATCTGTGCCAAGCAAGATAGAGTGTGATTAGTGTTGAGCAATCCATGATAGTATATGTGTTGAGCATCAGTAGTCTAGTCTACGCTGAGTAACACAGAATAAACCATTTTTGGAGTCGACAAAGAATGATTGGCCATCAAAATAATTGATATTTTTGATTTATTTTATTAAATAGTAATTTTGTGATTTTTTATGTTGTTTAAACATATATGAAAATTATATTCAATGGACCCACCACCACCCCCTCCCCCTCCCTCACCCTGCCTCTAACCCCTCCATCTCCACCTCCACCTCCACCCCCACCTCTACGACCACCTATTCATCCTCCACCACCTACCGTAGAGGATTTGCAAGAGAGCATGAGGCATAATCTTAGTGACCTCATCTGAGATATTGAGACTATTAGGCATGAGGTCCACCCCCTCCTCACCTACTATGCCTTGTAGATAGCATGAAAGGCATCACTCACACTAAAGAGAATTTGGATTCTGATATTGATAGCTTTAGATTATGGAGGCAAAACATGAATGCCTATTATTCTGATGGCCAACCCTATAAAGAGGTCCATAATCTCAAAATAATTAAAGAAGATTTCACTAGATATTTTGTAAACCCTAAGACAAGTGAGCATATTAGCAATAAGAATCCTTGCATTTCTATTAGATGGTGCACACATCTGTGTATAGCATCAAACTTTTGGGAGTGGTGGTGCAGGCTATTTGACCATCCACCACATGCTAATCATGAGATGCCCATGTACTTCCTTAAGAAAATATGGGCTAAGTTTGAATTGGGTTTGAAACCCAATTGTTTTGATACTAGAGGATTTTAGGAGGTTGGTGGAGGGATGCCTCAAGATAGGCCCAGGGAAAAGCTGAGTGATAGAAGGAGAAATTGCATATGGCCTCAGCCTCTCATACCTCTTCCAACACTAGTTGTCCCAGTGCCACACCATCATCAAGCAATGTCACTTGCTCTTACCTCATTGAGTGCCCTTTTGGGAAATTTAGCAGAGTAGTGGACGTAGGCAAAAGATATTTGTCCACTTGGACACATTTGACCTAGCTATGGAGATATATGCAGAGGACCCTAGAGTGATGTTAATGGGGCACATGATGTCCATTATGAGTTTGATGATGATGTATACACTGCCCATTCTGATGGTGGTGATGATATTGATGTGTCATCATTTGTTGACCTCATATAGGGAGAGCCCAGAGATAGTCAGGAGTAGCAGGTAAAATTTTAATTAAAATTTAAATATAAAGGACATAATTATTTACTTTCTACATACATGTGTAATTGTATTAACCATATTAATGTATGTTGATTTTGAAATAACAGAGGATGGATGATAATATTCCTCCTAGGAGGTAGTATAGTCTTTTTTGGAGACCTATAGATGTTGCCATCCCTCATACAGTATGCACTTTGAATTACACTATAAAAATGTACATCTAAACTTGAATTTAATAAATGTGATCATATGTTCTTTTTATCTAATTTTGTAGGGATTGTTAGCTGCTACACAATTTGATGTCAGTACAGGTCTTGATTCATTAACCACTGAGGCACAACCTCAAATATCTATGGTATGAACTTTTGACTCAAGGAAAATAGTTTGTAATATTTTTATGTATGTACTTTATTATTAGCTTATAATATAAAAAACTTTGATTCATGTGTATAATTTTTTTTGTTTTGATTTTATGAACAAGTGATGGATTGTACTTATCCATATAGGCATTGGTATAGTTTTTTTTTAACTCCATCTTTTGACAATGCACGACATGTCGATGATCATCATGCTAGCATTACGTTAGATGCATTTGTGATAATGGCTACTACTCAAGTATGACGTGTGTGTGTGTTTATAGTGTATAAAAAATGTAGTGTACAAATTATGTAATTTTTAGTTTACATACTTTGTAATTCATGGATATATAATTTTGACTCAACATTTATGGATCCATAATTTTAGGACTATGTTACCATGAGTGTTACTAAGAGTACGAGACTAAGCTAGATGGAGGTACCGACATCATCCTTTGAGGTAAAAATTGTGATTAATGTACATACATAGTTCATTATGCACTTAATAAAATTTTAAAAATGTATGTATTGTAAATTACAGGACTTCATGACTGCCACATTTAGTAGCTTTCATAGTGCACCTCTTGTTACAGAGGGACACCCATCTCATGTGGTATTATTTTTATTATGTAATGATTATTTAATTTATTTGAAAGCTAGATTTTGAAACCCATTTCAATTAAGCATGTACATGATGAGACAACTCATGTTACATAGGATGATCCCTCTGAGTCCTCTTCATTTGGACTAAAGAGGGTTGCAGATCAAATAGATTAGGTATTTTTGGCACCTTTAGATTGTTTTTTTATGAAACATTATTTATTTTGATACACTTTGTATTAGGATAGTTAACTGTATTATATGCATTTTTTGACTTCATAGATCATTTGATAAGTAGGAGATAATTTTCACAGCTAGTCAAATTGTGATATTACTATCAGGATTTAACTATGTGATTTTTGAGTCAAACTCATTGACCCATGTTTCATGAGCAGTGATCCAACATGAATCCATCTCTCATGAAAATAAATGGAACACTTAGCACTCATTGGAACTAGGTGATGCTCATAGGGGTGAAGCACCGGGACATCCCGAGAGGTCACCCATCCTAGTACTACTGTAGCCTGAGTGCACTTAACTACAGAGTTTCCTCCATGGTCAAACCCAAATCTTGCAACCCCATTTTCAAAACTTGGTGTTGGGTTTGACCATGGATGAAACTCTGTAGTTAAGCATGCTCAAGCTGGAGTAGTACTAGGATGGGTGACCTCCCAGGAAGTCCCGGTACTTCACCCCTGTGAGCATCACCTAGATCCAATGAGTGCTAAGTGTTCCATTTATTCTCATGAGATATGGATTCATGTTGGATCACTACTCATAAAAAATAGGTCAATGAGTTTGATTCAAAAATCACACAGTTAAATTCGGATAGCAATATCACAATTCATAGATTATGTTATGACATGTTAGACCATGCACTATTTTTTTATGACTTCTTATCATGTGAGTGTATGTAGTATGTATTATAATGTTAGATCATGTTGTAGGTATTCAAAATATTTTCATTATTTTAACATATAGCCATAGCTGAAAATGACATACACTACAAGGAGATTGATACCACACAAGTATTTTCCAATGGAGATTCCAAAGAATTTGATGTAGCACTAGCAGAACTAATGGAGAAAAATAGACAAGAAGCTAAAAAATATATATTACTCAATCTGGAATAAGAATCACAAGCCATAATGCTTTTTGAAGTGACTAAACAAAAGAAGAGAGCCATTGAAGACAAGGCCATGATAGAAGATGACAAGAGAAATCTCACCAATAGACTTAAATAGAAGAAAATTGAATTTGAAAAGATTTCAAACATGCATCTAGATACCTTAAGTCAGATGATGAATGCTTATCATGAGCTAAACATGAAGGACATTGAGATTTCCACTGTGAAGATGTAGAATGAACAATTGTATACTGAATTGAAGAGAAAAGGAGATAGCAAAAAGCTACAAAAAACCTAATGAGGCTATCAAGTACTTTGAGAAACTATTGAAATCACCAAGGGCTAGTAATGATACTTCAAGACTTGGCTACACCAGCACTAAAAAAGGAGAATCATCCAAGACTACATAAAAAAGGAGTAATAAAGGTAAGAATGCTAAACCTACTTGTGATTTCTATGTTAAAAAGGGACATACCTCTAATGTGTGAAAGAGAAAGAATATTCATCAACATGATCAACCTATAAATGCAAGCTTTTGTCACAAGTGTAAAAATAAAAGACATCAAGCACATGAATGTAGAACAAAGACTATGATGACACCAAGATTTGAAGGTCACTGCTACAACTACAAAAAAATATGGGCATAGAGCATTTGAATATAGATCGAAGCCTATATGGACACCTAATCAGCCTACAAGAGGAAACAACCATGGTCATCACTACAAATGGGATTACAATACTAGGTACAACTATCACTATTGTCAAGAGTATAGACACATTCCTAAAAATTACATAAGGACACATTTTAAAGGAAGTTACAATAGATGGCTAAGCCAAACTACATGTTTCAGTTGCTTGAAGATTGGTCATATTAGCAAGAATTGCCCTATAAAGTCAAGAGCACCCAAGACAAAAGTCAACAAAGGAAAAGAGAAGGTTGATGTTGAACAAATAAGAGGGCAAATGAACAAGACTTGGAAGAAGAAATATGAGTGTAGCACATAAAATGGAGAGATCACTTCACCCAAGAGGTCAAGTGATCATACTTCATCCAATTAAATAAAAGAAGGTTGTTTGGGACTGATATACAAAGTTATATCATACATTAGTCCCAAAGAACAAAAGAGTACTATAGAGAAGAAATCAACATGAGAAAAAGATGCCAAGTAAAATTTTGAAGAAGTTTTTGAGTTACTTTTAGATGCCAAGTAAAGTTCCAATGGATACTGAGCTGATAGTTGAAGCTGAGTGAAGTAGAATTCTAGTGGAGGCTGAGTAAACAAATTACAATGGGAGCCGAGTTATGTTGAATCCTTCAAGTGTTGAGTTTATAGCTATAGGCATGAATCATTTAAGGCTAGGTCTTTGATAGGTATAAGGTCAATTATTGTTCATTTTCACACCATTCAAACATAGAGAAAATATGAGAAGAGAAAAGAAGAAATAAAGCAACAATGTAACAATCATTTGCATCAATTCCAACAATAATTTAGAATAAGTTCATCAATTTAAAGGTATTTATCAAGTGTTGAGCTACGTAGAGTTATAATTTTAATACGTTTAAAACCCTAGTTTGGTAAAATGGCCTCTAGCTCAAGAAACCTCAAAGAAAAAGAGAGTTGTGAGATTCAGTTAATCAAAAATGAAGTAAAGCAACCTAAATTTAGGCCAATCCTAGAAGTTGCCTATATAAATGGCCAAGTTGGTGCATTATCCATCATTCCACCTAAAGTACTCATGGTTCAAGATGTGAGAAAATCCTACAACTACAAAATTGGTGCCGTAGGAGACTTTGAAATATTCCAAGCTTATGACAAACTATGTGAGAATAAGATTCTGAAGAAGGAATTCAAGATAGTTGAGAAAAAGGGTTTGATAAATGTACTAGTCTACCCTATAGGATTCAAAATTGAATAGATTTGCATTGTCTTGAGTTGAATTCATGATGGATGTCTATGGCTAGAGATAGGACCTATCAAGATCATAAAGGGCATAGTTCATGGGGTTATGATATTCCCAACCCTAGATTGGCCAAAGACCTTGAGAAGGGATAGAAAGGAAGTCATTGAGAAGAATACTAGAGTGAAGTGGATCAATAGGGGAATGACCATTGATACAATAACCAATCCACTTCTAAATTTTGCTGTGAGAATTATATCTCACAAAATCTACCAATCCAGTAGACTAAATAGTGTGCCATGTTTAGCAATTGATGTAGCCTACAAACTAGTGAAGAAAGATCACACCTATGATTTGCTAGAACTCATTTTGTAGCAAATTAATGAGAACCTAGGAGCTATAAGGAGATCAAAAAGTGTTCAATGCAAATTTTTCTCAATTCTTATGTGTATATTATTTTATGTGATGGAAGAATTTTCTTCTATAGGAAAGGTAAATTGGAACCCCAACAAAACTACTATTACACAAATCAATGAGTTCATTGATCAAATGGGTGACAATTTTGAGGCATAGATGACAAGCTATTTTGATGACTTTAAGAAGTCTATGAAGCAAAGAATGAGGATACCAATTTCACTGCTAGAGAAATATGTCAATGAGATATGCTTCTTGGTTGACATTGACTACACCTAAATTCAAGCTACAATACCAAGAGTAAGATGGCTAAGGCCATTGAGATATGAGCTTAATTTAGATAAAGCCTCAGCAAAAATCACAAGATTTCTTGCAAATGAAATTGATAAGGTAGCTCCTCACTTTGGGACATATGATGTTTTCAAGTCCAAAGTTGAGATTGAATTGAAAATAGCTTCTATCATAAAAAAGAAAGAGAAAATTGTAAGGAAGATAAAGAAGACATTTGGAGCAAGCGTTAAGGGAGAAGCATGTGAAGAAGAAGAAGAAGAAGAAGTAGAAGGAGATAGTGAGGAAGAAGGTGAGCAAGGGCATGGCCTAGTTGAGTTGACACAAGGCCAAGGAGAAAACAAGGAGGAAGCTGTAGAGGGAGAAGAAGCCAAGGAAGAGCCTAAACCTGTCAAAAAAAAGAAGAGAAATGTAGAAACATAGCCTTCAGCTTAGCCCAAGCCTAAAAAGCTCACCAAGCTAGCTCAAACTAAACTAGCCCCAGCTAAGCTAGTAGCAACAAGGGCCACTAAAAGAGCATCTACTCAAAAGGCTAAAGATGCATCAAAGGAGAAGAAGAAAGCCACTGATCAGCCTACTAAAGAGCCCAAGAAAAGAAGAAGGTATGTGGCATAGCTAGATACAATTGAAGAAAGAATAGAATTAGAGGACATTAGCCAATTTAAAGTGGTAAGTCATCCTCCAAAATTTGCAATTGATAAACTTTGTAATAAGATTAAAAATGAAAATTTGAATGATTTAAAGTCACTTAATTTCAATAAGCTTAGTAGGGAAGAGTAGAATAAAGTAGAGGAATTTGTGTATGCCATGATGGAAGAATTTAAAAACACACCTCTAGAGCTTGACAATACTATTCCCAAGGAACTTTATGAAATAGTTGAGAATAAGTGGCATTATTGTCTGAAGATGGAAAGGGAGATTAAATAATCTACCCTAGTACAAGTAAAGGCTGACATGATAAAGGCTCAAATGACAAAGGAAAAAAAGAAACATAGTGGCAAGTTTGCACCCAAATATAGAGCCTTTTGCATCCTTCAGAATAAGATTGAGGATGTTGTAAATAAATCCATGCAATTTTTGAAAACAAACTATAAAATTAATGATGATAAAATAGAGGAAACCAATAAGGCAAAAACTAGTGGCAAAGAGAAGGAAGAGGAAAAGAAGGTACAAGAGCAAAAAGGAGAGGCAGAGACAAAGGTAATAGAAGAAAAAAAGAAAGAGGAGGAAAAGAAAAATGAGTAAGAAAGAAGAGAGAAAGAGAATAAGGAGAAAGAAGAAGAAGAATCAACTAAAGGAGAAGAAATGGTAATAGCCAATCAACAACAAGAATAACAAGAAGAACAGAATGTGCAAGACACATAATTGCCACCTCCTAGTCCACCTCATGTAACCACTACACCTACAAAGATAGTAATCATAAAGGATGTTACTAAAAAGTTAGCTCAAAACATCAATCCACTAACCATAGAGGATCTCTCAAAGATCCTCCACCAATCTACTCTATAGGAACAGTTGTCTACAAGCCCTATATTGGTGAGTGTTGATGAATTACAACAAGGTAGTAGTAGCACCACAAAGTGAAAAGGTGAAACCAAAGGTACCACCTTTCAGATACATCGTTACTACCACCTTTCACATACATAGCTACTAGGACTTAGATTTTGATGCTTCTACCACCACCTCCACCAAGTGCAAAAAATGATACTATTTAGATGCCAAGTGTAGAGGAAGGGAAGTTAGATGGAAAAGAGGACAGAACAAAAGAAAAGGAGCAAGCTACCATTTAGATATTGGTAGAATTACCAAAGATTGGCACTCCTACTAAGACCATTTAGAAGTTGAGCACTGAAGTTGTCCCCTTACAATTTTCAACTCAAGGCTCGAGTTCAACAAGAGTGGCTAGAGTACTTCACTATGGAGACCCTGAATTAGATGAAGATATTGTGATTCCTTCCTATGATTCCAAGACTATAAAAATGGCACAAATGACTAAAATGCAAAATGCATTAGATAGAAGGATGAGGTAGGAAATACTGAGGAAAGAATTCAAACATAAGCAAGCACTTCATGATATTAAGGACATCTTAATGGATGCCTTCAACTTGTAGTCACTAGATGAAGCCAAGTCGATAATTGAGCAACTATCAGACATAGTTGACCAGGTGACAAATGAAGACTAGGATACCAATGTCAAACTCATGGAATGGTCAAAGAGAAAGTTTCATGGAAAAGTGAATGAGAAGATATTAAGTGGAGTTTCAATTGAATAGGTAGAGTTTTCCAAGACAATAGATAAGGTCAAAATCATCCTTGAAAACATTTTTTCATTGTATAGGAAACTGTGTGATTTTTCCAATTTCACACAAGAAACCAATCAAAGAATAATGAACTTGGAAATAAATTTGAAAATCTCTAGCATGAAATTACCTAGAGATCTAGCTCAAAGTGAGAAACATTTTTCACAATTGCTTCACACAAAAAGGGAGTTAGCTATACTTATAGAAGAGGAGGCTAACATTAAGGCTAAATTGATGCAAATCTAGTCCTCCATAACCCCTCATCTAGAAGTCCTCCACAAGGAGAAAGTGTATCATGAAATAATTTTGAAGATAGATCCAAACCTTTCTATACTTGATGGACTTGTACACCTTACTGCAAAGACTACCATCTAGCACAAGTCACTTGACATAGCTTTGGAGAATTGGGATGTAGCTCTAAAAATAATAATGGAGGTAAATAGTAATTTTTTGGCTAAGTATGGTATTACTCCTTAGAACCCTTTGACAGAAGTGCCAAAAAGGTGGAGATAATAAGATAGGGGGATATAATAGAAGGGGAGAATACAATTTTGATAACCAAGAGGGGGAGATACAAATTTTAGAAAGTTGCTTTGATAAAAAATGCAAATATTCCATAAGCTCTGATAGATCAGATACAGAGAAACAGGTATAGGGAAGAGAATAATAGAATATTAGGCACATTTAGCACAAAATTTTGGTTGCAAGAATGTCAAGGCATAATTAGCTTAGGGGGAGTTAAGGTATTTTTGAACAAATTTTGAAATTTTATGGATAAGGTACTCATAAGGATAGATTAGAAATGTTTAGTTAAGTGTTTTTGAAACTCATGTCAAAGTGGGAGGTTGTTGGTCCTTAGATGGTTTTGACATTTGAGTGTCAACACACTTAATCACTCTCTACATAGAAGCTAAGTACACTATGTATGTCAAGCCATAGTATGATCTAAGTCAGTATTCCAATAGGTGTTGAGTGACTTTAGGTGTCGAGCAATATATAAGTGCCAAGTGACATATAGTTGATGAGTCATAGTTAATTCTAAGCAAGTTAGAATGCTTCATATGCTGAGTGAACTAGAATCATATATGTGCCAAGAGAGAAAAAGTGTAATTGGTGCCAAACAATCTAGGATAGTATATGTGCTAAGGATCAGTAGTCCAGTATGTGCCGAGTAACACAAAATCAAAATATGAGTTTATGCCCTCACAAACTCATATGTAAACCATTTTTGGAGTCAACATAGAAGGATTTCAAAGGATAAAAAAGATGAGAATGAATCTTTTACATTCCCTATGCGATCAACATGTAGCCAATTAGAAAAATTGAGAAGTCATGCAACCAATGATAAAAATACAAGGAATGAGTGGGAACTTAAGATTCAATATGGATCATAGATCCATACCTAACCCTAAGTCTTCACAAGATTTAAAAAGGAGGTCATAGACCCCATTTGCATGGGTCAATGTGAATAGTGTATGGGGAGACTATAATGAAATTCAGTGTGAAGAAGGAAAGACTTAGAGGAATAGAGTAGAAATTTCATATCCAGTTGATTAGAACAGTACAAGGGACAAGAGACATGACCAGATATCAAATCTCAAAGGATCAAGGTTAGAAGGAGTAGACCAAGTGCCTGAATCCAACAATAAAATATTGTATACTATCAAGTTCATTGTTCTAATACTTTCTTGCCATTGTATTAGAAGTTGAAAATCCTATTTTGATAGGTTAGCTTAATAGCTAGGTAGGAGAACCTTTGGAGAAGGTGATTAAAAATCCTATGTATTAGGTGGGTTCAACAACCTATTATAAATCCTTTAATAGGGTGACACTTCATGTAAAGTGTTTATAAATCCTCTAATCAAGTCACTATTGACACAGTGTAAAGCCTTTAACAGGGCAGGCCTTTCACAGGGCAAACCATCAAAAGTGGTTGAACATTTATTGTTGTAGTGATTTTTGTGGTATCATCCCCACCCTAGTTTTACCTTCTTATTCTTGGAGGGTTTCTGGGTTACCAAATTTGGTGTTATGTGTTATTGCAAGTGATTTATTCTATGTTCATTTATATGTTTATGTGCATGTAGTTTGCTTTTTAGTTATATGTTTAAATTGTTGAAAAGAGTTAAAAGTGTGGTACTTCTAATTCACCACCACCCCCCTGCTCTCAGAAGTACTCTTCCCATTTTGAACATTCCAACAGTTTGTTTCATGGATTAGAAAGGGATGATGTAAACTATTTTATAAATGTATATTCTTTCAGCCTTTCATACCCTGTGACATGTATCGTGGATGATTGTGCATTCTAAATTAATTGCAAGTGGCATTCAGAACAAATGTATATTATTTAAATGGATTGAAAATGTTATTTTTCTTTCATGTGGATGTATTATTTATTTTACTTCTAGTATAATTATTTAAAAATGAAATGTGACTCGACGTCTTGGTATCCTTAAGGAATGTAATCTCTTATGTTTTTAATGTATTATTGTACATGTTATTGCTTACTTAGTAAAACTTTAGGTTAGTTCTCTGGATCCCTTGGTTGGGCATTACATAATGTGCTTCCTTACCTTAAAACCATATCTTTTTTAATAAAATGACACACTAACCGTAAACATAGTATTAACCTTGATGTAAAATCTTACTCTCACCATAATTCTAAACCTAACCCTAACACTGATTAAATTTTTAACCAAATTATATAATTAAAATTGATAAACTTAATTCTAAACCTAACCCAATCATTAATAAAATTAATCCTAAATTTTAAACCCTAATTCTAATAGTAACTTCAAATCTTAAACCTAACACTTGATCACTAGCCAAGTAACCATATGTAATAGTACATCCATAATGTCTAAAAGTAATCTTAATCCTAGGTTTGAAAACTATATTTAATTATTTTAAATTGGATTGAAGAAATATTATGGATAATATGAATAACATTATTTTGAGAATATATGCTATTAATAATTAGTTCTAAATAATGAAATGGATTGTGTATAAATATTCATTTATTAATGTAGTTATTTAATAGTGATTGTATATAATTGTCTTAAGTTAAATTATAGATCTTGGTAAATTGATATTTTGAGACACTAAAACTATACTAACTATAAACTTCCTCTATCAAACTATTAAATTAAGTATATTTTATAATTTTCCATTACTCATTCAACTTGTGAAATAAGTCTACATTCATCACAACTCTAGCTATGAGTTTGTATGATTCTATTCTTTTATAACCTTTTTAACCTATTCATTACTAAGATTTCGATCCAACAAAGGTAACATTACTAAAAATTGCTTGATCTTGAGATGAACATACAATCCACAATGAGGATACAATCCTCCAGTGTCACAAAATAAATATACATAAAAATTGATAGTGTTGATGTTTGTAAATTTTAGATCGTTGAGAGAGCCTTTGTACATTGTTCCAAGAGGAATTTATTTATATATTTGTCTCATATTTTATCTACACTAAGCTCAAAGTTTGTAGAAGTAATAAATTGATTGTAATGTTTGAATGGTGTTAGTTTCCTTACAAGCCTATCACTGATCCTCTAATGAATACATTGGACCATTAATTTTCATAACATTAAACTATAGTGATGATAACATAATGCTTAATGAATACTTGAATTGAATCTAAAGTACATTGATTCCAAACCTTATCAATTCTTGCCAAGTCTACAATAGTAATAAATTATCCAATATGGTCCTCCTTTGAATAGAATGAACTTTTAACATTTATCAATGATGAAAACCATAGTGCTAATAAGGAGAACTAAAAAAAGCTAATTGAATCTCAAAATTATGGGCCTATTCCAAGAAACAACTATGGAGTCCGCTAAGCACCTAATGGAGTGCTTAAAGATGGAAGAGTGTCTTAATATTATCTTTTACCTAATACATCAATGGGGTTAGTTTAAGATTTTAGACAAACCATCCATCATTGTCTCTATCTATTTTTTTTATCATTCTTGGATGGAGAATTAACTATATTTTTCATAGGAACCACTTCAAATATATGAACTAGATTGTTAGTAGGACAAATAAATGCACAAATAGTGTTGAATAAAAAATCTTCTAGGAGCAACAAAATATATTTTCCCTTTCTATAAGGTTAGTTAGGGATCTAGGATAGAAACATATAACTGTAATATTATTTTCAACAAGACTTTAAAAACTAAATAGAATAGGAATGTAACTACTCTAGCATGATATAAAATATCAATAATAAAAAAATTACTACATTTTTTCATAAAGTAATTCCATGTAGGATCTAGATCATAATCTAACAAAACAATGGTTAAAATATTGGGAATTTTCACATCCTTTTCCTTAACATCAAAAACATGTTCCCTTGAACTTGCATAGACAAAACAAGTTCATATCTAACATAAAAACTAGATTTATAGTTCCTCCTTATAATAGAGACACAGATAAAGATCTACCATCTACATAGATACTTAAAACATAACTATTTAAAGAGTTATTTAAGTCTACTTAAAGATTATTTATTCAATTTTTGGCAACCAACACATTTCCTTGTAGATGTCACCATCTAAAAGAACAATCCTAACCCAAACCACAATCTTATTTTTATGTTCAATAGACTAATTGTTTCAATACTGATCCTTAATCGTATAAATTTTCTAAGGCATAATCATAAACATATTTATATAAGATATTTCTAGAATTCACATTTAAGTTGATTTATTAATATAGTTTTTTGGAGTATTATTTTATGATTAGGCTTAAATTCGGTATAATGTTCAATTAGCCTTAACATTAAAGTTTACTTAAGTGTTTAACTTTATTTATTTAATTGATATGGTTTTAAATATTTGTGCATTTATATAATTGATATTTTAGATTTATTTTATTAAATAGTGATTTTGTGATTTTTTATGTTGTTTAAACATATATGCAGATTATATTTGATGGACCCGCCACCACCCCCTCCTCTTCGCCCACCCCACCTCCACCCCCTCCATCTCCACCTCCACCTCCACCCCCACCTCCAAGACCACCTAGTCCTCCTCCAACACCTATTGCAGAGGATCTGCAAGAGAGCATGATGTATAATCTTAATGACCACATGCGAGATATTGAGACTATTAGGCACGAGGCCCACTCCCTCCTCACCTACTATGCCTTATGGATAGCATGCAAGGTATCACTAGCTCTAAAGAGCATTTGGATTATGATATTCATAGCTTTAGATTATGGAGGCAAAGCATGCATGCCTATTATTATGATGGCCAATCCTATAGAGAGGTCCATAATCTCAAAATAATTAAAGGAGATTTTACTAGATATTTTGTAAACCCTAAGACAGGTAAGCATATTAGCGATAAGAAGCCCCACATTTATATTAGATGGTTCACGCATCCATGTATAGTAACACACTTTTGGGAGTGGTGGTGGATGGTATTTGACATCCACCACACATTAATCATGAGGTGCCCATGTACTTCCTTAAGAAACTATGGGCTGAGTTTGAATTGGTTTTGAAACCCAATTATTTTGATACTAGAGCATTTTAGGGGGTTGGTGGAGGGATGCCTCAAGATAGGCCCAGGGAAAAGCTGAGCAATAGAATAAGAAATTTTATATGGCCTCGGCCTCTTGTACCTCTTCCCACACTAGTTGTCCCATTGTCACACCATCATCGAGTAGTGTCATCTGCTATTACCTCATTGTGTGCCCTTTTAGGCAATTTAGCAGAGTAGTGGACACAGGCAAAAGATATTCACCCACTTGGACATAATTTTACTAGCTATGGAGATAGATGGAGAGACCCCTAGAGTGATGTTGATGGGGAACATGATGACCATTATGATTTTGATGATGATGTATACACTGTCATAGTAATGGTGGTGATGATATTGACGTGTCATCATTTATTGACCTCATACAGGGAGAGCCCAGAGATAGTCAGGAGCAACATGTAAAATTTTAATTAAAATTCAAATATAAAGTACATAATTATTTACTTTCTACATACATGTGTAATTGTATTAACCATATTAATATATGTTGATTTTGAAATAATAGAGGATGGACGATTCTACTCCTCCTAGGAGGTAGTATAGTCTTTTTTGGAGACCTACAGACATTGGCATCCCTCATACAATATGCACTTTGAATTACACTATAAAAATGTACATTCAAACTCAAATTTAATAACATGTGATCATATGTTCTTTTTATCTGATTTTGTAGGGACTGTTAGCTGCTACACAATTTGATGTCAGTATAGGTCCTAATTCATTGACCACTGAGGCACAACCTCAAATACCTATGGTATGAACTTTTGACTCAAGGAAAATAGTTTGTAATATTTTTATATATGTACATTGTTATTAGCTTCTAGTCTAAACAAATTTGATTCATGTGTATAATTTTATTTGTTTTGATTTTATGAACAAGAGATGGATCGTAGTTATTCATATAGGCCTCGATATAGTTTATTTTCAACTCCATCTTTTGACCATGCAAGACATGCCTATGATCATCGTGCTAGCATTACTTTAGACACATTTGTGACAATGTCTACTACTCAGGTATATATATATATATATATATATGTACATATATATACATATATATATATATATATATATGTACACACACACACATATATATATATATATATGTACATATATATATATATATACATATGTATATATATGTATATATATATATATATATATATATGTTGTTATAGTGTATAAAAAATGTAGTGTACAAATTATGTACTTTTTAGTTTATGTACTTTGTAATTCTTGGATATATAATTTTGACTCAACATTTATGGATCCATAATTTTAGGACTATGTCACCATGATTGTTGCTGAGAGTATGGGACAAAGCTAGATAGAGGTACCTACATCATCCTTTGAGGTTAGTATTGTGATTTATGTACATATGTAGTTCATTATGCTCTTAATCAAATTTTAAAAATGTATGTATTGTAAATTATAGGACCTCATGACTACCGCATTTAGTAGCTTTCACAGTGCACATTCTCCTATTACAAAGGGAAACCCATCTCATGTGGTATTATTTTTATTATATAATGAATATTTAATTTATTTACAAGCTAGATTTTGAAACTCATTTCAATTAAGCATATACATGATGAGACAACTCGTGTTACACAAGATGATCCATCTGCTCACGGGGTGTCCCTCATGATGAGACAACTCATGTTACACAGGATGATCCATCTGCCTCACAAGGTGTCCCACATGATGAGATAGCTTTATTGGGATTAAAGATAGAGTAACTAATAGGGGGACGGAGAGGGGGGGGGGTGAATCAATTACTCACAAAAATTAATCCACATATCCCTTAGACATCTTTAAAGATCTAGTTACTGTTGATACTAGGTAAAAAAATGTTGTAACTTGGTAAATTAAACGATAATACACAGTGTTAGGTGTGATCTTGTTAGAGAATTTTGATCACCTTTTTAGGAGTGGCCTTGCTAGAGGTCTTTAGAAAAATTTAACTAAGTTGTCACCTTGTTAGAGGATTTACAAAATGGCTGTTAAACCAACCCTATTAAGAGATTTGAAATCACTACTACAATTGTTAGAAAGCAACAATGAATAAACCTAAAAAAGATGCAATTGAATTTATTGATTACAGGTCTCTACTCTGCATCATTAGATCCTCTCTTGATCAAATATGGCTATGGTACTCCTCAATGATCTCTGATCATCCTTCAAATTCACTTTTACAATAATCAATCCTCATATCACATTAATTCCATTTCCATCTCACTCACACTCAGAATTTCCAACTTGACCTCTTAATTATACCATTCAGATTGTCAAGTTGGCCCAATTACATGTTACATTTACCAATAAACCATACATCAGTTGGCTACAAATATTACTCTAAACAAATAAATGTTATTTCATAAAAAAATGAAATCCTTTACTGGCTGACCCTACTTGGTAAATACTGCTTCCAAAAATTTCTTGAGTTAACCTTCTTGACTCACTTAACATTGCAATATCTATAAAATCCTTTGGCTACTGAGTTTACTCAGTAAGAACTAAATTCCTTCATGAGAGCTTGGTAAGAACTACTTCTGCCACATTTCCTTTGATGACTGAGTGAGCTTGGTAAGAACTAAATTTCTTTGTTTACCTTGAAAGCTCAATAACAATTGTTTACTCAGTAGATACTGCAAGTCTTTTTTACTAGCCTTTTGGGCTCTGTAGATTCTATCCTTTGCCTTACTGACCATTTGAGCTTGGTAGACTCTATCCTTTTCTTTGCTAACCTTCTGAGCTTAGTAGACACTGTTCATTACCTTACTGACCATTTGATCTTGTGGACTCTATCTGATGACTGATATGACATTTGTGTGACATCAAAGACAACACACAATTTAACAATTATATTGAACAGTTTTTCTCTTTGGCATTGATGGCAATACAACATGTCATAGCAGAATGAAATTTAAAAACAAGTCTTTTACTGATAGAATACTTCACTTTCTTTTTCAAATACAACAAGCTCCTTCTTTCATAATAATATCTCCCTCTTTCACAAACTATCTCTCCCTCTTACATAAACTCTTATTATTTGCAAATTTCAGAACGATATGACAACATACTCTCCATCTTTGATAGCACATGCCAAAAACAACTTAAAACAACTGAATAGCATTGTACCTGATGTGTTGATTCATATGCAATGTGTTCATTGATTTGTTGCTTTAATTGATAGATCTTCAATTCTGTTCCTATTGATGCATCACTAGCACTATATTTTAGTGAGCTTCAAATAGGGGAATGACCCCTAACTTACCTCTTAGATACAAGAATGCATCCTTAGGTAAAGGCTTCATGAATATGTCAGCAATTTGTTCCTTTGTATGAACATATTCCAATTTGACTTTCTTTTCTTGTACCAATTCTCTAACAAAGTGATACTTTATGGCAATATGTTTGGTTTTTGAATGCATCACTAGATTCTTGGAGATATTAATTGCACTTGTGTTATCACAAAATATAACAATAAGTTCTTTGATTTATTGCTTAATACTTTCCAATAATTGTTTGAACCACACAATGTTTAAGCAGTTTACTATTGCTACAACATATTCAGCCTCTGCTATGGATTGAGATGTATAATTCTACTTTTCACTTGTCCAAGAAATAAACCTTTTTCCAAGAGAGAAAGCTCCTCCACTTGTGCTCTTCCTATCATCAACATTCCCTACCCAATCTACAGCAGTGAACACCTTTAAATCTATATTTCCTCCAAGTTTATACCATAATCCATAATCTTAAATTCCTTTTAAGTATCTCATGATCCTTTTGATTTCCATCATGTGATCTTCTTTTGGTTTTGCTGAGAATCTTGCTACAATTCCTACTACAAGGGAAATGTCTAGCCTCGTGTGCACCACATATTGCAATTTTCCAATCATAGATCTATACAATGTCTAATCTACTTCTTTTGATTCATCATCCTTGGTAAGGTTTAAACTAGTACACATAGGAGTTCCAATTGGTTTGTGGTCTTCCATACCAAAAATTTTCAATATCTCCTTGATGTATTTGGATTGAGTAATTTAGATACCATTCTTACTTTGATGAATTTGAAGATCAACAAAAAATTTGATTTTTCCAAACATTGACATTTCAAATTCCTTGTTCATTTGTTCTAAAAATTCTTTGCAAAGATCATCATTTCCTATGAAAAAAGTATCATCTACAAATATTTTTTCCAAAACAATCTTATTATCTGGTCCTTCCTTTATGTACAAACTACTGTTATCATTAGTTTTTTGAAAACCAATCTGAATAAGATAGTTATGCAGTCTTTCATACCATGCTCTCGGTGCTTGCTTCAGACCATACAATGCTTTATGCAATTTGCAGACCATGTCATTTTTCTCTGGATCAAAAAAACCTTCAGGTTGTTCAATGTAAACTTCTTCATCCAATATGCCATTGAGAAATGCTTATTTGGCATCCATTTGATGAACTTTGGATCTTTTGTATGCAACATATGCAAGTAAGGTTCTGACATCCTCCAATCTTGCAATAGGAGCAAAAGTCTCTCCATAGTCTACACATTCTTCTTGAGAGTATCCTTTACATACCAACCTAGATTTTTTCTTTGACACCTTACCATCTTCATTTAGCTTGTTTCTGAATACCCACTTAGTTCCAATCACATTCTTATCTTTGGGTCTAGGTACAAGAGTCCATGCTTTTTTTTTTCTCTCTATCTATTCTATCTCTTCATTCATAGCTTCAATCCAACTTTCATTGTCTAGTTCATCTTTGACACTTCTAGGTTCAAAATCAACAAGTAAACAAGTGCCTTTCAACTTACTTCTTGTCATTGTTCCTTCTAATTTATCTCCAATGATCTGATCTGGTGCATGATATTTCCTGACATACTTGGCTAACATAGGCTCCTTGCCTTTTAGGTGACTTGCTTGGTTAACCTTTTATGCTTCAACTTCTGGTTTTTATTCTAGTTGCTTGGGCTCTATAGAAGCTAACTTGGTAGCTTTTGTTTACAACTCAGGTTCTTACAGCTCAATAGGTACTGACTCAATTTGAACTTCCTATAATTCGGTTAATGAAGATTCAAGATTTGAGGATTCATAATTGACAGATGTATTTGGTATTGTATTAGGTTAATGTAAACAAATCTCCTATAGTCTTCAAGTTCCCTTTTTCTTTCTTCTTTTATTCTTTCTACAAACTCATCAACTTTCACATGTGCACTTTCTATGACTTTTTAAGTGGATAAGTTCAAACATCTATATGCTTTACTTTTGCAAGAGTATCCAAAAAATATTCCTTCATCACCTTTTACATCAAATTTACCTTTTCTAGATCCTTTCAAAATGTAAGATTTGCTTCCAAATATTTTTGGGTAACTTACATTGGGTTTGTAGCCATACCATAACTCATAGGGGGTTTTGAATGAATCTTTTTTTAGTTGTACTCAGTTCAAGGTATGAACTATAGTGCTAATGGCTTCCTTCTAGTATTTGATAGAAATGCTTTTCTAAATCATTAAGGTTCTTGCATAGTCCATGATAGATCTATTCCTTCTTTTTACTATTCCATTTTGTTCAGGAGTTCCAGGTGCTAAAACTTTTCTTTTGATTCCTCTTTCAATGAAAAAGTTATTGAACTTATGTGAAATAAATTCTCCACCTCTTGTAGATCTTAAGTATTTCAGTCTTTTGCCTGTTTCCTTTTCTACTCTAGCCAAATACCACTTGAACTTTTCAAATGCTTCTAATTTCTATCTTAGGTACATGACAGTCTTCATTCTTGAATAATCACCAACAAAAAGAATGAAAAATTTCTCACTAGTATAGCTTTCAATGCCAATAGGTCCACACAAATTAGTATGCACAATTTCTAGAACTTGTTTACTCTGATAGTTCTTGCTTTAAAACTAGTCTTTCCCATTTTATCAATTTGAAAATTCTTGCATAGACCAACCTCATGTTTCTTTATGTTAGGAATGCCTCTTAATTTTCTAAATTTACTATTTTTTATCAAGTTGTCAAAGTTTACATGACATAACCTCCTATGCCATAACCAACTTTCTTCAACTTGAACAATAAAACATGAACATTTAGCAAGTTCAAGATAGAATAAATTACCTCTTGTTTGAGTGCCTGATCCAATTAGCTTACCTTGCTCATTCAATAGTCTTGCTTTTCCTTGCATGAATTCTACTTTAAATCCATTATTGAGTAGTTGCGCCACACTCAACAGATTGTGTTTTAGTCCTTCTACCCAATATGCATTATCACATACAAGTTTCTTGGTCAATGAGATTCTTCCTTTTCCTTTTATGCAACAAGGTTCATTGTTAGCATATCTTACACTGCCACCATCATAGTCTTCAAAGTGTTTAGACTTAGTTTTATCACCAGTCATGTGATGAGAATAACCACTATCTATGATCCATGCATCATTTTTGCTCATATGAGAAATGAGTGTCATTTTTTCATCATTATCAGACTCATCTTTCACAGCAACATAGACAATTTCATCTTCATCATCATCATCAGAATCATTAGAATCTTTAGCCATGAAACATGTTTTTTTACCTTTATCCTTGAATTATTTGAAGTCTTTATTTCCATTTCACTTGTGACCTTTCCTTTCATCCTTGTTCTTTTTACTTGGGCACCTAGTAGTAATATGTCCAATTTATTCACAAGAAAAAAAAATAGAGGAACCTCACCTTTGTATTTCCCTTTGCCTCTTGAATATTTCCTAGCTAATGGAGCTTCAACCACCTCAAGATCATTGTCTGAACTTTGTTCTGATTCTTCATCACTATATGATTGTGGATCCTTTGTCTTCTTCCCTTTGTTTTGAGTGAGAGATTGGCTTCAAATTCTGATTCAATGTTCTTTGCAGCTAGAACATAATTATCATAGTTGTCTAGCTCAAATGTAGTCAATCTTCTAGCTATGGCTTCTAAATTTATCTTATGATTTGCTTCACATCTTCTTTCTTGAATTGCAGAGACTTTGATTGCATAGATGGGAAGTAGAGTTCTCATAACTTTACTTATAACTGTCTCCTCCTTGATATCTCCTCTAGATGCTTTGATAGCACTAACACATGCTTTGACTCTTTCAACATTTTTTGCAATGTTTTCATCTTATCTCATCCTCATTTGATCAAATTGACCTCTCAAAATTTTTTCTTTGGCTCTTCTCACATTATCATCTCCTCCATAGATCTCTTTTAGCTTATTCCACATTTCAAAGGTAATTTTGCAATCTTTGATATCATCAAATTCTTCATAACTCAGGGTAGATGCTATATCTATCATCATGTTATTGTGAGTCTTCTTTTCAGAAATATCATTGATAGATAATGTACCAACAGGTTCTTCATATTTTTCATCAAGATACTTCAGTCCTAAATCACCAATAGAAGCCACATGAAGTCTCATCAATCCTTGCCATGTTGAGAAGTTGTCCCTATTAACTCTTGGAATTTCCCTCTTGTAAGACATCCTAATCTTTAGCTTAGATCCTTGAAATCTTTTCCTGTAAGCACCAAAAGCTCTGATACCAATTGTTGGGATTAAAGATAGAGTAACTGAGAGGGGTGGGGTTGAATTAGTTACTCATAAAAATTAATCCATAGATTCCTTAGATGTCTTTAAAGATCTAGTTACTATTGATACTCAGTAAACAAATGTTGTAACTTGATAAATTAAACTATTACTTATCTTCAAGAATTCATGCAGGTAACTAAAAATAAAATGAACACAAGAGACACTAGATTTAATGTGGAAACCCAATAGGGGAAAAACCACCAAGTAACTAGTTACTAATTTTTCACTCTTCTGAAGTGAGCCCTGTTAGGAGCCAACCCTATTAAAGGTTACAATACACACTGTTAGGTGTGACCCTATTAGAGGATTTTGATCACCCTGTTAGGAGTGGCCTTTTTGGAGGTCTTTAGAATAATTCAACTAAACTGTCACCTTGTTAGAGGATTTCCAAAGTGGTTGTTAAAATAACTCTATTAAGAGATTTGAAATCACTACCACAATTGTTAGAAAGTAACAATGAATTAACCTGAACAAGATGCAACTAAGTTTCCTAATTATAGGTCTCTATTCTACATCATTAGATCCTCCTTGATCAAATATGGATCTACTACTCCTCAATGATCTCTAATCATCCTTCAAATTCATTTCCACAATAATTATTTCTCATATCACATTAGTTCTATTTCCATCTCACTCACACAGTTTAGAATTCACAACTTGACCTCTTAATTATACCATTCAGTTTGTCAAGTTGGTCCAATTACATGTTACATTTACCAATAAATCATACATCAATCAACTACAAATATTACTCTAAAAAAAATTTTATTTCATAAAATAATGAAATCCTTTACTGGCTGACCCTGCTTGGTAAATATTGCTTCTAGAAATTTCCTCAGTTAACCTTCTTGACTTGGTTAACATTATAATATCTGTAAAATCCTTTGGTTACCGAGTTTACTTAGTAAGAATTAAATTCCTTCATGAGAGCTCCGTAAGAACTATTTCTGCCACATTTCCTTTGATGATTGAGTGAGCTCGGTAAGAACTACTTTTGCCACATTTCCTTTGATAACCAAGTGAGCTCGGTAAGAACTAAATTTCTTTGATTACCTTGAAAGCTTGGTAACAATTGTTTACTCAGTAGATAATGCAAGTTTTCTTTACTAACCTTCTAGGCTCGGTAGATTTTTTTCTTTGCATCGCTGACCATCTAGGCTCGGTAGACTCTGTCTTTTGTCTTGCTGACCTTCTAAGCTCAATAAACATTGTTCTTTGCCTTACTGACCATCTAAGCTTAGTGGACTCTATTTGATGACTGGTATGACATCAAAGATAACACATAATTGAACAATTTTATCCAAAAAGCTCATGTTACATAGGATGATCCATATGAGTCCTCTTCATGTTGACTAAAGAGGGCTCCAAATCAAATAAATTGGGTCTTTTTGGAACCTTTAGATTGTGTTTTTATGACACATTGTTTATTTTGGTACACTTTGTATTAGGATAGTTAACTATATTATATGTATTTTTTGACTTCATAGATCATGTTATGACATGTTAGACCATCCACTATTCTTTTATGACTTCTTATCATGAGTGTGTATGTAGTATATATTATTATGTTAGATTATGTTGCAAGTATTCGAACCATTTTCTTTATTGCAACATATTTTATTTATGTTATGACACATTTTGTAAGTATATGGTATTTTAACAATAATTTTTACTATTTATATATACAAACATTAATTTAAAATTATTTGAATGTAAAATTAATCGAAAAAATTAGGAGGTCACTATTTGAATTGACAATTAATTTATAATATCAAGTGCACACCTTTAACTTTCAAATAGAAGTAAACTCCTATTTTTAAATGTTTACAACATGTTTCACAATATATATAAAACAATGTCAATGACATATTTATAGAAGTGAACTCAAAATATGAAACTCGTTCAACACATTTCTTCAAATGAGGTCCTGTAAAATGAAATTGTAAAAAAAAGACACATGTTAATAAAAACATATATTTATATGAACTATGTAAATATGTATAATTTATATATACTCACTATGCATAATTGCACAAGATGTTTATGTTTGATCCACATCAACATTTAAATTTGCATAAATTATAATTTAGACCTGACTAATGTATGCCTAAAATGTGAGCACACTTCTATGAGTCATTATATCCAAGATTACTCAAAAATGAGATCTCAAATGGCGAATCATAGCTCTCTATTTATGGAGTGCAATAGTTTGTAATAGAGGCCCTAAACTTGACCTAGTTTGTACCTATGCAAGTACACCATGAAACAAGAGATTCAAGGATCTAAAAATATACATGCAAATGAAAATGAAAACTAATCTATATGATGACAATGCCAAACAATGCAAGAAAGGATATGTAATAACAATGCAATACTAATCTATGAAAATAAATATGACTCTAAAATAATAGGCAAATGCAAGGATGAAACTTCATGATAGAAGCCATGGATGCAAGAGATAATAAGACAAGAAGATAGAAGTTCTTCACAAAAAGCTTTGATGTTCAAACTCTTTCTTCAAAAATTGCTCTCCAAACCTCTAGCATAACAATAGTGTAATTGTGGATGAATTGTGGATGAATCAAATGATGAGGAGGCCTCTCCCTTATAAAGAAAAATATGGAGGTGATAGGCTTCTCACAACCAATATGGGATAATAAAGTTTGATCCATGTGAGACGAAATTCCACCAATGAGAAAAGAGGAGTGTTTGAGAAGAAAGTGGAAAGTGGAAAAAGAGGAATCCCACTTAGAGATATGTGCATTTAAGTGTAGAGAAAATAAAAAATGATTTATTTTCTTTTCTTTTTCTTTTTCAAGTGGGTTTATTTTTTATTTATTTAATTTCCCTTTTCATCATAAAGAGATATTTAAGTGAGAATTTTATTTAATTAAAAGGGAAAAAATTATTTTAATTAAATAGGAAATATTTAATTAAATTAAAAGAGGAGTTTTTCTCTTAATTAATTAAATGTGGATGAATTTAATTAAAAGAGAGGTTTTCTTTTAATTAAATGGGAATTTATTTTATTTAATTAAAAGAGAGATTTTCTTTTAATTAAATAAGACTTAGGATAAAATGATCAACCTCAGAAAAATAAATAATCAAACTTGATCAAGGAAATTGATTTGAATTGATTTAATAAAATATTGCAAAGCATTGAATTAGGAAATTTGGTAAATTGATAAATTGAATAATGGGGGCCCATAGTTTAGGCAACCATTTTAGGGTGCATACATTTGCCCCTCTTTGACTAATGTGTAATTGATTTAGGAACACATGTAGTCAAAAAAAGAAATTGAAGTGTGAGATCGATTTGGGATCACAAAACAACCTAGATGTGTGGTCGATTTGGGAACACATTAGGAAAAATAATACAAATAAATTTTGACTTATAAAAGTTGAAGATAAAATTGAATCAAGGATTGAATTTGATAGGTATTCCCTTGTGATCAAAATTGAAATGAGATAGAGGAGAAACAACAAATTGATCAAATTGATCAAATCAAATAAAAGATAAAGTTCTTGATGTAAGATGAAAGATATAGGAATCATAGAACCAAGGTAGAGAAAAAAGTATGAAATATGATGCCCCAAAGTTGAATTAGAAGAAAAGAAGTGAGGTAAAGCAAATGAAAGATAGAAGTTTGGAAGTTATGGAAATAAATAGAAAGAAGAAAAAAAATGCCCCAAAACCAATCAACTATTTAAGATAGAAATTTCGATTGAGATCACAAAAGAAGATAAGGAAATGAAGATCAGAACATGACCACAATTGATTAAAAGTCCACAATAAAGATGAAGGAAAACCCTCTCAAACTCATAATGCAACCTAAAAATGCAAACTAACATGAATTGTAATAATGCAAGCTACATGAAAATGCAATGGTTTACTTGCAAAAGAGAAACTATATCATAGGATTTTGTGTTCATCATTCATTAGAGAATGTAAAAGAACTTATTTTCATCATTGGGCCATTATTAACGGACATCAAAAAATCACACAATCATTACTAGTTAGAAATGCAACTATGAAGATATGAATGTGATTTATATCAGATTGGAATGTGGAAAGATTCTAACATAAGCATCAAACACATAGAGGTCAAGATGACTTCAATGTTAGCTTACTGAATTTAATGTAGCAAAACCATGGTTGAATCAAGGCATAAGTGCCATGATGACTAGAAGAACGGTTGTGCAAAAATAGTCAAGGATGATGCCTCATATCTCCTAAGTGTTTCAAGGGGACAACAAGAGACACTTTAGAGTTTCAAGACCACACCCACAAGCAGAAAATAAATAAAAACATACCCCATGCCCCAAGTCCTCTAGCTATGCATCCTGGAGAGACTTATCAGATAAGGGCACTTAGCAAAAATCAATAATAGTAAGCACACAAAGAAAAGATCATGACCTAGCTCAAACATTAAGTGTTTATGTTTAAAAAATTTAAGTGTGTTAACTGGTGCTGAGTTCTAAGGATAAGGATCAAATGCTTGCAAGAAGGGAAGATCACATGACAAAACTGGGTAAGACCAAACTAATAAGTGCTAAAAAATACTTGATGTCAATGGTTGTATTAAAAATTCAGTTGGGGTGGTGTTGAAAAACACCATTTGCAAGGTTTCCTAAAGACTAACGCATCCAAGAGACCAAAGCTAACATAATTTTGCCCCCTAGACAAAGACCAATTCCAAACAAAGGCAACAAAGATAAGACATGATGGAGAAAGGCTAAGTGTCGAGGACATGTGTGAAGAAATAAGGGTGCAAAGGCCTCAAGTAGTGCCCATTTCCGGCTTTTAACCACTTGAATTTTTTTATTTTCTATTTTCCAGGACTTTTTATAAATTTTTTTGTATATTTTGCTACCAAGGCGTCTATTTCCAGGTTTTCACCAAGGCACTTTTTCAATTTTTTTTTGAATTTTTGAATTTTTTTATTATTTTGTATTTTTGGAATATATATTTTTTTGAGATACATTAAAGCACTTATTACTATGATGATTATTTTCTTAAGACATTTTCCAATTTTTAGAATTTTTACAATATATCATTTTTTTGGATTTTTGGAATATATCATTTTTTTTGCATTTTTTTTAGGATCAATAAATATGTACAAAGATATACAATGCCCCCAAATAGAAACAAGGACCAAACTCTCAAAAAAATCACATTGTGGAGCCCCAATGTCTAGCAAGGTAGAGGACATGATGGAGCAACAAGCTAGTGGATGTGATGGATAAGCAAGGAATGCATGAAGCAAGTGAAAGTGATCTTCAAGGACTAACTGCTCAAGAGTACCCAAGCTAAGAAAAAATTGTCATGTAAAGCATATTTGGACAAGAAATGAAAGGCCGACATAAAATAATGCATGAACAAAAAATGTAAAAGTGGGAAAGATGCAATCCAAAGGAGTAGACATATGAAGGGGCTTCATATCATCATAGTTTACTCTTTTTATTACATCAAGAACAAAGGGGTAAATGGGAAAAGGATAGAGAAAGACTAGAATAAATGGAGGAAAATAGATATGAAGGTTAAACATGAAAGAAATGAAAACAAGATCATCATAAGATAGCTCACAAGATAGCCATATGTTTGTGTATAGGTCAACATTGTCAAGATCAAAGAGAGAAGATAGAATGATGAAAGATGTAGAAGAACTACACATGATGCCTAATTGTCAGGTTTTCATCATGGTACTTAACCAAGGCACCACAAGGGAGTGATTTTTACCATAGGATAAATTTATTTCTCTTTACTTTTGCTACCAAGGTGCCTGATTACAAGGTTTTCACCAAGGCATATTTTCAATTTATTTATTTTTCCTTTTTTTCTTCAATCTTTTTCAAAATTTTAAATTTTTTTTGGGAAGAAGTCAAGCTTTGTAGATAATGCTCCTTGAAAATTTAAACCATGATATAAAAAGGATTTAAAATGATATGCTCAAAGATGCTGATAGGGAAAGGAAGATGGAAGACAAAAATGGAGGATATGGCTTTATGGAAAGCAAGTGAGATTGGAAGATGGAAATGAAGGCAAGACCAACATCAACACACACCTTGAAGGGTGGTGAGAGGAAGGATAAAATGTGAATGAAGGAATACATAAAGAAATATGGTGAGTGGATAGAAGAGGTTGCGATTTAGGTGCATAGAATTGAAAATGCCTTTTAAATAAGATGAAGTGGAATTCTTTGGAAGTTTGAATGTCAATTTCAATTGTTCTTCAACATTGGACTCTCTCAAGATGGACTTTGGAATCCATATAGTCATAGGCCTCTTTTAATTTCTTTTTGATGATGTAGAGATAATTTCCTCAATGATGGATTTTGAAACCCATACTTGTCTTATAATTTTTCTCTTAGATATCTCTTTTGACTTTATGCCCCTAGGTCGATTAGAGGAGACATGGTGATCTTATTTTTTATATGGATTCTTGAATTGCTTATTTTTCTTGTATTGAAAATTCAATTTATTTCCAAAGGACTTGGGACTTGTGAAAGAAGAAAGATGATATGACGGGTTTAGATAAGTGGGTGGATGAAAAGGATTCAAGGATATGCCTCTATGTTGATCTTGAGGAAAGATAGGAGAGGGAAGGACATAAGGACCCAAGATGGATGATGAATTAGGAGAGTTGGGAGGATAAAGTGAAAGGACATAAGGACCCAAGATGGAAGGAAGACATGAACCATTTAGCATTGGTGGGGGAGGTCCAAGGATGGATGTGAAAGATGCAAAAGGGTAATCAATAAGTTCATCAACATCTTTAAAGTGAGAATTAGGATTTTAAATAGTATCATGAACATCTTAAATAGGAGAAACTTCTTTGATAGGAGTACTTGAAGCTTGAGAAGACTTAGGAAGAGTAGAAAGTGGAAGCGAACATGGAGTGGTAGAACAAGAAGATGGAAGACTTTGATCTTGACAAGGATCTTTGGATAACATAAGCATAGAATTTTTCTCTTGATTTTCAATAGGCTCAACATTGGAAGTAACAACATCATTTTTAATAACATTAATGGAAGTATCATCTTTGGAAGGAGCAAGTGTACTAATGTCATTTTTATTGTTGATAAGCTCAGTGGTGCAAGTAGTATCTTGATCTTGCTTAGGAGAAGACTTAAGGCATGGTGGATTGAATGAGAAAGGGTGTAAGGGATCAAAAGACCCATGAAATATTTTAGAGACATCATGAAAAGGATTGGATGAAATGAACGATTCTTGATCTTGATCTTTTTTTATATTCTTTTCTTTATCATTTTTTGAGTCCTCTTGACATGAAGCCACTCCTAAGGAGAAGGAAGCATGTTGGAATTGTATGGAAGACTTTGGAATAGATGATGAAGGACTAGCTAAAGTAGGCATTATAATGCATGAAGGCGTAGGTTCTTTAGGTTTACCATTGTCAAAAGTATTTGTAGCGAAGTGAAGGTTAGCTTGAGTTTCTCTAAGAGGTAGCCCTTGAGGATAACTATAGGGAACTGTGTGAAAATTATTAGGATCTTTTTTGGATGAAGGATTGGTAGAATATTTGAGAGTCTCAAAATCTTTAGGGGATGTATGGATAGTGGAGGAAGTAGAAGATGGAAGAGAACCATCATGAGACAAAGGTTCAACATTAACATGATCTTACTCAAGAGTGTAATCTTTATTTTCAACATGAGGATTTTGAGAAGAGAAACTCTTGTGGCATTGATGTTTTATTTCACCTGAAAAAAATCCTTTCTCTTCCTCAAAAAATGCAGATTTATCATTTAGGTATTGTTCATAGAATTTATCAATGTTGTTTTCAATATTTGAGTCATATGGATTACCATCAATATCTTTTTGTGACTCATCCCCTTTATGCACAAGCATAGGACTAGGAGGACTTTTAGGATGCGTAGGAATATGATAGTCATTTTCATCATAATCATTGTCACTATAGACATTATACATAGGCATATCACAAGACTTTTCATGGTGTTCATTGTGGTATGTCTCAATAAGAGGAATAAGACTCTTGGTAGAAGTAGAAGAAGAATGATATCATGAAGAAAAGGTAGGTGGAGACCTACATGAATGATATTTAGAAAAATCATCATAAGAATTGGAATATGAAGAATGAGAATGATATTTAGAAGAATCATGATAAGACTTAGAAGATGAAGAATGTGAATGATATTTAGAAGAATCATGATAAGACTTAGAAGATGAAGAATCTGACTGATATTTAGAAGAATCATGATAAGACTTAGAAGATGAAGAATCTAAAAAATATTTAGAAGAATCATCATAAGACATAGAAGATGAAGAATCTAAATGATATTTAGAAGAACCATAGTGAAACTTGGAAGAAGGATATTGTGATCTAATCTTGCACATGATCCTAGCAATGGTGTATGATTTATCCATTTTTTAAATCATTTTTGTTGCAATGTTAGTATCCATGTATCTATTGGAGTGACAAAACTTTTCAAATTCAAGAAGGAGGTGTATTTCATCTGAGCTCAAATGAGGATCCCTAAAAAGATATCATAGATCCATGGTTCTAGAAGAAGAAGAATCAAACATGAAAGAAGAGAAAGAATGAATAGAAGAAGGTAGACTATATGATAATAAGAAGAAAAGAATCAAGAAGACATGAAGAAGAGGAAGAATGGAAATGGGAGATTAGAAAGACATGGAAGATGAATAAGAAAGAAGACCAAGAGTCATTGTGGAAAATTTGATACCATTTGAGTTCATTTGAATGTTGAGCAACATTTAATAACACTTTTAATCAACATAAAAGAAAAGCTACTAGTTAATAGGATAACCCTAAGAAATGTCAGTACCAAAGTAGGATAGTAAAAGCTCTCACTTGTCCAAAAGAGATGTGATAAGATAGAATTTTGCAATAGGCATAAACCAACACTACCACAGAGGTGCCCATAACTTTGGGTGAATACCATAGCACATATGGATCAAGAGGATGATTTACCCTAATTTTAATTAATTAAAACTGAATTTTTATGAAAGTGGATGGAAAAGAGATTACTAAGACTCTCCAAGAATAATATCGAAGGATCCAAAGGTATATCTTTCTCAACAAGGACAATCTCTAACTCACCAATTCCAAACAAGGTCTCTTGTGAAATCAATGATTACTAATTCAAGAGGTCAAAGCACAATAACCCAAGGTGCAAGTAGGCTTCTAACAATAGGGTAAGTAGTCTAATTCAAACTGGATCAACCTAGATAAATTGAAAATAATAGGACAACAAAGTAGTTTGATCATAAAGTCTTGACTCAGGAACTTAGATTTTGTTCATTTTAAATGTCCAACTAGATGTATCAATAAATCTTTAATCATGAACCAAGCATGCAAGACAACAATTAGGAATTTCAAGAAAATATCTTCAAACAATGACTAAGGGTAAAAGAAACCTTGCACATGAACAAAAATAGTTTTGTAGTATCAATCTAATCCCTAGAATGACTACTATGTATGTTATCAAAATATTTTTCAATCATGCACATAGTCCTAGAAAAGAAAATTTGGTAGCACTATGGTTCTTAGTAATGTTCAACTCTACAGCTTTTGCAATTTAGAGGGGGCAAAATCTAATCCCAGTGCACTAAGGTTTTGACATATTTTGAGAATTTAATCAATTAGAGATACTGAGGAGATTTGATAGCCCAACAAAAGACTACAGCCACAAGAATTTTCCCTATAAGGACATTTATATAGTGGTTGCTACTACCACATCAAAAATGGCTATTATCGCTTGAGGTACCGTTCACATGGTTGATCCAATAAAGAAAGTGTCCACTATGGTTTAACCCTCTCTAATCAAGGAAGACTCACAAAGTTGTACCACATGGAGACTTGGTTTGGATTCGAGGGTTCCAAGTTTCTGATGTGCCCAAAAGGGAATAGAGCATACTCCTCTAGCCTCTTCAACTTACCCAAACATAGCAAACAAGATTCTTTGACATGTTAATTTGAAATTACCTCACAAACTATTTGGAAAATCTAACAACAAATACCACCAATCTCAAAAAGAGAGAGGACTAATGGATGTTGAGGACAAATCCAAGAAGAATACTGAGATAATAACAAATATCATTTCCTACCTACAAGGGGATCCATCTTCAAGAGGAGCTTCACATGTAAAGTAAGAAAATGAAGCTCTGTCCCTCAAGATCTCCCAAATAGTGTTCATAGGGCCTAATTGCTATGTGAAACACAGATGCATGAAAGCAAATCTAGATCCAATTTTAGAGCACCAAATGAAGTGTGAATTTTTGAAAGCATGTAAAATCACTGAAGCCAAACACATGAGATGTTCATTTTAATTAGAAATTAAAATGTTATAGAAATCTAACAAATACTTGGTAATCCTTGTAACACGTCTTTTCTCTATTGTACCTTTCATTTATGCTTGAATGCTCACTCACAACAAACAAAGCAACAAGCAAAACAAGAAAACACAAGATATGCAATATATATCCAACTTATGCAAAAATAGGGTTAGATCTAAAAATTTAATTTTTAATAATGATAATAATCTGAAAATAACCCAAATGAAATTTCACACCATGCATTGATCCATTGTAAAAACTAAATGCAAGCTATTCATTAAATGCCTTTTTTTAAAAATTGATTTTTGACCTAGTCATAAAGATTGGACCTATATGATATGAATTCAGATCCAAAACCCTAAATGAAAAAAAATGACCCCTATCAAAAACTAGAGAGCTTTCTAAAAATGTTATAATTTTAAAAATATATTTTTATTTGTGTCCTAGGAAGCCATTTTGTCAAAATAGACTATTTTTTAAAAATTGAATTATTGAGCCCTAATATGACCTCTAAAATCAAAACACAAAGAACCAAACTTGTGTTAATTCAAAGAGCTTTCCAAAAATGTAGAATTTTTCAAAAAATTTGCTAATTTACTCCAAATAATTTTTCATTAAAAATAAAGAAAGAATATTGAAAATTGAAAATAGCTTAGAAAAATTTGAAAATTGGACTGAATCTTTTTTGATATGTCACCACCTTGAAAAAAATAAATCGAATCAAAATAACTAGCCGTTTGAGAGATATGATCAAATCTTTTAGATTTAGAGTTTTTTGTCTCCAAACGAATCTACACAAGGGGGTTAAGTCCAAAAAAGTCTAAAACCAGCAAGTAAAGGTGGGTTGCCCCACGGTGGGTGCCAAAAAATGTATACCTAAAATGTGAGCACACCTATATGAGTCATTATATCCAAGATTACTAAAAAATGAGGTCTCAAATGATGACTCATAGCTCTCTATTCATGGAGTGCAAGGGTTTCTAATGGTGGCCCACAACTTGACCTAGTTTGTTCCCATACAAGGACACCATGAAACAAGAGATTCAAGGATCCAAAAATATACATGCAAATGAAAATGAAAACTAATCTATATGATGATAATGCCAAACAACGCAAGAAAGGAAATGTAATAACAATGCAATACTAATCTATGAAAATAAATATGACTCTAAAATAATAGGCAAATGCAAGGATGAAACCTCATGATAAAAGCCATGGATGTAGGAAAGAATAAGACAAGAAGATAGAAGTTCTCCAAAAAAAAGTTTGATGCTCAAACTCTTTCAAAAATTGCTCTCTAAACCTATAGCATAACAATAGCGTAATTGTGGATGAATTGTGGATGAATTTTGGATGAATAAAATAAGGAGAGGGCTCTCCCTTATAAAGAAAAATATGGAGGTGAGAGGCTTCTCACAACCAATATGATATAATAGAGTTTCATCCATGTGAGACAAAATTCCACCAATGAGAAAAGAGGAGTGCTTGAGAAGAAAGTGGAAAGTGAAAAAAGAGGACTCCCACTTAGAGATATGTGCATTTAAGTGTAGAGAAAATTTAACTTTTTTTTTTTTTTTTCTTCTTTTTTTTCAAGTGGGTTTATTTTTTATTTATTTAATTTCCTTTTTCATAATAAAGAGATATTTAAGTGGGAATTTTATTTAATTAAAAAGGAGCAAATTATTTTAATTAAATAGGAAATATTTAATTAAATTAAAAGAGGAGTTTTTCTCTTAATCAATTAAATGTGGATGAATTTAATTAAAAAAGAGATTTTCTTTTAATTAAATGGGGACTTATTTTATTTAATTAAAAGGAAGATTTTTTTAATTAAATAAAACTCAGGATAAAATGATCAACCTTAGAAAAATAAATAATCAAACTTGATCAAGGAAATTCATTTGAATTGATTTAATAAAATATTGCAAACCATTTACTCATAAAATTTGATAAATTGATAAATTGAAGAATGGGGGCCCATAGTCTAGGCAACCATTTTAGGGTGCATACAGTTGCCCCTCTTTGACTAATGTGTAGTTCTCTACATATGGAAATGTATTCTCTACAAAGTCAACAACTAAAAGTATAGTACCAATTGAAAATGCATTCTTACATATGCAAAATTGTCTATAAAGCCATCTAGCATATTGAAAGTGTTTAACATATTTTGGTATGATCGCACTCTTAAACTCATCCATGAATGCATGCCAACTAACTTTATCTATAACTAGATCACACCTTCTTCTAGTTTTCCCATCCTTCAGTGGATATTCAATAGTTTTGAATCTTCTTACCTCAACTAATTGTTGTCCAAAAGTAATCAAAGAATTTTCATGCAAACATTCATCTAAAAAATAAATATTACCACACATATCACATGTACCAAAATGACATGCATTGAAAAGAAAGTATTGATCATTAGGTGGCTTACAAAAAAAATTTGATATGAAATCTTTTATAGTTTTAGTTGGTATTTTTATACCACATTCCTATAACATTTCTTTACTATGCATGGTATCACATATAGATTAAAATACATCATAATGGTAACAAAATTAAATATGAGTTTTATAATAACATGTGATTCTTTCCTTGTTAATCCTTACACACCATGGTTTACACTTTTCAAAAGACCTTTGACTAATGGTAATAGTTAACACCTTACTATCTACAATTTTTCTAAACAATTCAATTTGAGTCATGTTAAAAAGTTATTTAGGATTTGGATTATGTATTTTCAACCCAACTCTCAATTTAAGAACATCTCTTGAATTAGTTGATACTCTTGTATTATCATGCCAACAAATTTCAACCAAACTTTTGACTTCAGTAGTAAGTTTCGTATCACATTTTGAGAGTCTACCACTAGAAGTCCATAAAATATTTGCTAGATCACATTCAAAGTTAACCTTTCTCTTTATAGCTCTTTATAAAGTATTATGATTCACATTAAGATATCCACTTATGTTGCTAATCAATCTTTTGTTAGTTGTTGATTTGTTAACTAAAGCTGTTGTTATTGCTCATCTTGCTACATTCGTATCTTTAGAGTGGCTTTTCTTTTTGATATTATCAAAGGCACTAGCAACAATGGATACAATTTGTTTTAAAAACTCATTTTTATTCTTGGGTTTCACGTACATTGCTAACCTTTTCATTACTGTTTGCATTTTAGATATTTTAATTAGTTGCAATATTAATTGACATTGAAACCCAAATTTCTTATTATAAAAAAATGTCTATATAATCTATTAGCATGTGTCCTAAGTTTTCTCCATGAAACCAATCCCTCAAGATTATCTAGCACATAATTAGGGAAATGAAAATTATGTTCAAGCACTTTATCATCATTCTAACATGTTTGTTCAGTAATTGGTGTTTTTATTTCTACATTCATACAATTGTTATTTTCAATTGGCATTTTATTTTCACTGTTATTTGTGATTTTGAATCTCATTTTTAATTTTTCTTGGTATTTCTTTCAAGGCATCCATTTCCATTGAAGTTTTTTATGCATGAACATTTGACAATCTATTCTCATGAAGAAAATCTAAATAATTTAAATCATAAACTACTTCTAAAAAAACCACCAATTTCATCATGAGAAAAAAAATTGAGAGTTTGGAGACACACTTGTATTGAATATTTGATTAGAATGTGCACTTGAATCTCCTTGTAATGGGTTCTCTTCTTCAACCTCTTCATCCATTGTGGTATCCTCAATGTCTTTCTCCTTTAAAACATTGCTCAATTCTGTAATTCTTTCTCATCTCTCTCATTGACATTGTGCTTCACACTCTTTATTTGTTGCAATCTCCCCATTTGTCAGAACTTTTAATTTCTTCTTTCTTCATTATTTTGATCCCATGTTTGCACTAGTTTTGAATTCAAATCAACAACTTGCAAATTGTAGAATAAAACAAGAAAATAGAATAACTAGGACATAATTTGTTGTTGGAGATCGAAACTGTTATTTAATCATTGTAATCATTGAAAAGTGGTCTATGGGGCATCTTTTGGGGCCCAATAGGTATATAAGAATTGGGTACTTGATTTTTTAAAATTAGGTACCCAATTTTTAAACTTACCTAATTTTTAACCAATTGGGTACCCATTTTTGTTCAATAGCTAAAATTAAATCGAGCACCCAATTTTTGAATTACAAATTGGGTGCCCGATTCTAGTTGACAGAGGAATTTGGAATGGCTATGAATTTGCTTCAAGTTTTGCATTGGGTAAAAGCAGGACATAGGCTTGGTCCCACCAAGCCATGCCTTCATGAACCTTTTTTCAAAGGCATTTAATCAATAATTTTAGGGATTCTTATAATTTTTATATGGTCGTCCCCATTGAGTTTTTTGACGCGCAAAAAACTCATTATAGGTCTTGTTGTTTTGATTTCAAAAATATAAATTTTATAGTGTTATGAGTTCATTTGCTATTTTTCCATTATTTATTAATCAAAAGTATCTCTTAAACATTAAATAGTGACATTCACTAAAACTTGAATAACTTTTTTAATTTTTCATATTTTATAAATGAATTTACATGTCATCAATCCTCACACAATTATTTTAAAGTTAAAAAAACTAAAAAAATAAATTTTGATTAAATTGTGTGTTTGTACATGAGATGTTTTAGAAATTAGCTTAATCGTCAATTAAAAATTAATAAAAAAATTCATTAAAAATTAAAAAAAAATATTCTCATCAATCTTTGGTGTGTTAGATAACTTTGTTTAAAAGGATTCACAAAAATTAATTTAGTTGTGTAAAATTATGGTGTCCATACACGAGCATGATATGGTCTTGAAATAGGCATTTTGAAAAAGTGGTTTTGAAAGATCCATACCAAAAAAATCTATCATATGGGTATACAAATAAATTACATATTCAAAAAGAAGATTATAGGCACTACAATTTTTATTGCTAGAGTTTTTTATATTTAATCTCTAAATTCCTTAGATTTTTGCATCAATTGACAAAATATTTCAAAAATAGGAAAAACGCTTCCACTTTCTGGCCAAAAGTGAGACCCAAATTCTTTCATTGACCCTAATAGATTACCTACAATAGTTGAAAAGACAAAAAACTAGATGTTCCCACTAAAGATCGAGACATTTTTATCTTCTCAAGTCAGTGCTGCACCTCCCAAGCATGCATGTACAATAGTGCACCATCAATCAACTCTTAGGAGTGCAATTGAAGACCCCTCCAAGATTTGGCATCTCAGGTATGGACATCTTGGATTTTTTGGTTTAAATTTGTTGTCCAAGAAAAGAATGGTAGATAGTTTTCCAAGCATAGTAGATTCCTATGACAAGTGTGAGACTCGTATTTTGGGTAAGCAACATAGGCTCCCCTTATGGAAGTTCTAGAAGGGCTAGTGCACCATTAGAATTGGTGCATTTTGATTTGGTAGGCCCTATGAAAACTACTTCTATTGGGAGGAGTACTTATTTTATGACATTCATAGATGATTTTAGTCATAGGACATGTGTATACTTTTTGAAAAACAAATCTAAAGCATTTGATAAATTTGTTGAATTTAAAGCCCTAGTTGAAAAAAAATGTGGACACTATGTAAAGGTCCTTAGATTAGATAGAGGAGGGGAGTATACCTCCAATATGTTTGTAAATTTTTGTCAACAGAATGACATCAAGAAAGAGCTTACTGTAATCACCTAAAAATGGTCATCTAGAATATTAACCCCCTTTTCAACATTTTGGCTAAATTTAATTTAATCATTTATCTATACCAAATTGCTAATAATCAATTTATTTGATTATAACTTATAGTTTGACTATGCTATCCTAAATTAATTATTTGATTAAAAGAACATGTCCCCTTTTAATTAAATAAAAGACCCCATTCTTCTAACCCACTTAAAGTGCACACATAAAGTCCTTTTTCTATTTTAAAATTAAAAGAAAAGGCTTGTGAGACTTTTGTCTTGTGTGACAAGTCAACTTATATTCTATTGGTTGACTTGTGTGTGCACATGGATCACTCCTATTTTTGAATTCCACCTTTGATCATCCACCATCTTAATCTTGATCTCTACCATCCATACATCTTTAAAAGTGAGAGAGCTTTCTCTGTCAATCCATCCATATTTTGAATATTGTTATGCTGTAGGTTTTCTAACAGGTTTCTTTGGAGCTTTGTGGAGAACTTCTATTTCTTGTCTACATTCTCTCATCCATGGCATCATGTCATTCTAGCTTAGCTTAGCTTTCATTTTTACATGTAGCTTAATCTCACATAGCTTAATAATGTTATTGTAACACTCTCATACATGTTTTATCATAGGTCCACTTTCATATTCATTCTAGTTTAATCTTTAGTTGCATTGCACTCTTGAGGAACTCCTTGAGACATTTGCATTTTTGCATCTTGTCTTTAGAACCTCCCATTGCATGGTTTACTAGCAAGAAGAGTATCTCTAAGACTCTTAATTTCATCATTGAGCATTTATTAGGGACATCATGAGATCATACAACCATCACTAGTATAACTATGAGGATACGAATATGATCGATATCAGATAGGTATGTGGAAATCCAATCTAAGAATTAGAGACATGTAAGTCAAGATAACTACATGATTAGATTCCCTAAGTTTAATTTAGCAAGATTACACCTGTATCAAGGCATAAGTGCCAAGATAAACCCTGAGTGCAGTCATGCAAAATAGTCAAGGATGATACATTTGTAAGTCAAAATGTTGAATAGGACAAGCATAAATGCTTACAACACTATAGACAAACAAAGTATACCCACAAGCAGAAATCAAGAAAATATGTCCCATGCCTCCAGTCTTCTAGTCAATGACATCCTCGAAAGATTATTAAGGAGGGAACACATGGCAAATAAATCATCATAGACAGCACACAAAGTAGATAAAGGTCAGCATAACTCAGTCATTTAAGTGTTAAAGTGTGTGTGTGTAAGTCACTTGGTCATTTCTTCAAGACTTGATTCTGATATTGCAACATCGGAGATCGTAGGTAAACTATCTGAAAAGTGTTGAAAAACACTTGATGTCAAGGTGGGGGAAGTGTTGAGAAACACTATTTTGTGAGTTGTCCAAAAAAACCTAATGCACAAGAATACCTCAATAGGCTGAGTAGTTGTGCCTCCAAGATGAGGACAAGAAACAATTCCAAGCTAAGAAATGTGTAGCGAAGTGGATGATTGAGATTGATAGACATAGGTGCAAGGGTTTCAAGTAGTGCCTGTTTCTAGGTTGTCACCACTTGATAGATTTTTTAAGGATTTTTCTCAATTTTTTTTGTATTTTTGATTTTTTTGATTTTTTTGGTGATACATCAAAGTGCCTATTGCTAGGTTTTCACTAAGATGATCATTTTCTGATTTTTAGGATTTTTCCAGCATCATATATGATTTTTTGTATTTTTTAGAAAGTTTAAGAGATTACTAGTTCTCGAGCAAGATCACATCATTTTCTCCCAATGTCTAGCAAGGTATAGGACATGATGGAGAAACAAGCCGATGGATAAGCAAAGATGCATAAGAAAGGAATGTGAAGCAAGTGAAAGTGATCCTCAAGAACTAACTCCTCAAGAGTACCCAAGCTAGGGAAAGAGGTGAAATAGTCATATGAAGCATGTTTTGGATGAGCAATGGAAGTAATGAGAAAGATAGCATGTAGGATAAGCAATGAAGCCAACAAGTGAGATAGCATGAAGTGTGTAGTCCAAAAGAGTAGACATGTCAAGAGACCTATGAGAACCATGTTTTATATATTGTGATCAAGACTCAGGGGTCAACTACATAAGATAGTAATGGGATAGAGCAATAAGAATAAAGCTTGAGATAGAGGCTATGAGTGAATGGAAGAGTACAATAGAAAATATCATGAATAAGATATCCAATATGCAAAGATAGCTCAACAATGTCAAGATCAAGGAGAGAAGAAGGGATAGATGGATGATAGAAGAATTATGCATGATGCCTGTTTGGCAGGTTTTCATCATGGTACTTATTCAAGGTACCACAAGATGTAGTTTTCACCATAGGATGCATTTATTTCTCTTTACTTTTGCTACCAAGGTGCCACAAGAAGTGGTTTTCACCAAGGCACGTTTCATTTTTTTCATTTTTTCATTTTTTTCTTTTTCTTTTGCTTTTTTTTTTTCTTTTTTAAATTTTTTTTTGAATTTTTTGAATTTTTAGAAAGAGCTCAAGCTTTTTGAATTTAGATAGTGCTCCTATAGGAAATATAAGTCATGATAAGCCAAGACCATAGAAAAGTATACTCAAAGATGTTGATAGGGTGATGAAAGAGAAATGGTAGTAGGAAGAGTATATGGAGGATAATAGTTCATGTATAGAAAGTTAGTGTAAGCTTTAGAGGATTTCATGAGGGTAGTTGAAATATTGTACAAGATCAACATTGACACACACCTTGAAGGGTATTGGAATGATGGAGGAATTATGGATAAAATAGCTTGATATTTAGATGTACGAGGTGGTAGGAAAATTTTAGAAGAAGATGGAGTGGATGCCTTTGGAAGCTTGACTGTCAACTTTGAAGTATTTTCAATATTCAAGTATTTTAAAAGAGACTTGGGAATCCACATAAATTTAGATTTTCCTTGTCCTTTGGGTGCTTAAGATTGCATTTCTTCAATGATGGATTTAGGAACCCATATTTTCTTTGATTTAGCTCTCTGAGTAGTGGACCTTTGCAGTATCTTTTGTGCATTCTCCTTCTTAGCATTCACATGTCGATTAGATGGGACATAGTGATCTTTATTTTTCAATGGATTCTTATATTTATTCTCACTTCCAAAGGACTTGGGATTTGTGGATGAATAAGGCTGATATGACTGGTTTAGATGGATAGATGGGTGAAAAGTCATCAAGGATGAGTTTCTTTGTTGATCTTGAGGTATTATAGGAGAGCTAGGGAATGAGCTAGGAGTGATCCATGTGCACATTAAAGTCAACCAATAGAATATAAGTTGACTTGTCATATAAGAAAAAAGTCACAAAGCCTTTTCTTTTAATTGCAAAATAGAAAAAAGACTTTATGTGTGCACTTTAAGTGGGTTAGAAGAATGGGGTCTTTTATTTAATTAAAAGGGGACATGTTCTTTCAATCAAATAATGAACTTAGGATGGCATAGTAAAACTATAGGTTACAATCATATAAATTTATTATTAGCAATTTGGATTAGGTAAGTGATTAAATTAATTTAGCCAAAATGTTGAAAAGGGGGCTAATAGTCTAGATGACCATTTTTAGGTGATTACACTTACAACCAGCTATACTCCATAGCAAAATAGAGTGGCTAAGAGGAAGAATAGGACCATTGTTGAAATGGCTAGAAGAATGATGAAAGAAAAGGGAATTCCAATTGAATATTGGGGAGAAGCTATAGCAACAACAATATATCTAATATTGTGATAGGATTCCTCTTGAGGCATGGTCAAGGAATAGATGGACAGTTGAACACTTGAGACTATTTAGATGTGTAACATATGCACATGTTCCTAAAGAAAAAAGGAAAAAGCTAGATGAAAAAGGTGTGAAGTTCATCTTTATAGGGTAAAACTTGGAATCAAAGGCTTATAGGCTCTATGATCCAATTGACAAGAAGATTATCATCTCAAGAGATGTGGAGTTTCTTGAAAATTAATCATGGGATGGCTTGGTAGATGAATCCTCATGAACCTTAAGTAAAGTGCCAACTATTCAAGAGGAAGAAGATGACATTGGTGATTAGCAAGACAATGGAGTAACAAACATAGATTGTAGATAAAGGCAAAAAGGCAAGTAACCCTTAACATTTTGAGCAATAGCTCCAAGAACATCAAGACAACCCTAAGCTATTATGCAAAACAATAGTAGCAACAATACTAAACATTTAGATCCCACTCTTACCTCCCTATTACCAAGAAAGACTAAAAGTGTAAGGGGGATATACCAAAATGAAAGGTATGAGGAGGATTATGATGAGAGTGTAAATTTTGCATTATTTTTCTCATAGTCGCCCAATATATTTTGAGAAAGCTATGAATGAAGAGAAATGGTGTAATGCCATGGATGAGGAGATAGATGCTATTGAAAGGAATGAGACATGGGAGCTATCTATTTTTCCTCCCAAGAAGCAAGTAATTGGAGTGAGATAGATTTACAAGACCAAGTGCAATGCTAAAGGAAAAATAGATGGGCATAAAGCATGATTAGTGATCAAGGGGTACAAGTAGTAGAATGGTAGAAATTATGATGAGACATATACCCTGGTTGCAAGAATGGAAACTATGCATGATGTCATAGAAATTGTAGCCCATCACAAATAGAAGGTATATCAAATGAATGTGAAGTTTGCCTTCTTGCCTAGTGTAAGGAAAGAAGAGGTTTATGTGGAGCAGCCACCTAGTTATAAAGTTCCATGTGAAGAACACAAAGTTTATAGATTGAAGAGAGTTCTTTATGGGCTCAAGCAAGCAAGCCCCGTGGGAATGGTACAATAGGATTGGCTCATATTTGATAAGCAATGGCTTTAGCAAAAATAATGGTGAGACCACACTCTACATCAAGGCAACAAAAAGAAATGTATTGATTATTGCCTTCTATGTAGATGACTTAATATTCACTAGAAATGATAATTTCCTAATTGGTGAGTTCAAAGAGGCCATGAAAAATGAATTTGAAATGACACACCTTGGTCTCTTGAAGTAATTTTGAGGCATATACATAAAATAAATGCATGATGGAATTTTCATCTCTCAAGAAAAATATGCAAGGTGGATCTTGCAGAGATTCAAAATGCAGAATAGTAAGGTAGCCCCAACATCAACAAAAGTAGATTTGAAGTTGAGCAAGGAAGATTGCAACAAAAGTGTGAATCCAACACTATACCAGAGTATGGTTGGAAGTTTGATGTATTTGACTCGCAATAAGTTTGATTTATAAATTTATGGAAACACTAAAGAATTCCCATTGACAAGCAAGAAAGAGGATCCTAAGGTATGTGAATGGTACTAAGGGATTTGGGATCTTCTATACTATAGAAATTGTTTTCAAGTTGGTGGGTTACAAAGATGGTGATAAGGTTGGTAGTTTAGATGATAGGAAGAGCACTTCCTTATATATGTTCTACATGAGATTGGGTGCAATTTCATGGGCATCCAAGAAGCAACCTATTGTTGCTCAATCTATAGTAGAGGCTGAATACATAGTAATGAATGCAACAACATGTCAAGCTATTTGATTAAGGAGGATTGTGATAGATTTAAATGAAATGCAAGAGGATGGAACCACAATCTTTTGTGACATCTCCTCAATTGCATGTCTAAGAATATAGTCTTCCATGGGAGAAGCAAGCATATAGAGATTATATATCACTTCATTAGAGAGTTGGTGGAGAATAGAGATATCAAAATGGAATTTTGCAAGTCTAAGCAGTAGCTAGCAAACATATTCACTAAGCCTTTAGGCATTGAAACTTTTGTGCAGCTAAGAGAGAGTCTTGGTGTAGTTGATTTAGATCAAGAGTGATCCTTCTTTGCTTGGATCAAGATAAAGGGGAGTGTCAGGAATTTAATGTAGTAAGTCATTTTCTTGTGGAGCCAAATGCTCACATACCACCCTAATGGCCTATACAATAGTTATAAACATTGAATACAGGTAGGTGAGTTCAAATTTGAAAAGAGAGGAAAACTATTTTTTCCAAGACACAAAAGAATCTTATTCATTTGACCAATTGAAGGTAGTAGAGGAGAAGGATTGGATTAGTTGGAGAGCAGAGAAGAGAAGTCAATCAGTAGATCAAGTCAAAGTTCAAAAGATAGAAGGAAGTTAGTTTTGTATTTGCAGTTGCACATGTTTCCTCTTTTTGTTATGTAAGTTCATTTTGATTCAACTTGGAAAGAAGTGTTTTCTCTAAGAATTGTTTTATGTAGCCATTAGAGTTGTAAGTTTGAAGTTTAAATTTTATTAGTTTGAAGTTTTAGGTTTTTTTGGTTGAAGCCTAATGCTCCCAAATTTTCTAATAGTTTTATATTATTTTAATAGAAAGAAAGCAAGCAAGTAGACATACAAATCCTTGTTGTTTCCTTCTTATATTCATCATTGCATGATATTTTTCACTTGATAAGTTCATAGTTGAAAGCTTCTTCCTTTGGTTCTTTTCATTTTAATGGTGGTAATATCCAAGCTGTAAGTCCAATACATAGCCCACTTAGTCTACGCCTTAATTGGGTTCTCTCTTTGTTGCTCTTACCAAGCTCACTCGACATCCCTTGTTTCTAAGCTTGACCTTGCAATAGTTATGGAGTTCGCTTGACAAATATATTGCTAAACTCACTTGGCATACTCTTTGCTAAGTTACTCAGCTTCTTCTTGTGCCATGTTCACTCAGCACCCACTACCTGTCACTTGACATCCATTGCATGTTGAGAAAATTGTTTGTCATGACCCATCTTGTGACCTTCATTATTTTTCCTAGGTGGCAAGTATGTGGCAACCTTCTTGTTTTTTTCTTGGGCAAACCTTGTCATAAACCTAGACTAATTATTAGTATGATTTTAAATGGATAATTAATGGCAGTGGAAAAGTTTGGTTACATCATTTATAATGTTTTATGTTATGATAAATTTCATTTAAAATGTTGATGTAGTGACTTATACTACATGATTATGTTGTATGTTGGATATTGATGCATATGTTATTACAATTATGTTATGTTGATGATTCAGTTATTAAATTTATGGATACTAACTTCTATTTTGGTTGTGAGTGTTCGAGTGATTTACAGGTTGTTGAGGTGAAGGTGTGGTTGAGGTTGGGAAGGTTAGCCTTCTGGAAGGGGATGGTCAAATTATCTTATGTAGCTCACATACACATCACTTATTACATACATGTTCAATTCATAAATTGTGATATGCATGTTGTGTTATCTTCACAAATTTGAAATCACTTTTAAAATTTGGTTATTTCTTTTTAATTTATTTTTTTAGATGTGATCAAGTATGTTATTACAATTATGTTATGATGATGATTTAGCTATCAAATTTATGGATACTGACTTCTATTTTGGTTGTGAATGTTTGAGTGATTTACAGTATTGTTGAGGTGAAGGTGTGGTTGACGTAGGGAAGGTTAGCCTTATGGAAGGGGATGGACCAATTATCTTATGTAGCACACATACACATCACTTATTAAATACATGTTCAATTCATAAATTGTGATATGCATGTTGTGTTATCTTCATGAATTTGAAATCACTTTTAAAATTTGGTTATTTCTTTTTAATTTATTTTTTTAGATGTGATCAAGTAACATTAGGATGTTAATTAATATAATTATTAATGTCTCCATCATGTTTGGAAATGTGGTCATTAATTCGGCAATATGGAATGGGTTTTGACCTTATGTTTTTCTCCATATTTACAAAATAAGTTAGAGAATTTGGCAGGGAAGTAATAAAATGAATCTATGGTTAGTTGAGAATTTGGGGAAAAATAAAATAAGAAGGGATATTCTACTTTTGGGATATCAATAGTTGGACAGTAGCTAGACAAGCAACTGGAATAGGTTCTCTCTGTCCTTTGAATACTTAATAGTTAGCTGTTTTATGTATGGAAGTTTGAATTAAGTAGTTATTGTCACATTTTCAATTGGAAGTTTGGCTTATGTGATAACCTATTTTTTTGATATAGCTGTAACTTGTTCGTTAATACATTTATCTTCATTTCACATGCATTAGACTTGTGAGTCATAATAGGGCTATGCTATAGTTTTTGGGTTTCTTTTAGTAAGGTATTTAAATCATAATGTTGTCTGGTACTACTTAAATCTCATCACAAAATCATGATTCAAAACCCTCAACTGGTAAGAAATAAAAATTACATTTTTATGAAGTTTTGTAGGTAACCTATCTGAAGCCCAAATAGTAAACTGGAGTATTAGTTTCTGAAATTATTCTTCACCCAAAAACAATTTGGTGGTGTATTCAAACACAGGTGGGTGGAAAAATTTGTGCCATTAAAACCATAACTTGAGCATTATAGCAATTATTGTTGCATGAGATTTGATGGGGAATTTTTTTGGAAAAATGATTATAGTATGTTGTTTGCATTAGAAATCTATTGACTCCAGGCATGACTTTAAAATTACTATGACTACATTTTCTTTTCTTTTTTTGGTTTATTTCCACCTTGTAACTAATAGGAAGTGGGTGTACAAAACACCACTTATTATTGTTTGAGGTGTTCAATGATCATTTTCTCTAGCTACATCTTCATTTCACACCCTTTTTGCATTTTAAGTATGTTTGTTGTTTGTTTTACTTATTATAGCATTTAAATCCAACTTGTGATTCAAAACTCCTACTTTAGTAAGAATATGTATTGTTGTAGGTAATCATTTGAGAGCCATAGATAACTATAGAAATAATATAAGGAATTATTCTTCACCCAAAAGAGTTTGGTGGTGTGCTGGAATGCATGTAGATGTACATGCTTATGCCATTAAAATTGTAACTTAGGCCATTGCTAGGATTTTATCCTCCTTGGTGTGGTGGCGGGTTGCCTCCTGCCGTAGCTCCGTGCTTATTGTTGCTACATGAGGTTAGTATGGTGATTAAATGGAAGCACTTTATTAACATGGTGATTATTGTTAGGAACCCTACTAACTCTGGAATTCATGACTTTGAATGACTATGGTCTCACTTTCTCTTAATTAGATTCCTTTTCATAGAATTATGAATGTTTGTTTTGGTTATAATTCAAAAACTTGCAAATTCAAACCCAAAATATTCAAATAAGAGACTCCTTTTATTATGAGAACTATCATTCATCACTAGATGGTTGTGGATTAATAGATGTCTTTGGACAATAAAGAGTGTTCTTGCCTAAATAGACAATGAAGCTTTGCATAGAGGATCTTCAATAGTAATCCTTGTTGTTATGATTAATTAAACTCTACCGGTGGCATTTATCTGTGTATCAAAGAAAGGGTATGATTTGCTTCTAATTAGATGCTCATGTCTACTAACTGTATAACCAAATCTATGTTGATTCTCTTTTTAACAATAGTGTGCACCATATCTGATTATCCCCTTTGCTTTATAATAGATACTTGTGCCGATTATAATTCATTTAATTGATATTTCAATTGAATATGAAATCTTAGATGAAATGTTGTTTTGATGTATCACTATTTAGAAAACTAAAGACATAATGTCTTCATTTGCTAAATATAGTTCAGAGTTAAAAATTGACTACTATCATTTATGGAAGAGGGAATTATGAGATAGATGCTATAGTTTTTTTAAAGGATATGAGTGTTTAGATTGAGTTACTTATGGATGGGCGTAATGTGGCATAAGGTAAGGTGGAAAATGGATGCATTACATTTTGCTTCTTCTAGCCTGTTAGATACTATTAGATAGAAATCAATATAATTATTTTCTTTGTCTCTCCTTCTAGTATTACTAATGAATACTTTGTGCTTGGCCAAGCCATATTTCTTACATTTTAGTATGCTATTTCTAACATTGGCATAAGTATGTGACCATGCTTATTTTACCATTTTTGCATATGTGTAGATATGCTTAAATATAAGAAATGTGCATATGGGTAGATATGTTTCAATTGTTTTTTCTTTCACTACATAGGGGTAGAGATGTAGTGTTCTTTTCTTTTCCCTACCACATTCTATGTTTAGGCTACTAGGAACATGCATTGTATGTAGTATGTTTCACGCCTACACCAGATCCATTCGATCCATCTTGTTTTGGGAAGCTAGGCTTTTCATGCCAGGGTCAGGGTATTCTTCATGTTAGGAAGACTCTTGAGGGAGTAGGCACTCCATGGTTGGAGAGGTAAAACAACCTGGGCCACACTCTCGTCTCAGTTAGTAGATGGACCATGTCTGAAGGTTTTGGAGATTGGATGTACATTCAGAACACCTATCAAATTTCAACACCTACCATAAGGCTTTTATCTTCATCTTAGTGATGATGTAGGCTATCATTCTATTCTTCTAATCCTAATTAACAGATATTGTGAACTTTAAAGTTATTAATGTTTCATTTTTCAATTTTGTGAAGAATATATGATGTAATGACTCTTTTGTCATAGAATTCTTAATAGTTGAGTTATTTATTGTCTAATTATACTCTTTTTACAAACAACATTGTATAATGAATTGCACTTTGATTAACAACTTGTTAAGCTTGATTAATTATTTGTAAAAATATGCTTGATTCTTTTTTTTAAAAAGTTAGCATTTAATGATATGGTGTTGTTTTTCCACATTTTTAAAAACAATTTTTGTGTGTTTTCGCTATCTTGCTATAATGATGATTACTACATTGTCACTTGACACCTTCTTGTGCTAAGAAAATTATTAAAGGTTGTAATTTATTTTTCACAACAAAGTTATACTGAACAAGATTAGTGAGATTTTTGAGAAGTATGTTGGTTAGAAAAATGAAGAAAATTTGATTAAATAGGCTAGCTAAGAAGAAAATGTTTCCATTTTTGAAGAAAATTTATGTAGTGGTATAAAGATGTCATCAAAGACATAAGACTATACATTGAAATTAGAAATAAATGATTTCAGATAAAAGTTTGACAGTGTAAATGTTTAATGGTGAATTTGACCATATACGAAGATCTAATAATAAGCAGTCAAGTATGATTAAAGCCGTCAAGGATATAGAAGTTGGGTCAGGTATAAAGTATAAAATGAACCTCCAAGAGAAATATAATGTTTGGAAGATATAACTAAAGCATAGGTAATGACCAAGTGTGGATGACAATAATATGTTTAGATAAACATAGAGATGAAATGATGTCTAAGATATATGGAGGTGCGGTGCTAAAAAATGGACTATTAGAAGCATACATAGCTATTGTAGGTGTTAAGATACATAGTCAAAAAAGGAAGCATTGATAATAATGAAGTCCAAGTCAAGATAAAAGTGATGATATTATATCATCACATGAACCATTAAAAGTTTCTAAGTCAAATGGATTACGTTAAAGATAAAATGGTAGCAAGGTGCGATTAGGAATGATAATTCTTAGCGATAGAAATTATACAACACACTCTTTTTGTATTTCTTCACCCATGTTAAGATCGCTAGAACAATTCACTTAAGGCACATAGGTGATGAAGATTTAATTTTAAATTGAAATAATTTGATGACAGTGAGATTCAATTTCACATGCAAGCATGGAGATATTCTCACCCTCATTTTGTAATTTCCAAATGGAGCAAGAACAATATTTAAAATGAGCAAAACAATAAATAGTGAGCCTTCAAGTATGTTGCAGGAAACAAGTATAAGTGCTCAGAAGGAATTGATAGATAGTAATAAGCATGAAATATTTGGAATCAAGCCTCTCAATGCCTGAGGTTAGTTTCGCCAATCTATTCTTCATTGTTAGTGAAAGCCTCTTCAAGGGCTCTTGTTTCTCCTTTTCTATAGCTTCTGCACAAGCCTTGCAATGACCAAAAACAAAATTTGTACAATATAAGAAGCCTATTCAATGGATGAGCAGTATGCATGCAATAATAAATATTAGAAATTACAAAATGTTTATGCATATAATATTTTGGATACACCCAAAAAACTATGAGAAATATAAATATAAATTTAAACTCAATACTCACAACTTTAAACCTAAAAATATGCTCAACACTTTAAAAAAATGCTCGACACATAAGGTGTCGAGTGCCAATTTTACTTGGCACTTGCTTAACACTTGATGGTGCCGAGTACCAGTTACCCTTCACACTTGCTTGACACTTGAAGGTGCCAAGTGATAGGAAATAGGTGTCGAGTGAGCTTGGCATGCAAAGGAAATAGATGTAGATGCCAAGTTAGCTTGGCACTCAAAGAAGACAATGGATGTCGAGTAAAGTCAGCTCCAACTAATAAAATTATAACTTAGAAAGTCAGCTCCAACGAATAAAACTAGAGAGCCAAAGCTTTAAGATTTCAACCAAACTTGTCAAATGCAATGAATAGAAGAGGAAGATATATTCAAGTATGCTTGCTTGCTTTCTATTCAATCTTTCATTAAACTAATACAAAATCTGGGAGCATTTGGCTTCAACTAGAAAACCCTAAAATAAATCTAAATTGATAATACTTCAAACAACTTTAATAACTTGCAGCTCTAATGGTTGCATACGTTAATGCCTGGAACAATCACTACTTCAACAGGATGAATCAAACAATAACAAACTTACAAGGTAACCAGCAATCAATCATGTGCAATTGCAGGCACAAAACAAAACAAACTTCCTTCTTCTTCTTCCAATGACTGATCTGTTGATCTTCTCTGCTCTATCTGGCTCTCTGTTTGTTTGGATAAAAAATGAGAGAGAGGTATTCGTGTTGTCTTCAAAAATTTCCCTCTCAACATTCAAAAATTTAAAAACATGTACCAAAATAAATGCTTGCCATGAATGGATGCCTGTGGGAAACAAACTGATAGGGTAGATGGCCATAGGGCTCAAGGACAAGCTCCAGGCAGTCAATGTTAATTTCCAACACTCCCCCTTTGTCTTGAGACCCACAAACAAGGATCACTACTGATCCAAATCAACTACACCAAGACTTTTTCTTAGGTGCACAAAACTTCCAATGCCTAATGGCTTGGTAAAGATGTTTGCTAGCTGCTGCTTAGACCTACAAAATTCCATCTTGATATCCCCATCTTCCACCAACTCTCTGATGAAGTGATATCTAATCTTTATATGCTTGCTTCTCCCATGGAAGATTGGATTCTTGGACAATGAAATTGATGAAATGTTGTCACAATAAATTGTGGTTCCATCCTCTTGCCTTTCATTTAAATCTATCAATATCCTCCTTAGCCAAATTGCTTGACATGCTGCTGCATTTGCTACAATGTATTCAGCCTCTGCTATAGATTAAGAAACAATAGGTTGCTTCTTGGATTCCCATGAAATTGCACCCGATCCCATATGAAACATGTATCTAAAAGTGCTCTTCCTATCATCTAAACTTCCAGCCCAATCACTATCAGTGTAACCAACCAACTTGAATTCATCATTTGCAGTTTATAAAATCCAAAATACCTTGGTACCTTTCACATACCTTAGGATCCTTTTTTCTACTTGCCAATGGGAATCCTTTGGTGTTTTCATAAATCTGGAAATTAGACTTACTGCATGCATTAGGTCTGGTTGAGTTGTAGTCAAATACATTAAAATTAGAACCATACTCTTGTATAGTGTTGGATCCACTCTCTTTCTAGAGTCTTCCTTGCTCAACTTTAGACCTACTACTATTGGTGTGGGGGGTGCCTTACTATTGTACATTTTAAATCTCTCCAAGATCTGCCCTGCATATTTTTCTTGAGAGATGATTATGCCATCATGCATTTGTTTTACTTCTATGCCTAGAAAGTATTTCAAGAGACCTAGGTCTATCATTTCAAATTCACTTTTCATGGCCTCTTTAAACTCACCAATTAGAGCCTTGTCATTTCAAGTAAAAATTAAGTCATCTACATATAAGACATTAATCAATACATTACCATCCGTTGCTTTGATGTAAAGAGTAGGCTAACCATTGCTTTTGCTAAAGCCATTGCTCATCAAATATGAGTCAATCCTACTGTACCATGCCCATGGAGTTTTCTTGAGCCCATAAAAAGATCTCTTCAATCTATATACTTTATGTTCTTCACCTACAACTTCATACACTTCTTCTTTCAATACACCATTTAGATAGGTGCACTTCACATCCATTTGAAATACCTTCCACTTGTACTGAGCTACAATTACTATGACAACATGCACATTTTCCATTCTTGCAATAGGGGCATATGTCTCATCATAGTCTCTTCCATACTATTGTTTTTAGCCCTTGACTACCAGCTTTGCCTTATGCCTATCAATCTTGCCTTCAGCATTGCTTCTTGGGAGGCAATTTAGTTAGCTCCAATGTCTCATTCCTTTCTATGGCATCTATTTCCTCATCCATGGCATTACACCATTTCTTCTCCTTAATAGCTTCCTCAAAATATAATGGATCACTATGAGAAAATAATGAAAAATTAACACTCTCATCATAATCTTCATACCTTTCATCTTGGTATATATCCCTAAGACTCTTGGTCTTTCTTTGTAATAGGGAGGAGAGTGTAGGATCAGAATCTTCACTGCTGCTGCATTGCCGACTTGGTCAGTCTTCACTGGTACTCGACACTAACACTCAATCATGCCTAGAGGAGCTTGGCAATGATTGAACCTGCTTGGCTTTTCTTCTATTTGCTCCTTCTTCTTTCTATTCATCAGCATCCTCTCCATTCATAATTGGCACTTTACTTGAAGTGCTTGGTGACTCATCAAGTTTTCCATACCAAGATTGATTTTCAAGGAATTCCACATCTCTTGAAAGCATCATCTTGTTATTCAATGGGTCATACAATCTATATTCCTTTGATTCTGGGTTGTACCCTATGAAAAAGCATTTCACACCTTTGTCATCAAATTTTTGCCTTTGCTCTTTAGGCACATGTGCATATGCAACACATCCAAACACCCTTAGGTGTTCAACTGTCCATCTTATTCATGACCATGCTTCCATTGGAATTCTGTCATGGACTGCTTTTGTAGGACACCTATTAATTAGGTAAACTGCTTTTGCCACAACCTCTCCCCAAAATTTAGTTGGGAGACCTTTCTCTTTCTTCATGCTCCTTGCCATTTCAATGATGGTCCTGTTCTTTCTTTCAGTCACTCCATTCTACTATGGTGTGTATCTGGCTGTGAGCTCTTTCTTTATATCATGTTTCCTACAAAAATTTACAAAAGAATTAGAGGTATACTCCCCTCCTCTATTTGATCTAAGGACCTTGATATAGTGTCCACATTGTCTTTCAGCTTGGGTTTTAAATTCTACAAATTTATCAAATGCTTCAGATTTATTCTTTAAGAAATACACCCATGTCCTATGACTAAAATCATCTATGAATGTCATAAAATAAGTACTCTCGCCAATGGAAGTAACTTGCATAGGATCGACTAGGTCAGTATGCACTAACTCTAATGGATAGCCCTCCTAGAATTTCCAGAATTAAAGGGAAGCCTATGTTGCTTACCCAAAATACAAGCCTCACATTTGTCACAAGAATTTTCTACACGTGGCAAACCTTCTACCATTCTTTTATTTGACAATAAATTTAAACCAACATAGCTAAGATGACCATACCTAAGGTGCCATAGCCATGAGGGGTCTTTAATCACACTCCTGAGAGTTGATTGTGTGGGAGGTGTAACACTAACTTGAGATGAGAAACATGTCTCAATCCTCAAGGGAAACATTCTATTCTTGGTCATTTGAACTGCTGCAAGTAGGTTCTTGCTCCCATCCTTTTCATGAATGACACATGTGTCATTCTCCATTAGCACTTTGTATCCATTTTGAATGAGCTTACCAATGCTCATCAAATTGTGCTTCATACCAAGGGTGAAATACACATTTTGTATTTCTCTTTTCTCACCTTTCTTGGTGCAGACCATAATAGATCCTTTGCCCACAACTGGTAGGGTTCCATTGTTACCCATCTTAATTTCTAACTTGAAACTCTTGTCAATGAATGAAAAAAAGGTTTCATTACCACTCATGTGGTTGCTACATCCATTGTCGAGGTACCAAACCTTAGGGCTTCCTTTTTTGCCAAAATTACACATGATGAAGGTAGCAGCATTGGGTCCACTTCCCATGTTCACATCAGCCAAATTTTCTTGTCCTAACTTATCATTCTGCTTCTTCCAACATTCATTTTCACAATGCCCATATTCATGATAGTAGTAGCATTCTACATTACTCTTATATGAGTTTTAGTTTTTCTTACATCCTCTTGAAGTATTTTGTGAGCTACTTGCTCCATGTGCTCTTCCTGAGCTTTCTGTTGCAACATTTCTTTGTCCTCCATTACCTCGGCCTCTACCTCTGGAGTTGTCGCTTGAGCCATTTCTTCCTCTCCCCCTTCCTCTTGGATTTTATTGAGCCTTGAATGCTTTCTCTTGGGAAGATGAGGAAGTAGATTTGTTGATCCTATGCTCATGGATTTGAAGTGTACCCATCAACTCATCCATTGTCAAAATAATGAGGTCTTTTGCCTCTTCTATGGTCATGACCAAATGGTCATATTTATGAGGTAAACTCCTCAATATCTTTTCCACTATCCTTTTCTCTTGATAGTCTTCTTCATTTGACTTCAATTGGTTAATCACATTAGAGGTCCTTGAATTGAAGTATGCAACTAATTCATTCTCCTTCATTTGAAAGTTCTCAAATTCCCTCCTTATGTTCTGTAGCTTTACAGTACGAACTTTATTAGTTCCCTTGAAGTTTGTCTCAAGGATATCCCATGCTTCCTTTGCATAATTTACTGCTGCAATATTAAGGAATATAGACTCTGTCATTGCTACTTCAATCAAACTTAGTGCTTTTGCATCTTTCCTCCTTGACTCTTTCAAATGAGTCTTTTGTGCATTTGTGAGAGCAGCATACTAAGTTGGGTCTATCACATCATTGAATACATTAACTACAAACTCCCACAAATCATTTGCTACCATAATGGTCTTCATTTTCTTTGCAAATGTATCATAATTCTATCCATTAAATGATGGTGGCTGCTACCATATCTTTCTTGCATCTCCTGCAATGATAAATATCCCAAGAAAAAAAATGCCCTAACTCACTGTGAATATGAGGCCTCAAAGCTCTGATACCATGTGATAAATATAAATTAAAATTTAAACTCAATACTCACAACTTTAAACCTAAAAATCTGCTTGGCACTTAAAAAAAATGCTTGGCACATAAGGTGTCCAGTGCCAATTTTACTCGGCACTTGCTCGACACTTGATGGTGCTGAGTACCAATTATGCTCGACACTTTCTTGACACTTAAAGGTGCCAAGTGACAAGGAACAGGTGCCGAGTGAGCTCGGCACACAAAGGAAATAGTTGTAGATGCTGAGTTAGCTCGACACTCAAAGAATACAATGGGTGCCAAGTAAACTGGGCTCCAACTAATAAAATTATAACTTAGAAAAATCTAATGTGAATGCTTTCACGAATAAAACTAGAGAGCCAAAGCTTTAAGCTTTCAACCAAACTTGTCAAATGCAATGAATAGAAGAGGAAGATAGATTCAAGTATGCTTGCTTGCTTTCTATTCAATCTTTCATTAAACTAATACAAAATCTAGGAGTATTCAACTTCAACCAGAAAACCATAAAATAACCCTAAATTGATAATACTTCAAACAATTTTAATAACTTGTAGCTCTAATGGTTGCATACATGAATGCCTGGAGCAATCACTGCTTCAACGGGATGAATCAAACAATAACAAACTTACAAGGTAACTAGCAATCAATCATATGCAACTACAGGCATGAAACAAAAAAAAACTTCCTTCTTCTTCTTCCAATGACTGATCTGCTAATATTCTCTTCTCTATCTGGCTCTCTATCTATCTGGATAAAAAATGAGAGAGAGGTATTCCTTTTGTCTTCAAAATTTTCCCTCTCAACGTTCAAAAATACAAAAACACCTACCAAAATAAATGCTTGCCGTGAATGGATGCCTGCAGGAAACAAACTGATAGGGTAGATGGGCATGGGGCTTGAGGACAACCTACAAGCACTCAATGTTAATTCCCAACACAAACATAAGGAAAAACAAAAAAAATTAGAATGAAAATTACAATACATAAGCATAACATATAGTATAGTAAGTGCATGAAACAGAGCATTCAAGGGAGAAATCAAAGGTCTTTATTCAAAAGCCCCATTGCGTTACTTTTAAAAAAGAATCAAACTAAAACTCATTTCTAAAAATAAACAATTACAAAATTCAACTCCTACGAAGCCCACAGTAGATTTATTATTGTTAAATTTATGAAGTTTTAGAGATTACTAAAATACTGACTTTTCAAAATCACAAACAATAGAGATATTTCTTAGTTTTTGAAGGTTCAAAAATCATTACAACACTAAAATTCATTTAAATTACAAAGAATCACAAAGTGAGAGCTCCAATTATAGCAACTAGATCTCTGAGCGCTGGCAATGTACTAACGAAAATCCACTTATCTTCTTTTCCTACTTCTAATGCTTGAATAGATAAAAGTTGTCATTCCAACTATAGTGGCAGAAATTACAATAGACATCACATTAGTGAAGAAGACAATGATACAACTAATGTGTTGCCGAAGTGCCTATTATAGAACATCAAGGGCTCGTTGCAGAAGAAGTAGATGCAAAGCCATCCCCCTAGTAGCAACATCCAACAAATGTTCTGAATTACTTCAATAATTCTCTATAGTATAATTTGAAATCAAAATCTTTAGGCCTCTCTTCTAAGCACAATTTATGTAGAAAGATTTTCCCATTTTTGTTAGACCATATGAAATGCTTCAAATAATGTCTTTCTATAGAATTGCCTCCAATCTTCCGATCTAGACTTGAAAAAAAATGTCAACAGACATTCTCACATTCTCAGATGTAAAATCTTCAAATTTGTGACTCTAAGAAAGGAAAAAGAAAGCATCCAAAAAGTAAAGCAATGATCAAGAACTCTCAATTTTTGGCCGAAGAAAATATTAGAGACTCTTTGATGGATTACTCAAAAATGAAAATGACACATGTATGAAAATGACAAGGAGTTGCCAGGTGTGATCTGGAAAATGGCAAGTAAAGTAATATTTGGCCAAGCATTCCACGTAATATTTCTTCAAAGATCTAAAATATTCAATGGCGATGGAATCAATCCATGATGAATTAGAGATATTAATCAATAGAATATGGTGAATAAGTTCCACATTATACAACAATGATGGGAAGGTAAAAAATGTGAGTACTCAAACATCAAGCATATAGATGCACCATGGAAATTTAAGGCATACTTAGTGATTGTATTTTTTAATAAATTTGTAAAGTTTAAAGAAATGACAATAGAGGCAATTTTACATATGTATTGGGAACAAATATAATACAAGCTCGATGGCATATAAGGTCAGTATGAAAAAAAATGAAGTCAGATACCTATTATAAAAGACATATACAAGAAGACATCTATTTTTAGTGTAAAGGAAATAAGAGTTTTTTAGTGTTAAGGAAGTTCCCAAGAAGATGAAAAGTGTAAGGAGAAAATCAACAATCATTGGTGACCCAACCAATATTTGGTAAGAAAACTTGCATATTTTTTGTTGAACCACATGCCCATATAAAGTTATATAAAGGCAAGTCAATGGGATTGAAGATTTGATAGGACCTAAATCAACAAGTGCCAATAATTGGAAAAGAAGAAAAATACAGATTTATAAATGGAAAGGAACCATATGAAGAGAAAGCTAAAAGAAAGAATGATATGTAATTATAAGGACAAGTAAAGGTAGAATGATAGAGAGAGTTGAAGGAAATTTTTACAATATTAATGATTATATTATTTTAAAAAATATATAGATAGTGATAAAAACTATATTAATTATAAGTTGAAATATTTAATTTTTAAAAAAAGATTGTTGATTACTTAATTCAAACTACCAAAAGATCTAGTAAGTTTGAGGGGTAGTATTAGTTTTACAATTTGTAAAATGGTGTTAAAAAATAAAAAATAAAAATAAAGTAAGATTGTAAAATAGTAGCTAGTAAAACATAGTGTAAAGTTAAAGAAATAACATTTTACAATTGTAAAAAATAAATATCAATGAAAAACTAATAAATATATTTAAACTAAGAAATATAAAAACTTTAACTCTATATTTGAACTTGGTAAGAAGAATAGATTGTGATAATTAATATTGATTAGACACTATTTTGTCCAAAGTTGTGTGAGGTGGAAGATAATTTTTTCTTTTTTTTGAAAAATCTAATCAACTTGTCACAAATGTGGAAAAGGTAAAGTTGTAATTAATGCATTCATTAATGCATGATAGAGTTGCTAGAAAATATTTGTATTTTTGTTGAAGAAAATTGAAATTTCTCCCTACTAAAAATAGCATGGTCTAATAGAATAAATGAAAAATGAGATTTACAAAATAATGAAAAATTACAAAAAATATATAAACATTTGAAGTATCTTTTAATCTTTTAAATTCTAAGTTGATTGGTCAATTGAATTGAAAAATTAAATTGAATGAAAGCAATAGTATCTTGCCTTTGGTAGGAACTAATGAGAGATGATTAAAGATTCAATGAGGTCCACATCTTTAAGTAGTAGCACATGTCATGCCACTTAGCCAATAGTAATAGTAATTGTTTCATTTAGTTTATATAATTGTTAGTGCACTAATTCTTAAGGACGATAAGTAGGACATATTGGATATATACTAGAGATGAATAGATAAATTTAGATTATTTCACAATATAGAAAATATTATTGATTTACATGTTGAAAATATAAATTAAAGAGAGATATATATAGAAGATGGAACTATGATTCACACTATTTATAATATAGTGGTATATATACATAATTGAGAATTAAAATGTGAATCATAATACTAATGATAAATATATTTATGTTGTTAGTGATAGGTATGATCTAAACTACTAACATTCTTATTTGACTTATAAGTATTATGTGCCTTGATCATTTCCTTTGAGAATTTTTTCCTAGGAAATAGAGGGAGATTGATATTTTAGGCTGCCTTGAAAGAGAGGGAGCAGATAGATGACATGATTCAGTCAACTTTTGATGATCTTGATCATAGGGAGTAAACCATTTTGTGATGGATTTCCTAGTGAGAAATAAATTATAGTAGTCAAGAGGGTCGTGCTTCATGAATATACCTCATGAGCATGCATTTTTAATGGGCCTAACCCCTATATACATCATGAGAAAGTGACAACTTCTAGATGATATCACTTGTATTTGTAGAAGTTATTGAAAAGTGACAATCTTAAAATATTTTTATTTTCTATTATGATGGATATCTTATGACATCTCTGTAGATCATGATAGATTATACATTGACAATGCGTGTGCACATACCTTATAAACATTTTTGAACACTTGATGAATATCATTGATATTCTGGGAGGTCAATAATTTTGATATTAGATGTGATATCATACATTTGAGTATTGTTGAATATCATCTATTCTGGGAGACCAATACTCTTGATATCAAAATGATGGATATCTTTTGATCAAAGAGATCCTTAAAAATTTTCATTCCTAATATTACCTATGGTGTAATATATATCTTGTGTTTATCCTCCCTAGCTAAGAGGGAGTGTTGATGTATGTCAGCTTCAGTTGGTTAGAATTATATGTTATACATTTTGAATAAGTGTTGTACTTAAATCATGAGAATATGCATCTTGTGAGACTTACAACTGAGTGCTTAGATTCCATTAAATTGATTGTCTTTGAATTGTTTGTATAGATTCATATTAAGTATGAGGTAAATATGCATTTTATGATACTAACAATTAAGAGCTTAGATATCCTTAGATTGATTATCTCTAGGTTGTTTGTATAAATGTACACTAGGTATTTAATAACTAAGATCTTAGATATCACCACATTGATTATCTTTGCATTATTCAAAATACTGATAGTCCTTTACCTTTGATTATCAAAATATATTTATCCTCTTGACTAAGAGGGAGTGTTAAAGTTTTAGTCAATTCGAATATCTTTATCCTTTATATATGTGTGCTCATCATCATCATATATATATGTATATATATGTATATGTATATATATATATGTATATATATATGTATATGTATATATATATGTATATATATATATATATAAACATATATATATATATACATATATATATATATAAAACTACGATTAAAGTTAATATTATATTAATTATCTAATTAATGAATAGACATGTCCCATGAAGGGACATGTCACTTCATTGATTATTCTTTTTATATATAAGAGGTTTCTGCCATTTGGAAAACACATACCTAATACAATAACAATGTTAATACATTTACAATAGATCCTTAGAAATTCAACATTAAGAAACCTAGATTTTATAGTAATAATAACCTAGGTAATGAGAGAAGGAGATTTAGTGGAAGTATATCTAATGGAGGATAAAGACCTAATGGAGCAAGGAATAATATTGTGTGCTACAAATATAACAACTTTGGGCACATTACAAGAAATTTTAGAGCACTAGTTAATTAGAATGGACCTAATCTGAGAAGAAGTACACTAGTATGTTAGCTATGCAATAATTTTGGTCATGTAGCATGATTTTATAGAATGGATATGAGGAACATCGACATGAATCCCAATTTTAGAAGGAACAATAATATAAACACCAAAATGAATAATAGCATCAATAATAGTTTTAAAAAGATGAATTGAGAGAATATGTGGAAGAATTCAAAGTGGTATTTGTCAAAGAAAAAGTTCCATCAAGTTCAAAAACATTATTGGAATAACAATACTTTGATGCACATGATGAAAATTTGAAGTCAACTATTGTATGTGATTCATCCTATTTTAATTAAAGCACCTATTATTGAATATTGAGTATTAGAAAGTTAAAACTAAGGTTAGTTAAGAGTTGCAAAGTTAGTATGAGGAAAAATAAGACAAGAGGAAGTTGTGGTTAAGAGCACAAATGATTTGGAGATTACACATGTGTGCACAAGTGAAACAATTTTACTGGTAATCAAAAACAACTTTTGTGAATTTCATACTTGCATAATTAATGTAGAGATTGTTTTGGTGAGATTTAAAGGATACAAATGAGATCCCATTTATCATTTGACTATGAAAAGAGTTAAGAAGTAGTTAAGAGAGAATAAAAAAAAAAATTAAAGGTGAAGTGAAGTGAGTTCAAGTTTGAATTGAACATATCCATAGTCACATGGAATTCAAGTATTTTCCAAATTTATAGTTGAGTTTTGAAGCTTTTGAATTAGTAAATTGAGAACCCTACAACTTGTGATGTAAGTGAAAGGCCAAGGTATAAATTCAAGAAGTACTCTTATGTGTTATTGGAAGATGATCCTCTAGGAGCATTTTCACAAAGACATCAGGGTGTACATACATTGCAAGTTTGAGAGTATTGGGGACAATGATATACACAATAACCTAGACCTAGTGTGTAATAGTTTTTGATAAGGTAAATAGGTTTTAAGGGGTCCTGAAACCCATAAGTTTAACAACAAGAAAGGCTGAAAATAAGCAAAAAAATGCCCAGCCAAATCATAATCCTTACGGCTGAAAATAAGCCCAAAGGCCCAGCCCGAAACAGCTGCCCACTAAAAAGGCCAGAGAACCAACCAGAAAAATAGAGACCAGACAAAAAGCCAAAGCCAAGAGAAACAAAAACCAAAGGATAGAGACCAAACCTAGCAGACTACTTCTCCATCTCGAGCATGGTCTGGGCAGCTTCGGCGCACTCTTGTTGCTCTTCTACCTTATGATCCTGGGCGTTCGTCAAATCCTGCTCCATAGTGCTGTCCTTGGCTTTATCCACATCCAGCCTTTCTTTGTCTCTGTTCTGTTTATCATCTTCCTCCATCTGGTTCCCCTCTTTGAGATTATCCAAGAGAGAGAGGATGTTGTCATTGATCGAAGCGAGGAGGGAGATCATTTGACTAGCCAGGTTGTGATTGTAGTTCTCAATATTTTTTACTCTCCTCTCCATCAGAGTCTCCCAGCTGTTCCGGTCGCGTTGGCTTTCAGCACCTATCTTGCTCTTGATTTTTTCCATTTGGGAAACCCTATCTCTGACATCCTCAAGCTCATGGAAAAGCCATTTAATTGATCTGAAGTTGTCGATCATGCTATTGCGGGCATTGTTCAATAGATTCATACTCGTTTCTCTTGCATTGTTAGAAATAACCACCATAGCCGGGTCAATTAGCTCATTGAGTCTAGGCTTCTCGAGGTCGTCCACCAGGAGTTGGGGGTTCATCGCCTCTCTGTAAATTCCCATAGTGGCCGTTCTCACATTGAAGTTCTTCCAAGCCTTCCTTCTATTATTAACTTGCACTTTCCCCTCAATCTATCCAAAGTTGTCATTTTCCTCCAAAGGAGGCTGAGGATGTATAGGGGAGAGGGGAATGGGCAGAGAATCCTTTCCCTGACTACTAGAGCGCTCCATGCTCTCTCCTTCCCTCTTCTATCTTTTTCTCAGTTTCTCCTCATCCAGCTCCTCCTTCAAAACCTTGTCAGAATCATCAGTATCCATTTCCTCCTCCTCCTCAACAGAGCCAATTTTAGCTGGGGTATGACCTCTAGGGCTCTTTCTGCTGGGTAATTTGATAGAGGGGTAATCCTTCTTATGGCTTTTAGTCTTCTTACCTGAATGCTCAAAAACCTCATCAGAGATGATGCTCTTGACATCGTCGGAATCTGAGGAAAAACTGGAGCTTCTCTTGTCAACATCCGCCCCCTGGATAGGGTTTTTGCTAATGGTTTGAGCATGGAAATGCTCATGAATCAGAAGCAGAAGACCCTCATGCAGTGCCGGGTTGAGGGTAGCTTTCTTTTTAAAACTAGAAAAGGCCTTGTTCATCGAGTTAAAAAAATAATACGGGAAGGAGATCTTACTACCATGCCGAAAATGATTCAGAATCACAAAATGGTGAGTCCTAACCCTATCAAACCTGGGATCTAGGCTTATATATTCAATGACAGCGTAGAGAACATACCTCCAAAGCTTCTTTATAGTATCCGTTACAAAAAACATCTCTTTCTTGCCCAGCTTGTTCAGCTCTTCAGTGTTTTTCACAAAATCCTTGATAGCATTAGAAGACATCTTCTTGTCTCTGAAGAATTTATGCCCCTCCATCGGAATCCCCGTGACTTCAGCAACCACATCCCTAGTAATTTGAAAGTAGACCCCATTCACCTTAACCTTACCATTATTCCACGAATTCACCATGCTGTTAGTGATCTCAGGATCCAAGCCATGAAGTTTCTCGAAGAAATTAGTAACCCCACCCTTTTCCAGCTCTCTCCAAACTTTTTCCCTGTTCTTCCACTTCTGAACTTCCCCCACCGGCTCCTTTCTGCTCCTCTCACCCGTCATGTTTACCTGATCAACTTCCACAATTCTCACGAACTCTGATCTGTGCAAGTTATTTGCATTTGAAAAAATGGTGATGTTTCTTTTATGATACCCATGAGTAAACCCCTTTCTGAAAATAATGGTATCATGCTTTCGAGCATGTCGAAATGTCAGAGGGAACCCCTTTTGCTGGTGCAAATCACGATGCCAATAATAGAACTTACCATTTAATAAGCAATCTTTATTATCCATAATTGCATTGGATTTGAGCCGTCCTTCCCAAGATATTATCTTGGTCGATGAGCAACTTTGCCTCCGCCGAAAAATCTTTTTCGGCATGCCAGGACAGATTATTGGTGGCGTTAACCCCTTTATTAGCAAACCAATCAACGACTGGGTTTGCCTCTCTGTAAACATGAGTGACGTGGACCTTATCAAACTTTGTGAGAGTGGTGCGAGTCTCAGCAATTATGTTTGCAATCATCCACGAGGGAGGGGAAATACCATTAATGGTATTAATAATATTTTTGGAGTCCCCCTCAAGCCAGAGTTTAGTAATCTCGGCTTCAAAAGCCAACTTGACCACCTTACTCACAGCTCTTGCTTCAGCCAGATGAATAGTCTGGATTCCCAGCGGGGAAGCAAAGGCAGCTATTCCCTCCCCATAGCTATTTCTTATGATTCCACCGTAGCCTGAAGGGCCTGGGTTACCCTTGGAGGCCCCATCAAAGTTGGATTTTGACCAACCATCTGGGGGGAGAAGCTAGCTAGCATCCTGCCTTTTGAGGTTCCTGTCTTTTTCTTTAGCTATCTTTCTGTCCCCTTCTTCTTCTTCTTCCTCCTTCAGCACTTGGAGATTTTCCTTTATATTCTTCGAGACCTTCCTACCAAGGATTATAGCCGGCTCCTCTCTGTCTCTAAATATTCTATTATTCCTTTCCTTCCAGATTCCCTAGTAAAAATGGGGTAAAATCCAGTCCGAGTGATCCTGCCAACCAGCAATCTTACAAAGACCGTTCCACTGATGGAAAAAATCCATGAGATTATCCGGTTTGCACCAAAGGGTTTCATTATCATGTGTGATGACATTCCACACCTCCCTGGCATAGTCACATAAGATGAAAATGTGATTTCCGGTCTCAGCCTGATTCTTACACAAGCGACATCTACTGGGCATAACATGTCCTTGCTTCATGAGATTGTCATGAGTAAGGATTTTGTTCTGAAGAGCCAGCCAGTAAAAAATGTTGATCTTTGGAGTGAGACCCAGAATCCAAGCCTCCGCCCAAGGGGCCTTCTCTTTTAAGCTCCAAAGGGAATTATAGCCTGAGGCAACAGAGTATCTTCCATTGGGATTATTTCTCCAAACCAGCTCATCCCCCAAATTGATAGGAATCATGGAATTTAGCATAAGCATTATAGGATTCAAGTCCTCAGAGATGAGGGATAGGTCACTCCATTCCTGGCCATTCCAATAATCACAAACTTTGGACCCAATTTGATCAGTACAAGCTTGCATCCATCTCTCAAAAATAGGGTTATTGATAAGTGGATCTTGGGAAAGCCATCTATCTGACCAGAACTAGATGTCCTTCCCATTTCCCAATTTCCATGATATCCTGGCCTTAGCCAGGTCCCTGGCTTTCATGATCCCATTCCAAATGTTCAATCCTTTTGGGATATCTTCATTAAAAAGGGTGAAAAGAAGAGTGGGTCTTCTAAGGTACTTGTTTACCAGGGTGTCCCTCCATTCACCGGTGCTACTGAAGATCCGCCATATTTGTTTAGCTAGGAGAGCCTTATTGAGGTGAGTGATCTTTCTAATGCCCAAACCTCCGTACCTCATAGGGAGGCAAACCTTCTCCCAAGCAACAAGAGGATATATTTTCTTCCCTTCATTACCATTCCAGAGGAAGTCTCTCTGGATTTTCTCCATTCTTTCAGCTATTTTCCCCAAAATTCCAAAGAGGCTCAGGGCGTAGATTGGCAGATTTTGAAGAGAAGATTTGACTAAGAGGCATTTCCTCGCTTGACTAAGAGAGACCCCTTTCCAACCAGCCATCTTCCTGTTGAATTTGTCCAAAATATCATTCCAAAAAGACTCCGGGGGTGAGGATCCCAAGGGAAGACCAAGATAGGTAGAGGGGAAAGAGCCTACCCCACAACCCAGAATCCTGGCGATTTTACTTTGTCTAAACTCAGAGGTATTGATGAAAAAGAGTGAGCTTTTGTTCCAATTAATCAGCTGACTCGTCCCACTGGAGTAAGTATCAAGAATCTTCTTCAGGGCTCTGGCCTCTTTGACAGAAGCTTCCCCCCCCAAGATAGTATCGTCAACAAATTGCTGATGAGTGAAGGGAATGCAATTAGAGGAGGGAAGGATCCCTTTGATACAAGCCTCACACTTTCTACAGTCTATAAACCTTCCTAAGCATTCAACTAAAATGATGAACAATATGGGCGAAAGGGGGTCTCGTTGTCTGAGGCCTCTGGAAGGTTTGAAAAAATTAGAAGGGACTCCATTAACCAAAACAGCCAAGGAGGAGGTGGAGACCAATTGAGAGATAATTTTGCAAACTTTACTGTCAAAGCCAAAAGTCGAGAGGACCTTCCCAAGGAGAGACCAGTCCACCCTATCATAAGCTTTAGAAAGATCCAGTTTGAGAAACATACCTTCCCATTTGGATGCCTCAAGAGAGTGGATGACTTCGTGCACCATCTGGACAGAATCCAAAATTTGTCTCCCTGGAACAAAACCTAATTGATGCTACGAGATTATCATGGGCAATATCTTGAGCATTCTTAAAGTGAGAACTTTAGAGATGATCTTGTAGAGAGAGTTGCACAGAATAATAGGTCTGAAGTTGTCCAACGAGTCCGCCCCAGGGGATTTAGGAATGAGAACCACAAAAGTTGAGTTTAGCTCCTTGAGAATAGATTTGGCTCCAAAGAATTCCTGGACAGCCTGAACAACCTCTCCCATGATCACCGGCCAAAACCTTTGGAAGAAAAAAGTGGGAAAACCGTCCGGGCCTGGAGCCTTGTCAGTAGGAAAAGAAAAGAGAGCCTCTCTAACTTCCGAAGCCTTAGGAATAGCACAGAGCTATTTATTATGGATAGGTTGAATGAGCTGAGGGATACAGTGTAACAAATCCTCCTGGTCCAAATTGGAAAGCATTGGGTCCTCAGAGAGAAGGCTAGAAAAAAAGGAAACAGCTTCTTCCGAGATGGCAGATTCTTTAGTTAACAGCTCCTGCCCCTTTCTGATACCATAGATCCTGTTACTAGCACAGTGCTTGAGGGTGGTTAGGTGAAAAAACTTAGTGTTCCGATCTCCTTCCTTTAGCCAGGTGATCCTCGATCTTTGCCTCCAAAATTTTTCTTCCTTATTAATAATGTTATGAATTTCAGACAGGGTCTTGAGCTCCGAAACCCTATTGGTCTCAGTGTAACCTTCCTTCTGAATGCAATCTTGGATAATAGTTAGATTATCAAATAACTCTTTCTTTTCATGGAAGATGTGACCAAAATCAGACTTGTTCCAAATTTTGATCATCCTCTTCACATTGCTAAGTTTTCTGGTGACTCTGAACATGGCTGAGCCCTCCACCTCTATCCCCCACCATATCTTGATATTATCCATGAGGTCAGGGTGAGAGGTCCACATTTTCTCAAACCTGAAAGGATGGTATCTCCTATGTACCAGAGGGGAAACAACAAGAGAAATGGAAGAGTGATCCGAACCAATTCTGGGAAGCAGAGATAGTCTGCAGCTGAAGGATTGAAGCCAGTCCGAAGATATAAGAGCTCTATCCAGCCTAACCTGAATGAAATCATGGCCTTTTCTCTTGTTTGACCAGGTAAAAGATCCGCCCTTAAGCTCTACGTCCATAAGGGCCAAATTATTTATGAAGTTAGAAAGATCCTGTTTACTTTCCCAATCCGGGGGCATACCTCCCTTTTTCTCTTTATCTTCTAGCGGTGTGTTAAAGTCTCCCATGATTATACCTTTCTTAATGTCACAATCTTGCACCATATTACCAACTTTGGTCCAGAAGTTTTTTCTATCTCTCTTATTATTGGGGGCGTAAATATTCACTAAATACCAGGAATCATTGGTGTGCAAATGTTGAACTCTGCAGAAAAGAATGTTATCTTCATCATACTCAGCTACTATATTGAAATACTTATCATTGAAAAGTAACAGCAGTCCTCCAGACGTTCCTTCAGAGTTAGAGGCTATGCCCTTCATGCTATTGTTGAACTTAATATTTTCCATCCTTTCCTTCTTCATTTTAGTTTCCTGGATTAGAAACACATCAGGCCTTTGGTCCCTTATCATATTTCTAATAACTTCTTTCTTGTGGATTCCATTGAGTCCATGAATATTCCAAGATAAGATCTTCATGATTTAACTACTGAACATGCTTCCTGGATGGTGCACTGCGTACCATCCTTAATGTTTCTTCTGGCTTCCTCTTTCCTGATTTAATTCTTATTTTTCCTTCCCACTAGGTTAGATTTGTGGCTGAGATCAGCCTTGGCCATGCTTCTAGTAGAAGGGGGAGATACCGGAGAGGGGTCCCTGCTATTCTTCTTCTTTCTACTCCTGACTTCCATCCAGGGATTCTCTTCTCCCTCTAGTCCTTTGTCCAGCCAAGCATCAATTCTTGCCAAATCTTCCATTGTTGATGTAGACAGCCTCTCTATGATTCTGTTTACTGTTGAAGGGGGGGGACAACACACCAGGTTAGGGTCCTGGGACATGGGTTCCCCCTCCTTTGGTTCTTCCATGGAGTTCGGGACAAAGGATAGTTTCAAGTCATCCTCCTAAGAATCCAGAGGGGGAAGAGTCATTTTTTCACCTATCTCCTCAGATTTCTTCTCAGATTCCTTCGCATTGGGGAGATGTGTTGAATCATCTTTCACTCCTTCCTCTTCTCCCCCTCCTAAGTTTCCAGTCACCCGAGGAGGCCCTAATTCCTCTTGGGGCGCATTAGGAGCAGAATTTGTTTTTTCTTCTGCCTCTCCATTTTCCTTGACTTGCGATGCTTTTTTCCTCCATTCTTTTTTGGGATCTAGAGAATCTTTTATCCCCCCTTGTGGACGAGCCTTTCCCACCGTACTCTTCCCTTTGAAAAGTGGACATGATCCAGCCTTGTGGCTAGCCTTCTTACAATGGAAACAAGCAAAAGGCACACTTTCATAGTCAGTCTTTTGAGATCTGTTTCTCAGACGGGATTGTAGTTCTAAAACTTGAGGCATGTCCTGGCCTTCGATGACTCCTACACAGATTCTTACGTAGTTCAATCTTTTCTTAGCTGCTGTGACAGGGTCAATGTAGAGGAGCTCTCCAAAGGTCCTAGCTATGCCATCAAAGACATCCTCATGCCAATATTCCAAAGGGAGTTCTGGAAATCTTAACCAAACTGGAACCTAAGATTGGAAATCATTGTTCAAATCCAAGTTGGATGTCCATTTTTGCAATATTAGGTTGGATCTGCCCAAAGACTAGTTCCCAACACATAGTATACGAGAAAAATCTTCCGAGCAAGAAAACTCGAAAGACATGAAGCCTTTGGCCATAGCAGTCACATCTACATGCCCTTTAAGGTCCCATTTTCTCCTGGCAAATGTCCTCACTACATCAATATTAGGTCTTGGCCCTACAAATTTTCCTACCAGAGTGTTCGCCATGCTTAGGATATTGTGGTCAATAATTTCCCTAGGGATTTCCAGAGCAAAAATACCTTTCTGCTTATCAGATTTGTCAATGACTTTTGGGAAAGACGATTTACCTAATGGTTTTATCCCGAATAGATTCAACCAGCGTCCCCATGTCCCAGATGGCCCACTACCCACATGGGGGGGAGGGGGAATCTTCTCACCTGGATGTGGCATCAAAACCCGTGGGTCCACATCTTTTGAGGCATCCTCATCTTTCCCCTCCATTTCCTGCCCTGCGCTTGCTGCATGCCTTGTTGCATGCCCTCCTGCAGATGTGGTCTCCTATCTCCCGCCTTTCTCCAGATTCGAAACAATGTGATTCAAATTGAAATTCTCGCCCGCTCCATCCCTCTCTCTCACCATGCCCATCTTGATCACTGGGGAAGTTGTCTACCTAGTGTGTAATAGTTACCTATTATTAAAACAAGAGTTTCAACTCCTGGATAATTTGAATATCATTAGGCATATGTTCTACACAAACTTTGACAATAATGAATGGAGTAGAGCCACCTTAAGTGGAATTCATGAAGGAATGTTTTGGAAAGGATACATCCCTATGACAATTGATAACAATATGATCTATAAGCTCATTGGTTTGAGTGATGAAGGAAACAAACCAGTTAATGATAAGAATGTGAAGAAAATGGTTGAAACTAACCTAAAAATGAAATCAGATGGAAGAAACATGAGGATTGACATGATAGAATAAATACATTTTAGGATTATCAATAATATCATTAGGTATAAAATGATTCACAATTCTAGAGTGAACTTAGTACCTGCTAGATTCATCCATGCAACATATTTGATGACACAAAAGAAGTAAAGAATGAATATGTGTGATATTTTGAAGCAACAACTATTGGACAACATTGAGAAGTTTAAGAAGATCGAGAATGCAATGTGTATATTTGAATCCCTAATAACACACCTATTCTTCCAAGTGATTAGACAATTTCCTGACATGCACGACTAGGAATGGAATGATGATAAATGTACTATGAGATTGATAACTCAATATTATAGGAAACAGTTAGAAGAAAGTACAACGAAAAACATCTCAAGGATGATGAAAGGTTTCCAATCTAAAACGACGTAGAGATTCGAGATTCCATCTACTCTAGTGGAAAATATAAGAATGACATATGTTTCATGTAGTGATTTATTTGTAGATTTGATTGTGTTAAGATTTATACAATCAACATTTTGAATCACACTACGTGATCCATCATTAGGATCAAGAGAAAGACATGCAAAAAAAAGTAAGTGAATCACACTTACTTTGTTTTGGATCTCTTTCTCTTCATCTTGATGATGGATCACATTCTATGGTTCGAAACATTGATAGTAAAAATCTTTAACACAATCAAATCCAAAAATAAATCACTGCAATACAATAAATTGTGGAAATTTGATCTCTTTAATATGTTTTATGGTTGAAATAGATGTCACATGTATTGAGGTATTAGAGCCTATATTAAAGTTCATAGACCTCATAGGATTTTAAATGAGTGAAGAATTAATTGAGGGCTATGAAAAGATTATCCTAGATTTAGAAAGAGACTAGGAATGTCCTAGATGGGGGACATTTGATGAAAAAGTCAAGGAAGTTCACAATGAACTCTACAACAAAGATATAAAAAATAAAGTTGAGAAGAAGGGGGAAACTATTCTCAAGGAGACTAGTATGACAAGAGAGGAATGTAAAGAGGTAATGGGAATTTCTATGGGAAAGAGAGAAAATGGGAAAACATAAGTTTTGGCAACTACAACTCTAGCAATAGTAGGACTAAAAAAGAAGTTACTTTAATAGGATGCTCCACACAAATACAAAATGTACCTTATGTCATAGTAGCATAGGTACAACCTACTATTATATAGCTAGTCCAAAAGATGAAGGATGAAGAGGAGGTAAAGATAATTGGTGAATAATCATTCACTCCTCCAAGCACAAGGAAATTAGAAAGACTCACCAAAGTAAAACAAGAGGTAGAATCACTTTCCAAGAACAGAACCAATCAACTATTAAATAGGCCAGCAAAGAGAAGGAAAACTCTATAGATGATTGAGTCAAATTAATTTGAAGAATAAGAATTGGAGGGAAAACCTATTGAGAAGGTTGTGACTAAAACCAAGACAACCTTGGGAAAGAAACCTTAACCAAAGGTACATAATCTAGATGTTTAGATTATTGATAATAAAAGCTTTGTACAATTGAAAAACTAGTATTATGTTTATAGTAACAAATGCAATAAGAGAATGAAATTGTTATATATATGATTTTGGAAAATAATAGATTTGAGGATATTTAGACAAAAATTCCATAGGACTTGTATAATAGGTTGATTAATAGAAAAAGAAGAGTAGTAGAAGATGATAGAGGAATAAAGGAAAATTATAAGGAAACTCTACAAAGTTAACAATGATGAGTATATGAAAATGATAATGAAGGGTATTGAGCCCATGTTAAGAAACAAGAGAAGAACAATTTTATTGATAGGTGATAATAATAAGTGAATGATGAAATAAATAGTTGAACTCATGAGCTCTATACATTCTATTACTAAATAGAACAAGGATTTATGGGGAGAAATCCCTATGTTAGAGGATAAAAGTGCACCTACATTAGTAGAATAAACAACCAAACACACTATAATGTCAGGATCATAACAAAATATTACAATTGGTACTAATACCATGCAAGTGGATAGTAGAAAAATGAAAAATGATGATAAGGAAGATCCTTTTAAGGATTATGGCATATAAATTGTTAACAGTACTACTAGCTAATCCAATTTAGAAGAGGAATCAGATGAGGAATAAGAGAAAAGAAAGAATAAAGATGAGAAAAGGAAGAAGGAAGAGGAGAAAAGGAAGAAGGAAGAAGAAATGAAGAGAAAAAAAGATGAGGAAAATAAGAAGAAAGAAGGAGAGAAAACTTTTAAAAAGTAGTGTTGGTATGAATTTTCACATGATGGGAATCCTCTATCCAGGAATAGAGATTTTCAAATTATGCCCATTAACAGATAATAGGGTTCTAGATAAGTTTTCCATTTGCAAGCCTTTGAAAGTTTTATGAGAACCCTATGTCTCTTTCCATTCATAATTTTTTGGGCATGAAATGTTTGAATTAGGCTAATATTCTTTTTCCATTTATATCTTCTACGCCCCAAGCTACTTTTCCTCCCAAAATTTCCCATCCATCCAATCAAAGTACATCCACTGTTGTCATTTCCTCGCTATGAAAACATGGGAACTCTTTATGTATAGTGAGGTAGCAAGTTCCTGAAAGTGTAAAACAAGACCACAAGATGAAGACACGATAGTCAAAAAATTATTTTCTAACTAATCATTCAATCACAGACACCAGGAAAATGTTGTCAGAAAAAGAAATGAATCACCAATGGAGACAATCATAAATCAGTGTCGGAATGATGATTTTTCTGATGACTCGCTATCTCGCTATCGAAAAAGTTTTCCATATCGCCGTTAGTGAAGTGGCGAGGTGTTGCAAAATCAAAAGTATGGTGGCCTCAAAATTTATTAGTAACTATGGTATGACCAGGTGGCATGACAAGAAATAATTGTTATCAGAAATAGTTGGTAGGAATGATAGCAATTTGATGGGTCTTTGTTTTTACGACATCAAGTTTTATTCAAGTCATCAGAGCTCACTACCTCGCTATCAAAAAAATGTGACTTCTCACTGTTAGCAAAGTAGTGAGGCACCATAAAAAACAATAGCTAGTGGGACTTGAGGTAACATGGATGGCTGACTAGTCTCAAAGTAAAGTTTTGTTGATTGCCAGTAGTGCAGATTCTCCTACGTCAACAATGCCTTAGACCCGTAAAAGCATTTGAGAGATCCCAATCGCTAGATCAAATGTCAATCAATGATCCTCACCATCTTGCTATAAAGAGTTGCATGATGTTTAGTCTTGGTGACATGGTGAGTGTAGGACCCACTATTCCTCAAGGTACCTCATGCAATTTTTCCACCTTTGATTCAATCTCAGATCAATGGCCATCATTGTCTCACTATAAAGAGTTGCTCAAACAATATGTATATCGAGGTAGTGAATGAGGGCCCACCACTATCTTCCTAAGTGGTATAGTAACATATCATCTATAAGATCAAGATCAAATTGATGGGTGTCACTACTTCGCTATAGCAAGGTGCTCGTTCTTTATGTATAGCAAAGTAGTGACCTGCTAACACATGTCCTCAGTTGCTAGTGGGTCCAGACAGAAGTGCCATCAAGGAAAGAGCTACTTTCATGGGAAATTTTCATTGGATTAGAGTGCCAACTTGTCGAGTGTGATACCTAGTTGTCTCTCTCTATACCCCACGATCGTATGATTTTTAAGATTGACAGCAAAGTTTTAAATCCTAAAGGTGGTGGCACTCTGCACATTAATAAGATGTGAAAAGTTTTGCATGTGAAGTTAATAACAGAGTATAATAGGCAATATTTTCTCAGTTTCACTTGTACAAATAAAGATTTTGAAATATTTTTTGAATGAAGATAATTATTGCAAGGATCAAGATAAATCCAGCATGAGTGTGAAGCGATTGGTTCAAAGATAAATTGTAGAGTTATGAAGAGCAAAAAACTCCAAGTAAGTTCTCATGCCATAATTTTTGAAAATTTGTTTGTCTTGTATGCTTTAATCAAAGGATGGTTCCAAAGAGTTCACTAGATCCTGGGTTGTGGATAGCAGAGGGATTACTAGGTAAAAATACCTAGGCCTGGGATTGTAATATCTCGCATACCAGTTTGAACTAGTTTGCAAAAAAGAAGGGTTTTGCTCCCTGTAGAAGTATATGGATTTTTGATAGAGGAAAACTAGTAATCCTAAGTGTTTTCCTAAAGTTTCATCTTTTTGAAACCATGGTAAGATGTCGTAGTCAAGTAACCAAGGTTTTGAGAAGTATAATAAATGAACCTGGTAAGATAACAGCCCTCTCAGCGGTAACATCATCTTTCAAACAAATTTTCAAGATATCGTAGCCCGATGCCAGGGTAACTAAAATGTGTGGGGTCTTGTGCATAGTTTTTGAGGAAGGTGAAGAAGATTTCATACTCACAAGTATGGTCTTTCTCACCTTTTGTTAACATGCATCATTTTTGTATCAGTGGATGGAAAATTTTGGTCAAAAGGTGGTTAAGAAAGAAAACGTGGTTGGGAATCAAAAAGTTACCCATTTTGTTATATTTGATAGCTACATTATCTCCCTGCTCAACAGTTGCACACTAAGTAATTTTTCTACTATTTCTAAAGCCTGGCATGATCAGTGAGGAGTGGGAAGTAAAGATGAATTTCACAAAGTAGTTATCTTGACAAAACTCGTAGGTCAAGGATAGAGCACAATCATCAGAATAGATTTTGTCAGGGACTAGCTTAGCAGTTACATATACAATAGAAACACTATTGGAGAAAAATCAATGAAAGAAGGTGATAGAAAGAAGCCTACAAGAGAATGTGTGATTGGAATAGCTTCTTGTTAGTCTTTTTATTTTTGACAGATGTTTGTGTCTTCCTCTTATAAAGGACACCTGTTATTTTCTCTTAGCCTGAAGCTTGTTGCATCTCACACTATATAAGTGAGATTCCAGGGCTAGAGAAAAGGTCTGAATTCTATATGTCCAAGTGATACTTAGTCTATCTTTGGTCCATTTTTTTGGAAGAAATTGGTGGTGTATTTTCTCTATCAGATCTTGGGAATACATGAATATAGAATGATCTGTGTTTCTTTTGAAGATCATTCTGAGTCTACTATAAATTGTATACAATTTTCCAAGAAAATGGATACAAATTATGAACTATCCCCATATCAGTTCTTTTTGAATCTTGTCTCCTTTTAATTACTTGGATATCTTGATATTGTATAAGTAAAGGTTTGTGCAATTGAAAGCAATCC